>CM060966.1:141061857-141739357 GCA_030765045.1 Tenodera sinensis | reverse complement strand
ATCCCATTATATTAATTTTTTTTCTTTCCTGACAAATATGTTTGTAATTTGAAAACCACTAATACCAATTGGTATATATCTATAGATTACTATCACAATTCATTTCGATAACATCGATGTATTATCCCATGATATTGAAAGGTACTTAGAACGTTTCCAATTTCCACTCTTCAAAATTAGGTCACAATTTTAACACACTTATTGCATTTTAAGGCATGAAATAGGTTTTCATCGTCTTCCGTCCCTTGATGCGGTTAGACGGTGCGTTCGCCTCGCTCCGTCCGGACTCTCCAAGTCTTCCGGTCCCTGCACATGTTTTATAACACATTTTTGGATCTCGAAAATTTATTAAATTTATTTTTTTTTTCTCTTGGTCGTTCTGTATTATTGTATAACGTGATCCTTTGGGGCAACGCTTACACTATTCAAAGGGTTTTCCTTATTCAAAAACGGATGTTGAGAATAGTTTTTAATTTAAGACCTAGGGATTCTCTTAGAGATGTTTTTAGTATATTTAAAATTTTGACTATCGCATCCATTTTTATTTATAAATCTGCTTTATATTACAAACAATCCTGAATCGTTTATCTTAAATACAGATGTACACAATTACGACACCAAAAATAAAAGTAATATACATATAGCGCATTATAGGACCTCTAAATTTACAAAGTCACCAATACGCTCCATAAGTAACGTGGCAAATAATTTGCCAAAAGAAATAATGTGTATCAAATCTTTAAAGAAAATTAAAAAAAATTATTTTGTTGTTTAACGACGCTGTCAATTGCCAGGATCACATCAGCGTCGCCGGTGTGCCGGAATTTTGTCCCGCAGGAGTTCTTTTACATGCCAGTAAATATACTGACATGGAGCTGTCGTTTTAAAGCACACTTAAAAACCATCGGCCTGGACCGGATTTGAACCCGCGACCTTGGGAACAATCTTTAAAGAGCTTTAAAACCTGTTTAAAGGATTATCTTATAAACAAATGTTTTTATTCCTTACATGAATTTTATAATTAAGTGTGTCTTCTTTTCTACTGACGTGACCATCTATACATTGTATGACAGTGACAAAATAAACTTACTTAATATACCTAGGGTCAAAAAGTTACGAACCGGCTGCGGGGTGTTCTGCCTGTCCGCGTCCTCAGTGCTCGTTGCCGTCTGTCGTTAGGCTTTAGTTACCTGCCATCATATCTTTTTGGCACCTCTTTAAGAAACTATCGATAACTCGCCGTACTTCACGTTGACAAATGCTGGCCATGTCCTGGCGGATATTTTGTTTTAATTCTTCCAAGGTGTGTGCGTTTGTCTTGTACACTTTATCAAGTTATCCAGAGATAGAAATCACAAGGGGTTAAGTCGGGGGACCACAAATCTCTACTAATAATTCTATCCTGAAACACACACACACACTCTCTCTCTCTCTCTCTCTCTCTCTAAAGGGGGGGGGGGGCAACATTGTACTCACGTGTGTACGGGCATGAATTGTTGACTCGAAAAAAATTGGCCCTATAACTCAGAACCTAATATGAAATACCCCTTCACGATGAAAGAAATGATATATGGTGCGCCATTAGAGGAGAAAGGTTTCTCATAGCTCCAATAAATGATTTCTATCTCTGGGGTATCTTAAAACAAAGTGTACAAGAAAAGTCTAGACACCTTGGAAGAATTAAAACAACATACCTATGCGCCAGTAAATTGCCAGTATTTCTAAACGTAAATTATGGTGAGCGATGGATAGTTTGCCAAAAATGTATGGACAATGACGGTGGCTAGTTTCAGCATCTTCTTTCATAAAGTGTGTAGGCAAAGTCTTTAAAGGTACTTATGTAGTTTTAAAAATGTTGTATTGTTTCATCCGCGCCTTTGTATGATAATGGCAGACGACATCGAGCGCCGAGGACATGGGCGTCGCGAAAGGGGCGCGGCCCCCCCCCCCCCTGGAAAAGAATAAATGCAATGTGCAATGAATTACTGTTAGACTATTGCTTTAATTTTGAAGTAAAGTAAACTTTTTACTTAGCATAAATTAACATGCTTATCCGTAACAAATACTATAACTCAATTTTTACAGTTTTTGACAACAGAATAATGAATTAATTGCAAACTTCCAACATGCGGCCCCTCCCTGAAAAAAAGTCTGCCGACGCTCATGGCCGAGGACATGGACAGACAAAACACGGTGCAGCCATTTCGTGAATTTTTTGCTTTCCCGATATATAGGTAATCATCCTGTGGGAGTTTGGTAAGCCTCTGTGTGGTTTCCAAATATGATACTTCCTAGCAAAACCATGAAGCGTATCGGAAAGAATGTGAAACTACCCCGATGTTTACGCGTGGTTATCGCACAAATGTGGCTAGACGGTGTGCGTACACTGTTCAGATGCAATCATATCTTCAGGACAGCAACCTCTCATATATCGGCAGGCGCGAGAGATCATCTATTTGTGTTTTATCATTGACTGTACGCCAAGCTACTATTATTTCGCTCTTCTAATAAACAAGATAAATGATGTAGGATTTGAAGCTTTCACGGCGAACGTTAGTGATAAGAGCTTCACGGGTGATCAGCCGTGTTAAACTTATGAATGTCGAGCTTTCGGCCATTATACTCTCCATGGCCATCTTCAGGACTAAAATGATGGAAAATTCCAGAGGCTCCAGAGGCAGTTCGAGTCGAGCGGGTGCAATTTTATTTGCCCCGTTCGAATGTCATGTCCGCAGTACCTAGCCGTTATACGGCTTAACCTGCGCGGTGGTTTTGATGGTGTTACTACAGGGATGTATGATACACTGGGAAATGATTGATGGTACAAGGGGTTTTTATAGGGGCAGGAGAGGTGGTTGGAGGGGATTGGTCCGCGAGCGGGCTCTGCGCGGTCTCTGGTTGGTCGTTTTCGGCCGGTCAGGTGGCGCGCTAATTCCCTCTAGGGTTCTGGATGGAAAATTAGCCAAGAGAGAGCCAAGAGCCAAATCAGGTCGCTCGGGTTTACCCGAGCGGGATATATGCCCACGGTACCTATCCATTTAGTATGGATTTACCCGTGAGGTATGAAAGATGTAGTCATTTTACAAGCTATTTTTGTCAGTGTCAGCCAATGGTGATGATTGGTTACTCTCTCTTGCTATAGACTAGGGATATGAGTGCCAGTTAGAATGTCTACCCATCCTGGGGCACCCATGCCCCTCTGCTCACTTAGCAAAGGTCAGCTTGTCTAACCAGCAAGTCAAGCAGTGTCAATTTAGCGAGAAACCGAATGCATTGGAATGTTTGGTGAAATGAGGAAGCAGTGAAGCTAATTAGCCCAAGACATCCTTGGGTAAACGATAGCTTTTGCGCCTCCTGGGAAGATGGGGATCATATTGTCCCAGGGTATTCACCAGCTGGTTAGGGTGTGGTGTAAGTTTCGCATACATAGAGCGGGCTCTATCTCGCACAACATCCACAATATATGGAATGCCAGAATGAGTGTGGAGAATATGGGAAGAAAATCTACGGTCAGTATCGTAGATCATCCTAAGGGCCCTGTTCTGCACGACTTGCAGTCTGCGGATGGTGGTTTGAGCCACGAATCCCCATGCCTCGCATCCATACAGGATCAGGGGAGGGATGATCGCACGATAAATGCGTAGTTTAAGTCGTGTAGGCATAGTTGACCTAAAGATGGGATAGAGCTTTCCCAGAGCTCCGTGACCTTGGGCAGCTTTAGCTGTGACATGTTTGGTGAAGGTAAGTCCTCGGTCTAGTTGTACACCAAGGTACTTGGCTGTGTTGACCCAAGGGATTCTCCTCTGACCAAGTGTCAGGTCCCTTTCTGGTCTCCAGGAATGAATTTTGCCTAACACAAAAGCAGAGCTTTTCTGTGGACTGATTCCCATTCTCCATTTTTCACTCCAACTCTCAATGGCATCTAGGTGTCTTTGCAATGGGGGAAGGCAGTAACGTAGATTTTTGTTACGGGCCAGTATGAGGACGTCATCGGCATATTGGCACGTAACAGTGTTGGGTTCAACGGGGAAGTCAGACATGTATGCGGCAAAGAGCAGTGGCGATAGAACACTACCTTCCGGTACTCCGGCCGCTATTGGTCTGATAGTTGATAACCTGCCCTCCACTCGCACCCTGAAAGTGCGATCACGGAGGAAACTGGCTATGAGGGTCAGGTAGGGGGAGGGGAGATTTGCATCTCTAAGTTTGTACAGTAGGCCCTGGTGCCATGTTGTTGCAAAGGCCTTATCCACATCCAGAAGTACCGCGACAGTTTTGAAGTTTTCCTGGAAACCCAGGGCAGCCTTCTCAACAAGACGCAGGAGCTGTAAGGTAGTGGAATGGCCTTGACGGAATCCGAACTGATGATCCGGAATGAGCCTCCTTTCCTCAAATAGAGGAGTTAGACGGGACAGTAGAAGTTTTTCAAAAATTTTTGAAATTATTGGGAGTAGACTTATAGAACGGTAACTTGATGGAAACTTGGGATCCTTGCCTGGTTGGATGGAAAATCCAGGAGTGAGTACAAGTCGTCTGGGTTAACCCAGGCGGGTGGTAAGGTGGCCACGGTACCTATCCGTTTAAATACGGATTTACCCGTGTGGTGGTATAGGTTGGTATATGTAACAGGCTTTTTTTGTCTTTGTATGTCTGATGGTGCAGGGTGGGTTCCTGTGTTGTCACTGGCGGCGGGATCTGTCGGATCTTGGATGTCTAGCCATCCAAGCGACCTTTTCCCTACTGATTACTTCGTCAGCCTTGGCCGGCGAGCAATGCAGTGCCAGTGACAGGAAACCGAGGGGAATAGGTGATAGGTGTGAAGGATGATGAAGGCAAAGCGGTACCTACCAGCCAAGGGCGTCCTTGGGTAGACGGTAGCTCTGTCTCCGCCTAGGGAGGCGATGGTCATATTGCCCCAGGCTGTTCACCAGCTGGTTTGGGTGAGGTATGAGTTTGTCATACATTGTGCGAGTCCTGTCCCGCACTACGTCCACAATGTATGGGATGCCGGAATGAGTGTGAAGGATGTGTGATGGAAACCTACGGTCGGTACCGTAGATCATCCTAAGCGCCCTGTTCTGCACGGTCTGCAGCCTGCGGATGGTGGAACGAGCCACCGTACCCCAGACCTCGCACCCGTACAGGATCAGGGGCGGGACGATCGCACGGTACAAGCGTAGTTTCAGGTATGTGGGCATGGTTGATTGGAGTATGGGATATAGCTGTCTCAGGGCGCCATGTCCCTGACCGACCTTTGTTCTGACGTGTGGAGTGAAGGTTAGACCACGGTCAAGTAGTACCCCCAGGTATTTGGCAGAGTTAACCCAAGGGATTCTTCTCCGCCGCATTGCCAGGGATACACCCGGCCGCCAGTTTCGAACTTTGCCCAGTAGTAGAGCTTGGCTCTTCTGCGGGCTAATGGCCATTCTCCACTGTTCACTCCACCTGCCGATAGCGTCGAGCTGTCGCTGAAGTGGAGGGAAGCAGTACCGAACATTTTTGTTCTGTGCCAGTATGAGGACATCGTCAGCATACTGGCACGTAACAGTATGCGGTTCCACGGGTAGGTCAGACATGTAGGCAGCAAAGAGCAACGGCGATAGCACGCTACCCTCCGGAACTCCAGCCGCTATGGGTCTGACCGAGGACAACTTCCCCTCCACCCGCACCCGAAAAGAGCGATCCCGAAGGAAGCTACCAATCAGGGTGAGGTAGGGGGGAGGGATTTCAGCCTCTCTGAGTTTGTACAGTAACCCCTGGTGCCATGTGGTTGCAAAGGCTTTTTCTACATCCAGAAGCACCGCGACTGTTTTGAAGTTTTCCTGGAAACCCAGGGCAACCTTCTCAACCAGCCGCAGCAGCTGTAGTGTAGTGGAATGTCCATGACGGAAACCGAACTGATGATCCGGGATAAGTTGCCTTTCCTCGAAGAGAGGAGTGAGGCGGGATAGGAATAATCGTTCAAAGATTTTTGAAACGATAGGTAAAAGGCTTATGGAACGGTAATTGGAAGGGAAAACCGGGTCCTTGCCGGGCTTCAAAATGCAGACCACCCTCGCCTCCTTCCAACAAGTAGGAAAGTGACGAAGCTGCAGACATGCATTATAAATCCTCGTCAGGTGGACTACGGCCTTTCGGGGAAGGTGCTGGAGCATGGGCGCCGTGACGCCATCATGACCAGGGGATTTGCCAGGTTTTAATCTTCTGATTTCAGAAGCCACCTGTCTTGGGGTGACTAAGGGGATTTGGATCTCTGCGCGTGGCGGCGGAGGTGCCTCATAGAGGTAATCTACCGTCGCCTCCACGAGTTCAGTAAAGTCTTCGTCCTGGACATCTTCCCGGGGTTCGAATTGGGACTCTAGATGGTCTGCGAAAGCCGTGGCTTTCTCTTGGGGCTCAAAAGAGAGTCTCCCGCGAGTGCCATGTAGAGGGTGCTGATGTGCATTTTTGTCCTTTCTAAGGGACCTAATTATCCGCCTTGGTTGTTTCTCGGAGAGGTCTACGTTTGCCATCGTGTTTTCCCAGGCTGTTTTGCGGTGTAAACGCAGCAGGCGTCGTGACAGGGACTTGAACCGCTGGTAGACGGCCTGTATCCTGGGATGGCGGAAACGCTGCCAGAGCCTTCGGACAGTTGCTTTGGCTTTGAGCAACTGTCTGAGTTCGATGGGAATGGTGCGAGGGTTAGGTATGTCGGATGGAATGCGGTGCGTGTGGGCACGCACTACATCCCGGATGTGTTGGGAGAATGCCGTGGCTGCCGCCTCCAGTGTATCGATAGAATCGACACGCGGACGCGGGTCCACAGACTGGTTGAGTTCATGGATGGCTGCATCCCAGTCGACCTCGTATGTCCAGTCTGGAGTGACCAGAGCTGGCAGGTCAATGTTGGAATCCACCAAGACAGGGTCATGGTCGGAGTCCAATTCATTGACCGCTGAGAGGTCTAGATGAAAAGGGATGTTTTTGGTGACCATGATATCGAGCACATCTGGCCTCCCTCGTGCCGGATGGAACGTAGGTCCTCTCGGTCCATGCGCAAGAATGCTTGGGTTACCGCTGATCAGGCGGTAGAGCCCTCGCCCCTTGGCATTGGTAGCGCGGCTATGCCAATGTGCATGCTTAGCGTTGAGGTCGCCGGCGATGCAAACCGCAGGATGCAGGTTCAGGAGGGTGTTAATATCAGCTTCGTAGAAGCGGTTATCAGGAGGGTCGTATGCCACTACCAACACCGTGTCCACCCCGCCAATGGCAAGCCTAATGGCACAGGCCTCCACGTGTTGTAGTGGTGGGATAGGGAAGGATGTGTGAGTGATGTGGTTCTTGATGAAAATGGCTGTACCGCCCCCCGGTCGGCCGACCCGATCAGACCGATGGGTGACGTAACTCGGCAGCGAGAAGTTGGTTGCAGCATCCAAGTGGGTTTCGCAGGCCATCAGAATGTCAATTCCATACGACTGCACAAACTCAACAAGGCTTGGGTAATGGCCCCTTATGCCATTTGCGTTCCAGAACGCAGCCCTGAATGGTCTCCGGACAAGTCTGGAGGCCATTACTTGGCTGAGTTAGGGAACAGCTGGGCCAGGGTTTGGACCAGTAGGGCATGCTTCTGCATGGGGCTCAGGTTAGGGCTTTCGTATTGCAGCTTGAATTTACGAAGTGCAGGCAAGATTCTGTTAATTATATTGTTGAACCACAGGGTTAGGTCCTGAAATTCCTCCAGATCCGCCTGCGAGAGCGTTCCCCCTAATGCAGGGGGGGTCATGGGTACAGTGGGGACCACAGGTGTCACCTGTGGGCCGGCTGTAACAGCAGTATCCCTTGGTGCCAGAGCTGCCTCAGTGGACTGCTCTGCCGGCGCCTTGGGAGGCTGTTGAGGAGCTGTGCTTGCTCTCTCCGCGGCTCGACGCTTGCTCTTATGTTTCCTTCGCCGCTTAGGTTTAGGAGGAGCATTGGCCACAACAGACTCCTCTGTATGGCCTGGAGGTGGTGCCGAAACTTCAGTCGTGGCAGGGGCAGGTACTATTGCCTGGGTCAGTGTCTTTTCTGCCCTATTAAGGGCGTATGAGAAGGAAACGCCGGGGCGGACCTCTGCCGCTTCCGCACGTCCCTTGCGACGGCTATCTATGATTTTCAGACGCGTCGCGCATCCTTTGTAGACACTGCAGTGCGCGCCTTTGCAGTTGACGCATTCCCTGACCGTATCCGGCTTAGGGCAGTCCTGCACTCTGTGGGTTCCACCACATCGCAGACATGCGAGCGGGCGCTCACATGCCATGCTGGAATGGTGAAATCCCAGGCAATTGCGACACTGCACGGGACCCTCCTTACCGTAAAAGCGTTCCACCTTTACGGCAGTGTAGATTAGGTGACGCACAGTGTCAATGGGCTGAACTTGTTGGTCGCGCACTTTGTCCACCACGACCAGAAACAGTGGCATGGGCACCTTTTCAGGTCCTCTGTCGGAGGCGATAGTCTTCTTCAGCTGGGCCACTGTTGCTGTAATGTTATGTTCTTCGAGGAGTGCCAGCCTGACTTCCTCGGTAGAGCAGTCGGAGGCAAGGCCTCTGATTATTCGCCTTTCCACGTAAGGACGTATGGGCGAATAACTGTAAAACGGGATTTTTAATTCCCGTAGTACAGCCTTGGCTGCCTCAAAATCCTCAAGTGAGGAGGTCTTGATGTTGACTTTCCGTGGCCTCCTTATTGCCTCAAAGCGTCTTTTCAGGCGCGAAGCTAGGAGCCGCATGGTTTTTGTATGCTCCTTGAAAGCATCCGCTACTATTGGCGGTATTTTCTCCCCCCCTTTGGTTGGGGGTTGGGTAGTAACCTGTGGTTCTTGCTGCTGAGAGCCCGTGGAGTTACGCCTGCTCCGGCGTCCCTTCACCTCAGTGAAGCCCTCGGTGTCAGTATCCATGTCTGCCTCTGAGTCAGAGGGAGAGAAGGGATGATGGGAAACCAGTGGTGGTGACTCACTATCTATGACCTGTCGCGGGGCAGAACACTTGCGCTTTTTACGCGCAGGTGGTACCGCCTCGGGGACAGAGATGCATGATGATGATGTTGTTGGTCCGTCGGTCAGCACGGTTGCCCTCCGGCTGCTTGCAGAGGACCGGACCCCCTCCTTAGAGGAGGAGGCGCCTGGGCAAGCCATTACGGCTTGAGGTGTTGGACCAGGGGTCCTCACCTTTGGCTGCAGTCTTGCAAGCCCGTAGTCACGTGGTCCGTCAGTCAGTTTGTCTGAGTCGGGAATGGTGATGAAGGAAGGGGTATAGTTACCTGGCTCCGCTATGTACCTGCTCGCACCCCTCCGGGAGCAGGATCGATGTCGAAGAAGCGCAAGTGATGACTGGTGCGACACGCTACCGTTTGCTGTCAAACGTCTTGCAGCGTGCCGCGAAACTGTGCTTTCACCTGAGTTGGTGCGTAGTTTTTAGCTCCACCACCACGTCGCCGCGGTCGTTCTCCCGCTTATTCCCCTGAATCGAGGATCCAAGCAGTCCAAGCACTCCAAGCTCCCAATGGTCACGCAGAATCGAGGTGTAGACGCAGCGAGCTCCAATGAAGGAATGTGATGGAAAATTCTCCTCAGTTTCCAAATATATACTATGGTTAGGTTGTGTTGTCCGAACCAATGCGCGGGTGATGGTTTCTGATTGGGACTGCTGTAGGCTCGGCTGCAGTGTTTTCCCGCGGGTACGAAATTTGTGCAGTGTTTCTGATGGCTATAGTCCACGCGGAACTTAGTTTGAGTCCGCCCTCTCTGTTGAAATTGTGGGGGTGTAATTTGATGTGGATGGCCTCCTTGATGAGTCTGTCCCAGTAATTTTCTGCGTGTTCTAGTATTTTTGTGTCTTGGAAATTTATTTTGTGGACCTGTTCTATGCTGATCACCCGTGAAGCTCTTATCACTAACGTTCGCCGTGAAAGCTTCAAATCCTACATTAAGCACCTCTACGGGGAGGATACCTACAAGAAACTACGACGATATGAACGTCTACAGATCAAGAGAGCTAGTGCTCTATGCACTTTAGCCTTCCTGAAACGCTGCCGAGACCACACAGTTGTTCCACACTTCGCCGAGGTACATCACAACATCACCACAAGCCGGGCACAACGAATCCTACGACGCGCCAGTCTCGCATTGGTAAGAGAAAGGATACACTACACCTATTGCCTTTTGGACCGTATCTCCAAGGAACTTTTAACACTTCATCTCGACTTATTTTCTTCGCTACGGAGTCTAGACAAAGAATGGATTGGCGCATCCATAGCCGCACAGTACTGGCGCCACCAAAAGAAAACCACAGATAGGCACGTGAAGAAGTTCAACAATATCCACTACACACAACAGGACCACACTCCTCTGGACCAGTCCAAGCTGGTAATTAATCTCACCGAACGCACACTAGATCAACCAACCATCTCAGTGCTTTCAAGAGGACTCAACTTCGCGCCGGCACCGAAGTCTATACCAACTCGTGATTTCATCAGTGGCACAGAGCAAGCATTAAGCCGCCTTCCGGCGGACGTAGCCGAGGAAATACGAACAGAAGTCAGTCTCACATTGATGAAAGCTAAGAAACCAAGATCAAACATTTCTTCTGCAGAATCCAGAGCACTAAAAACACTACGACAAGACGCGTCCCTAACAGTACTTCCAGCAGATAAGGGCAATGCCACGGTGATTATGGAAACCACAGATTACGACCGGAAAATTAAACTACTACTCGAAGACTCTTCCTTCAAGGAACTTGACAAGGACCCGACGGCCAGGATCACCAAGATCACCACCGAGCTCATCAAACACTCCAGCCTAACCACCGAAGCCCAAAAAACCATCATCCCGCACTCAGCCACTCCACCCAGACTCTACGGACTTCCGAAAATCCACAAACCTACAATACCACTCCGACCCATTGTAAGTGCTATTAACTCACCCACATACCAGCTGGCCAAACACCTCACCACTCTATTGAATCCACTAGTGGGCGCCTGTCACCATCACATCAATAACTCCAGCCACTTCGTACAAAAGATTTCAACCATGAGATTGGACCCGGGGGATATCTTGGTGAGTTTCGACGTTGAATCCCTCTTCACCAGAGTGCCTCTAGAAGACTCACTACATCTCATAGCGGAACAATTTCCGGAGGACATCACACAACTCTTCAGACACACGCTCACGTCCACCTACTTCTGCTACAACGACCAGTTTTACGAACAAACTGACGGAGTGGCCATGGGCTCACCATTATCACCGGCCATTGCCAATTTCTTCATGGAAAACTTTGAACACACCGCACTGGACACCGCTACACACAAACCAAAAGCTTTCTACAGATACGTCGACGATACTTTCATCATCTGGCCACACGGGACAGAAAAACTTGGCTTTTTTCTCGACCATCTCAATAGCCTGCATACTAATATTAAATTCACCATGGAAGTGGAGAACGACAACTCCCTTCCCTTCCTGGATGTTCTAGTGTACAAAAAACCGGATGGCAGCCTGGGACACACGGTCTACAGGAAGCCCACACACACCAACAGATACTTGGATGCCTCCAGCCACCATCATCCCTCTCAGAAGAAAACAATCATTTCCACTCTGTTTCACCGAGCATTTGACATAGCAGACAAGGACCACATACACCTAGAACTTCAATACTTACAGGATACCCTACGCATGAATGGGTATAGCAACCAGGACATCAATGAGACCCGTAGGAAAGTAGAACGCAGCAGGAAGAACCCGCTACTGCTCACGCAAGGGAAGGATAGCCCTCAAGAGAAGGCCTACATACCTTTCTACGGCTCTGTCTCCAACAAGGTTTCCCGTATACTCGCGAGACATAATATCAAAACCTTCTTCACACCCCCTAAGAAGATCCGACAACTCCTCAGGCCGGTGTAAGACCCACTTGGGCTTAAGGTCCCAGGAATATACAGGATTCCGTGCGAGTGTGGTAAGGTGTATGTGGGTCAAATAGGACGCACGATAGAGGAAAGATGCAAAGAACATCAACGGAGCATCAGACTTCTCCAGCCCGAAAAATCAGCAGTAGCCCAACACTGCATAGAACAGGTCCACAAAATAAATTTCCAAGACACAAAAATACTAGAACACGCAGAAAATTACTGGGACAGACTCATCAAGGAGGCCATCCACATCAAATTACACCCCCACAATTTCAACAGAGAGGGCGGATTTTTTTTGAAAGGGGAGACAGAAGTAGAGTTGGGAGGAAAAAGAGTTGGCTTATTTCGCCGGGGAGATTGGGAAAAAGGGAAAGGGGAGAAAGACTAAACTAAAAGGTTTTCAAGAGGGGATTATGGAGAAGTGTGTCGTGAGTGTCGAGGTACCGCCGAAGCACCCTCGCAGTGCGGGAATACAGCCGGCTATTTTACCGGCATCGGAAGGGGATACCGGGTGACAGCCATGAACAAGTCCTGACTGTCACACACGGGAAGTGGACGTGGGATATGGTTAGGAGTAAGGAGTATACTTATTTACGGCGGAGGCTGTGTAGAGGGTTCCGAGGAACTGCGATGTCTGCGGTGGCACTTGAGTTTCAAGTGTGTAGGAAATCAGTGGCTTCAAGGCCGGTTGCACTGCAGAGCCTTCTTCTGCACCTGAAGTCGCAGGGACGTCCTGAGTGGCTGTGAAAACCATATCTATTGAAGCGGTCGAATTCTTCCTGTGTTGGTATCCTGCGTTCAGTTGTCTATAGCCATCAGAAACACTGCACAAATTTCGTACCCGCGGGAAAACACTGCAGCCGAGCCTACAGCAGTCCCAATCAGAAACCATCACCCGCGCATTGGTTCGGACAACACAACCTAACCATAGTATATATTTGGAAACTGAGGAGAATTTTCCATCACTCCAAATTGGAGAAGAAGAAAGAAGTATTAGAAGACAACCTTTCCCGGAGGGGATCCGGAGCGGTGGAGGAAGTGGGCATCAGCCCTCTACTTGCCTCCCTACTAGAGATAGCTCGGCGAGCTATTTCAAACCAGCACCACCCAGACATGGAGGACTCCAGAGCCGACTCGGCACCGACCGACGGACTTACGAAACCGCAGGCCCACATGGTTGCAGCCAAGGGACCAGGCTCTAGCCTGGACCCGGGGTTCACTGGAACCCCCATAGGCGCGTCGCAAGGCGTTAAACCCTCTGTGGGATGCCGGATGGCACCTGCAATGACTAGAGACACGCCGAGTACCAACGCCAAGGTAAGACCTGACGCGATAGGTACCTGTACCCAGAACCCTTCCCACGGTCCAAGGGTGAACATCGTCAAGGCGAAAGCCAAGACGCTCCTCAGGGCCAAGAACAGGCCGAAGGCCAAAAAGGCTATTGGCCTTGTGAACCAAGGGACAGCAGTCCCTGTCACACCACCACCAGTACCTATGACCCCTGTCCCAGCACCTACAACACCGGATGACGACGGCTTCGTTGTAGTGCAGAACCGCAGGAGGAGATCTTCCGGTTCAAAGCCGGAAGGGACTCCTGCTTCATCAACATCTGCAACTGCAGCGCTCGCCCCAAACCAGGCCTCACAAAAGGAGGGTAGAATCCCTCCGATTGTGTCTGATCCGTTCCCGAACCACATAAAGGTAATGAAGGAACTGAGACGGCAGTTAAAGGCCAATTTCCAGGCAACCCGGCATCCAGGACGGGTTGTCATCAGAACCACTACCTCTGACGACCACAAGGCCGCGAAAGGGGTACTGAAAGAGAGTGGAATTAAGTTCCACACTTACTCGCTTCAGCGTCCCCACGTGGTTCGCAGAGTTGTCAGGGGTCTTGATTCTGAGACAGACCCCCAGGATATCCGTGACGGCCTACAGGACGAACACGGAATCAAACCGAGGTCCGTGGTGCAACTAACCACCACAAAGGTAAAAGAGGGGAAACCCACCAAGGTACCCCTGCCACTGTTTTTAGTGGTAGTTGAAAAACAGGGGGAGGGAACCCCAAAAATCGACGAGGTGACTCATTTGTATAACACGAGGGTCACCATTGAGCCCTACCACAGCAGAGAGGGACCAGCCCAATGCTACAACTGCTTGGGCTTTCACCACTCGAGTCATGCTTGTGAGAGGCAACTCAAGTGCCTTCGCTGTGCGGGTGAGCACCTGGTGAAGGATTGCCCGACACCAATAGAGAACAAAAAGTGTGCAAACTGCGACGGGAGCCACATTGGCATCTATCGTGGTTGCCCAAAGCGACTTGCAATTATGCAAGGAAGACAGGGCAAAGTACCAGAGATCCGACAGGGGGTGTCTTTTGCACAGGCAATGTCGGAGCACGAAAGTGCCCTAGTACGGGCCGAGAGTGCAGAAGCAACCCCACAGAACCAAGTTGTCAGTCAAAAGACAACGCCAGTCCCAAGCGCCGCCCCAAAGGTGGGCACAAAACATCCTGTGCCACCCCCCAGTGCTGCCCCAAAGGACAAACGTCCTCCTAAAAAGAGGAGGAAGGGGAGAAAGGCTCATGTGACTGTAAGTGCAGAGCCAGAACCAGCCACGGTGGAGGCAGGTAACAAAAGTGTTACCCATTTTCCCCCACCAACTGCACCAGCCAATCAGGCACCAGCCGCTACAGCCAACCAGGCAACAGCAACAGCGCAGCCAATCAGCGCTGGCCCGTCATCACAGACTGGCTCTATAAGTAGGACCCACACAACAAGCACTCAGTCACAGGTCTTGGGAGAGGCCTTTGGCTCAGAGGACATGGCGGAGTTTATTGAACTGGCAACTTGGTTTGCGGACCTCGTACAACGTTCCCTCCCCATACTAAGGCGCTGCAGAGAGCAAATCCTCAACCCTGAACTTTCGGCTGTGAAGAAGCACCTCGTAGTGCTTCAAACGGCCAAGGAACTCTACGCTAATTCCATAAGCTCTTAAATGGCGCATAGAAATGTGCGTTCATTTAGAGCTGCGTTCTGGAACGCAAATGGTATTAGAGAGCAGAGACCTGGCCTGTTAGAGTTTGTAGACAGCCATGGGATTGATATCCTTATGGTCTGTGAAACACACTTGCACGCCGGTGTACAGTTCAGTCTGCCAAGTTACGTCGCCCATCGGTCTGATCGGGTCGGCCGACAGGGCGGCGGTACTGCCATTTTCATAAAGAACCATCTCACACATATTCCTGTTACCATTCCGCCACTACAACACCTAGAGGCAACCGCCATAAGACTATCCTTAGGCGGATGCGACGTGGTACTTGTAGCGGTATATGATCCTCCGGATGGGCGCTTCTATGAAGCGGACATTACGGCACTCCTAAACCTACACCAAAGAGTCTGTATCGCAGGCGACTTCAACGCCAAACACCCAAGCTGGCACAGCCGCACCCAGAACGTGAAGGGTCGGGGATTGTACCGTCTCATAAGCGGGAACCCCGCCCTGCATGTACACGGGCCGAGAGGTCCAACATACTACCCGGCACGCGGCGCCGCGGATGTCATAGATTTCATTGTCACAAAGAACATTCCATTTCACCTGGATCTCTCGGTGATTAACGCTCTGGATTCTGATCACAACCCTGTTGTGGTCGACTCAGACGTTAATCTAACTGCGCTGGGAGTGCCTGATTGGGTTGAGGAAGTCGACTGGGATGCAGCCGTCCTAGCCCTCCACAACTCCGTGGAAGCATGTCCTCGAATAGACTCGATAGAGGCTCTCGAGGAGGCAGCCACGGGGTTCTCAACCTCTATCCTAAATGCGGTGCGTGCTCATACCCACCGTATTCCTACCGATGCACCAAACCCTACAGCTATCCCTGTTCCACTGAAACGCCTCATTCAAGCGAAAAACGCTGTTAGAAGGCTATGGCAGAGATTCCGTCACCCTAGGATAGGAGTAATACACCAGAGGTTCAAATCCCTGGTGAGACGACTCCTAAGAAAGCATAGGCAAGCAGCTTGGGAAAACACGTTGCGACATGTAAACCTCCAGGAGAGGAAACCATGGCGCATCGTCCGAGGCTTGAGGAAAGATAAAACTGTACACCAGCATCCTGTGCATAGCCCTCGGGGAAGACTTGTCTTTGAACCGAGGGAAAAAGCAGAGGCGCTAGCAGACTATTTGGAAACTCAATTCCAGCCTAGAGTCGACCCTCAGAACGACGATCATACTGACCTCGTGGAGCAAGCAGTAGAAGACTTCTTAGAAGTTGGACCTGCGGGCCACGAGGTTTTCCACATCCCGATAGTTACCCCTCGCGAGGTAACTAACACCATCCAACACCTAAAACCTAGAAAAGCCCCTGGGCAGGACCGGGTAACAGCGGAAATGCTCCAGCACCTTCCCTTTAGAGCCGTGATGCACTTGACTCGTATCTACAACGCGTGCCTAAGCATGCGTCATTTTCCAGAAGACTGGAAGAAGGCGCGTGTGGTATGCGTGTTGAAGCCGGGCAAGAATCCGATCTTTCCTTCCAGCTACCGCTCCATCAGCCTCCTACCAGTTATCTCGAAAGTTTTCGAGAAACTGTTCCTGACCCGCCTTCGACCTCTTTTAGAGGAAAAAGGCCTCCTACCGGAACATCAGTTTGGTTTTCGTTCTGACCATTCCACAACCGAGCAACTACTGCGTGTAGCCGAAAAGGCCTCCCTGGCTTACCAGGAAAGGGCCAAAACGGTGGCAGTGTTGCTTGAAGTGGAAAAGGCGTTCTCTACCACCTGGCACGAAGGGCTTATCTACAAGCTCATACAGCACGAAATCCCCCCTCCATATATTTACTTGGTGGCTAGTTTCCTACAGGAACGTAGCTTCCGGGTGAAAGTGGAGGGTTCATTTTCCCGAGAAAGGCCCATTGGCGCAGGAGTCCCCGAGGGCAGTGTACTGTCACCGGCACTCTTTAATGCTTACATGGCCGATCTCCCCACGCACCCCAACACTCACATCTGTCAGTATGCGGACGATCTCATGATCTTCGCAGCTAACAAGAACCCGCGCTACAGCTACCGTCAAGTACAAGCCCACCTCTGTGCCATCAGTAGATGGTGCGAGAACTGGCGCATGTCTATCAACCCGGAGAAAAGCTCTGCGATTCTCCTGGCCAACACGCTGACAAACCGGCTCCCGCAGGACCTCGTGCTTCGGCGCCGTCGGATCCCTTGGGTCACTACGGCGAAGTATCTCGGGGTCACGTTGGACCGGCGGCTAACGTATAGGCATCACGTCAGGGGCAAAGTACTACAAGGTCATGCAGCCCTACGGCAGTTGTATCCCATCCTCAGCTCCAAAACCATGCCCATTCGCCTGAAACTCCAACTGTATCGTGCGATCATCCCGCCTCTGGTCCTGTACGGATGCGAGATCTGGGGAGTGGTGGCAAAGTCCACCTTCATCAGACTCCAGACGTTGCAGAACCGGGCATTAAGGATGATCTACGACACTGGTTGGAGATTTCCTGCCCACATCCTTCACGAACATTCCGGTATCCCGTACATTGTCGACGTGATTAAAACCCGCGCTCGAACAATGTACAACAAACTCCAGAACCACCCTAACCCACTGGTGAATACTCTGGGACAATACGACCAGAGAGAGCCTCGCCGACTACCATCTAAAAAATTGCCGAAGGACATCTTAAGTCCAACGGTCTAAATTTCGCAGATGGGAAAGGCAAAACGAATATCTGTACTTAAAACAGAGTAAATCGCCTAACTCAGATCACCTCTCAGTGTGTGACTGACGGCCAGAACCAGGAGGAGATTAGCGCGTCACCTGATTGACTAACCAGCCAATCAGCATGTATGGGCAGTGCCCGTTCATGGACCTATCCCTACCATCATCATCTTGTCCCTAAGATACCCCTGATCCCAAACATTCCCAGATTTTAAATCCCTGTAGACCAAAACACCATACTATCGCGCAGGTAAAGCCGTATAACGGCTAGGTACTGCGGTAAAGACACTTCGGGTGGGGGAATAAGCTTCCCCACTCGACTCGAACTGCCTCTGGAGGCCTCTGGATTTTCCATCATTTTAGTCCTGAAGATGGCCATGGAGAGTATAATGGCCGAAAGCTCGACATTCATAAGTTTAACACGGCTGATCACCCGTGAAGCTCTTATCACTAAGATAAATGATGGTAGCGCTCGATAGCTAAGGTCAATACGCCTCAACGCTTTGCCAGGTATACCTATATCTGTTCTTTCTTTACAGTTTGCCAATGTTGGCAGCAAGAGGTGAGCGGCTATTGGTTGGTAGCAGTTGGTAGTATCGCATTGGTGATATGTGCTGTCTGCATGAAATCATTAAAGGCCGTCAAGCTTTAATTCATGTTTTTGTATTAGAAACACAAAACATATGTTGACATTAGGTAGCTGATAAACATAGTGAAATGGATGTACATTCAGAAGATCCAAGTGAGAAAGGACCAAGCACTGAGTTGTCTCAGAGGTTAAACAAAATTCTGGAAACAAGGCTGGAAAATGATAAGGATACCTTAGAAGCTTTGAAGGAACTGTCAAACTTTTTTAAAGAAAATACTCTGCAGTCACGAAGGAATTTAAGAAGTAAAATAGAGAAGCGGAGTTTAATAATAAACGAGGTAAGGTTGTGTAATATGCGATTTTAATATCTGAAACAGGATGAGGTGATTAACTTAACCTGCAGGTTGATTTTTATTTATTTATGTGATATAGTACCTAGAATAATTTTATTATTTGGTTATATTGAAGCTAGCAGCAAGAGCTGTAACAGTCATGAAATGGACGGCCAGATACAAACGCCCTACACATACCACTTAGTTTTGAACACACCAAAATAAGTAGCATTCATACAGTATATTGTGTTACCATTAATAAGCATACTGGTAGATAGTATGTATAATGTGCATCTCTCAAGGTTTCTTTTAAAAAGGGCTTTTCATAATGCAGGCCAGTATAATTTTGGTATATTACTTCCTTACTGGCAGAAGGAATCATACTCTTTAACAGTATGATGTTAGGCTGGATGCCACTGAAAGAGACAAGATAACTTGAGGTGATTAGTTTTTGTCACATGTAAATTTGACATTGCAATTAGCCTCCTGATTCTCATAGCATAGAAAGCAAGAACATTGCTCTTATGTCATTTATGGTGGCTTTTGATAATTTATTTACATAAAATGTTACAGTAAACATTGCTATTCAAAAGCCAGCAGTTATAATGACCCTGTACCCTGTGCTACTGCTTTATATCTTGTGCATCATCATAGTCTATAAGTTTAGGAGTATAACAAACAATGAAGTTGCTTTTCATTTAGATGTTTCAAATGTCATCAGTTGAGCTTTTTAAATTACTAAACATGTGTAATAATACTAACTGCACAAACTTTGGACAGGAAGTGAAAGGTGAAGTAATAACCTTGCAACCTTTTATATATGTATAAGCCATGTTTAATGTGATAATTATAATATGTGATTTTCATTCAAATATGTATGTGACAATGAACAAACCCATCTGCTTAATCTGTTTATCCACATATTCATAGGATTTCTTATCAGCATTTCGTGAGGTTAAAGAGGCATTGGATGACATATATAATGATGTTTCTGCAATGAGTCAATCAGTACAGAGTATGACTAATCGTCTTCAAGCCACCAAAAAGCAAACTCATCATCTCATTGATCAGACTACAAAATTGCAAGGTGAAAGGTAGGTGTAGAAATCATTTGCATATGAAATAAAGCTGCAAATGAAACATTTGTAATAATTTTGACTTTGTATATTGTATTGAATTGCATCTTGTTCTTTTGATCCTAGAATGAGCCAGGCTCAAGGTTATAACACACATAATACAAGCATGTAATTTCATGCAGTTATTTTATTTAATTTATTAAAAATATGTAAGTGTATTAGCATGTAATGAGTTACCCTGAAGCAGGGTTACCAATTTTCAGAAATGAGAGTAAGAGATAAATGGGCACATGTTGTAAGACTCTTAACCAGGCGTGGGCAATTTACAGAATAGCTAACAAAGAAATGATTTTGCTTAAGCATTCTTTTCCCTTTCTTTTTTTCTTTCTTGTTCTTATTTTTCTGTGCTTTCCAGTCTTTCTTTTTGTCCATTTTTACACATATACATAATACACACAAACACCCATGCCTAAAGTAGGACTCGCTCCCTTCACCGCACTGTCATTACTTCAAACCCTTACCCACACAAATCCAACACCTAGTATAATATTGTTTAGGTCCCACAGGCTTTAAAGCAACTTGCCTGAAGTTGAAATATGTGATATCCTTGTGAAGTAGCTCATTTTATTGTGAACTCCTTCAGATGCATAAAGAATCATTTAACACTGTTTTTCCACTAAAAGTGCATTTATAAATTTTTTTTTTCAGTCAGAAAATAACGTTGCAGCAGGATGTTGCAAATGCCTTTTTGCGAAGTTTCCAGCTTTCATCTACAGAGCAGGCAGTGTTGCGTGGAGCTTCTCGAGAAGCAGCAATCACAGAGGAATTCTTTGCAGTTCTGGAACGAGTACAGACTATTCACAGCAATTGCCGCTCTTTAATGCAGTGTGGGCATCAGACAGCTGCACTTGAAATAATGGAGCAAATGGCCCTCTACCAGGTAGATATATCTTCCAGTCTCTTGTACAGAACACTTGGTCACAATGCACAGTGTCTAATTTTGATGATTCTGTTGAACACTTATCCAGTAAAATATAAATATAACGTGGAAGTACATTAATCAAGCATGAAAATAAATTACAAGCAAGCTGGCTAAATAATAATAAATACTGGAAGTTCATGACAGTGTTGTTGGATCACATTAAAATAGGAATTTTGAGTTGATTAATGACACTAAGCAACACTCACTTTTAAAATGTCCCAGTACATGTTTCGGAGGCTAGCTTTCCTCCATTGTCAACTGGACATTGACTGAACTGTAGAGGCTGGTATCTCCTGTAGACTGCTCTGGTGGTGGTTTTAAGAACTTGTATAACAGATCACCTTGTATATAAAAATTGAAAACTCGGTCTTTGTTTTCCAGATAAACATCTGTTCTCACGTTGACAATTCTTGGTTTCCTGATATGTGTTTTAATAATTTTTATTAAAACGCATCACAAAACCAAGAATTGTCAATGTGGGAACAGATTTTCATCGGGAAAAACAAAGACTGAGCTTTCAATTTTGATACACCACAAGGCGATCTGTTATACAAGTTCTTAAAATCACCACCAGAGCAGTCTACAGTTCAATCGATGTCCAGTTGATAATCGAGGAAAGCTAGCCTCCGAAGTATGTACTGGGACATTTTAAAAATGAGTGTTGTTTAGTGTTATTAACTGACTCAAAATTCCTATTTTAATAAGCTGGCTAAACCCTAAGCAGACAGTGGAAGCATTGAGTTGGTTGCAGAAAACAGTTGAAAATCATTATATGAGAAGTAAAAAATTAATGCAAACTCTATCAACTCAGAATTCAGACATAAAAGTAAGCATTTGATAGATGTGAAATAAGTCTTTTACCCCATATACTTTTCTGTACAACAATATTATATGTCTGCTTTAACATTTTGGTATTTTTCAATATTGCACATATTGGATAGTAATGCAGTTGCACACACATTTTCTGTATTAGATATTCTTAAAATGACAGCATGATACCAGTAAGTGCATTGACATGTAATTGAAGTCCTTTAGGGCAAAGTTCTGGCATTCTTGTGAACTGGCAGTTGTTGTCTTAAATAAGTTGAACAGATATCATCAAATCTTGTATATACTTCATAAAATACTTGGATAGTTCATAAGTGTTGCATCTCTTTTTATATAATCTTCCCTAAATTTTTAATCAGTTTCAACTATTTGGAAATTTGACAACAAAGTTTTTCTGAAGCTTTGTATGAAATAATTCAGCACTTCAATTTTTTTTTTTTATTTTTGCAGGAAGCAGCATTAGAAAGACTGTATAGGTGGACTCAGAGCCATTGCCGAAACATTGACTCAGCAGAAACAAGTCAGCTACTCACACAGGCTATGTCTCGCCTACAGGATAGACCTGTGCTTTTCAAGTTAGTATATATATATTTCACAAACAAAAATTGTGACATCTGCCTGACACTGCAGGTGACCATAAAGATCCAGAATACAGAGATATATGACAAAGTCAATTTTAAGAAGAAGAAAAAAAAATGATTAAAATTAATATTCAAAATATCTAAAACATTAAAAGATTATAACAAGAAGGTAACAGTTAACACATTGAATACAAGTGATTATTTAAAATATATAAAGAGTCTTTTAGGACATGTAAACATATATTTACAATTTCGGACCATTGCACACCCAGTGCTTTGAGGCAGGTACTTGTGAATTTAAAACATGTTCCGCGGGCACCAAAGAGTAGTCCTTTTACCTCCCATGCATTTTCAGTACATTATATCTTACTAAGGTGAGGAATGCATGGTTGGTAGATGGCTTCCTTTTCCTCGTTCACCTGTGTCGCCTGCTGTAAATGTTGCTCCATTCTTACTGTTGGATCAAGAATGAGACCCTTCCTGCATCCCTCTTGATGGCTACGATATCTGCTCTTCGATGGCTACCATCCTCAGACAGGCAATGGACCTCTTCATAGACCTCCCAATTGGCTCTACGAAGGGCTGTAGAAATTGATGAACGCACACGGTGGTGACGAGTGTTGCGAAGTAATTCTCCCTTTGGGCAATATCCTAGTACATGCCCAAGGGTTTCCACTTCTTTACAATTTGAGTACCGACATAGTGTTGTTCGCTGATTTCTTCCAGGCACAGATCTTACTGCTGACGTGTTACATGACATTTTGATGGCATTAGTCCGTTCAGAACATGACAGGATTTTTCTGTTGCTCATCCACGAATTGGCTCTGGGATTCTCTTTATATGTCTCAATCCCCTTTCCCTTGTGAGGTAGCTGACACCATGCATCAAACGATTTAAGTTGTAATTGTTTTCGAAGCCATCGTCCTGATTTTGACATGATTTCATCGTTAATGTCAATGTTCAAATTGGAAAGGCCTTCTTTCTTCTCTTTCTGAGTATCTCGACACAAGCGTAGAGATGATCATCTTGTATCTGTGAAAGCTTCTGAGCTATATTGAAATGTTGTATATAAGCCTCCCAACCAGCTCTAATTAGTCCTATTCCTCGAAGATTACGTGGAGCGTATATCATATCATTGGGGCAATCATGTGGTAGCCCAACTATTTCTTTGACGGATGTTCTTATTAATTTATCAATATCTTCTAAAAAGGAGGATGGAATCTTATTCAGTGCCAAAGAAAATAAAGCCGGTATTACTTATACTCACAAGTTGGTGTTTCAGCCATGTGATTCTTATTTGGGTGAAACATACTTATTGGGCTCATTTTGTGTCCCTGTTTGCAGTGTAGGAATTTTCTTGTTGAGCAGATGCCTAGTTTTTTTTAATTATAAAGATAGTGGGAATGTGACATTTAATTATTGCCACAAATCTCAACACTGAATTTTTAGTAGAATGGAGTATTTCCTTTACCTACTCTAGTGCTGCCAAATTAAGCAAGCTACTTGAAATACACAAATGCGCATAGCGGTTTTAAGCACATTACTGCAGTGAATGCTCTGATTGGTTCCTGATCGAAGCACTCTGGGGAAGAAAAGCAAATAGATCTACAACTTTTTAATGTTACTTCTGTTTAAAATTTGTTTGCAATGATGATTAATGTTTCTCTTTTAGCATATTACACTTACAAGTTTTATTTGAGAACAGGAAAAGCCCCACTGACTAAGAATTGAGTTGTTCTTAAATTGTGAATACGTGAAGTTTTTCGAAACTGACACAAATAACAAGGAATATCTCTACAAAAAATTTATTCAGACATAAATTGTTTGTTCTAGCGAGACCTACATTTTTTGTACAGTAAGATCTTGTCAATCTCTTACGCTGTATGTGTTATTCAAAAGTCATACAGAATAAAAATGACTACATAGGCTATAGTCAGAAAATTCAAAATATGCATTTCATTTGTCATACAAATATCTTAAACATATGGCATTTTAATTAAAATCGTTAGAGCCATTTTCAAGAAAATCAAAATTTTTGAAAAATTTTCCATGTACAGGTTAGTACAGGTTATTTTCTTCAAAATCTTCCCCACTGACTAAGAATTGAGTTGTTCTTAAATTGTGAATACATGAAGTTTTCCGAAACTGACACAAATAACAAGGAATATCTCTACAAAAAATTTATTCAGACATAAATTGTTTGTTTTAGCGAGACCTACATTTTTTGTACAGTAAGATCTTGTCAATCTCTTACGCTTTATGTGTTATTCAAAAGTCATACAGAATAAAAACGACTACATAGGCTATAGCCAGAAAATTCAAAATATGCATTTCATTTGTCATACAAATATCTTAAACATATGGCATTTTAATTAAAATCGTTAGAGCCATTTTCAAGAAAATCAAAATTTTTGAAAAATTTTCCATGTACAGGTTAGTGCAGGTTATTTTCTTCAAAATCTTCATATTGCATCCTTGAAAGAAATTAAACTTAAATACCAACTTTGGTTTTCAACCGACCTTTCTTTTTGAGTTATGCTGTCCACAGATTGACACACACACACCTTTTTTTAAGAATGCTTTTTATGGATTCTCTACCAGTAAGAAAGTAAAAATGAGTGCTGAGAGTTAGAAACACACTAAGGGAAAACTGTTAAAAGAGGAAGAAACTTAAAACAGTGTTAGAAAAAGTAGACAATTTTCTGAAGTGTGCAATTCGCTCCAAAGTGCGTAAGTTTCTTTTTGAAAACGATCCACCAGTCTGATGTGTAAGTAGACACACATGTGTTTAACTTTATAAATGTTTACTACTTCTTATTGTTAGGTTTAATAGGTGCTATGCAATGCATAGACAGGAAAATTAAAGCTGCTCTTTTAAATGAAAGCTATTGCAGCAGATATGACCAATCTTGTGTGATATATAAACGACAAATATCTCTCGTTACCAACAGCGCATGACCTCACATGTGTTTCTCTACATGCAGATTAATACATTAGTGGTGCTGATGTTAAGTGGCTTTCTTAGGCCAGATTTTCCTTAGGTATGTGATAGAAGAATTAAGAAAAGCTGCAAGAGGCAACTCAAGGTCATCTGTTTGGCACAAGTAGACTGTTTTATAAAAGAAGGTAAACATGTAAAGATATGGTATGGTTCAGGAATTCAAAACATGAACTCTAATTAAGCATCAATTAAAGTTTGGACTCCTGAAACTTTTAATTACTTTGAGAGGTAGAACTGGAACTTAAAAATTCAATGCCACAACTGGAATTTGAACCACAGACCTTCCGCTTACCGGGTGGCTGCTCTAACCAACTGAGCTATTGTGACAAACTGCCAGAATGGCATTAAATTCTCATACCAGTTCGTATTTCTCCTGGTAAACCACAAAGGCTTTGCCCACACACGGCTTGTGTGTTTAAAAACACCAACAGTAAGTTTGTTGGCATAAATAAATAATTTTAATTACTTTTTCACAACAATATTAAGTTACATCATTTCAGAATGTATTAAATGGTTCTATCTGCAGGTTTAAGTACAGTTAAGTTTAAGTGTACTCTAAGTACACTGGAAAGTATATGACGTGAGGTTTGAGTAAAAATATAATACACACATGCAGAGGCTTATTCGAAAGAAATAACTGCAATGTGTTTAATATGTTTTGAAGTGGTGTAGCATATGTGTTTTTGAAATACAGTTTCAGTATATTTTTCTATCACTGCTGTTTTTCCTTCTAGATATGTATTGGATGAATATTGCACCTCAAGACGGTCAGTGCTGGTGCGAAT
The DNA here is from genome assembly GCA_030765045.1 of Tenodera sinensis. Taxonomy (NCBI): domain Eukaryota; kingdom Metazoa; phylum Arthropoda; class Insecta; order Mantodea; family Mantidae; genus Tenodera; species Tenodera sinensis. The sequence continues at coordinate 141,713,537 of CM060966.1, read as the reverse complement.
GTTCATAGATGCTCTTACACAAGGTGGACCAGGGGGCACTCCTAAACCAATTGAAATGCATGCACATGATCCCAAAAGATATGTTGGGGACATGTTAGCTTGGCTTCATCAGATGATTCCTGGAGAAAATGAAAATTTAGTGATGCTCTTGAAAGGCTGTGATAAGACAGGTGGGCACTTACAGTAAGCTAAAATTAACTGATGACATTGCATCTATGTAGTTATCTGGCGGAAAGTAATGCTAAGAAATTAAACTGTACAGAAGTAAGATATTTTCATAGTTGAACAGATTGATTGCTGAGAGTCAGAACTGAAAAATTTAAAGCCATAACCAGGATTTGAACCATAGATCTTCCACTCTGCACGTGACTGGTTTTAACCACTGAGCTACCATGCCAACATGCTGACAGGGCATTAAATTCCCCAGTTGATTCGCATTTTCCCATAGACCACAAACCCCAGGGGGGATGTATAATTGTAAATACTTAAGCCCTGGGCTTTAACATGTATTTATTATAGTTTCCATTTGTGAGGCTAATCAATGATTGATTGATTGCTGTTATATGAGATCCATGAATGCCAAATGTTATTCTCTGTTGCTTACGTTAAGTAAGTAGAGAAAATATTGCAATCAACCCAAAAATCTGATGCCAAGTTTTTTTCACTGGAAATACAGTTTTGAGATTTCCTGAATCAAGAAAGGTATTTTTAGAAAACGTTCTTTATCTGTTTGTGTCTGTGAACAGTATAACTGAAAAACAGAAAGTCTGTTAAATATCAAACTTGGTTTGAGAGGTAGAACTGGAACTTAAAAATTCAAAGCCACAGCTGGGATCAATTACCCCAATGGCGACTTACTATTGCAAGTACTTTATGTCCTGGGATTAAATAACCTTCAGATGGTAATTATTATTTATTTATGCCAATAAACTTACTGTTGGTGTCATAAAGCTATGTAGGCTTTCACGGCCGGCGTCTAAATTGTAGAATGAAGTATCTTCCGGGCTGTTATGCCGTGGTCTGCTGGAGATCTGTCTTCCAGACGTTTCGTTTACAACTGTGGTAAACATCCTCAGTGGCGTTGTCGAAGTCTCCTCGTGGAAGGTATCACTGCGACTGATGCATCGACTGTCTGTGGGGCTCCATTTATACCATGCGCAACGTGCGCTGATTGGCCCGGGGCATCCAGAGGCGTGGTGGCTGGTTGAGGGGGTTCTATCTCTCTTATGCTGCTGGTCTCTTCTGATTGGCTTCCCTTGCTATCCTGCTTCTTATGATGTTCTATGACCGGATGCCAGTTGCTGTTTAATCTTAAGGCCTCCTCCTTCTTATTAAAGTTGTTAGGGTGCTTGTAAATTTCAATAGCCTCTCGCTGTAGTCGGGCATGGTAATGTATGGTAGATGCAAGGATGCGCATATCCTGGAACTTAATACTGTGTTCACCGACTGCATTAATGGCATGTTCAGCGACCGCAGACTTATCAGTTTGGCCCAGGCGGCAGCTTCTTTTGTGTTCCGTGAGTCTGGTCTTAACACTGCGCTGAGTAGTTCCAATGTAAACTGAGCCACAACCACAAGGAATACTGTATACTCCAGCTGATGACAAAGCTTCTCGGGGATCCTTGGGTGATCGTAGTAAACTGCTTAACTGTCTGGTGGGTTTAAAGATCGTCTTGATGTTATGTCGCTGTAATATGCGATCAATTCGGTCGGTGACATTTTTTAAGTATGGTAGGAACACAATGCCCTTACTTTTGGGCTGATCTGGGTTCCGAATATTCAATCCAAGAAGTAAGAAGAGCTTGCCGGCCTCCTAAGACTCAACCTGTCATCCGGAACTGTAATATATTAATTACCTTTTTAAATTAGCTATGACTACCAGTATCAAATAAATTTATGTATCAATTAACAATAAGTTAAAAATACGACATAACTAATAACATAACTTTTTTCCTCCAGCTGATTTGTTTATGCTTTTAACAGGACAGCATTTAACTGTTTTCACGTCATATGTATAGGTATACAAGTAGAAGTGGTTAATTTCGTTGGTGTTGTTTACAGATGTTACTGAGCAGATCCATCAGTGCCTATCTAACATTACAGAAGGAGTATGCCATCCACTTAAAGTGAGGGTGGAACACATTCTAGCAGTGGATGCTGAAGCCACTGTGTTATACTCGATTGCCAACCTTATACGCTTCTACCAGCATATTATTGGACAGGTTGTATACATTAACTATTTCTGTGTACTATAATGTTATTTCTGTAGATCTGTGATTCCTTTTTTTTTATTATTATTAATATGTTCAAGCCAAAGCTTTTACACTTGAAACCATCAATACAACATACCCTCTCAGTGAATGAATTCATATCTATACTGATGGCTCTCTTCTGGATTATGAGGAAGGAGCTGGAGCAGGTACATTTTGTCAATTCTTTTGTTTTTATAAAAAAGTGGGAAAATATGCAACCAATTTTGATGTCATATATACATCAAAATTTATTTCCATGGTTTTCATTGTTAACTCATGCATGCACACACTTTATCTTTCATTAATCTAGCATACATCTACAGGAAACTAACCCATACAGACTACTATCTACAAAGACATTCCAAGCGCCATCCCTACAGAAGAAAGGCATAATAAGAATGTTCAATGCCACAGCTGAGATTTGAACCACAGACCTTTTGCTTACCAGGCAGGTGCTCTAACCATTGAGCTACTGTGACAATCTGCCAGAATGGCATTGAATTCTCAAACCAGTTCGTATTTCTCCTTATAAACCACAAAGGCAGTCTCACATCAGAGACTGTTGGTGTTTTTAAACACACAAGCTGTGCGTGGGCAATGTTTGAGAGGTAGAATTCGAACTGAAAAATCCCAGCTGTGGCATTGAATTTTTCAGTTCCAATTGATGGTCAGTTTTGAAGGTTCAGTAATTTAATCAATGTCACTGTGAATTCTTGATGTGTTTTTCCAGGATTAACACAAACATGTCGTCTACATAATGGTGCCAGGTGTTAAAGATCCATGGGAAGACTTTTGTAACCCTCATTTCCAGGTCACTCATAAACAGATTGGCTAAGAAAAGTGAATGAGGGTTTCCTACTGCTAGATTATTTCTTTGTATCAAGGTGTCATTTTCATACAAATAAACTTGATAATTATTTAATTGACTATTTTGTTGGAAAAAAAGGAAAAGAAGTATTTTACACATGTTAAATGGCAAATGCTTTTTCTCTAATATATGAAATGTTAGTTTACAATTTACATGGTGCATGAATTTAATATGAATATTTATACTATAGTAGCCACAAAACAAGAATGAACATGGACTTAGGCAATACAGTGATGCTGCTCTCTTGGCATTGCCAATTGCCAGAGGCAGGTAATTATGGAGATTAATTTTTCACTTGTGGTTTTTAATATTGGTGAAAGCAGAGATTGATGGAGATGTTTGCTAATGTTGGATTTCTGACAATGAAGTCATTAATCCTCTTGCTCTCCAATACTTTTCACTAATGGATGGGGTGCTAGAAGTGGCCAGGTATATTTGAAGGAGATTGATGTAGATTGTTTTACGCTTTTGATGGGAATTGTAGGAAAATGAATTATTTTTGTATTTATATTACTATATTGATACCTTTTTAATGGCTAAATTGAAACTATTAATATATTTGCAACACTTACTGGTGTTTTGCTCCTCACTGTAACTTTTCTCTCTGACCTTACCTTGATCATCTCTTGTTCTCTTCTGACCCCGATGTTATTAGGGTTCCCTAGGGCTAGGGAGTCTTTATTTTTTCAACCTCTCCATTTCTCTAATTTCTCTATAAAATCTTAACCCATAACATGCTGACCTGTCATGGCATGTAATACGTCCTCTGATTGGTAATCAAAGGATATGGTCGGTGAATTTATTTTGATAATTCTCCTGGTCAGGTCAGTGAGACCCGTAAACCAACGACAGGTGTGGTCCTCCAGACATTCTGGGGGTTGTGAGAGAGCGATGTGACCGCCAAAACATAAAAATACGGTGCTCTCTGAAAAGCGGTTACTATTACTGCTATTGCTCTCTTCAATATCATCAGTGAAAAATATTGGAGAGCAAGAGGATTAATGACTTCATTGTCAGAAATCCAGCATTAGCTAACAACAACAACATTATTTTAAACATTATTAAAGATTAACTGGAAAGTACAAAGATCTGTATTTCAATTGAAGAGTTCAACTGATCTTATGGGTCATTTTATTGCCAATGTCATTAGATTCATCAGAAGGTGAATCAGTAAAAGCATTCTTGCTTACTATAGAGTGTGTGGATAACATGCTTAGAGCAGGTTTCACTGAGCTTGCAATCTATTCTAATGTTGCAAAATAGTACTCCATCACTACAATACAATCCTTCATTGCTGTATTGTTCTGTATGTGATTGAATGGATGTACGACCCATCTTTACACTCGTACGTCTCAAACAATACAACTGGTCAGGTCCATGAAACACATTGTATCATTTTTGGTCGAAACATCCCTTTCATCCCCACTCACATAGCAAAATGGACCACAGCCAGTAGGTACCTTGCTGACCTTAACAAAGTCAGCACTCCCAATTCTTGGAATTCTTTGAATTATCTTGTAAAAATTCAACTCCTAAGAAATAAATAATTGACGTTGATTGATTATGATTAGTTATTATTGTATGCTATGAAATTCATTCTAAAATAAACAAATCGTGTTAATTCGTGATTTTTGTTAACATTTCGCTATTACAGTCCTAATTCGTGATTTATCGCGATTATTTTATTCATAAAGTAACTTTAGAAACTCCTAATTCATGGATATTTATAAGAAACAGTAGCATATCATACATGTGATAATTATCATGATCTCAATAAATGCCTTCCTCTGCCATTTGCACAGAAAGTGGGCAACAGGGATGAAAGATGTCTGTATATCTTCCATCTGTCACCTGCTCCCTTAGCACTGCAACACCAAGAGAGCAGCATCACTGTATTGGCTAAGTCCATGTTCATTCTTGTCTTGTGGCTACTATACCAATATTTGCACTCACTTGTATCTGGGCAATCATCAATGCACTCATTACTACAGCACTCAGCCCCATTAATGTACAACTTGAAATTCTACATGTCCTAGGAAGTGGAATATTTCTACTGCTTTGTTTACACTTTTATGCCTTTTTTTGCTTAGAAATTGTTTTTCTTACCTATAGGTGGTACCTGGTAGCTTATTGGAGTCCACACTGAAAGAGCTTCAGGAATTAAGCCAGCAGACATTCTTGCAGACATTACAAGCACAGGTGAAGCAGCAGATTACAGAGAAGGTAGAAACACCACCATCTGACCTTTCACCCTCCCCTGGAGTTTCTCAGTTACTTAATTTGCTTAGAGAGGTTCTCTCTGTTGGTAGCATGGCAGAAGGACGTCAGCATGATCTTGTCAAGGTCAGTTTAACAATGCACTATGCATAAGGGCCTTAATAATCTCAGAAAAACTTCCAAGCTATTTCTTACAGCTTATGCTCAAGTGATTTATTTGCAGTTCCACTTTCTTGAAAAAGTACTCATTAGCAGTTGAAAGAGTGTGTACTTTATCTTGAGCCCTCAGATGACGTCAAAGATGGTAACAGGAATTTTCATGTCTATTATTTACAGGAGTTTGCAGTGTCGATGCTGGATCTACTCCAGGCATTTAGTACTTAAAATTACTATTTGAGTTGGTTAAACACTAAAGTAAAACAAAAAAGTAAACCAGTACAATAATGCAAGAGATCAGCAGCAAAGGTAATGTGATACAGCTGTGATGGTTTTTATTGAGGGTCTGAGTTTGAGTGATGAGATCTTTGTTATACGGCCGTATGTAGCGGACAACAGATAAAGAACAAAAATGGCAAGGGCTAGGAATTCACCAAAAGGAACTTTATTTTATGTTCTAAATAGAAATCATTCACAAAAATAATTAACCATTTGAGAGGTAGAACTGGAACTTAAAAATTCAATGCCACAACTGGGATTTGAACCACAGACCTTCCGCTTACCGGGCGGCTGCTCTACCACTGAGCTATTGTGACAAACTGCCAGAATGGCATTAAATTCTAAAACCAGTTCGTATTTCTCCTGGTAAACCACACTGCTTGTGTGTTTAAAAACACCAACAGTAAGTTTGTTGGCATAAATAAATAATAATTACCACGTGAAGGTTATTTAATCCTGGTATATAAAGTACTTGCAACAGTAAGTCACCATTGGGGTAATTTGTCTCTGATGTGAGACTGCCTTTGTGGTTTACCAGGAGAAACACGAACTGGTTTTAGAATTTAATGCCATTCTGGCAGTTTGTCACAATAGCTCAGTGGTAGAGCAGCCGCCCGGTAAGCGGAAGGTCTGTGGTTCAAATCCCAGTTGTGGCATTGAATTTTTAAGTTCCAGTTCTACCTCTCAAACTTTGCCCACACACGGCTTGTGTGTTTAAAAACACCAACAGTAAGTTTGTTGGCATAAATAAACAATAATAATTAACCATGTTCATGAAACGACTGTCCGAAACCATTTGGGTTACTCCCGTGGAAAAGTTTTTTCCTTTTAATCACCTCCAACCTGAAGCATAAGTTGCATCATTTCCACAACAATATTAATTTTTATTTTCTCTTACGTGTTACAACCATGGATATATATTTCGTGTTATTTCTTCTCGGCGTGATCACTGGCGGATTGTTTGTTCTTTTCTCTTGTTATCTATTTAGAAGATTTAACACATTTTTTATTTTATCGCAACACTTATTGATGATCCTGCATGATTCAGTATACACACCTGTCTGGTAAGCGGAGGGTATGTGGTTCAAATCCCAGCTGTGACTTTAAATTTTTAAGTTCCAGTTCTACCTCTCAAACATTGCCCACATGCAGCTTGTGTGTTTAAAAACACCAACAGTAAGTTTGTTGGCATAAATAAATAATAATTACCATCTGAAGGTTATTTAATCCGGGGACATAAAGTACTTGCAATAGTAAGTCACCATTGGGGTAATTGTCTCTGTTGTGAGACTGCCTTTGTGGTTTACCGGGAAAAATACGAACTGGTTTGAGAATTCAATGTCATTCTGGCAGGTTGTCACAATAGGTTAGTGGTTAGAGCACTCGCCTAGTAAGCAGAGGGTCTGTGGTTCAAATCCCAGCTGTGTCATTGAATTTTTAAGTTCCAGTTCTCAAACATTGCCTATATGCGGCTTGTGTGTTTAAAAACACCAACAGTAAGTTTGTTGGCATAAATAAATAACTGCTACTTGTTTCATACTGCAAGAATTTGCTAAAGAAACCAATAAACTGGAATAAACATAACACAGGGACAGCAATTAGCTGTACCCAAGCAGATTTGCCAAGCCCAGAGCAGAGAGGGTTATGTAGGTTTCTGTCTATATCCCAGTAGGAGTTTAGGGCAGTTCAGAAAGGTGGGAGCACTTCCCCATCCCTCTTTCCTACAAGCACATGCTAGCTGGTAGTGAAACCATGCCCTGCCTGAGATGAAACAAGTAGCCAGAGGTATCACACCAACTGGACCTCACTGTAGTGGCAAGGAACTGGGCGAGGATCGGCGTGCTCTCTGCCAGAGTTACACCTAAAGGACTGGAAAGTCATTGGTATGTAACATTAACTACCGTACTAGCTTGCATTAGACTTAACCTGGTTAGATTTCACATCAGATGTTGAAATTGATTACCTTCAATGTTAACACATTCCATATATGTCCAAAAGTTCATATTCACTGATTTCCTGAATTTTTCTTGTGATTTTGTTCTTCAGTTCTTTTAACATGTGCAGATTTGAAGTGTACACTTTATTCTTTAGCATTTCCCATAAATATAAATTGCATGGAGATAGGTCAGGAGAATGAGGTGGCTGCAATCCTTAACTAATTATTCTGTCACCATACCCATTTCACAATTCATGCATAGAATTGCCAGCAGTGTGTGCTATAGCTAAATTCTGCTGAAACCAGCCATGCAATCTTTCATTTCCTGTTAATTGAGGAAAAAATATTTAAAATAGAATTTACATAAACGTGTGAATCAACTTTTGTGTCATAAGTATGAGGCTGATAATTCTACGTGTGGTGAGGAACTTTGTGAATAATATGGTAGCCCAGTATCAATTGTTCTGAGTAGAAACTGACCTTGAAGATAAAACCACGCTTCATCAGTGAAAAAAGGTGGGTCCACTTGGCTATTACCAAGGGACTGCTAAAAGCAATTCCAATAAGTAACCTAACTTGTAGGATCTTGTGGGTGTGAAGCATGAACTTTTAAGTTTCAGAAGTTTTATAGTCATGAAAGCACAGGACATGATTGTCTGGCAAAACATTTAAACAGAATTGGGATATATTCTTCACCACTCTGTCCTCAGTGTGATCTGCAAGAGGAAATGGATCGAGACCACCTTCAAATATGCCCGGCCACTTCTAGTGCCCCATCCATCAGTGAAAAATGTTGGAGAGCAAGAGGATTAATGACTTCATTGTCAGAAATCCAGCATTAGCTAACAACAACATTGTCATGAAAGCTGATGTCTTGGAAATGTTAACCTATTGTGCTAAACGCCTCAGCAATTTTTATTTATGGGAAACATTAAGGAATAAAGTGTATGCATTAAATCTGCACAGGTTTAAAGAATTAGAGGATAAAATTTTGAGAGAAATACAGGGAAACAGTCAACCTGAACTTTTTTGAGTAAACTAAAATTGTTTTTGGAGATATAGGGAATGGGTTCACATTGAAGGTCATCGATTTCAATATCTTATATGATGCAGATAAGCGTAATGTAAGTTAGTACAGTAGTTAGTGTTCCGTAACCATGACTTGCCAGTCCTTTACGCGTAACTCTAGTAGAGAACACTCTGGTCTTTTGCTGTCGCGGGGCAGTCTAGCCGGTCTAAGAACGCACAATATAATCAGAGATCTATTGTATTGGATTCTTTGGTTTAATTTAGATTCATAGTGCGTTTAGCCACTTTGATGGGTGAGTGAGTGAGTTGGGTTTAAGGGCCCGTCGACAACTAGGTCATTAGGGCCCGAACTTTGATGGGATGTATATCAAATTTTCTCCAAGATGTTACAAAAAAAATTACACTTTACTTGAATAAGCTTAGAAATGACCCACATACTGCTAAGTATTGACTAATAACTCATTTTTACATTTTTCTTAGTAATAAAAATGAACAGGAAGTGCAGAAAAGTATCATATCTACTTTAAAATGTAGTCTTCCATTGAATTGTTTTAAGTTACTTTACGATGGACTCTTGGCTTATTAGCTGCTGGAATTACAAAATAAGTTGGTATTGTGTTTCAGATTGTAGCAACAGTGGTGGACCCATTACTGCAGTCTGTAAATGAAAGTGCTTCTAGACTTCCAACAACAGATATGGCTGTTTACCTTCTAAACTGTATGTATCAGATGCAGTCTACTCTTTCACTCTATGAATTTATGGATGAGCGACTTGAGAGACTCCAGGTTTGTATGTTTAACTTACAGAATCTAGCCTTTTTGAGCTTTTTTTATTGAAATAATTGATATTTTAATTTGCAACATGCACAGTGGTTAAGTTTAGGTCCTTGATACATGTGTCAGGGCATGTCAGACAAATGATAGCTGCAGAGTCTACTTCCTCTACCATGTAACTTCTAATAGAGGGTCTTATGTGGCAGAAGTAAGATTATGATTTGCTTTGTACCTTTTGCAGGCACAATCAGATGCACAGCTGGATACCTTAACATCGGAGCAAGCGAGCTCCTTGGTTGCAAATTTAAATCTTGGACCAATATATACAATTCTTCAGGAGCAAGGGAAAGGTGCATTGTCATCTATCCCAGGTATGGAGCCTACCAGCCTGAAAACGTTTTTGGTAAGCATTTACAGTTTACAGTTGTAGGGCACATAGTAAGCCCAGACTATTTAATTTAGAAAAAACAGGCATAGATAATTAATGCTGGTATTTATTGTGCTTGTTTTATGTTCACCAAAAATATGTCAATTTTTTATGATATAAAAGTTACATTTTTTCATAAATTTTATTGTTGCGTCTGAAACTATTTGATACAGTAATGTGGAGTATGGCCGAAGTTAATTATAAGTATAAATTGTGGGTAAAACAAAGGAAAAGCAGTAATTGCTGGGCTCTGTAACCAAGGGGAATAAATAATTAATCTTTTATCATCAAAAGCATGGTATAGTGAACATGCATAATTGTGCACAGTTATTAGTAGAAGTGTGTCGTGATAAAATATAAAATGCACTAATTCTTCGAATTAACTAGAAGAAAGAACAAACATTCTGCCAGTGATCGCATGGAGAAGAAATAACATGAAATATACATCCACGGATATAAATATGTGTTAGAGAAAATAAAAATTAACAGTCGTGAGTGATGCCATTTATGCTTCAGGTTAGAGGTGTTTAAAAGGAAAACTTTGCCATGGGAGTTTCAGACAGTAGTTTCATGAACATGGTTAATTAATTTTGTGAGTGATGTATATTTAAAACAATAAAATAGTTACTTTTTTTAAATCAGGGCTATAATTGGAGAAAATGTTAGTCCTTGCCATTTCGTTCTTTATCTGTGCCTGTCATATATGACCCTGTAACAAAGATCTTATCACTCAAATGTGTCATAATAAAAACCTCCACACATTTATGATACATTTTTACTATATTTTTCTTTAGATGTGTATTTACTCTTAAATAAGTCTTGAAATGCTGAATATCTATTGTTTCACAGTTTACTATTCTAGTGATTAAAGCTCCTTGAACTTGATCAATCTTTATAAAATTCAGTGCTTTACAAGACCTTCCAAGCTTATCACAACTTCACAACTTTTCTTGTAAAATTGCTTTCAATACTTTTAAAGTCTTTGAAGGCCTTGAAATCAGATAAGGATGTGCTTTCAATGGTCAAAGATTTAACAATTATTTGTTGGATTTGGCAAATGAAATGCAAATATGTACAGCACATCACAAAATGTGCCAAGGGACTTGTGTTTCCCAGGACTAAGTACTTATGACAGTGTCATCATTGGGGTACATGTCTCAAATATTAGAGTTCCTTCCGTGGTTCAAATCCCAGCTAAGGCATTGAATTTTTCATTTCTGATTATACCTTTAAAGTTTACCTATACATGGTTTGTGTATTTCTCATTGATTGGTCTGATATATGGAAGATAAAAAATTTAGTAGTATACAAATTTGTGCCTCTTCCTGTTGCTTGTCATATGATTGGAATTGTTTCATTCCTGTGGTGAACAGAAAATTACGCAAAGGATCCAGAATTATGGTGCTTCCAAACTGCTGCGTGTAGGAATAATTCAGTTTACAGATATAATGGTTCACTCACTCACTAGCTACTGGCAGGCTGAGGTTCAGCCCGATGAATGTTTTTGCTGCGTACCTACCCTCAATAGGGTTTAACTGCAGATAGGACATTTTATTTTGAAATGAGTGATTAAGGGTGACTTTGTTTAATTTTAGATTAGTGACTTTTTTATTAAGGAGGCTACTTTGCCCCTTGTCTAGTGACTCACAGAAGTCAGCAATGTCTGCATTCAGTCGGAAGAGAAAGTTTTAAAATAAGTTTTGAGATCTTTTAGATCTTTTAATTTAGAATTTTGTTGAGGATTTGAATTTTGAGCCAAACATCTCTTTGTTGAGACTATAATTGGAGCTTAGCTTTTGCTGCTGTTGGATTAACTGCTTGGTTATGGGATATACCCACATACCATGTGGGGAACCCTGTACAACCTAAAGCGGCGTATTCTGGGGTCATAGTCCCCAAGAGACCTAACCAGGGTGCTTTCATGAGTTGGTAACTTGTAGAATTTTTCTGCCCGGCGTCTAATTTCATCCTTCACATATGGAAGAGATGAGGCTTCATGAAGTAGTCTCACGGGGAAGGGGACAGAGAAGATGGACCGAAGTCCCGTGTTCTGTGCCCTTTGGAGCCACAGGAGCCAACTGCCTGCTGCCATGCCCCACACTTCACAAGCGTAAAGCATGAGGGGGATTATAAGAGCCCGGAAGAGGTGTAACTTCAGGTGGATTGGCATCTCGGACCTCAGCATAGGGTACAGTGAGGCAATAGCCCCCTGCGTCCGCACCGAGAGGTCTCTGATGTGCCCGCGGAAAGTGAGACCCCTATCCAGTTTGACTCCCAGGTAGGTAATGGAGTCTCTCCACTCGATCCTTTGATCCCGAAGTTGGAAAGTGGGGCAGTCCGGGGGGATGTGGCGCCTCGTGAAGAGAATGGCATGGCTCTTATCCGGATTAACGGACATTCGCCATCACCTGCACCATTCCTGGATGAGGCAGAGGTGTCTCTGTATGGGGTTGAAGACATATAATGGTTTCCTAACTTCATTATACATTATAACACTAGTGCTTCTTTTCCCACCTCTGTAGTGTATTGGACCTCATCAAAGAGGTCTCGAGTTTGAATCTCAGTTAGGCTGAGTTGTATGTATAATGTTTTTTCTGAGGTTTTGCCTTATACTGAGAAGACAAATGTTGGGTAACTTCAAGCTCTATAGACCATGGATTCATTTGAGTACTTTCATCCATTTCATTCATTCATCTTCCAATATGACATTAGGTTGGAGGACATTAACATAAAAAAGTAGTGCTTTTTTAGAGGAAACAGTTCAAGAGAGAGATAGAGAGGAAGAGAAAGTGTACGTGTGTGTATGTGTGCATGGATACATATATATGTGTGCACATGCACATGGTTTTTTCTCTTGTTTACGTATCACATTTTTGTACTCTCAAATTATTGTGCATATGTAGTTCCAATTAAATTCTTTCTCAATGAATTAATGGATCTTATACAAGAGATCATGTTACATAAAATCAATGGAATCAAAATATAAAAGATTCACATTTTACACTTGGGGACCTGATAATTTAGAAAAAGAACTTTGGACAACTTGAATATAATTTTGGCATCTATTAAGAAGTATAAGATCAAAATCCTAGTGAGACAAAATTCCTGTTCAAAAAATCCAGGCATGTGCGAGGGAAACTGCAGCAACTGTGAGAAAAGTTACATTGATAAAAATAAAAAGAAGTATGGCTTGAGATTAAAGAATGCAAAGAAATAAAAAAATTTACAGCAGGCTATCACTTCTGAATAAAAGACCAGAGTATAGTAAATAAAACAAAATTTAGACAAGTGATCCAAAAATGCATATCACTAATTATTTGAGAGAAACTCAAATACAGTAGTACAGAAAAACAGATAAGTTTCAGTCTCTCAAATGATAAAGGTGTCATCACCAGATACATAAAGTAAATGCAAATCTGCATACATGCTAAAAAACTCATAAGTGTATCTTAGCTGATAATGAAGGCAGCCTTTAAAACATGTTCAAAGGTAATTTCCCACATAATTGAATTTTGAGTGTTAGATTCATCCATTGTTGTGTTTCAGTGTTATCATACTTCATTGTATTTTTGGAACAAGTTGTACGTGGATAAATTTGTTCTGCTTTGTCTTGTCATAGATCCCATAGAGAACACAATTATTTTTTTACTGGCTTGTATCACAATATAATATAAAAAAAGAATAAATGGCATCTCTCTCTATCTTTCCCTCTCTCCTTAGATGGCAGTTTTTAAATTAACTTTTAAAAGTAAGAATCTCCATTTTCAGGGTAAGCTGGATAGCTTTTTGGTGATGCCAGATATGTTGCTGTTGCCACAAATTGGCCTGCTATTGAGCAGTAGTCACCGTTCCACTGTACAGAAGCGAGCTTTTGATGTGATTGCTGCCATCTACAAGCAGTTGTATGATGCTGTTTACGATCCTGAAAACCATTACCAGAATCCCAGTGCTCTAATGCCTCGCACTCCAGAGGAGGTGCAGAATCTTCTCATGGGATAATGTTGGTTTCTACATCATTTCTTAGACTCATTTCAGGAAGGTAGTGTTCTCCGCTCGAGTTGTTGAACATTCCTCTTAACATGTAGTTAAAGAATTGTGTAAATATTGAACTTTCATGTGTTAGTGTGTGTGCACTGATAAACAATAGAGCCTGTATTTGGTTCATGTTACATTATTTTTAATAAAGATGAGGTTTGGAGTTTGCAGAAATGCAAAAATAATTTACTATGACATTCAGTGTGTTTTAAAAATCCTTTTGCAGCATAGATTTTAAAATATGGTGGTGGGTAAGTTGTTGGAAATAAGTAGTTTTAAATAATACAAATCAAAAGATTTATTTACCTTTCAGCTTCCTGAATTCAGAGGCTGTGTTACATACAAAGCATTATGAAAAAATGTTTAAATATGTTGTTGTTAGCTAGTGCTAGTTACATACAAAGCATTATGAAAAAATGTTTAAATATGTTGTTGTTAGCTAGTGCTGGATTTCTGACAATGAAAGTCATTAATCCTCTTGCTCTCCTATATAGAAGAGAACAATAGCAGTAATTAAGGCTGGAGATTTCTTCCAGGCTTAAAAGCCGTGGTCTGCTGGAGTTTTGAGGTCCAGACGTTTCGTCCAACCTGCAGTGGACGGTGGCGTAGTCTGAGTCTTCTCGGTGAAGGTTCAGTTACAACAGAATCGTTTATTACTGAAGGTGCCGTATTTATATGTAGGCCGCTCACAGGGGATGGGCTGGGCTTGAGTGGGAGGTGTGTGTTAGATGGGCAGGGCTTCTCTGCTCTGATTGCTGAATGGTTTATGTGATTTTTGTCTGCATTGGTGCTTCTTTTTTATGTTCTAGTATCAGATGCCAGGTTTTGTTCAATTTTAGAGTTTGTTCTTTCTTGTTAAAATTATTGGGATGTTTGTAAATTTCTATGGCTTCACGTTGTAGTCTGGCGTGGTAGTATGGCATAAATGAAAGAACAGTAGTTTCCTATACTGAATTATGAGTTTGCCGTCCTTGCTTCGGTCGGCCAGACCCCAGGGACCCGTTCGCTTCGGCTGGTGTTTACCAGATTCTGTGTTCCTGCGGTGCAGTGTACATAGGTATCTCCCAACACAGCATCAACACCCGACTTACAGAACACAAGAGGTGCTGCCGGCTGGGACATACAGACAAGTCATGGTTGCAGAACATGCAATATGGACCGACGACGAACACACCTTAGAATTATTCCCCATCCTCTCTAGAGTCTGAAGTATAAATGGGAGTGTAAATGTGTGTGTGATTTAACATAAGTTAATCCAAAGTAATAGAAACCCAAAGTTCAGAACCACCATTAAATGAATGAACATCATTGCTGTTGAGCAATTGTTCCAAAAGGTTAAAAAAGCTGCCGAAATGACCTTTAGTGTTAAAGGTGGTATATAATTGAGCATTAAAAAAATGGATAGAGATATTTGCAGTTTCTTGAAAAAATTTAAATGTTAGGCATCTTTCACATACCTTGAAATACATCTCCAAATAGTCTCTTTTGTATACAGTGAGCTTGCAATACCAACACATTCTTTCTTTGTCAATCATGATTGATTCTTTGATTTCTTTTGTTTCAGTGTAACAATATTAAGGTGTCCAAAGTAACCCTTGTCAAGTTGGTGTTGCAGTACCCTATCAGTGTTAGTTTACAGTGAATCTAAATGAAATATGTACTTAATGGTTATTTTTCAGCAAGATATTTTTAGAGAATAAAGTACTCTGGTGCTCTAATTCATGACCTCTGAAGTTATGTTACACACATCAGAGAACAAAACTATGGCATTTGCAGCATAGTTATATTACTGTTGGCAACATTGTCATTGCAATAAGCATATTTTGTTTAGACAGTAGTAAAAGTATTCATTCACAATTCTTTCATTTCTCCCAAGATTTTTCAAATCAGCTACTTCATTCCATTTTCAAGAGAGTTGCTACAGTAGCAGAGCAGTGGTGCATTGGATGGAAGGCCAAAGTGGGTTGGGTCCCAGTCATGACACTTGGGTTTTAAGTGTGATTCAATGTCTTTAACAATACCAATCAGCAGAAATTTTATTACAGTGGCCACTTTGCAGAAAAGACATTGTGGCCCCATCCATAGTTTAGGGGTAGCATGTCTATTCACATTAAAGAGTTCCTGAATTTGGATTTTAATTGGAGTTAACCTGGATAATATTTTTTCTTGAGTTTTTCCTTCTCTCAGAAGTTGAATGTCAGCTTACTCTGAACTCTGTGGATGCTGGACTTACTTCATCATTTCACTGATTTCATTCATTCCCTGTCGGATGTGACAGTTAAAGAATATTAAACTTTCAATAAAAAAGAGACTCCATAGATTGTCTGACTTTCATTTATTGCCACAGTAAAGCAATGTTTATTGCATGATATAGGGTCCTTATTACTTATGGTAACCTGTTCTCTGTACTCTCTCCACTGCGCAAGAGAACCGTGTGTCGCCAGGTAAAGTTTACAATCAGAAATGCTCCAAAATCATTACTTTATTGTAGATGCTGGAAATGTTGACCTTCTACTCTCAAACAGGCAGCATATCTTGTAAAAATGTTTATCACTTGCTCCCTAAGCTCAGCAGCAGGAATCCTCATTCTGACCCTCATATACTTCAGAAACTTAGAGATCACATCATGCAAGAAATCACAAGGATTCCTGCTGCTGATACCCAGGATACAGAGAAGATAAAAGGGAAACTTACAGAATATCTGCATAATCTTAGTTTAAGTCATTTACGTGAAATATAGTTTCACTTTCACTAATTTGACTGCATTTTATTTCAAGTACATAAATAAAAACTAAAAAGTATATTAAAAATCTGATGTGTTGCACTCACATGACTTTCTCTACTCTTGTACTAACCATTCTTACAAACTCTTATTCCTATTTCTTGTTCGTGTTAGTTAAGATAAACATTTGTACAAATTATCTTATTGCTTATTTCCTTGTAGGTGCAAAGGGAATGTTAGAATACAGTAGGCTTTGTGCGATAGTCAAATGTTTGAGATTATGTTGTCTTTGCACACTTAACATATAAAAAAATGAACAACAATGATCCATTTCACGAAAGTTCTGAGTTTTCTGAAACTCACACACATAACAAGGAATATCTCAGAAATGGTTCACCCTACAAGAAAATTTATTGAGACATAAATTGTGTATTTTAGTAAGATCTACATGTGGAATATTAGTTGGAGTCAAAAAGGATATTAAATTCTCCTTTCAGATTGCTAAAGAAATGGATAACACAGATAAATCTGAATTAATAAAGCTAAATCTTTGGGATAACAAAACACATCTACTATCTTCCCAGGAATGAACCAGATCTCTCACTTGTTGACCAAGTTTTGTTTTATTTAATTGGTCAATATGTGAATAGCGACCACAAGGTACCCAAGCTGAGAAGAACATTACTTCCACTTACTGGTGCTTTGCTCCTCACTGTAACTTTTCTATCTGACCTTACCTTGGTCATCTCTTGTTCTCTTCCGACCCCGATGCTATTAGGGTTCCTGAGGGCTAGGGAGTCTTTATTTTTCCAACCTCTCCATTTCTCTATAAAATCTTAACCCCAACATGCTGACCTATCATGGCATGTAATACATCCTCTGATTGGTAATCAGAGGATATGGTCGGTGAATTTATTTTGATAATTCTCCCGGTCAGGTCGGTGAGACCCGTAAACCAACAACAGGTGTGGTCCTCCAGACATTCTGTGGGTTGTGAGAGAGCGATGTAACCGCCAAAACATAAAAATATGGTGCTCTCTAAAAAGCGGTTACTATTACTGCTATTGCTCTCTTCAATATCATTGTGAAAAATATTGGAGAGCAGGAGGATTAATGACTTCATTGTCAGAAATCCAGCATTAGCTAACAAACAACAACAACAACATTTTTTGTATAGTATAATTTGGTCTATCTCTAATGGTTTACCAGTTATGCAAAAGTCATCCAGAGTAAATACGACTACAGGGGCTATAGCCAGAAAATTCAAGATATACATTTCATTTGTCATAAAAATATCTCAAACATACGACATTTTAATAAAAATCGTTACAGCCATTTCAAGAAAATCAAAATTTTCGAAAAATCTTCCACGTAAAGGGTAGTTTAGGGTGGGGCTATTTTCTTCAAAATCTTCGTGTCGCATCCTTGAAAGACATTTAACTTAAATACCAACTTTGGTTTTTAACAGACTTTTCGTTTTTGAGCTATGCTGTCCACAGACTGACAAACTGACACACAGACACACACACGGACCTTTTTCTAAAAATGCTTTTTTTTTGGACTCAGGGCGTCTCAAAACATATATTTCCGGTGAAATCTCGACATCGAATTTTTGGGCGGAATACAATACTTCCCCTACTTACCAGTAGAGAAAGTAAAAAACTAGTATCCTGCCCATGGGTGTCACAAAGAGGGGCAGGGCAAGGAGGGGCCATGGCCCCTTGGAAATTAATGAATTCAATGTGCAGTCAACTATTGACTATTACACTATTGTTTTAATTGTGATGTAAAGAACAATTTTTACTTGGCATAAATTAATATGGTTATCCACAACAAATACTGTAACTTTTGACAACAGAATAATGAATTAATATTGTTTGATTGCAAACTTCCAACATGTGGGAAGAGTCTGCCTATGCCCATAGACCTGCGAGAACCATACATGAAACAAGTCTTGCAGTTAGGACATGCTAGGGCTGAAACAATTGATAGTGAAAAGTCAAAAGATGAGGAGATTGAATTTTTGTAATTACCGTATTATGAATTTTGTTAGGCATATGTCTGCAAGTCTTGCTAAACAAACAGTGGTTTTCCAAGCACTGTAAAATTTTACCTGTATTGTATGTGCTTTTCTCTAGAGAATGCTATTGCATTTAGTATGGGATATGAAAATATACTGAGCTAACATATTTAGATGTATGTTGACTGCACTAAGCAAAAACAATGTGAGAGGAAATACAGACGGTTGTATTTTTTTCACTTGACTCAATCATTTCATAAAACTTTTAAAAATATGAGATTATGAACATCTCGTACTTAAAAACAGGAGATTAGTATTAACCAAAACTGGAAGAACTGGTGTGAAGAAAAGTGATAGCTATTTAAGCATTATTTGAATTGATTTTAACACTTAATTTGCCTTATTAACACTAAAAATGTATGTGAAATATGTATTGTAAGGTGAGATGTTTTGGTAAGCCTTATGACATTTATTCCATTAGCATACTACAGTTTACCTGTCTATTATCTATTGTATGTTTTCATCTTCATAGTAATTCTCCATTGCTTTTTATGGCAATATTTTTAAAAATTTCCAACTAGCATGATGTAATGATTCCACAGAGCTGAGCAAGATGAAAAGAAAAATCAGGGAAGAATCTCTGTTGAAAAAAATGCATTCAAAAGATAATTTTTATTTTCTCACATCAGTTACAAATCGCGAAACTTAGTACGATCAAAGTTAGATATTAACACTATTTTTTAAATCTTTTTTTATGTACTGCTTCCAGCTCTGGATAAAAAATCAAGGTCATTGAACTAAGTACAATTTATTGCAGCACAGCGAAGAAAGCCGATGTGCAAACCGTTCCATAGAAGGCTTATTTACTTTGCTGATTGCGTTACACTTTTAAAATAATCCAAAGAATAATCAATTTAGAATTTAAAGCATATTTACGGCCAGTTGCGGCTACACATGTCAGACAGAATGAAGTGCCGTGAGTCGCAGCCAATAGAATCGCGTGTTGTTATAGGAGGCGCTACGCACCAACTTGTGTTGTGAGCTTTTATTGGGTGCTGAGTCAGTCCGTCAAAGTGATTTGATGTGAAGGTATGTTGACGAAATTACTCAAAAAGGAAACGTGTTGATAAATAACGTGCCCGATAAATGGTGGACATACCTGTTGCTTAGAAGTTTTATGCGTGGAGTTTTGTTTACAGAAGATTTTATATAGTTTTGGAAGACATATAGATGGTGTTTTGGCGAATTAATGCACTTCGGAGGCAGGCGGCGAGGAACTAAAAACTATTTCGCAAGATGGCCGACTCTAGTTATTACCAGGTGAGCACAAAAATATTTTGGTGATATACAAAAGTGTAGTTGCAGGCATAGATAAATTACTAAGCAGCTTGAACTGCTGGAAAGTGGGTCGTCAGTGGTTACCCCGTAGCCTCGTACACAATTAGGGACACAAAGAATTTGCTTAACTAACCTAGCCTAGACATTGAAACAGGCCTGGTACCCTTCACTGTATTTGACGCTTTTAAGTCCAGAGTGCACCTGTCACAGAACAAAAAGTAATGTTTTGTGAGCGTGCGATATCCAATGAAAATAAAATATAAAGTTAGTGACCTTTGACACTTTATAATATGCGTAAAGCATGAGCCTACCAGTGTCTTTTATAAACAATAATACAGAAAGACTTTAAATAGTAATTGTAAGTGTAATTAATATGAATCGCTATTAATATTAGATGCATCTACAATATTCTGTATGTAAGGAAAGAATGAATGTTGCAGTGCAGCTTAACTTCTGCATTTTTTGAACTGCTAATCCAGTAAGAATTAATTACAATTCATAAATGTTTGTGATTTAATTTAATTGTAATTTAAATGTTAATTATGTTCAGTATTGGCACATTTTAAAGACAGCGAATATGACATTGCATAACGTAATGTCTCTGTTAAAGTAAGGAATGACCTGCCTTGACAGGTACAATAACTGACAAATGTGTAATAAGTGAAACATTTATGCACTTATCATGAGCAGCGTATCAGTCAAATATTTTTGACAGCAGTTCCCTTTGTACAACTGTGTAGCAAAGTTTAAAATCATAGTGTCTGTTTAAACATCAATTGTATGTTTTGTAATTAGTTAGTCTTTAACACATGTGTATAAGAAACCCTTGTTAAATGAAAATGCATCCTGATATATTGCTGAAGAAAGGTGTGTCGTAAGGCATTTTAAACTATTTGAGGGTTTCAGAATGTGAATAATCTGAAGCAAATATTGTAAAGTGTTGTTCTGTTTACAATGCTTATGATGTAAGCAGATGTAATGATTTTTGACAGTAATTGTGTATGTTTATCTTTTACAAACTTTGTGGATGCTTATCATTATCTTACAAATCTGAAATGTCACATTACTTTCACACAGCTTAGAATGTTTATCTGTGATGTGAACCCTTTGTCTACCATATATGTGCAAGTGAAAGCAATTTATAAATGAGTTTTGTTATATGATTTATTGTTGATCTGTCCATCACTATAGTAGAATACTGGTCACATTTTTGACCTCTTCCCTTTAGGACACCCACGTAATCTCATGTAAATGGCAATAGCAGATGTAGAAGAGCTTGTTTGTGAAATTATTGCCCCATACAAATGTAGGGATCGTAGCTAAGATGTATTTTGAAATACATGGGTACTTTTTTCCATATTTCCAAGCTGTGGCATGAATGCATGGAAGCTTTCATAAAATTATGTGACTTTTATTGTAGTCAAATGCTTTTATTGCTGCCACAGTTCATTCTTTGATGTCTGTTATCTAGTTTTTGAATCCTAAATACCTGAAATATGACTTGTTTTCCAATGTTTATTTTGTACTGGAGAAAGTAATTTGGGGTAAACTTCCAAGCCTAGGTCCCTTCTTAAAACTAAAAGATGTAGCATGTGAATAGTACTTGCCAGAAAACCTATGAAGGCCTAAAGCATAGCCAAGGGACTGAGGGGGGATAAGCCACAAAACATAGCCATAGGCATGTTTTTAGATGTAAAAGGGTGAAGCAGTTGCAGAACAACAAAGTGCAATGGTGAGGTCTGAAGTTAAACCCCAATGATCTGGAATTTTCATCACTCTGAAAGTGGTCTCATCTACCCTAAAAATAACTTTAAGGTATTTTAGTAAGTTATATTCACATTATACTACTTATATTCAGTTTTAAGGAGGGACATAGACTTGGAAGTGTTGCTGTAATTTCTGGCCAATTGTATTGTTCCTAAAAGTAGTCTGTTTAGCCAATGGGTGTGCAATTCTGCTGCCTCTTTGAGGAACTCCAATAATAGGTTTACAACACAGGTCCTTCAGGCAGAGTTGCAACATCTTAACATGAGCCTTTGTAGCTAATGAAAAAGAAAAGAACTGGAATTCAGAATTTTGGCAACTTTGACTCCACACGGAGTCAACATGTAACTGTCACTCTGTTAAAATCAGGGTTGCTATTGGTCTTCAAGGACAAAGATAGAGGTTTGCCTTTTCTGAAACATGGAGATGAATTTATGACAGTCATTTGTTGTGGGCAGTGCACATTTCCTTTGAGCAGCTCTACACGCGTGTTGGGTAAACATACTCTAATATTCATTGCTTTATAAATATTCAAAGTTAGCTCATTTGTGTTGGGCTATGCAGCAGGTTTATTGAAGAAGTTCTGAAGGCTCTCAAAAAATATTACTGACTCTTGTAGTGTCATATTCCGTTTCAATTTTTGTGGTTGAATGGAGGGTAAAAACCAATCCTAATATTGTGCATGATTATTACAGTATTTTCAGCCTTCAAATCAAACTCTGTTTTCTTAAATGTTATTTGAGGTATTCCATTGTTACTGCAGATTATCCATTCAAGTGTCTAAGCAGTTGAATATTGCATTTATTTGTTGATGATTCAAAATTATTAGCGATTACTTCAAAATAAACTTTTTCTTGCAATTCTGTCCAAGCAACAGCATCAACAAGATAAGCAAACATCTACACTTTATTTTAATGAAAAACAAGTTTCTTAAAACACACTTGTTCACTTCATGGCCCTTTATTATATTTTACACTATAATCTGAGATTCTTTAGTGGCTAAATATATTGTACTTCTCGTTTGATAGTTATGTGTTTTTAGTTTTTTAGGGTATTAGAAATAATTTTTAATGCTAATGGCTTCATTGCCAGATGCAAGACACTAGAAAACAACAGAAATAATTTTTATAGTAGGTAATTTATGCAAGATTTAACATCAAATGTTTACCATGTGTTAGGAATAGTATAATGCAGAAGCAGTTGAAAACAGTTAAAATACTGTTCCATAAAAACAATCAATATGATAAACCTAATTTATGGTTACATCATAGAGATACAGTAATACATATATGGACACAAAGGATTCAAAATACTCATTTACAGTTTGAAAAAGTGACTAAGATCATCCTCATAATTTTTAAAAAAATTTTTTCCATTTAGTTTCTAAAAATTAAGAGTTGAAAATTTGCATTCACTCTTGTATTATTGTTAGGAATAATCTAAAAATTGGCTTGTAGCAGATAAAAAAGTTATGCAGATTTTAAACTTTGTTGGTGCTTCCTCTTAAGATGATTAATGAGCAGCTTAGGTCAAAATGTTATATTGTGCTTTGTTTTGGGATAAAGGTGAAAGTACAGGTTTCAAATTCTTCAATCATATGATCAATCACATGGACTTGGAAGTGCAGCAGTGTGCACAAGGTCATTGCCCTGCTGACCTTATTGTCCTGCCCTTGTTTTTTCTTATGCAATCCTGTCTCCATTACCTTTGCTGAAGTGTAAAACAAACAAAATGGGAAAATATTTAATAATGTAACTAAATTATGGTGTTGAGTTAACTTGCATACAGCTAGAAATACATAGCATACAGGGTAATATTTTTTAAAAAGTCTAATGATGTCAAAGACATGACGTCTGCCATATGTGTGACTCTGCAGGAGAGTTCATTGCCAGCATTAAAATGATTTTATTTGAAATATATATGTAAAATTCAATTAGCTAAAGTCAGTTACTGAATGTTCTACCTACAGTGCTTTGTAAATTCAATATGTGAGTATTTGTGCTTGCTATTGTTAATACCAACTTTTAAATACAAAGGATATGAAATATGTTTTTTTATTCAGAAATAATAATAATATATGTATATATATTTATCATTTAGCGAGTGGAGAAGCTATTGCATTCTGTCCCAAAATTTGATACCAAGAATTTTACCAGGAGTATATATTTTGAGGACTGGTTTAAAAATAATTTGTAGAAAAAGGTTTGTGTAAAAATGGAACTGAGAGTTTAGTTATAGATGCTCCTTAACTGCTATGGTCCTCAGCATCCCATTTTACACCATCCAGGATGGTGCATATATGTGTGTATGTGCATGAGAGCGTGAGAGAACAACGTAAGTCATAAGATATCAACTTACTGAAGATGAAGTACCAAAAAATTCTCCAGAAGAGTCTCCAACTCCAAACTCCCCTTTACATGGAAAACTTTCCAAGATTTTTTACTTGCTCAAGATGCCATAATGATTTAGACTATGACGTTTTGTTTATTTGAAAGGGTATAATTTTGTGTAAGTGGTAAACATTAAAAAATGTAGCTCTCCCCAATACATATGTTTTAAAGAGGCGTAAATAACTATTGATATGCCACAAAGTTGGCTGGGCACTGGCCTATGGATCCCAATGTCACAGATTCAAATCCAGTCCAAATGGATGGTTTTTAAGCATGCTTAAAAGTGACAGACCCATGTCTGACTTCCTGACATGTGAAAGAACTCCTAGTGATGAGATTCTGGCACACCAGTGGCTCTGATATGATTCTAGCAAACGACAGCAGCATTAACAACTTCTTAAATATACCTATGGTATTTTAATTTAACTCAATAGAGCTAGTTTTGAGAAAATATTTTCATGTATAGGTTAGTTTAGGTGGGAGAATTTTCTTGAGAATCGCCATGTTGAATCCATTTCAGATATTGAACTTAATAGCAAGTTCAGTATTTAAGTGACTGTCTTTGAGCTGTGCTGTTCTCTTACAGGCAGAACTTTTTGTAAAAGTCTTTCTTTTTGTATTTTTATAATTTTCAGGGAGTCTCAAAACGTGTATCTCTGGTAGAATCTCGGTACTGAATTTCTGCGTCGGTTGCAATACTTCTTTTATTTACTATAGGTAAATAGAAAAAGTGTATTATCTCATTGTAGAGGGTAGGGAAATAATTTTATTTAAAGAAGAATTCTTCCATTCCAGTCATGAATCACACAATTTCAGATTTAGGAAGCCAGAACATTAACCATTTAAGTACAAAAACAGTCCAGTTCATATTATTTTGTACTGAGAACTTTGTTCAGGCATTGGAAAGGAAGAATCAGACTGAAAAATTCAATGCCATAGCCAGGAGTGTGAGTCAGTTGGAGAATTTAATGTTGTGCAGGCATGTTGTCATGGCAGCTCAGTGGTCAGAGCAGCCATGTCATGAACTGTCTCCTAGGAGCCTCTCCCCTACTCAGCTGTTTACCTCCCTCCATACCAGTAGGCTACGCTGTGCAGTTGTAACTAGTAAATAGTATTGGACGGATATTCAGAATTACTGCATGCATGTGTCATCAAAATGGGGAGAAGATTATTTTTATATTTTACATAATGAAGAACTATTTTGTTTAATTTGTGATTATTCATTATGCCATGCGTCTATTTTAATATTAAATGCCATTTTAACAAAAAAAAAAAAGGTATGAATGAATATGGCAAGATCATTTATATCAGTATGTTATATATTTTTGTAAACCTAATTATTACTTATTATTTACTTTAATATAATCAGTATCATCACACAGTACATTACTTAATATTTAATAATAATAAAGGTGTGCTCAAGATTAGCATTAATATAAAATACATGAGATATTACATTAGTATTTGCTGTAGTCAGTTATTGATTTTTTTCTTTTTGCACACTGTATAATGCGATATTTCTTGCACCTTTGTCCACACAGTAGGCACTTTCAGTCTTCGTTCGGTTCATGATATTTCTTGTTCCTGTGTATTTTATGGTGGAACCTATGTATTGCCAGTCTTGTCACATGTCTGGTTATTCCTGCATTCTCTGGTCCAGTCATCCAGCATTGCTGACTTGGTGTAGAATTTGATGTCTATTTCTCCTTCTGGTCTCTGATGTTAATACTTAATATTTGCAGGATGAAATAATCTTATTACTTGTGCTATCACATTTTTCAACATTATAATTAATTTTATTGTCATGTAGACAGTTCTCCATTAAACTCAATAAAAATAAGCCTTCATAAACTTCCAATGACCCTATTCAACAATCTGTTAGGACCAGTTACCATATTTCAAAATTTAATCATGTGAAAAGCAGATCCTGGTCTACATTAACATTATATGAATTTAGTTTGCTCTACAGCTAAGTTGTTTGGTAGTGAAACCTGATTTAAATAAATTGCTGATGAGAAAACAAGGCTGTTGATCAAGAACTAAGTGATTTAGAATATCTGCACAAATGGAACTCATTTTTACTATTAGAATGTGCCATGTATTTGTACAGGCAAACAGTGGTGCAATGAGGGTCAATGTACATCTTTGTCTTGAACATCCTGTGGTGTGGGAGCACTGGCTACCCTCCCTTTCTTTTCTTTATTGACACATGGGTTAGAGCAATCGGATGCTTTGTGGTTCAAATCTTTGTCCTACACATGGCTAGTCTGAAAGAAAAATTAAGTGCCATAGTTCAGGTGGTTTTGTTTCAATTTACTATAGAAAAATGAAATCAGTTATGTTATCAATTTCATTCAGTTTATTGTTAATTATCTGATGGTACAATAACTTATTTTTTTAGCTGTTCTGCTGTAATGTGTAAGTTCTTTCTTATAAGAGCATGTGCAATAATCATTACCTGTGTTCCTGGGTAACAGAATGTGATAGCTGCTAGAAGTATAAAACATGCATTGAGTGAAAAAACTGAAAGACTGTGTAACGAGAAACTGCTGCAGTTTTACATAAGAATTAATATGTGTGAATGCAAAATGTATTAAAATATACCAAAATTGTGTTATTTTTAACATCAACTATGTAAATATTGAAAATGATTGTAATTATAGTTGAGAAACCCTTTCACATGAAGTGAGCTGTTAAAGGCAAGGATATTGTTGACTGACTGCTTGCTTGTGCTCTAGGGGATCATGCCTTCATGGTGCACACTAAAATAATGTCAATGGGCCACATCTATCTTAGTATTCATTCAATTAGTTAATTTTTTTATACCCATTAATTGTTGTGGCAACTGATAGCTACAATTCTCTTTCCTGCTGTGCAAATAAATTTTTTGGGTGCCTTATATCACTGGCTTTAGAACATGACTTCACAGCATTAACTATACAACACCTCAAGGTGTAGCCCCAGATTGAATTTTGCATTGACCAGCTACTCCTGTCACCCACCATTAAATTTTGTGAGCCATGGTTTCCTTATGGACAGTGAATACAAAACCATTAGCCAAAAGTGCTCAAATTATACTGAAGCAACTTCTTTGTTGTCTAATATGAGATGGGATATCTGAATTTAACAAGGCCCTGGTAATTAGGCGGAGCATTATAATTTTGTGCAGTAAAATTGTTGAATTGGATTTGATCAAGCTGAAATTCCATGCGAGTGGACTGTACTTTGTAACTTGAATTTGTTTCAGTACAATTTGCATGAAAGACTGTCTAAAATTATTGCCTCATGTCAAAATAAAATACATAATGATGACATCCTGGATTAATATAGACTCCAAATCTTATTTAAATAAATGAGTTCTTTGTAACATCCTTATCATCTATTGTTAAACTGAAATTTTGTGCTTTTTAAAATATTTTATATAATTTTCTATGCATGAATGGAAAAATAGTATTTTATGTGTAATTACTGATCACTGCAGAAAATCAAACATTTAATGCAATATCAGATTATCCACTTGTGACTTTAAAATGAGTTTGGAAAGAGCAGCAATTGTTAGCATGAACAAAACAGATTCTATCTTCGTGAAAGTTCATGTTATTGTACCTCACGGTTCACGGTGGTCATTCTTAATTCCACTTTTGGATAGTGTGAGGAAGTCTCCTGTGTTTTATGTATCATTGAATTGTAACTTTGTGCAGGTGAAGTTTAAGCATGATAAGTTTTCTTTATCATATTTACTTAGCCTCTTGAATATGTGTACCATGTTTTTATCAGTTTGTAGATAGATACACTTAGTTTACCTTTTGAGAGTGTAAACAGAGCTGTAGTCAAGGTAATATTGCCACAGACTATTTTTTGAAGATATTATTATTATTATTATTATTATTATTATTATTATTATTATTATTATTATTATTATTACTGCTACTACTTACTACTTATCTTCAGTGCTATGTTGCCTGCTATTTAGGAAGACAGGGGTGTTGAATTTCACAAATCCAACAAATTATATCTCTTGTAAAATAAGGTATATTATACTTGAATCAGAATAGTTCCTTTTCCTTCCACTTCAGTGGGTCGTCTTACTTCTCTTACTTCCTCCATAGTGAGAGAAAATAATAATCAGTTTAAGCGGCCACGCTATATCCACCTGGTTCTCGGGCACGACCCACTCGCCTGCCAAGATTACAGTTTCTGCATGCATTTTTACTTTTCCTACCACATATCAATACATGTAAGCAAAGTATTGTGTTCTACAAAAAACACACTTTTTAGGTCCCCGAAATAAGAAGAAAAACAGCTGGGGGTGACTTTGTGTGTGAGAGAGAGAGGTAATGGAGAGAATTATTACTAAAAACAAGTCGAGTAAATATCAAACTTGGTGTTTCAGCATCTTCCAGATATTTTCAAGAAATTTTTCTCAACCCAAACTATGCTTGCTCTGTGGATCTTTTAGTTTTTTTATTTTCTAAAACATTGCTCTAAAAATGTTTACTAAAATAACATGCTTTAGATATTTTATGGCGATTAAAATGTATGTCTTAATTTTTGACAAATAGACTGACATCCTCTTTATTCAGAATGAATTTTTTATATTTATGTGTTCCAGATAAGCCATAAGCTTAAAACCTAGCATAACGTAGATTTAGTTAAAACACAATTTATGCAAAATAAATAGGTTTGTTTCATTAAGCATTTCCGAAGTGTTAGTTACTATTGGTTTCCAAATTTTAAATCTACCATTCGCCTGTGTCTCGCAATGTTGTGTAAAAGGTATGGCATTTTAAAGCCAGCATACAGCGAACGGGTTTTAAACATTTGCCTGTCCATTCAGCATCCTGTATCCCCTTTGTACTGTAACTTTTTGGTGTGGGTGTGAAGTAAGAAGACAGATGTAGTCGAGATAAAGAAACACTTTTATTTCCGTAAACAGTAACTTTGTACACTCGTTGCAACAACAAGAAAGTCTTTTCCGATTCTCCAACAGCACGGCTCCGAATTCGTAACACAAATAACTAACTCTTCTCCGTCGGCACAACTCTCCACATCGTCTGTCCGTCTCCGTCGGCACGACTACTCAACCTTCACATACGTCTCATACTGACTGACTCTTCTCACACTTTACCGCTATTTATATCTCCCAGGCACTATTCTGGAAGCTTCAAGAACGTTCACTTATTCGCTGGAGTACAAAGTAGAAGATTCCAGTAGCATCTATCCTTTTCTCTCTTTCGGCAAGCGCCCCAACAATGCGGCCATTCTCTGTCTCTTTCCTTCGGCTCCTTTGCGGTAGTGCCGACAATAATGCGATGGGTGACACTGCTGCTGTCGGCAATTAGATGCGGCGGGCGCGGTGACACTGCTCCCTCCTCAGAGCTGGTCGTCCCGACCAGCACTATCACTGCGGCATCTCCCTTGCCACCCGGCGGACTATCCCATCGAACCTCTTCTCCAGGAGGCACGATCCTAGGTATCGCTGTTGGATAGTGTCCCTTGGTCTGGGTAGCACGACGTATGCCATCCTGCTCCGAAATTCTGCAACAGTACCGCTGGTCTTGACGGTCCCTCGTCCAGTTGCCCTTCTTCCTGGTGTGTAGACGGGCCATCCTGCGCACTTGGAAACGGCTCATTGGGTACCGTGTCCACCGACCTCTCTGGCGCACCTTCGCAGCCACCTTGCTTCCGATGGGTCCGGCAACAAACCCCACCACATCCGCGCGAGTCGCGTCCACCGCTGCACTCGTGTTCACTCGTGCTCGGCACGGCCTCTCCTGTATCCTGCCGTCCACGATGATGTCCACCATTCTTCCGTTCACGGCACTATGCGTCAGGTGATTGGATGGCTCCGACGGTCCTCGCATGTCACACGCCAAGTCGGTTCTCGCGTGATGCTCGTTTGCTTGTGCGCTTCCCTGCTGATCGTCCTCCACGTCGTATCCTGGTTGGTTACGTACCCGACACACTCCTCCAGAGGATCCCCGTCGACGTCCCTGAACTGCCCCTTTGTCTTCCCCGAGACGTACACTTTCGTTATCTGAAACGGGCGCAACTGTCGCCTCGGCCACTAGGTGCTTCCTCCCCGGGTCCGCGCTATTCCGTCTGCCCCTGGCATCCAGTACTTTGACGCCCTCGTCAACTCTTACTACCAGGGCGCCAAGACGTTCCCCGTCGTCCTCCACGACGTCCACATGCTGGCAGAGGTCTTCCACCTTTTCGCCGAGTTCTTCCACTTCTTCCGTCACGCCAATCAGTTCGCCGAGTTGTTCCACGTCTTCCGTCATGCCAATCAGTTCGCCGAGTTGTTCCACGTCTTCCGTCACGCCAATCAGTTCGCCGAGTTGTTCCACGCCTTCCGTCACGCCAATCAGTTCGCCGAGTTGTTCCACGTCTTCCCTCACGCCAATCAGTTCGCCGAGTTGTTCCAGGTCTTCCCTCATATCATCCGAAACGGGCGCGATTGTCGCCTCGGCCACTAGGTGCTCCCTCTCCGGCTCCGCGCTATTCCGTCTGCCCCTGGCATCCAGTACTTTGACGCTCTCGTCAACTCTTACTACCAGGGCGCCAAGACGTTCCCCGTCGTCCTCCACGACGTCCACGTGCTGGCAGAGGTCTTCCACCTTTTCGCCGAGTTCTTTCACGTCTTCCGTCACGCCAATCAGTTCGCCGTCAATTTTCGCCGATAGCTCCGTCTTCATCTCTTTCAGCTCGGCAGCGAGGTTGTCGTTTCTCGTCTTCATTTTGGCAACGAGGTTGACGTTTGCCGTCTTCATCTCTTTCAGCTCGGCAGCGAGGTTGTGTCTCGTCTTTATTTCTTCTTTCAGCTCGGCAAAGAGGTTGTCGTATGACGTTTCCATTTTGGCAGCGAGGTTGTCGTTTGCCGTCTTCATTTTGGCGAATAATTCTTTCATCATTGCCATCATCCTGGTTTCCGAATCTCCCTCCATCTTGGTTCTAACGTTGCAACTTCTGACGATGTAATGAAACTAGAAGCAATTCGACGAATCCCACTTCTGACACCAGTGTAACTTTTTGGTGTGGGTGTGAAGTAAGAAGACAGATGTAGTCGAGATAAAGAAACACTTTTATTTCCGTAAACAGTAACTTTGTACACTCGTTGCAACAACAAGAAAGTCTTTTCCGATTCTCCAACAGCACGGCTCCGAATTCGTAACACAAATAACTAACTCTTCTCCGTCGGCACAACTCTCCAGATCGTCTGTCCGTCTCCGTCGGCACGACTACTCAACCTTCACATACGTCTCATACTGACTGACTCTTCTCACACTTTACCGCTATTTATATCTCCCAGGCACTATTCTGGAAGCTTCAAGAACGTTCACTTATTCGCTGGAGTACAAAGTAGAAGATTCCAGTAGCATCTATCCTTTTCTCTCTTTCGGCAAGCGCCCCAACAATGCGGCCATTCTCTGTCTCTTTCCTTCGGCTCCTTTGCGGTAGTGCCGACAATAATGCGATGGGTGACACTGCTGCTGTCGGCAATTAGATGCGGCGGGCGCGGTGACAGTACCTACAATGAAGTGTTTATACGAGCATTTCTTTTTGATTACATGAAGTAGACAAGACAAATGTCTGTAAGAATAGTCTGTGAAAGAGATTTAAAATTAAACGATAGTGCATGGAGAACTAACGTGAATGTTATTTTATTGTTGATCTGAAATTTCATCAAAATGCGACGTTGAATGCCAAGCGGAATTGAATCCATCACCTGTTTCATTGCTCTTGCCCGCCACAAAATCATACTGGTCATTCCTTACCGAGGGCGGACTTGCGGAAGAAATAAGATCAAGAAAATCATGCTTTTCTTTAAATTACCCCTCTGCCTCTCCTTGGAGAACAAAAGAAAAAGAAAGATATGACCCCATTATTAATGCCATTAAAAAGCAGTATCTTCTGCAGCTACAGTCCATGAAATGGTGCCAGAACGAGGTTAATGTAAAAAGACATCCTGGGGATTGCAACAATTTTGGGCTTCTTCCAGGGAAACTAGCAGCACACGGCAAATCTGTTTTACAGAAGTTGGGAGAATGCACATATGCTTGCGGCTCCAGTTGTATCTATATCACCACTACCAGTATATAATTCTGTCTCTCTGAAGAACTTAGTGCGCAAACTCCCTCTTGTGAACATACTCGACAGCAATTTCAGGGGCCCTGGGTTTGAAAATGACCAAAAAATTATCACATTTACGATTTTTAGGTTTGTGCATATAAATGTTCCACAAACCTTCAGTTGTCGCTTGACAGTGAAGTTGTTTAGATTCCACCATTTTTAAAGGTCTAGCGCACGCTTTAATGCCATGTGCGGTATATTTAAACGCCCTTTTTCTGCTTAAATTTTCGCCAATATTTGAACAAATTATGGGCCAAAAAGGACTCAAAAGTAACCAAATTAGCAGAAAGAATTGGTTAAGCAATGAATCTGAGCAGAGAGACTACGTGACAAGAGAGGAAATGTGTGACAAGCGTAATCTGACTCATGATCATGATGCATGTGTGTAAAAAATATCAGTTCTTCTCGACTTCACATTTTTACTTTCTCTTCTACTAAGTAGA
This sequence comes from Tenodera sinensis, assembly GCA_030765045.1. Taxonomy (NCBI): domain Eukaryota; kingdom Metazoa; phylum Arthropoda; class Insecta; order Mantodea; family Mantidae; genus Tenodera; species Tenodera sinensis. The sequence continues at coordinate 141,680,754 of CM060966.1, read as the reverse complement.
GGAAGTATTGTATTCCACCCAAAAATTCGAGAAATTTCCACAGACGGTGGAAAGATACCGCGCTGCGGTTCGGATGTTTTGGGTTTCTGTATACATATATACACCGAATGGAAGGGAACTTACTATATACATTCCTTTTAATAAATGCTTCAGAGAAGCATTACAAACAAAAAGTCCAATGGCATTTTGTTCCTTGATCAGCCGATTTCGGAAAAAAAAAAAATGGGATTGGTTCCAAATTGAATGCCGAATTGCACAAGAATGTACGAAGATAATAGTTCACTTTTAAGATGCGTAGAGTAACTTATCTGTGACATGGCTTCTATAGTAATTATGAGACATCACACAGGGTTTCGAAATAATGTATCACTTAAAAGAATTCAAGGAATATTCCGCGCAACTTTTTCAGACGTGAAGTAACTCGGCCATGTTGCGCCAGAGAATTGAACGTACTCCTGGATGTAAACAGGTCGGCCGCTTGTAGAGTGGTGTAATGTTTTGGGAGCTAAGGATTTTGATTGGCCTGCACTCGCACAGTAAACATGGAAGGATACGGCATGGTATTTGTTCACGTTCACGAGGTACCATGCTGCGGTGCTTGTTTAAGTACTGACCTAGTGAAAGTGACACCCACACAATCTGCTGTGTTGCCAGCTTGTTTTCGACAGAACTAAAATATTTCCCTAGAAAATGGTCAGAGACAAAAACGTAAGATACAAGTTGTTTTCCAATACAGAGATCTATCACTGGTTTAAATTAATGTAATGATATATACAGGGTGTTTAAAAAGTGTCCGATATTGCTACACGAGTTGAGATTGGTCATAGACTAAATGTTCCTATAAACCCATGTCCGGAAACCAATGCGTGTTGAGATATGAGCCATTGTATGCACATTTGTGATGGGTTTGCCATACAGCAATGTCTTTAAATGTCCTCATAGCCAGAAAGCCAATGGATTGAGGTTCGGTGAACGGGATGACCATGCTACTGGACCTGGAGACATTTAAGACATTGGTGTATGCCAAACCAACCGAAAATGTGCATATGTTGCACAGTTTTCTAAAATGGCCAATAACTCAACAAGTATTCGTCTCCGGAGATATGTGCATGGGGACATTTACTCAATTCCTATACAGGGGTCTTCCGGAGAACAAATTGTCGGAAAAGACGCACGTTTTCAACATATTGTGACCCAGCGGCTGTATCGCAAGGTTATCAGGTGTTCGGCATCAGACAGTTGGAAGGTAAATAGATAAGCGACGCGCTAGCCCAGTTGAACACCGGAAGCGTAATCACCAGATATCCAGAATCTTCTAGTAGTTTCGCCATCTCGAACGTTCTGAAACTAGATGTTTCCAACTATTTTATGAGAGAAAGCCAACGAGCGAGTTAGTGGATGCCACTCTCCAGTGAGTGAGCTGTCTGTAAGACAAGTCTGCGTGGTGCGTATTTCATTAGTCGCAAGGGGAGTGAGGTGACACTGAACAATGGAACTAGTTTACACTGAAGTGACAGTGAGCTAAACGAGGTATTGGTGAAATTTGAACTAGGCTTAGCGAGTTTAAAAAATGGGACGAAGTCATACATAAAGTTATGGTACATTATTATATATCGATATCTAGCCTAGCAATAGACACGTGACGGTTACTCCTCCGTGGCATTAGGAATAACGATACGTGTGTAATATGTTTATATTGCCTGTTTCTACGGAATTTATTAAAAGTTTATTAAAGGAGGACGCGAAAGCCTGGCGTGATTGTGAATTATGTTCAGTTTGATGAAATTCTTCTACGAGTATATTCCAGACAACAAAGCTTGCGGGTAATTAATATTAATTAGCAACAAAATCGTGGATATGGCTAAATATCCATAGAAAACAATAAGAAATTCAAGTTACATTCAATTACACACATTAAATGCATAACAATTGCACGTTATTGCTGTTAATAGTGTTGCTTTAAAATCCATTTTGCTTCAGCGTACAGCAAACTTGTGCTTTCGACATTCTCGCAAATGACGTCTACCGATTGTGATCGGTGATAGACGCCGAACCAGCGCGTTTTACCGGCTCCTTTCTTTTAAAATCGGTAACTCCGACACTGTTTGTAACACAACATTTGTAGGACAGTGTTATTTTTTGAGATTTCGAAATGTGCACGGAAGCAGAACGATAGTGGTTATGATTCGTACCCTGGTAGCCGCGGGTTCTAATCCCGCGTCCCCGCCAGTCTGACGCACAGTTCCACCTATGGAATAACAAAATTTAGAAAACAAGAACAAATGAAACACGAAGGCACATGCAGAAAATGTATATAAGTCCATATGCTCAGTAGCTCAATGCTTGCGCATATAGATCGCACTTTAGTTCACGACGAATGAAATTTTTAAAAGTGAGGTTAGATACGAGTTTATTCACCTTTACGGAAGCAGAAGCAGAAACGGCTGTCAGATGTTGTGTATGTTGTTCCCACAGTTGTTCCCTTGTTTCTGCGCTAAAGAAATACGATAACTACAAAGCAACTTGTCACACTTCCAGTGATGTCAGCTACACTGTCAATTTCTGTAATGTTTACACTTCATTTGTTATTTATATTTCTTCTATTCCTGACATATCTCCCATGTCTTCTTCGTTTGAATTCCTTTAATTTTCATTGCCTGTCGTTGAAACATTGACAATGACAAGAACTCCTGCTACATAAAACTTTGCAGTCATCTGTACTCTACATTCTCTTCGAAATATAACCTAGGGAAGCAGAGATGTTTGCTATCGTAACATAGACTATTTGCTGACCTGTTTATTAAGGATAGGCTAGCAGACTAATTTTGCTGAGCATTCCTCTAATTCGAAAGGCCAGGCTATATCTATGGGAAGATGAGTACGCAACTGAGTACATCTGTCGGAAAGAATACACCAACTGAAGTGAACCAACAAGCCTACAATAACTGCCCCATTGTGAGGTTGAAGCTACGTTAAACAATATAAAAACGCTTGAAAACGTTTACAAGAATTGTGGAGAAATTTGCACAAGTAAATGAGTGGAGAAAAATTATCCAATGGTTTATATTTCAAAACTAATGTAATTGTAATGATATATTACCTTTTTGTACATTTTAAATACATTTTGTGCAACCTTAAAGCTCTTTTTTTGCCCAAATTACAGTGGTTAATTACAGAATTTGTTTAAGCTTAACTAGCAGTTAACGTGTTCCAGAATATGCCTCAAATGAATTTCTTGTATCCCTTTAACTAATTGTTGACTAAGTGTGGGCATGCGCACAAGAAGGGATGTATGTACCTAATCCAGTTATCCGTGTTGCGTGAGGTAAACACACGCGACCGCGAGATTGTCAACCGCTAGTCACGTGGAAGGGGTCTCTGCTGAGTAGCGGCGGAGAGGGAAAAGCGTGATCGGACAAGACAACAACGGGAAAGGAAGAAAATGGAAATGAAGTTTAGTGGTGGGGAAAACAACATGACGGAGGGGAAAAGATGTGTGCCATTGCAGCTAGGTCGGCCACAGTCGGCTGTGCTATAGCCGTTGAGTGCGGTGGAACGTGTGTGTTCGTGTTAGTGCGTGTGTGTGTAATGTAGTGTGGTCCTCATGAGTCTGACAGCTATGGTCCTCACCAAGGAGAAGGCCCTAAAGCTGAGGTCTCTCTTCTTCGTGGTACGTATGTCCTGTTGAACATTTGGCACGCAAGGTGCCCAGAGACTGTAGCAACCTGCCTCTTGTGGGTGTCCAAATTGTCAGATTGGTAAATAATGCTCAACACGTCAAACTGAGCCTGAGTGCCCAAATTCACCGTCCAAAAACGCTTAAGATCATTAATTCAAAGCAGACTCTCTTTTTTCACTCTTGAGTATTGTTACTTTCTCTTATACTTATCGGTAGTAACAAATGAAGTATTGTGTAACATCCAAAAATTCTATATACAGATTTCACTAGAGATGCACGTTTTGATGGACCTTGTATCAAAAGCAAGGTGACGCGCGCGCGTGTGGGGGTGGGTGTGACATGAAGATATTTTTTTGAAGGAGTCTTCCCATACAATTACCCTTTATATTGAAAATTGTTTTTTATTTTGATTTGCTCATAATTCCTCTGGTTTTGATTAAAATACCATATCCTTTAAGAGAACCCACTGTGAGGTATACCAACAATGTTAAAATCATGAAATTCAGGTATCTTTATCTGTAACTACATAACATTTCGCAATTAAACTTTAAAAGCACTTTAAATACGCCTTTCCATATACTTTCACCTGTTTTAAATTATTGTAGTTCGTAAGTTATATGTTTATAATTATGGAACCTTTTTAATCTAAGAACATCTAGTTAATCATACATATTAAATATTTTAAAATGTGTATCTAATACTAACAAGCTACTGGTGTAAATTTAAGCTTTCTAAGGCTGATGGTTTTAGAGAAAAGTATACTTATTTGTAAACAAAATGTAACTTTTAGTAACCAGCTTAAAAATAAAGCTACACTAATAAAACACTTTGTAGATTTGTTTTCATTATTACTTTTGCATTAGTTTATAAATTATCTAAAATATGATCCATGCATGAAATTCTTGAGAAATGTAGGGAGAATGTTTTACCATAGACAATTCAATTTCAAGAATTTGAATATGGGCCCCCTTAAGATGTTTGCATGACAAGCTGAATTTTCTACGAATACCCTGTGTAGTACTCATTCTGGTTGAATTTCGTATAAAGAAAATTAAAATATAGACACATTGCTTCATGCAAAACGTAGATCTCCTTATAAGACTCAACTTGTCGACTTGTGACATTTAACATTTCCCACCATTATGCTTTGTTATTGATTTATACGTCCACTTACAGATTTCGCCGTAAATACACGGTTTGAGCTCTCCTGAATAAAAAGTTTTAGTAAATGGTACGTGTGTGTCTATTTCTCCGCCTGTGAACAGCATAACTCAAAAGCAAGTGCTTAAATATTAAACTTGGAATTTAAGTTCAGAAGCTTCCAAGGACTCAGTTTTTCAAGAAAATACCCCACCTTATACTACCTCTTACATGGAAAATTTTATTAAAATACCAGGGATAATTAGTTAATTGCACAACTTGAATTTTGTGTAAGTTTGTATTACTGGAAAACCATAAGAGGTAAACGAGAATTTACTTATTGCACGACACTGCACGTCTCGTTAAAACAATTTTGACTATTTTGGGAAGTACATTCTATGAACAATTCCCGAAATGTTCTTTGTTAGTATTGGTTTCAGTTTTCAAACGCTTCCCCAATACGTTGTTATTCGGTTTATTCTCTGCCTCTATAAATAGCATAGAAATTTCAAAGTCATCATATTAGCGACCCACTTTTAAAGGATTTGAATATCGGTTCACTCTATTGTAACTATCTTGTGCCAACAATCAAATGTGTAATGAAATTATTTCTGCGTCAAGTTTCTCTCAAGGAACATGAAAGGGATACAATAATTAGCCTTTATAAGAATACTTTGTAGAAAACTGGCCAGAGAAACTCATCTAAATGTTCTTTTTTCTCTTAATCATATAAAAAGTGGAATTCCAAAGCCACCAGCGACCCGCTTTTTAAGCATTTGACAATCGCATCAGACACAGCAATATTAAATATCTAATAATCATCACCCCCCCCCCCCCGAAACAAGAGAACAAGAACCACAAATAATATAAAAAATTGCAAGGCTGAGCTGACAAATAATCCAAAAAATACGCATCAAACAAAACGTCTGAGGGCAGAAGCAGAGACGGCGGCATGTTGTGGGACACGGTCCTTGACAAACACACTTAATATTGTAAATGTGTAAATATGCAAAATAATACAAATACCAAAAAAATAAAAATAAAAAAAAAATAATAAATATATAAATAAAAAAATATATATATAAACATAATAAAGACAACAAGAAGCATATTTACACATCCTAATAACTACAACAATCTGCCTTACGTATACGCTGAAAAATTCTCACGTAACAAGACAAAAAAAATTTTTTAAATACTAGGCTGAAGAGGGTTAAACCCTAAACTGCCTGGGTTTGGTTCTACCAACCCAAATTCCAGTTTTTGAATTTGAATTTCATCAGACACATGTAATCTTCTGGTACCTAATGTGCGGTAAACGTTTATGTCTATTAACAATCAAGTATAACCTTTTAGTACATAAGAATAATTTGTAGAAGGATATAGCAAAAGTCATATGAATGTAATACTTGTGATTTCTTGTGTACTTTCAATGTCAACACTGCGGAAAAATGAGTAAATAGCATCCATTTCTTGAACATGTAAGTGGTGGGTACTGCTCGGCACTTTTCCAACAATGCACACGGATTGGGTGCTGTTATCGTGTTTACATACTACCCTACCCTGCACACCGGTTATGGAGCAGGCGTGGTTCTTCCGCTGGCTGTAAATTAACAAACTGCCCTGAGTAATAAGTAATTTTCGGATCGGATGTTACCTCAAGCACAGGAAGTATTTTGGTTACAATTCACTTCATCTTTATTTTGCGAATACTACATTATGAAAATGTAGTTAATTGTAAATACATAATGAAACTCAAATATTTATTTCCACAAAATATTATTGAAAAGGTAGTGTGAGAAAACGTGGCAAATATGCTATATAGCAAGTAAAGGATTGCTCCCGTAGCGCAATGGTAGCGCGCCTTCCTTTGGCGCGGGGGGACCGGGTTCGATCCCCGGTACCAGCATGGGATTTTCCCCGCCGGAAGGTCTTGTCTGGGGTGCACTCAGCCTCGTTAGGGCCCTGAGAGACCAATTGAGGAGCTACTTGAATAAAGACGTAGCGGCCCTAGGTCGTCACGACCGCATAACCGGCCGGGAGAGATCGGAGCGCTGCCCACATACCACCCTCCAGTACTGCACCCCACTCATGACGCCTGTAGTGGGTAGAGGTGGGGGACGCAGCGGCTGGGCGGTAGGCCTTGGCCCGGATAGGGCTGTTGCGCTGTGGGGTTAGGTTAGTTAGCCAGTAAAGGAAGAATTTTAAGACTAGTGCATATATGTTCGTAAAATCTCTTTTTGAAGTAAACCCGGAGGATCCACAGGAAATTTTAACAGCAATACGCAATCGGAAATACTTTTTCGACGCACAAGATAGCGTCATAAATATTGCATTACTGAGAGTTGAAAAAATTATATGTACCTAACATGTTGCAAAAATCTTATTAGACTGCTACAGTGAAATTATGCAGAAGGGTTATACATAGCGTTAAACGATAAAATGAGGCATGGCAAAATCGGCAATCATTAGTATAAAGAGCTCAAGTTAAATACCTACTTGGGCTGCAAAACTGTTCACATAAAATGCTTTACTGGTTGCACTGAATTCATAAAAGGGGCGTTTGGAACCCTATGTTGAAAATTCTGAAATGTCTGAGAGCAGTTTTCCCACGTAATTAAGTTATTTCTTTACCCTTTTATATTCTTATTTTATAAATGTGCTCATGCAGATATGTTTAATATTTTTAAAGGAAATATTTTAATTGTGTTATGATAATTAATCAAGCGTTCCACTTGATGCAGACATTTAATTTTGAAAGAAAATATTAAAATACTACTGTAATATTTCAATATTAATATGCTATACTTAGGTATAGACTTTTATTCACTCTTCTAGTTTCAGAAAAAATGTTTAAAAAATTAAAATATAATTTTCAAAGGTTTTGTCCTCGATGGTCGAATTAATTGTGTTATCTTGATCGCTTTCAAAGTGCAGCGAAAACAGTGTGCCAGTTTATAAAGTTCATCTCTGGGTTTCTGCTGAAAATTCTAACAAATCTGGCTACAAAGTGCTACGTCGTATAAAACATTTTAATGCGCAAAAGTGTAAGAAAAATCAAACTAGAGTAAGAAGCATTGGAAATAAAAAAGGGTCATTGAGCCCTGTGCTCTTGGGCATTTAAGGGACACTGGGATTGAAATTTGAAAGTTCCACATTTCTTGATAGATTTTTCTGAAATTTTTACTGTGTTTGTATTTATATAAGAATAGAAGGTACACGAAATTTCATTAAAATTTCATAATTCGTTTATGATATATAAATTATTTTATGAATTTAATAGGCACATTTTCAAAATAGAGCTCGCGTCTATTGACTTTTCAAAATTCATTTATATTGGCAGAACTGATACTCTAAAACATGGGTAACAATTTTATGAAGAGATATTTCAAATACGTTTTCTGATTATGCTGTACATATTTATTTAATAACAAAGAAAATTTAATCTTCAAAATTATTTATTTTTTTCATACAAAAAAAATGTTTTTGGAATTCATGTTAATGATAACATCAATATTGAAGCATAGTTTTGTTTAGCTGCTATTTATGAATACTTTTGAAAACTTTCATTGAATTTGAAGCAAAACTCAGGCGCGACCTTCTTTTGGAAAGTGCAGAAATGTAGTTTTGAGAAAAACAAGGCTTTTATGTAGGAGCATCCTGTGTACGTTAAGGGAAGGGCCGTAATGATCACATGGAGTGGGGGACATGAAAAATGTTAGCTGATCCAAATGCACAGGTGTTACAGGAACGTTTTAAGGTAAAAAAAGCAATTTTCAATTTTTTGACAATTTTAACCAAAATTTCACTTCCAGTGTCCCTTAAGTGATCACGTGTTGAAACTTTAAAAGGCATAATATGCACCTGAAGCTAAATGTTCAAATATTTTGGACATACAGGTGTCCCAAAATTAGACCGACAAATTTGGGAGCTGATTGATAACATTATTTTAAACACTTTTTGTTAAGGAAAGTTTTTTGCTGCGGTGCTTCGTTTTAGCGCTTTATTATTTATTAATATTGTGAAGTTCTCGTTTAAATTTGCACGTTGAGGGATCAGCATTCACAAAAGTAGTCAATAAGAATAATTTCAACTTCCCAGTAATAGACTGGTGTGATCCCTAGAAATTTGCTACCGTATTAGTATTCTCAAAACGTGAAAGCCGCAGTTAATCTGTATACTGCTGATTAGAGTTTGTAACGTTTTGAAAACCAGAAGCAGCTTTATTGGAAGAGACCTGTTTCATAAAATCTAAGTGCTTGTTATTGCTTAATACCTGATGTTCCAGATCAGGTGTACCCAAAGTATATCCGTTTGCCATTGTTATGACAACTAGGATCATTCAACTACAGGAACACGTGTTCTCTTCACAATTAATTCACCGGTCGTCGTGCGGCATCTTTTGAATAAACGCTAGAAGTAACGCAGGTGAAACCAGTTATTTGAATGGAAGGATTATTTGCCATCACCCTGTTCGTGCTACATTCCTGTTCACTCAATTGAACCTAACTCTTTTCCGGCGTCACGTCCGGGGTTGGCATCTGCATAGAACTATGGGAACCAGATGACGCAGTAGCGGTTGTTCATAACATGCTGGCGGTTGTCGTACATCATCGATTTTGAATAAATTCGAAAGCAGATTTATGTGGGTCATTCCGTCCAAAAGCGGACATGGAACTGGTATTCCTGCAAAGCGTCAGTTTTCGTCATATGTTCCAAAAAGAGGAAACAGTAACCCCAGATAGCATTCGTCTGCATTTCATACATCTGGTGTGTTTGTTATGTTGATATGACTTCCCCTTGCTTTTTATATCTCGTTGACAAGCCATTCTTATACTCGTAAAAGGCCTATGTCCCTATACATTTCATGTTAACCGAGAAAAAAGTTTGAAGAAATGGTTTCATAACTTGTTTGGTTGTCATTCTTTGTGTAGTAAGTTTTTGTCTAGCATTGATTTACCATTTATATAAAATCAATCAGAGAAAATTCAAGACATATGTAGGTACTTACATTTCATTTCTCATGTAAATGCATTAAAAATGTGCCATTTTAATCAAAACCGTTTGAGCCCTTTTAAAAATAAATTTTAACCATTTTTCCATGTAAGGGGAAATGAGTGATTTTTTTTAGTAAAAATTGTTTTAATTAAGGGTATCTAAACCTGTATTTCCTATGTAATTAACGTTTCAATTGTTAGGTGGTATATACCTTATAGTAATTAGTATCTATAGTTAAGTTAAACCATGAACCTTGATTTTTGCTGATATGTTCTGATATTTTCTACACATCAAACATTGAGTTATTGCCATCCTTGCAGTTTCAAAACGTTTAATAATACAGGTCTGGTGGTTGAGCAAATGAATATGCTACAAGAAGCGTTGCAGAAAACGGACGTATATTTTTTGCCACGCTATTTATAGTAGAACATTCGAAACTCCAAATTCGATGTTTCAGCGAAATACACGTATTTTACATCCGCTGGACCTCCAAATGGAGTATTAGAAAAAGGGTGCTCGTGAGCAAGACTTTAGTTCAACTTCTTCCGGTGATGTGGCACGAGGATTTTCATTTAAGTCTATACACTCCAAGCTCGTGAAAAAGGTTTCATTTTTTATTTCCTAAAGCAGCTCTTACGGTTTGATTGAAACATCATATTGACATGAATAATATATATTGAATCTTCAATTCCCTGTGCACCCTCTTCCATTCTGAGTGAACTTACATCTAAAACAACGAAAACCTACCGGATGGTTAAGAACTTTTTGTTGAAAACTTGTAGAGGGTTTCGAAATATACGGTTTGTGTTAAATCACTTTTATGGCTTTACAAGGCATAGTTGGTCGGAGTTTACAATACTTCTATGCAGTTGATGCTCCGTCTTCATGTCTCATCAAGGCATGTAAAGTGTATTCAGAATATTAAGTCCAGCACACATATGAGTTTCTTCTTAAATATTCGTTACACTTCTATCCTATGGTGAACCGTTCTATACCACTTCAGAAAACTTCCATGATGACTGACAAGAATTAGTAAAACAATACTCGTTATTTGCAGAATGTAAAAGTAGATCAAAGTGGATAGAAAAAGTTTTGTGTGTGTGTTAACGAAAATTTGTATAAATTGCAAAAATTGTAATGTTTTTAAACCATGGTGAAGTATTATAACCAACCCGCAGGAAATGAATTTGAATGTCTAATGTGCGGGAGCTGGTAAACCATCTCCCACCTTACCTCTGAACTCGACAGGGGGAATTCATTTGTACCTGACGTTAACGACATTTCTTTACATGAAGGGAAAATTAACGCTGAAATGTTCTAACTGGCAAGTTGCTGCTCGGTTTGTAAACTTCATGTAGCATTTCTTTAAATTCTACTAGGTTGAGTTAATACAAACCTAAGAGGAAATTTCTTTTTCTAAATCCCAATTTACAAACATTCCCTAAATACAATGAAACAGCTTGTAGGTGTATTTTTACTTTCTCTATTACCTACCTACAATAAGAGGACTTCGTTAAAAAAACTCGATACACAAATTTCACCGGAGATACGCGTTTTGGCATCCTTGAATTCTCCTAAAGGCATTTTTTAGAGAATAGTCTTCTCAGGCTATTTGCAAAAATTAGTATTTTTACTTTCTCTACTGGTAAGTAGGGGAAGTATTGTATTCCACCCAAAAATTCGATGTCGAGATTTCACCGGAAATACATGTTTTGAGGCCCCCTGAATCCAAAAAAAAAAAAACATTTTTAGAAAAAGGTCTGTGTGTGTCAGTCTGTGAGTCTGTCAGTCTGTGGACAGCATAACTCAAAAACGAAAAGTCGGTTAAAAACCAAAGCTGGTATTTAAGTTTAATGTCTTTCAAGGATGTGACACGAAGATTTTGCAGAAAATAGCCCCACCCTAAACTACCCTTTACATGGAAGATTTTTCGAAAATTTTGATTTTCTTGAAAATGGCTCTAACGATTTTGATTAAAATGCCATATGTTTGAGATATTTTGATGGTAAATGAAATGTATATCTTGAATTTTCTGGCTATTGCCCCTGTAGTCGTATTTACTCTGGATGAATTTTGCATAACTGGTAAACCGTTAGAGATAGACCAAATCATACTATACAAAAAATGTAGATCTTGCTAAAATACACAATTTATGTCTCAATACATTTTCTTGTAGGGTGAACCATTTAGGAGATATTCCTTGTTATGTGTGTGAGTTTCGGAAAACTTCGAACTTTCGTGAAATGGGTCATCGCTGTTCATTTTTTTTATATGTTAAGTGTGCAAAGACAACAGAATCTCAAACATTTGACTATAGCACAAAGCCTACTGTATTCTAACATTCCCCTTGCAATAAGATAATTTGTACAAATGTTTATCTCAACTAACAAGAAAGAATATATAGGAATACGAGTTTGTAAGAATGGTTAGTTCAAGAGTAGAGAAAGTCATGTGAGTGCAACACATCAGATTTTTTGTTATGCAGATGCCTTAAATATGTGATACTTTAATTGAAATCGTTCGAGACATTTTTAATTAAATAAAAAAATAACAAAACATTTTGCGTGTAAATTGTAGTTGAGGGAAGGGATTTTGTTGAAACCCTTCCGGCCCAATTAAAAGTCTACAGGTTGTCGTTTAAAACATTTAGGGTCTTTAGCAGCTCAAAATGCCAGAAAATCTGCATAAAATATTTGTAAAAGTGCAATATATGGAATAAAACAAATTGATTGTTTTGGCCATTTTTGGGTTCCTTCTCTTCTGTGTTTTAAAATGGGGTTTAAAGTGATGTACACTGTGCAGATAACGGAGACCCGTTTATAGATAATTCATATTCAGGTATCCCATAGAAGTCTAGGCCTCTAAAGGGCACAGCAACGTGCTATTTCTGTGTTTTGTATTTAGTGCTGAATCCACATACATTTGTACTAGATTCGCAGTTTCATTATTTCCTCAACCATTCTGTGAGAATCGAGTGTGTAAGACTTGCTTACTCCGCCAAAGCGAGCTGTTCAAAAACAACTATCCTGGGAAAAAGCAATAGAAATCAGGTCGGTCAGGCAGCGATATTGACAACTTTCTTCCCATAAACTGTTTACAAACCGATGCAAATGCTCTTTCTCTGTGCACTCGCACGGAAACCGGGTTAATGCAGCTGGCTACTGTGATTATACTTGCAGCACTAGCGGAATAAATTACTGCACACGGCAGCTAACGACCAGCTGCATTAAACAATTGCTACTGAGGAACATGAAAGCTTTCTCTGTAGGTACTTCAGTTTCCACATAAAAGATAAGTCATTCCAGTCCGTAGCCCCCCAGGCTACTGAATGCATCCTATTTCTTGAAATGTTCAGGAATTATTAACACCTAGGTCCCCTAGTTTTCGAAATATAAACACGTCATATTTTATCCGGCGTTGTACGGATGCATTCTGAGTTGACAATGAACACAGATTCAGTTTCAGAAAGTCGTGAGCAAGCTAATATTTTCGCAGAGGCTTAAAGCGAAATTTAGTCTATATTGAAATGCTACAGATTTGAGGGTACAGGATTGTAAATCTGGAGTATTTATGTAGCGTTTAAGGTAGCCCTAAGAGTTCCTATAGTGTAAGTGTATAAATTTGCATACTTGGCCATTCGGTTTTGTATACAAGGGGTTTAAAATAAGTGTAAGGATTGCTTTTGGAAAATATGATATATAGTCCGTGACTTGTCGACTCCCAAAGTATAATACTCGTAGTATAGTTCGATTCCCGACTGGGGAGTGGGAACCTCTGTCTAGCTAAGATTACCTCCTATCAGTTAAGCAATAGGCCGCTTTTTTGTTATTAACGTCCTCCAACGTAGTGTCATATCGGACGGCGAAAGAACGAATGTGTGAAATGATGCTCAAATAAGCCCGAGGTCCATAGAGCTTTAAGTTATCTGACATCCGCTTTCTCAGGATAAGGGGAAACCTCGGAGAACCCCATATCCGAATAACTCGCCCTAAGCGAGATTCGAATTCGCGACCTCTTGGACGTGAGGTAGACACGCTATCAGAACCACTCATATGATTGCTTGACTGTTCAAATTTCTGTGGAATTAATTATACTTCAGCTTCCTTCAATAATTTTAAAGGTCTTATTCCCTCTTCATTCATTATATAGGGATATCAACAAGTTCCTCCGCACCGTCCCCGTGCCTACCAGTCAAAATAACGTTGGTATACTGTTCATCTACATTAACTTGCGTGAATCTATCAGATTTTTTTATTTCGTGGAACGTTATAACTATAAGCTCGCGGCAGCCATTTTTGTCACCGGAATTCCCGCCTCGAGGGAAATGTTGGTTACACGAGAGCTGCGGAGCGACTTCTTTATAACCCTGTATTAGCAAACAAATAAAATATGTTTGACACTGTCAGCAAGCAATCATGCTTCTTTCTGTTGCTAGCTGTCTCATTTCAATCAATAAGGAAATAAAATGAAATTTAATTCTCCAATTTTGAGAACATATATAATGGAAACTACTTTTCTTAGAGGTGCAATCACGCAAAAATTGCTGAACGTATCGATATGGGACTATGACTGGTTCTAGGCTACTTGTGTTTTGGACGCTTTGTCATTTTTTATTTGTTTTTATAGACTTTCCACCAATAAAACAAAAGACGAGCTTTACTAATTTGTGTTTGATTTTGGTTTATATATGAACGTCGCACCCTTGAAATTAAAATAGACGTTGACTACAGTAATTTATTGTTAAAACATATGCCGTTCTTCCTCGTAATTCCTAAACAAGTTTCCATATCCCTTTCGGGGGCACCGTAGCCGAAGCGATTCTAATAGCTGTGTTCGTTATAGCGATACGCAGTGGTTTGGCCATCCATTCAAAGTAAAACGCCGTGAGTTCGAATCCCAGCTGCTGCAGTCACATGTGGCTGTGGTAAAGGAAGGGGACGGCCCAAGTAAAATAATCATGCTCTTGTTTAACTGTTTAGTCATTGATTTATAGTTAAAATTAACGCCCAGCTAAGCGGGTGGGTGACGGCTAGTAAAATTTATAATAGTAGGATTATATTGTATGGCATTCGTGAGCATTTACTTATTCGCCAAATATTCGCTCGAACCGCAATCTACTTGTTGCACAAATAGCTATAACCACCTACTCCTTCAATAATCACGACTGGGCTGTATATTCCAAAATGAATGGGGGCAGATCATATGGCAGCCAGTGTTCTTTTCATGTCAAAACGGAGGCTGTTTTTTTTTTAAAGCAGTGAATGGTGATTTAATTCAAACGATGAATACGGTATCTACGTCCGTGTCGCAGGTGAATAGCTTTTTGTGAAGCGATGGTAACGTGCACCTGTTCAGCACACAAACACCCTACCTACCGCGCAAACAGAGCCAAGAGGATCCCAACCGTTACCCCCACGCACCTTGCGTGACTCAACCAGTCTCGTAACGGCTCTCCGTAGAACGTCCGTTTGTGAGGCTATCATTTGAAATATACTCCGAAACATACATCAATTAGAAAATAGTTGACGGTAAATCACAAACACATAATCCTGTTAAAGTGAATAAGTCCCAAACCAATTGCAGTAATTGCTGTAGTTTCTTTTCCATTTGTATGTTCTTTTACTTTCACCACCAATGGCAGAAGTATGACCTTCCATACGGTATAGAGAAATACACACTTTAAATCTTAAAACCGAAGTTTATATTCAGCGACATTTTGAGTGAGTTAGATCACTTCCAGACGTATTGCCATGAAAGCAATATGCTTGAATACTATAGCTGCAAAGGATTTAACTTTCAGTAAATATACGTATGTATATATTAGCAAAAAAAAAAAAAAAAAAAAAAAAAAAAAAAAAAAAAAAAAAAAAAAAAAAAACCACACATTTAACCAATTTGTTAGCAGAGTGTTTTATTGAGTTACTAGAGAACCCGGATATCTGTTGGCGTTATTGCGTTAAATGCACATATTCTATTTGTTTCTCACGCTTTTCATTCGCTTCCCTCTCTTACTCTCTACGTCTCTTCTCCTGTATCGTTGCTTTTGCACCATATGAACACACTGGTATTGTAGCCATATTCCTTTAATGTTTTTGTCATTACAGACGGCTATATACTTTTCTAATCTAACGTGTGGTTCAAGACAGAACTATTAGTAGAGGTTTGTGGTCTCCTCGGTCCCCCTGCGATTTCTATATCTGGGGTAACTTAAATATAAAATGTACAAGACAAACCCACACACTGGAAGAATTAAAACAAAATATCCGCCAGGAAAAGGCCAGCATTTCTCAACGTGAACTACGGCGAGTGATGGATAGTTTCTTAAAGAGGTACCAAAAATGTATGGACAACGACAGTGGCCAGTTTCAGCATCTCCTTTCGTAAAGTTGGTAAGTAAAGGCTTTAAAAGTAGTTTTAAAAATGTATGGTTTCATCCGTGCCTTTCTATGACCGCAATGAGCGCCGAGGACGCGGGCAGGCAAAACACCACGCAGCCGGTTCGGAACATCTTGACTCTCTGGATACATGGATTTAAGCGCATAACAGAATCTCAGAAATATGAAAGACTCGATTATGTCTCGTAGTTTCAGAACTTTTCCTCGATTTTGTTGTAAATCACTCACCCCCAGCACTTGTATCGCGATACTATATATGAGGAAAAGGCCTGGTTTCGATGCATGCTAACCTTGGGAGCTTTGCATTGAGATGCAGCTGGGTTGGTCATCCCCTCCTACCGGAAGTGGACTTCCACCTCGGTCACAAGCCAACGTATTGTTGGACCAAAGCAAGTGAGTTTGTTTATCGGAGAATGAATGGAAGGCTTAGCGATACGGTCCAACGAATACGAATGCGTTGTTCCCATCCCCTGTGTAGCTACTTCCGTGGGGCGGGAGACAGTAATGGCACGTGAAGTCACGTAGTCGTCATAGACACTGCTAAATTATTGTGACGTATCAACCAGAGCGTGCAAGGGTGACGTGTTGGAATCGTTATAAACAAAGAAATTGGAAGGAATATTTTATGAGGCGTAAATGGGAGCGTAAGTCATTTGGATTGTTCGCGAGGATATATGTATAGCAATGAATTTTTGTCCCAGATCTGGGGAGAGACTGAAAGTACATTTTCTATCCCTAGCCTTTGTTTACCGATAGCAGTAAGGATTTTGATAACGATATCTATGTAATAGTTTCCAACGTGGAGTTGGACGACCCTACAATTGCCTACTACTTACTTGGCAAAGCTATGAGGCGTTTCGGAAAGAATCAGGCACTGCCGAGTTGTTTACTTGACCTTATCGCACGTACACGGCGAGACAGTGTATGTTACACTGTTCAGATGCAATCATATCTTCAGGATAGCAACGTCTCATATATCGACAGGCGCGAGATATTAATTTGCATTGCATTACTGACTGTACGCCAAGTTATTGGTATTTAACTGTTGTAGTAAACCAGATAACAAACGATCATACGAGGTGCAATGAGATGTTTCTGGGCGCTCTTTGTACAAACTTTTCTTACAAACGCAGTTCCAATTTCTACTTAATGTTAACCGAGAAAATTATCTTGTTACTAATTTTCTTGTAGGTCCAAGGGGAATATGGGAGTACAGTAATCCTTAAGCGATAGTCAAATCCTTTAAGAGTTTGTCGCTATGTGACGGCTTTGACATTTTGTTCATGGCCAGAACATAAAGAAAAAAGAAAGAAAAAACGAATGACCTCCTATTGGAGAAAAGTAAATGCGTTGGAAAATTCAAACATATAACAAGGAATATATCGAAAATGGTTCACTCCACAAATGATTATTTGACATGAATTGTAAGTTTTAGCGAGATCTACAGTTTTCTGTGTAATAAGATCTTGTGTAGCTCTTACGGTTTATCAGTAATGCAAAAGTGATCCAGAATGAAGAAGACTTCTGAGGAATTTCCAGAAAATTCAAGATATATGTACATTTCAGTTGCGATGAAAGTATTTTAAACATGTGGTATTTAATCAAAATCGTAAGGGCCAATTTTGAGAAATTCGAAATTTTAAAAAAATGTTCCACGTAATGGGTAGCCTGGGATGGGGGATTTTCTTGAAAATCGTGTTGCATCCTGGAAGATGTAGAACTTAAATACCAACTTTGGTATTTAACCGACTTTTCGTTTTTGGGTTATGTGTGTCTCTCTCTCCCCCACATCTTTTTCTATATATTGTTTTAAAATCGAACTCAAAACACGTATTTCCGATGAAATTTCAGTATCGAATTTTTGGGTTGAATACAATACTTCCCTGCTTAATACATCCTATACGTGGTAGAGAAAGTAAAAAATGTTATTCATGAGCTGGAATTGTAATTCCACATTTTATGTACACGAGAAAAACGAATTGCGATTTAATACTTCTTTGAAAAAAAAAAAAAAATACATGTAACAAGCCAATAACAGCGAATATCTCGAAAATTGTGAATGGCAAACTAAAGTGGCAGAATCATGTGCTTGGATGAGATCAACGTCTATCGTTTATTATGGTTTCATTAACAAAAATATACAAATATCCATCAGAAGAAGGATGGCATTAATGGCTATTCACAGAAGATTTAAGTCATAGGTTATACTTATATGTTATAGTTTAAATGGCATGTTAATCAAAATGGTTTGAAGAAGTTTTAAGAAAATAAAAAGTATCTGTAAAAATCACGTGAGGGATAGAATGTGGTGGAGAGTTTTTCTTCAAAACCTTATCCCATCCCTGGAAGATGTTGAACTTAAAAACCATAACTTGTAGCAGATTTAGAAACAAACGTTTCAGTGGATTTTGTGTAGTTTGAGAAGACTGATTTTGTTTACCAGCTCTTGATTAATGATAGGTATGTACTTAATACTGTAATAATATTAAAGTGATTTTTAGAAAAGGGCTGTTCAGTTGTGGACTAACCTAACGGTTCGAACGTTTATTGTTATTAACTCTCTAAGTAACAACCTCAGTAGTATCTATCACCCTTCAAATATTGAAGTGTGTATCTTGAAGAAAACCGCTACTCCGTTATCGTTATCTCAAGTGGCTGTGGAGTTAAAGCCAGCCATATGTAAACATTTACGTAACTAATGGTTCTTTCAACTTCACAATAATTACACTGAACAACAAATTTCAAGTTTTGTTTTTGCACTCGAATGAGTGTATATATTAGCTATGCCGAACTCAAATCTGAAATCCAAAAATCACGTACCGTTTTTTGGAGAAATCGCTTTCGAAGTTTTTCAAAAATAACCATACAATAGATGTAATTAACATATTGTAATCAATCCTGAGGTGAAATAATTTCATATAGCTCAACATTATAACGAAAAAGGTATGCAGAATCCATAAATTACGGTTAAAGTGAACTAACAATCCATATTTAGGTAACTTTCATGCAAAAACATAAAAATATAATTAATTTTACTCACTTAAAATAAAAAACTTTCGAGAAGACTCCCCCTTGTAGCTGGCATCAGGAACCTCCGTTATGAGCTGCCAACATATTGCATTCTAAATTGTTATATGCCTTTAGTATGTTCTCAATGATTTCCTTGTAGTTGTCAGCTTTTGTATTTCCCAGGAAATTATTGCACACTATCTTGAATCCCACCCATGCTGCTTTCTCGTTTTCGGAAAGTAGTTCTTCAAAATGCCTGTCTTCCATCAATTTTTGTATTTCTGGGCCAATAAAAATACCTTATTTTAATTTTGTTTCGCTTATTCCTGGAAACTTTTCACATCTTGGTTCTGAAAATGTAGAACGGGAGACCTTTCAAAAATTACCCCCGGACGTCGGACAAATGGTTAACATGCAGGGCATGTCCCGAAATTTCCGGACGTCTGATAACCATCCCCAAAACGTGTAAGCTGCAAATCCATACAAGGTTTTAGTGAGAAATGCAGCTATAAAAAGAACGTGTTCTTTAGAAATATGTAACAAAAATAATACATTCTGTGCCATAAATATTATTTATTGTGAATTATTATTAAAATATAATTTGAACGTGGATTTAATTTTATAAAAACATAAGTTAAAGTTACAACTTTGTACGAATATCTCAGCAGAAACGTTTATTGTCGTCCAATCTATTGTTCTAAGAATGAACATTGTTTAAGTTTCTCACAATTACCCAAATAAATTTAATTATCTTCGTTACTTCAAAAGTGATGTTAAGATTGGTTTCAAATCTGATATAATTGCGAAATTTTGAAACTCTGCAGCAGTGTTCCGTAAGCGAGATTTAACAATTTTGGGAAATGTGTTATAACTTCGTGCGAATACACGAGTACATTTTTTGTAGTGAAGTACTTTTTTTGCAATATTCAAATAGGACATGGTTTTTGAATACTTTGCCGTTAAATAACTACATGACAAACTGAATTGTCAGTTTCTTTAGTTCAATTTTCCTGTTATTTCCCATATATTCATGTCTTCTCCCTCAAAAATAGAGATAGAAGTTTTAACATTTTTCACAATTAGCCTCAAAAAGTGTGCAATAAAATTGCCAACTGGAATTTTTGCATAACTATTGTATTATATAAAATAATATTTTGCAAATTCGTGAGTGTTGATATCAGATTTTTCGTGTACCTTCAAATAGGTATTCTTATAGTATCTAAGAATAAGTTTATATGAATAATCTGCAAAATTGACATGTAATGGCAACGTGACTGTTATACATCAGATTTTAGAGCAGTGTGTTCGTTTGGTCAGGTTTTCATGACTACAGCTTGCATGCTTCCTGGAACGGGACATGAAAATACTTGTCATCACTTGAAATGTTGCGGATGGTAGTAAGACCGAACGGGAATTGAAACCGGTTCGTCCAGATGGGAGGCCGCAATTTGCCCATCATCAACTCCGGATGCGCTCGATATATTTAGCTTAGGAAGGTAAGAGGGGTATATTTGCGGGGAACGACTGCTTCATAAAACCTATCTAATTATGTCCCCCCTGTCTAATATCCTCCAAGTCGGAAATAGAATTCAAAGGCGGTACAAGAGGAAGCGTGAGACCATAATTATTTTGGTGGACAGATATGGATTTGGCTACAGCTGAAGGACTCGTGGTGAAGAAGTAAATTAACTATCATCCTTCGTTCTGCATTGATTTCATCCCTTTTCATTTTGCACATAATTTTCTTCAATGGTAGTCGGGATTCACGTTAGAAACTGAACACTTCAGTTAAAGAGCTAGAAAAGTGTGCTATTCTTGGAAATGTCTTGACTTTTAATCAGAATTACTTTTGGTACCTCGTACTGGAATAGTTTAATCTTCCTGCTCTTTTGTAGCTTTTGTTTTTCTTTTTAACGGTAGGGCAATTTTAGCTCTATTTCTTGTAATTATTTGTCGCTTTTTACTACGTCTTGTTTTGCTTTGTTGAATGCAATCTTTGCACAAGTGTTCTTCTTTTTAAATTTCGGATTTTATCAGCAACAATTAAGTATAAAAGTATGAGATTTTTTTGTCACCTATTTCTGTGAAGCACTAATTCAAAGAAGAAGAGGAAGAAGAAGAAGAAGAAAAAAACGAGATGATAAACGTGCATAGCTATTGCATTTAATGTATATGCTACTAGTGGAGAGTCATGCATTATTGGCCGACTTAAGTTTTTTGACTGTACTTTATAACTGTTAACGGTTAATCGGAATCGTATGTTATTCTCCTCCTCAAAATGTGTTCTATGAATAACAAAGTAGAATGCTTATTATTTGTTATATTGTTTGTTGGATTTATAGCACTTGTTACATAGGTAGCAAAAAGGGAACTACAATACTTGCGGAAATCTTCTCAGAGTATCGGCCATTCTCTTCTCTGAGATAATATAGAGCTGTTAGTGACACTTATTCAGTAACTTTTAGAACACAAACAGTAACGTATTACCATTTCAACTCAGTTCACTAAAGATTGGCTGTTTGAAAGTAATCGCAAATAAAAAGCAATTTGTTCTCTTAGGATAGGATGTCGCAGAGGGGATTCGGCGCGTCGACCCTGGAGATCTTTTATACTTATGCCTCTTGCGTGGCGCCCCGGGACGAAGGGTGAGGCGAGAGGACACAGAGGGCGGCCTATCCAAATAGTCGTGACAGAGCAGAGGGCAGGGTCCCTACCATTTACAGCTTGAAACTCCCCAGCGGGGTCTGTTACAACTATAGTCCCTCCCGCCTGCGGCCTTAGATATCCCGCAGGGGAGCTCGAAGAGCGAAAACTGCCCCCGCCAAAGAACAAAGGTTTACAGAGCGCATGCAACGCCGAGACCCCCGCCGATACTTGCGTACTACCCGAAAGAGACCGGCCAGATGAAGGGTGAAAGGACATGAAAAGTAAGTTGAAAAGAAGGGACAGGAAATTCGGGGGATGTAATGGAAGAAAATATTAGCTTCACAACGAAATCTGCAAACTCACGCCGTCCCAGTGCTCCTCTTGGGCAGTCAGACTTGGACATTTACAACAAAACAGATCGAGATGATACAAGTCTACCAGCGGAAAATAGAAAATAAAATATTGGAAATCAGACTCGGACAAAGTACGAAATGAGGAACTAGGAAGAAAGAGTGCAATGGAGGGTGCGGCCACTAGAGCAAGAACCTTTGGCTTAAATGGTGATGGGGAGGACACGTGGCCAAGATGTCCAAAAGCAGATGGGCCCTAGGCTTGGAAAAAGATGCAGAGGACGTCCACGACAGAGATGGTCCTAAGAATTTAGTGAGGAATGTCGGCCCGTGCAGGCCTCTACCTCACATCCGAGAGGCGCCCACCACTTGATACACTGCACCCAGTCTTCTACAAAGGCCTCCAAACACATAATGGACTTTACAGCGTCTTCTCTTCACGCATTACTTCTATTGAAATCCAGTTTTCTTTGCATCGTAGTTGACTTTTCATGACCACCCTTCGCGTGTTTTTCTTTTAGAGCATCCGACTTGTGTTCACCTTTCTTCGTTTATGTTTCAGACTTTCTTTTATCTGTTTCTATTTCTTCATCAATCGTGCCCTTTAATGACTCACCTGATGTAATTCTACCGAATTAGGTTGATTAATTGCTCTTATCGTGTTTCCAACTGTGCTTCGTGGTACAGAAAAGGCCTAAGATCCCGCTCGCGGTCCTTTTATTGGCCATAACATGGACCACAGCCAGTTTCTTACACTCTTAATTTCTCATTCATTTGGGGGTTTCAGATGTCCAATAATGCAAGTTCTGTCTACTAACTTGTTCTTTCATTTGATACTTTATTTTCTCCAGGAGTTCATAAGCGAAATATTTTCAATGAAAACATCCTATAACAGCTCAGCAATTCATTTTAGAAAAAAAATTATTAATAAAAGTTGCTTAGTTTATGGTGGGAAACCAGAACATACAAAACATTACCATGGTTTCATTTAATATTCTGAGGCTGGGGCCCATAAGGAGTCCCATGAAAATTTTGTCGTATTACAAATTGGAAAACCCCTTGCTCCTATAAGATTTGGAATTCTTGAATTTGGGTTTTTATGTTCACCTGTAACACTTACATGCGCCATCATGTATATTCTGTGCGCTAATAGCTGCAACAATAATCACAAACGAAGGCGGAAGCGCAGTACCAAAAACTGCGACGTAGCTCCAGTAATCCGTTTCAGGGCATATTTGTGTGAACTTATTGCTGTAAAGCTGATAGTTCCGAACAATATATTAACTGCATGTGTGGGCACCTTCGCCAAGTTTCGCGGTAAGTCATGTGCCTCCTCTTTACAACTGTCTGCGCGGCAGTTCTGGTTTGCTAACGGAGACTAGTGTACTGATGGAACACTGTTGTAAATTTGAGCACGCGTAGTGTCCTGCAACAGGGACATTAGTGGCCCATTTCTTCCTTATATGTGTATCATATATCATAGGTTCCATTTGTGTAAGACAGTCCTGGAGATTCAAAACAAAAGAAAAGAAGGAAATAAATAAAAAACATTGTCTTAAGGGGATACAGAATATCCTATCTCTCAATGTTAAAATGTCATAAATATAAATATATATAAAAGGAACCTTTTCTAAGTAACTATACAACCTAAAAGGCTGAAATGTTTGTGTGTGTAATATCTTTAAAATAGCTGAAATAAGTTTTTAAAAAAGTTGAATAGTTTTTGAAAAATAATTCCTTTCTCTTTTGATAATTTCTTCCGCACATTTTAGAGTACATGTCTGTTAAAAATGCTTCCAAATGTTAATTATTTTCAAAACCCTTATTTCAGTGTATGTAAAACACAACACAGCTCCTAAAAATTTCTGATCAAAATATTAACGACTGAGAAAATGTTCCTTATGCGAGGAAAATTTGAACTTACGGGAAATGAGCTCCAAAGCTGAAACACGCTTAAATATTGGTTTTATTTCTTCCATTATGGCAAGTGGCAAACTTTGGGGATGATTATATTTCTCTCCTGCGAACAGACATCTATGGTACGTATTTACACCAACTGTCTGCACCAGCTGGACGCAAGCCATGATTGGAGTTGTCATTTGTCCACAATGTATGGACAATACCGATTTTCTCATTTTCTAGATTTTGTCTTATTGCAAGACTGCACCCTCTCAGTGACATCACCTGTGTCTATGCCTTCCACCAACTGTCTTTCCATCACTGAGAATTTCTTCCCTCAAAGAAACCTTCAGTTTTATCAGTTAACAACCTATCCTTTGGTTTTTCTACATGGTCCACTCATTCCAGTTTTTATATTCTTTCATTTTCTCCATATGGCTGTAGTGCTATAACTTCATTGTGTGCTTTAGTGTAGCGTACTTTATGGTACTTTTCAGACCACTGAAATATTTGTTTAGCTCCTGAAACTTCCAATTCTCCACTAGTGCTACTATAATTGACCTTACGAAATTGTGTGCACCCATTCCCATATTTTAATAATGAACCTACTTTTAGGATAGATAAAAAAAACTTCATACTTTCATATAAGACAATAATCCAAAAATTGAATTTGTTGACCGAAAACCAATTCCGTATCCCCGTAATGTACACACCAGAAAGTAAACAGAGTCGACACTTGCTCTGTGAACAGTTATTTAAATGCGGTGTCATTGGAATGACTAGTTGAGATTTTTGTAAATATGAATTTTATGCAGGAAAAACCAGCTCTCTTTAATAAGCTGGAGGTTTTGACGCAGTTAGAAATTCTCAGAATTGCCAAATCGGAGGTAGTTTTTTGTTCGCCTTGTGAAATTACAGCATTGGCAAGTCATACAACCGGTCTGGACATCCGTTATTCATCTCATCATGTTATTGTGTGGAAAGAAAAGAAGCAGGTTGTTCTTGTACCTCCGAGCTCTATTCCCTCTGGGCCTTTCAGGATATGTCCACCATCATTTAGCTTGCGGTCGCTGCGCTGAAGAAAGTTTCTTTTGTTCTTTTTGTATAAGCTAAGGAATTCTTTATTATATTCGTGGTACCTTTGGAACCAGAAATGTTTCTGTGACTGCAATATTGAGTTTGATTTGAATGAATTAATAATTATTTCTCAACTCTCACATTTATATGATTATGCTACGTAGAGTTTGATCTATAATAGAATTTATAATAATAAGCTTGTTTACATTAATTATTCCGTATTTGGTTGCTTGTCTCTATTAATTTTTACGGTTCCAATATACTCAACACCTTAGTTTTACTTAGTGTCAGCTTCACATTCAAGAGGTCCTGGGTTCGAAACGTGGTTGAGGTGAATTACCTGGGTGAGCTTTTTACCGGTAGTTTTCCTTATCAGAAGACGTGAATCGGGTAACGCTAAGCTCCTTGGACTCCGAGTTCATATGATCTTCACTTCACCAATTCCGTTGATTCTCTGCTCGAGAGAACTAATGGGTTAAAAGATAGTTAAACTAGGAGTTCCTGACAAATATATATATATATATTAAAAATAAATAAAAAATGCAACACTCACATTGCACGCATTACAAATTCACACGTAATGCTATTTATGTAAAGGATTATTCTTCTCACGTTTTTACTCGTGGAATCAGGACTGAAAAATTCAATACCATAGCCTGGATTTGAACCATGGATCTCATTGTTTCAAATAAGGGAACTACAGGTCCTTGAGTAAGCCCACTGCAAACCTAAATAATATTACATCAGGGTTTGTTGATAACGAAGTTCATGGAAGGGGGGAAGGGAGCCACATTTTTAAACATGTTGCGAGGGAACCAGAATAAACTTATATAAATACAAATTCATAATTCAGAAAATATCTAATGCTACGAATAGGAGTGTCGACAAACTGTAGTTTTTACTGAGACTATTGTGCAGTAAAATTATGTCTATTATCATTCTCCAATTACAGAAAATCCATAAAGAACGAACACGTGCTCTTCAAAGAAAATACATAAGATATTTTTATGACAAATGAAATGTATGTTTTGAATTTTCTGGCTAAGGTCTATGTAGTCCAATTTACTCTGGATGACTTTTCCATATCTGGTATACTGTAAGAGACCAAATCTTACTATACAAAAAATGTAGATCTTGCTAAAGAACACAGTTTATGTCCAAATGAATCCTTTTTGTGGAGTGAATCATTTCGAAGGTATTCCTTGTTATTTGTGAGAGTTTTGGAATACTTAAACTTTCATCAGATGGAAGATCTTTATTCATTTTATCTTAGCCGTGCAAAGAGAACGGGATCTCAGCTTTAAACGATTTGACCATCGCCCAAAGCCTACAGTAGTAGGCTATCATATGTAGATAGCTACAATCCATAAGTGCAGGTTTGAAAATAAAGATTTTTTTGAAAGTCGTAAATAGTTTGTAATCTGTACTTTTACGTAAAGCATAAATGTCCGAAGTTTTGTCAAGATTGTCATTAGAAATGCACTATATTTACAATTAAGCAGCAAAAGTAGCCTCTGATATCCATATTCTATGAAACGGGGTTGACATTTTGTGACACGAATATGAAAAAGAAACTGCTAACCTCATTTTCAAATGTTAGAAACATTATCTAGCTTGTGACCATCTGGAAGAATAGGACTTGTCAATGGTGAAGTAATTATGACAATCAGTTGAGAGGTTTTTGAGACTGTCTCTCTCCCCCTCCCTCCTCCCCGTCTCATAGATTGCACCTCGATATCAATTCTTGGTAACCTACATTTTAAAACGCGTTTACCTGAAGACAAGCACAACAGATTGTCCATTTGAGTGGAAGGAGAGGTTTGACCTTAGTGTCCTTTCCCACTGACCCCTGTGAGCAGGAAGTGGCGTTACGCAACAAAAGGCTCGAACCGGAACCTCCATGTTCACTAACCACTTTATGCCGTTGTAGCGGTAAGCTAAATAGGCACATGTTATACGATGTCATTCTGTGTTGAGGAATGAAGACATACAAGATATATGTATAAAGGAGCGGTTTCGTAACCAACAGATGCTTGGCTTGACCAGCCGATATAGCGGTCTGCCAGTGGTGGCTCGATCTGCAGGAATCACAAACAAGAAGAAATTGACTGACTCACTGTTAGTGAGGATGAGGAAGAGCCTTCCAATACAGCCCAAGAGGAATAAGAGATGCACTCCACAGACTACTTAGCCTAAACGCTGGCTATTGAATCTAAGCTATGAAGAAGGAGGAGGAGGAGGAGACTATCACTACCTACTGTATCCTATAACGAAATATGAAATTCTGAATTGAAAGTTTATCTGCGTTAACAAGGAGTTAGAATAATATTTTCTAAGAATATGATGTAAAATAAGGACTACAGAAAATCGTGTGAATGTAACACATCAGATTTTTTTTTTTTTTTTTTTTCCTGCAATTTTGTGTACTTTAATGATTTCAAACATACTAAACAATCTATTTTACTTATCACCACATATTATATTCTAACATTTTTAGTATGTCAAGTTCCTTTCTCTTCATTTGTTTGTTTGTTTGTTTATATACTGTTTTTTTCTGGATCTAGGAGCACAGACAGAGTTACTTTTAAATTTTCACAGAGCTATGTAAAGCATTCTATGTTAAAGCAGACGGGCGAATAGTTGAAGATGCTTTTAATTATTGGATCTGCTGGAATTTCACTTCCTATTTGAAACAAGTGCATTTAAGTACCTATTCTAGGTTAGAGAATAAAATGTGTTGATTCGTTACTAAGCAAAGCGCCAGATTTTTCCATGGGACCGAGTTTCCTTTCATCTTGTATGATATATAGGCGCATGTCATCAGAATAGTTTATTATGTGGAATTGCGTCAGAGCGAGATAAATAACTGGCTTTGAAACACGCGGTCAGCTTTGGTGGACACAAATATTTCATAGTAATAATGGTCCTGTCATTGGCACAGAGTCCATTATGCTTGTCAGTACTGCCTGTTGTCTAATGTCGTTTTTCTAATGCCGTCTCCAAACTTCCTCTCCCCTGAACTGAAACACAGAACATCATCATCCAAGTAGAATAGGAACATTCGATGAGGGGACACTGATAATGGAGGGGTGTAGTGGGAGAATGCGCTTGTTCATGTCGTGTGACATAATAATTTGCTGGGGGAGCTAGAAGGTTTACATACTCTGACTACATTCTGAACCAGTCAAATCAACAATTTCAACTGCTTAGCTGAGCAGCAGTTAGGGTTTACGATGTGTCCACCAGCCTAAAATATTAGGGAAATGAAGGGGGAGAGTCAATCTTAGTGCGAAACATCGGTACTACCATGGTTTTTGCTTAATATTACCAACTTAGCACTCCCGTTCTTTGCACTATAATTATCACAGTCATAGCTGATGTATCTGTCTCATATGCATATTTGCCAACTTTAACGGTTGTCAGTAAAATGTTTGGGAACAGAGCCTTTTTACGACTTTACAACTAAAGAGCCGTTGTGGGCAGATTCTAAGTGTTACAAATTTCCACCACGGTAATGACAGAATATTAAATTCTGTTGCTTTATGTTGTAACTTCAGATTACGGACTAAATCTACCGCAGTAATTGTTATACGGTGATGTGATAAGCTAGATTTTATCTGTTCGTCTATCCATCATGATCATGCCCCCACCTGTTTACTGGACTGCAACAACATGTCCAATGTGAGGATTTAAATTTGATTGCACCACTAGTGACCACTGGTTGGGCGCCAATGTTCAATAATTGATGACATGAATTGTGAAGTCCATTCCCTCATATAATTTTTTTTCTTAATTGCGTTCTATGGCTGCGAAGTATACTTACTAATTTTAGGCGTATTGTTTATACTTCATGACATGAAGCTAAAATACGTCCGCAATGGTACTATTTGCTTAGGGTTACAGACGTCCGGAAATTTCGGAACATGCCATACATGTTAACCATTTGTCCGACATCCGGGAGAATTTTTGAAAAGTCTCTAATGTCCTACATTTTCGGAAACAAGCAGTGATCTTTAGAAAATGGACTGGAAACTGCGAAAATAGAAATAAATAATTGGTTACTAGCCGCAACTGCAACTCGCTACAGCAACATGGTTACACTGGCTGCAGTCAAAGAGTATACTCATGCACAGTGACACTGAACTAGAGGTTGCAACACAGCATTTGAAGAGACAACACAATGCTAATGTTGAAAGAATATTTCCACTAATACGAGCACAGATGAAAGGAACAGATTATCCATTGATTCAGTTAGAGGTATGTTTTAATGAAGTATAATTTTAAAAATCTTCAGTTGTGTGGAATTGTGATGTCCTACATATTTTACCATTGTGTCCTACATTTCCAAAAATGTAATCTGGTTATCCTATATTTGCTTTAATATGGATACCAATTTTAGAAAGTTGGCATTTATGCATTTGTAACTTCTTACTAGTGCTAATGCAAGAGTGCTCACATTCAGTGCCCGCCTCGGTAGCGTGATGGTTAGCGTGTCTGCCTCACGCTCAAGAGGTCGTGAGTTCGAATCTCGCTTAGGGTAAGTTATCCGGGTAAGGCTTTTTTCCGAGGTTTTCCCTACACTGGTAACTTAAAGCTCCATGAACCTCGGGCTCATTTGAGCATCATTTCACCCATTTCATTTCATTCATTCGTCCGATATGACAAATGTTAACTGCTGAGAAAATAAGTAGGAGCTTGTCATTCAGAAAAATGTTAATGTTACACTACAGTAATAAACAGATGTGAGTAGTGCAAATGGGCTTCTGGAAAATCTTTTCCTTTTGTTCAAGTCGAGAGTGACTATAATCTTTGCAAAACTTAAAGGCATATGGAGGCGGGGCGTACTGCGGACTCCAGCGAATCCTAAGCTTGCTCCTCCTACCAGCGCTGCCGAATGTGGTGCATGCATCTCACACAGCCTTATGTACAGAACCTCTGCCGGTACACGCACTACGCTTGGCAACAGCGCTCTGCTTGAGCATTGGCCAGCGTTCACATGCCTTTAACTTTTGCGAGCGGTATAACATGACTACCATGGAAAAACGAACCGTGCGAACTTTGAAAAGTGTGTTGGAAGAAATATAATTCTTAATACGCCCCTTCTGTTTTAGCACTCGATAATACTCCGTATCACTCTGTAGAGGTGGACTAGCCCCCTGTTTAAGAGTTTAGTGGACTATTCTATGATATATATGAAAATAAAGAGATTAATGGGACTTGCGTAAATCAGAACTGTGCAGGCTGATTGAAATAGTTTTCTTTCGGCCACATAGTCGTTCTCTCGCCCCCATACATGTGGGGACGCAAGGTCAGGGAAAGGAAAGTAGCAGCGATATTACACTTAAGAGCTAATGACCGAAACACTCGAGTGAGCTTGTAGACAAGGCAGAGAATGACACTGAGAGAATGGTGATATTGTGGAAAACGTCATCGACATTGATCTTTCCATGGGATAGGATAGGGGTTCTTCATTTTCATAAGCAAAATGTAGCACACCAGACTAAATAGCTTTTAATTTTCGCGATTATTTAGCGACTTCTTCGCGTTAATCTTACGAGAAGCTATATCTCAAAGTTGGCGATATTGACGTGTGTTAAAAGAGCAAGTCCGGCGATTATTAGTATCGCTGTGTGTTGTTTATCATAGTATATAAGCAAAGTAAACTGACAGTCCAGTAATAGCATGATGGGCAAGAGTATGAAACAAATATTAGTAAGTCACCACCAGACAGACGACATTTAATCCTTAAGAAAGTGGACAGCTAGCTCGAGTATTATCGTATAACTTCCGTTTATATTTCAGACTTTTATCATTTGAGGATTTTAGCAAGCCATAGTGATATATAGTTCGAAATTATCGTACAAAACGTTAATTATCGCACGACTTGCCGATACAGTGACACTTGGAAACATGCCCACCCATTATCTCTTGTCAACCTCTCCCCTTCAAGGAAGACGAAAAGACTAGAAAGAATCGTTAACACCTGCTTAGGGCTTAACGCGCTGATGATCAAAGCCGACCGCTCAGAACTTCAACCTACGAAAATGGCCTTATGTCAGTTTCAGTTCCTGAGAATCTCACTACCGTAGTTACTTAATCTTGTAATATAAACCAAGCGGCAATTTGAAAGTAATTGCGTGCTCCTTCCGCAGTGTTATCCACCAAATCATTTTAATCTCGATCAGCTTTGGATTGCAAGCGGAAATTAAACTGCATAACTGGGTATTTGTAACTGTAAATCTGTTTTTCTAATTTATATTATGGTTGAATTGTTTACGTGTATCATTTTTTGGTGAAATAGTTCAAATAAGCATAATTCGAGCTACAGTTCTTTGAGAAAGATTCGTTCCCAGCTTAGTGCTCGTAAATTTATAAATGAAACGTGTAACTTCCGTTATATTACTAAAGAAAATAAGTAACATATTCTACCAGGAATAAAAAAAAATAAATTATTTTGTTGTTTAACGACGCTGTCAATTGCCAGGATCACATCAGCGCCGCCGGTGTGCCAGAATTTCGTCCCGCAGGAGTTCTTTTACATGCCAGTAAATCTACTGACCTGGAGCTGTCGTTTTTAAGCACACTTAAAAACCATCGGCCTGGGCCGGGTTTGAACCCGCGACCTTGGGATCAGTAGACCAGCGTCTAACCAACTGAGCCACCCAGACCGACGTTCTACCAGGAAAATTACTCTCTGATTTAGGAACAAAATATTTGCTCTTTCATGTCATACTTTGCAACTGTTTGGAGACAAAAACAAAATGCCTTATGTTTACAGATTTTTGCATCTAAAAACCGTAAATCTTTGAATGTCTTCGCGACTACGGTTCACTTAACATACATTTGCGTTCACGAAACAACTCGAGAACTCCATGTACACAGTTGAAATTTTATGGAGTATGAGGAAAAGCTGTCGTTAAGTTTCAAATTTTGTTAAACTCTTTATAGAACTCATGGTTATTTATAAAGAACCTCCTACACCGGTGGATTAAAAAACATGACTCATGTCTGGACGCCAAATTTGTTTTAAGTCCCACACAGCACAGCGCCTTGATTGATCATATGGGTTAGTAATGTTAAGATTTAGAACATGCGACAATTTGCTGTTGCCGCTACACAACTGTATTGCGGATGGTGCAAACAAGGGCTGTGTCGTGTAGGACTTAAAGACGATTTTGGGGCTCCAAAAATAGCTTTTTTTTCACGGGTGTACAATGTTTAAGCGAATTGCTGCATTATTTGTATAAATCTCGAGGACCTATTTGTTGGTATATACATTTCAAATTTTGGAAATTGTTAGCTATAAAATTAAAGAACATCTTGCCTATAAATATTCTTCAGGATTATTTCCCAACACATGTACCTAGATAAAAAGTATTACCAAGTTTATCACACTATTTTTGCCATTGGCTCATTTAATGGTATCAATGTGTTTACGACCTTGTTTGCACATTGCGATTTCATCTCTTTCAAATGAAGAGAGGGAGAACGGTGGAAAGCAGAAATGTCCACGCCGAAGGTAATGGAGTGCCGTATGGAGTCTGCAACTTGTGTATTAATAGATGTACATTAGAAATTTCGCAGTTTGTGTTCTGCGTATAGTTCCTGTAAGCTGACGAAATTAGCACTGGAGCATTACTCACACTTTACCCAGTGCCTGCAGAAGCACGTTCTGACATTAGTCGTCCCAAACCGCCAAGCTTCTAAAGGGGCGGACAGAATCTTCTCAACATGTCTTGCGACGTTAAGAGTTCGCTTCTAGTCAGGAGAGAGGGGTCGTTTTTAAAACAAGAAACTTACCATGGACTAAACTTCATCTCTCTCGAGCAGTAAAGATTGCTCTTCATGAAACACTGATTTCGCAACGAACAAAGTCACCGAAGCTTTAAATTTAAAGAAGAATATGTGCATAACGTGGCGTCATAAATAAGACATTTTCAGAAAAGCAACGTTGGAAGGTACTTGGGCCATACGTCATCAGGGATGATGAGTGTGACAAGTGCCTTCTTGTTTCAATTCTAATGAATTTAGACACAATTTTATGTTAACGCGACGTTGCCATATCTCTCTTAGAAATTAAACTTTGCATGACATTTTAACATTTAATTGTGACAATTCATTCGAATTGAGGTAGGAATGCTTTACAGTATTGATCATACAATGTTTGCTCGACTGTTAGTGAAATAATAAACCATTTATACCCATTGTGTGTTTAAGAACACCAGCAGTAAGCTTGTTGGCATAAATAAATAACATTTATACCCCCCATTCGTCAAGAAGCTAGATGAGTCCAAATATTTGACAAATTATTTTTTCTCGGCAAAACGGTTCTTTATTGACAATAATTGCATTGGACATTTATTTACTCATCATGTAGAATCCCTAACATATGGACGAAGCAGTATCTTCCATCCGGTGTAAGAGCTTAACTTATGGTGGTAAAGTGCAATCCATTTGCAAGAGTGCTGAATTTTTCAGTTGTAACACAAGCGTTAATTTCGTTGCAAAGACAGTGAAAAACGACCATCATGAGTATGTAACCGCGTTAAGCTGTGAGTTCACTAGTGACTTTAATTGTATTCGTATCGTTTAATATGCATCAGACGCCGTATGCTAGAGGTTAACAAACGGGACTAAAACTCTGAAATGAAATTATGTGTATAAGGAGTAATTTGTGCCACTAAATCCGAAAATAAACTCACTGTTATTCTATCGGATCATAGCTTATAGTTAATTAGTACTTTAGTTAGCTTGTATATTTACTTAACGAATGTTATGACTTATAGTTAAATGAGTAGATACATTGCCAATTTTGTATCCTACTTAGTAATCATCCAGCCTGTTTCCTTGTACTGACAGCAGAGCGAGAATGGCTTAACAGTTTATTTGAATGTCCGATCTAGGTGATATAGATTAGTGTTTGAGAGGCCGATGTTAATGCAATGAGCGCGTCGATAGTTTTAATGGCAGGGGAGCCCAGGTCTCTTTGGTAAGCATTTTAAAGTTTTATAACATTGTGAAAATTTTTGTGAAAGTTTAGTTACTTATGTAGGAACAAGAATATAGAATACACTACTTCATAAAGCCAATTAAGAAACTTATTTGAACTTCGGCACTTGTGTGAACTTACTCCATTGTAGGGGTTTGTGGGCACAAGTTGAACAAGTTGTTATAACGAAAACAACACGATATAAGTTCAGTGAATCAATAGTTCAAACAAATGAAACTAGTGTCAGTTACGTTCATTCAACAACGCGATAGTAAAAGAAGTCGCAAACATCACTTAAAAAGCATCTGACGTATTAGAATTACAGTTCAGACAAATAACATTCTATTTCACACCGCGTGTGTTTTAAATGGGGCTACACCTTACATCGGTCCACTGAATCCATTCTTCTTCAACCACACTTCTCGAAAGGTTGTCCATGCAAATCAAGCAAAATGCCACAAATAACACAACGTAATTAGAGACTCACTTCACTCTAATTACTCTGTGTTATTTGTGGATATATTTACTTCACTGTTAATAGCTTCAGGTGTGAATAATCAAGCAAAATGTTTCATCATTTTCATCGTCATCGGTATATTATAATGACAATTTTCTACTCTTAATTTGGTTCCTCTTTTGTGGTTTCTCAAAAATTGTCTTCTGGTTCCTGTTTTATTTTGGTCCTATTTAGATATTTGGCTTTATGTTTCATCTTCGGCCACGGGAGATATATATGAACACGCCTCTGGTGCTCTGGAGGAGTCAGGCTGGATAACTGATGGGTTAGGTCTTTCAGTGCCATAAATGATAGAATATCGTCATCTGTTATGTATGTTTTTGGCATTTTGGTAGCTGCTAAGTTAGGGCACCCAAAATTAAGTACATTTTTGTTGAAAAATTTTAGGAACCACACAAAACGGCGAGACTGGGTCACCGCATCTCGTAAACGATGTGCCAACTGACTCCGATGTAGGTATGTTGTTGAAAAGACGTTTTATGTCGAAAAAATCGGTATAAACTTTAAATTGCTCAGACACGTGGTTACAGGTCCTCATTCCTCACAGACGAAAGAAGAAACCATTTCTTAAAACTGCGTGTTGTAAACTTTTATTTTCCAGAAGGATAGATATTTACTTGCAGGTATTCTGGAGGAAGAACAAAATCATATTGTAAGAAGAGGACTGACACAATTGTGACAAAAAGTTGTGTCAAAGGGTATCGTTGGATGACAACTCTGTTGTAAGAGTCCTTGCTCAACGTCGTAGGGTTACTAAATTATCAACAGTGTGTCAACCTAGACCCTTGGTAACCCATTACCTAAACATGCATTGATTTGCAACTTATTTTCACATTTGCTACCAATGTCATCCAGGGTTATACCTAAATGTTCATCGCCTGAAGTGTCTGTACAGAAGTCACAAATCAAATAGGTGGGCCCGAGTAGGGGTCATCAGCATTCAAGACAGTGGAAAATGCATGTGCATTTGCGTAAGATTTCTTGTCGGGTCCAGCTACATCCTCAGGCAATTCAGCTTCGTTGTGGCTCAAGATTGTTCTGTAGTAAACAAATTCTTTATGCGTGAGATTTGGCCCCTTTATGAGTAGACTCTCTCAGAACCGTCCTTTATTTTCAATCAGTAGCAGGGCCATTATAGGCATGTTTGGAAATTGGGATGAGGTGGGTAGCCAGTACAGCCTGTGCCAGTATGCAAATGTGATCGGACGGGATTCCATCTGCCCGGCCTTATAAAGTTTCCTCTTCTGCCCATTGCTTCCTTTGTAGGTGTGCAAATCATTTCGCTAAGAACACTTTAATCATTATGGTTGATTAACTTTGACTCTAGCAATACAACCTCTTTGATTCCACAGAGGTCAGTGCCCTAACTTTTCAATGTAGTTTTTTAATCCCAAATATTTTAACTTCGAGTCTAGGTAATACCGATATATTCACGATGCCATTCTGAAACAATTCTGCATAGACTGTATGCAGAAAACCAGCTGGGAATTATGTTTAGCCAAATAATAAGGTATTTTCACTGATATATTTGGGTTGGAAACTATAAGGTTGGATGCTATCAAGTAAGACATTTGACTGGGATACATTCCCTCCCCCCACCCCTCTCTCCTTATACGCACCGATTGGGAGTTTTCTGACAAGTAGTGGGAGTTTTCTGTATTCTTCGCTGAACTCTTTTGAGTTTCTCTGCTCACACTTTTACAAACTCTCCTTACAAATGCTTAATCTAGCTTTTTGTTGAAAGATAAATATTCACTGAACATTTACACATTTGGTTGTAAAAATGAAGAACACTTTAGCTTAAAGTGGTACTCGAGTTCTTAAAAGGGGATCGGTATGTGGTAGCTTTGAGATTCCATGCCCACGAGGAAAAACGAATAAGATGAACCATTTGAACAAAGTATAAATATTTGGAAATTCAGATCGATAAGAAGATATATTCCGAAATACAGCTTCAGCTGTATCTATGTAAGTATGTGTGTAATGGAATCTTCCGACGTAATTTTCACCAGCTTAGAGTCATCTGATTGACTTGAAAATTTGCACACGTGGTGAGGATCAATGCAATACAATAATAATATCATGACTTTGTTCTAATGTCCTGATCAGGATCATCAGTATAAAAAACATTACTTATCAATGTAACAGAATCTTTCAACGTAATTTTCTACTTAGAGTTGTCTGACTTGAAAATTTGTACAGGTGTTAAGGACCGATGAGAATATAATATCATCAGGACTTTGTCTCAATGTCCTGACCAGAATCGTCGGGACAAAGAATGAATAAGCTAAATTTATAGCAAATGGTACAGTTATGACACATTAGATGTCGCTGAGGCACATTTCTACATGCACCCTGAAAATTACTTTAATTAAATAAATACGAGTACATGCTTATATATTGGGTAGATGTCCAGAGCGAGGAGCTGAAAGGAACGTGAGACCCAGGGCAAATATCGCGGACCGGAGTTCACACAGGGCCAAGACATCCACAACAGCTGGTAACTTAGAAATCGACACAAGATACACTGGACAGAGGAATTAAATTGCTTGAAAATATTGAAGGACGGAGTTGTCCGGAGAGAGAACCTGAGAGGGACACGAGATTTCGGGGAAGGATTGTGGATGGAAGTTTACCCAGGGCCAGGAAGTCCACAACAGCTGATAGTGTAGTTAAAACACTAATCGTAATCTAATATTGTTCCAAGGAAGTGATTTGAAAAATTTCAAAAAAAAAAAAAAAAAAAAATGCTTGAAAGAAATTTAAAAAATATTTGAAAAAAATTTCGAACTCAGAAATTTATAAAAGATTTCAAATTAAACATTTTGAAAAGGATTGAATAGAAAAATTTGAGACTAAAAAGTTAAAAATAAATTATAGTTTTAAAAAACTAACAAAAACACGCTTTTGTAACAAACCGAACTACAAAGTAGAAAATAATTTTAAGCGTGAAGAATTTGTTCTATAAAGTCAACTTGTTCATTATATTTTAAAATTTTGTAATAAGTTTAAAATAAAAACTAATTCATATTAACAAAATAATATATTTTATTGTAAAAAGCGTGGGGTGCTTTTCACGTTAATTTTATCATAAGTTTACTTTGATAAATAGTATAAATGTAACTATTTATAACATTGGATATCCGACACCCCACGCTTTTTTACAATAAAATTTATTATTTTGTTAATAAGCTTTTATTTTAAACTTACTATAAAATTTTGAAATATAATGAACAAGTTGACTTTATAGAACAAATTCTTTATACTTAAAATTATTTTCTACTTTGTAGTTCGGTTTGTTATAAGAGCGTGTTTTTGTTAGATTTTTAAAACTATAATTTATTTGACATAAGTTGTGTGTTTTAAGAAGACATTTTTGTAGTAAAATTTATCTATCTTTTACATTTACCAATTATTTTTTTTTAAAAAAAGGTAATGTAGAATCAAGAGAAGTTAAGAAAATGCCATTTTGAGAAAATAAAAAATAAGGAATAATTGTCCCTTTGGGGGAAGGAGGGGGGGTTGAAAATCTTCGAACCTTTGTTTTACATTAAAATACCATATGTTTAAATTATTTGGATGACTAATAACATTATACTAATTAAAGAAAGATTGAAGCTATTAACATTATAACATTATACATTGAATTATTTGCGAATAGCCATGAAGTCCTCGGAATGAACTTTGTACAACTTGTAAACCACAAGAGGCTAATGCTTACTGCAGGAAACTGTCATTATATTAACACTCATTTTTTTTTCTGATCATGCAAAGAGTATGGAATTTCAAAGGCATAACATAGGGACCCACTTTTAAACTATCACTTCAGCCTTCTGTGTTCTGGATATATTGTCTGACCACCTGAAGAAGGCGAGAGGGGTCTGAGGTGACAGAGGAGCCTTGATTGTTTATCTCTCACGTAATCGATTTGCTTATTACGAAATATGTGTATGTGAATCACCAATGCTGCCGTGTCTAATACTTGTTTATAACTCTTGTGATAGGTGTCTATTACGTATTCATCTGACAACACTGTGTATTGTATATAGTTCTAGCGTGCATAAACATGATGGGGATGGCAGAAAATTTCACGTAGCACATCTCTATAGCTCGCCTTCTTCTGTTGGTCAGACA
Source organism: Tenodera sinensis (assembly GCA_030765045.1). Taxonomy (NCBI): domain Eukaryota; kingdom Metazoa; phylum Arthropoda; class Insecta; order Mantodea; family Mantidae; genus Tenodera; species Tenodera sinensis. The sequence continues at coordinate 141,641,921 of CM060966.1, read as the reverse complement.
ATACCTAAAACGAAATTTGTAATAAAAACATTTCTGCAAAGGTGTGTAGAGTATCTGGATTAACACAACTTTTTGTGCAAATAGATTTTAGAAGAGTGGGTAGAAAAGTGATGCACTAAATGTTACACCAGATTTTTTATTCTATTGCACAAGATTACCTCAATTAAGCGCAGTAATTGGTCCAATTGAAGGCGGTAACCAACCTGTCATACAAATAATAGCGCTATTGAATGTCAGCTGTTCACAGCGAGGAGTGGATTTCATTGAAACCTTTCCCACTATGAAATAAGTGTCTCCTTATCAGCGTGATAAGTCTCTTATCACCAAACCATTATTAGAAACGTGATCTTGACTCGTGCCCGTATCAGTACAGGGTTGCCATGCTGTGCTTAAAGGCCGCTCCTGACCAGGTAAGTTTATAATTTTCTTCCGTATTTGTAGCTTCCGTTCAGGAAACATTCGTGCCATTTTTATTAACATGTCGAATGTTGTGTTTTCTCATTGTTGACACCAAAACACAGTGCAAAGAAGGTTCGACTTACAATGCAGGAAGTATTAATCTCCTCAAAAAGTCTAGCAGTCAAATTAACGGAGAGAAAAATCTCATTTTTAATATGCAGGAAGTAAAGATATAGTACAGCTTTTTATTTGTGTGATATTTGCAGAAGTATTTTAATATGCATTTAGCGGTGCAGTCTTCATCTTCTCTAGCACGTATATCTTGTAGATGGAGAAAATGCACTACATTGCACCGAAAAATTTGATACAGAGGTTTCACCGAAAATGTATGTTTTGAGATACCCTTAAGGGTTTCAGAAAGCATTTGAGTAGGGCTTGAGAGAGAACGAACACATTACTTTAAAACGAAATATCAGATGTATATTTCTTCGTTATTCTTAATTTTGTAAAAAAAAAAAAAAAAGTTAACGATTTCGACCAAATTACCACACTTTAAAGAGATTTACAGCACTAATAAATGCATTTTCTACGAATAGTTTGTTAAGCGTGTTTTCTCGAACAAGTTTAAACAGTTTATATGTAATTGGATTAATGTACGAAATGTACAAACACAACTACGAAAAATGTAGATCTTATTAAAGCACACAATTGATATCAGGTACATTTATGTGTGTTTCTATATATGCCTTATTCCTGGTTTGGATTTTACAGGCCGTTACATTTTAAGTGGTCGCCTTTTGTTTCTCTGCTCCAGCAAAGAGTGTGGAATTTCAAAGATGATAGGTACTGTTGGTTGAAGCCGAAATTGTGAACGCCATAATTATGGATAGAATACTGCATCACATGGCGGAATTGAATAATCGGAAAATGTTAAAATCGTTACATGTATAAAAGCTACAGAATCTGGGAGGTTGGTTGTGACTAAAATTGTCAAAAGGCACGAAGAGGTACAGACAAGTCATTAGGGGCGAGCTTCAGGTAGTTCAGAGAGACCTGGTAAGACCAGTTTTCCTGGAAATCGCTCAGCGCCGGGGTGAGCCGGAAAACAAGGGATGGTCGTTTCTTCGAAACCCTGTTGCTAATTAGGAAGTGAAAGGCACAGAGAGCGTCATAACGCACAGGGACTTGCCTGCGAGAACCCGGAGAGAAAGGGTCGTTTAGAGTTGCTCTCCAGAACCCGACGGGGCAGTACAGTGGCCCTCCAGAATCCGACGGGGCAGTACACGTGCCGCCCAGACCGCCGAGCGAGCATCTCAGCTACGGGACTTGTATTCCGGATCCTCAAGTGTGAGGACACATTATAGTTAATATTAACAATCTTCTGACTTAATAAACACACAGTAACGACTCAACGTATTTAATAACGATCGGCAAATCTCACGCTTTCTTGTTTTGGGAGAATAAAAGTGTTCCAACGAAGTTCTGGTTTTATTCGCAAACACTCACGCATACCCTGAGGTTAAGATTACATGCCGGAGCAGAAGACACCAGAAAGCAGCAGTCGGCGAAGGATAGTGGAAAGGAGGAGAGACGATTCCACATCATGCTTCAATCTCTGTATCCCTCTTGTACACACAATGAAATGTGTAATAAAACCATTTGTGTAATGCAAAGTTTTATCCCGGTTAACTTGAAACAATCAGAACAATAAGTTTTTCTTGAGGAATTATTTGTAAAAGAGACAAAAATAGACTGAGTATGGAAAGTTGTGTGAATGTAACAGTAAATTTTCTCTCCTTTCAGTCACATTTTTCTCCTTACACCTGCGTCACTATTAAGCTGAAATGCCCAAGGCATTATCACAAGGTAAATTTATGAAACTAATCTACAATAGATAGTGAAACCCTTTATCGCGTGCTACGTTTCTTGCAGCTTTTAGAGATAAAAAATCTACGGAGTCTTGATTCCTCTTTATGGAAACCGTTCGATTATTTTCGAGAAAATATTAAATAGCTTGGTAGGGCCTCGGTGAATCAATAAAATAAATTGCACCCAAACTTCACAGCCATTAATCGACACCAAGACCACTGAGGGGGGAGGGTATTGATTAAATCTCAGGTTAGAGGGAACTGATTAAAGTGCTTGTTGCCAAAGTTTAGTCCATTGATCAATGAGTCGTGGTGTGTTAAATGCCACAAGTCTATAGCTGCAAAGACGTTGGAAGGCATTTAACTCGAATGTAAACCAACTAATTTCCTTTTGCAATTGCTAGAAATGAATCAGTTCTGGTTATGGGAAGAATTTTAATTGCCGTTCCTGCCTCAGTTCTTTTAGCGGAGTTCAGAGGGATTCCAGCACTGCGTAGTGTGACCAAAAACCCAAAGGACAGTTTTAGAGAAAGCACTATCGTCCGCTTGCCAACTGGCTGCTTGGGCTCGAATCCCGATTTGGATAACGTCCGTTTCCTGTTTTTTCCTTCGCTTTCAAACATAAATGGCGGTTATCTCATAGTTCTGCAAAACAGAATGTAGATCTCGCTAAAACACAATTTTGTTTGTAGGGTGAACCATTTCGGAGATATTCCTTTTTATTTGTTTCGGATAACGTTCGTGAAATGGAACATTATTCTTTTTTTTTTTTAAGTTAAGCGTGCAATGAGAACGGGATCTCAAAGCTTTAAAAGATTTGACTATCGCTCAAAGCCTACTGTATTCTAATATTCCCGTTGCACCTGCAAAGATAGTTTGTGCAAATGTTTATCTCAACTTACACGAAGAAGATATAGGAATAAGAGTTTGTAAGAATGGTTAGCACAAGAGTAGAGAAAGTCATGTGAGTGCAACACATCAGATTTTTTTCTGGTCAAATCAAAATCTACTTTCAACGCTATTTTAGCGTTTATTCCAACACATTTCCTGTACTAAATGCATATTTTATGTATTAAATTCATATAAAAAGTAATCCGCAGAGCATTAGCATATATTACAAATTAAACAAGATGTTAGATAAAACGCGCGGAAACAGCATCTAAATGTTTATTAGTTAACAAGCCCTTGCAATGTTACGAAAGAGTAAAGAAAGAAAATCCCAAGCTTTAACGTATGTTCATTAGATTTGGGAAGAATTTATATTTGCTGCATGAAATGTCATGAAAATGGCTATCAGAAGAGGAAAGAAGGAAGGTGGGAAGGAAAGAAAGAGAGAAAGAAAGAAAGAAAGAAAAAAAATAACGCAGTTTGTGTATTTTGATGAGCTTTACACTTTTCACATCGTGTGTTTTTGTCTCATAGTTTCATAGTTATGCAGAATTGTACAAAATTCAGTTAAATAATGGAGCTTAGGTTATTCACAATTAATTGTAATTTTGAATCCCTATGTCACTATGTTAAACATATGATCCTTTAAATAAAATCCTTAGGAGTTGATTTTGAGAAAGTAAAAACGCAAAATTTTCTATGTAAAAGATATTTTGGGGTGTTGAATTTCCTTGATGAAAAATTACGTGTGCCATTTTTGGATTTGGATTTTGAATACCAAGTTTGGTATTTACACGCATTTGGTTTTTGAGTATTGGTTCACACGCCCGAACAAAACGTTTTACTTACACTTTTTTAATTTAGCTAATCTCAAAAGATGTATTTCATACAAAATCCCGATATCGAATTTTTTGAATGAAATAAAATTTGCTATACGTATTAAAGGTAAGTGCTAGAGAAGTACTTATTTTCAATTTAATGGAACTAAAAATGTACATTGGTGTGAATTCTGATTCGAAATTTTGGGTGGAATATAAAATGAAGTCTGCCTTTAAGTGCTGGAGAAAAAGGTTGTGCAATTCTTAAAAAAAACGGGTGGGGCCTTAATGTAATAAAACAAACTGGAGGAAAACCAGAAGTATAACTTTAGGCAATATTGCTTGTTCTACCTATGTATTACAAATGAGAATTTCCTCTACGTTAATTAGTTATGACATTTTCTTTAACAGCAAATAACAGATAAAGTTTCGATATACAGTGTGTTTCTCCGGAAGGAGACAAGCGATTATCCCACTTTTCATATATCTGGATTCTGCTACTGCCCTGTAAGGGAATTACGAGACCCCAAAGACTGTAGCTCCTCAAGTGTCTCACCGGAGATGCTGGAAAACTGGCGGAATATCACCTGGACGTCTTGCATGCTACGCTTGGTTTCTTGTTAGTACTTCCAAAAAATGGAAAAGCTCACTGAAATTTCTTTTAAATACCATCATATATGTACTATACCCTGAATTATTAACGCTTCTGACTTGTTTTTCTCTCGAACACCCTCTATTTTCTTGGAATAACGGTATTGGTGTAAATTGTTAAATATACATTTTTAATTTTGACCAGTTTTTATTTTTTTGTTGAATTAAGGTATCTAAAGTTGTTGATAAATTGCCTAATTGTACATTTAGCGTAGTTTTCGACATTGTGGTAGACATGAGACAGCATGTTCAAATGTTATTTTCATCGCTGCTTTTGATTATCCGTTCGTGTCATCTTCCTACCATGTGCAGTTTAATCATTTAAATGTTTCGTCGTTTCTAAGTGAGAATCGCTGTAATTAAGCGTTATTACTGTTTCTGTCACATGGTCACTGCTCTTATTACATGTGCATGTTATCCGATTGCGTATTACGATAATGCCCAATCAGGTCGAACTTTCATGTTCCGAAATAATGTGGTCTTTATTCTCTTCTTTTTCCATTAACATTTCGTTTATATGATACGATTCTGTTTTAGCTTTCATTTTTCTTCTGTTCAGGATTGCAAACTCGCACCATAAACTCGACGCAGCATCCTTGACCTAGGTCCTTGAAGAACAACGCACATCTGGAAAATTCTTTTACCCAAGCTTTCGAGGAACGGTGGCCAGCAGGTTTTTTCCCCAATTCCAGAAAGTACAGCGTTTGGTCCGATTGTTGGGGAGCGATCAGTGAACCGAAGATCACTTACGCACCCAAGGCAGCAATACAGTTGTATGTTAATATCAGCTTCGTTGACTTGGGCGTAATAGAACACCGCCTAAATAAAATAGCTCATATCCCATCCTGCAATGTTTCCCATTTGTCAAGCTCTGAATTCTCGATATTCTCCTCGATTCTGACATTCTCCTTAACATTAACATATACCACGCTTCCAAAAGTTGATTCTTCACTCCACCGCGTACACAGATTTACTAGGATACTGTTCCACACAGGCAATGGTCGGATCGCGCAGCTCGCTTTGAGAACTGATACCTCTTTGACATACGGACCTAATGCAAATACACATACTTACATTGCTTCATAATTCGAAACAAGCACATCAGTTGGAATTGCGACACTGCTGACAGTGGAGCAAATGATGACCAGCCAGCTATGGCTTTCAGTACAGCACAGATGAATACTGCTATACGCACTTTGTTACAAGGGATTGGAGAACATCTTATCTTTTATCCACAACATATTTCCAAACGACAAGATCAATGGATGCGGAAAGCGGGGATGATGTGTAGAGAAATTCCGACATTTTCAAGAACAGATGTATATCACATGCATCAGTTTGCCTACGTTTTGTTTTTGTTGTAACTACAATGATACGCTATAGATCATTACCTCGTTTGGCTTCTGAGCACATATGGCTCTGTCGTCATATCTTGTGTATAGAATTTCACTCCAGCAGTCCTCCATGATGCCTTGGCCATGAAAACGACATTTGTTCGCTCTGTAATTGAAATACCTTCTTTTCCATTGCGCAGCAAAATACTTTTAAAATAGTTAATAAACTAATGAACAAAGTGTGCAAATTGAAGGAAAGCCATAGAATCTGAGAATTGAGTACTTTAGCTTACCACTCTTTGATATGTGAACGCAGAACACGTGTGCTTTTCTCGCAGCGCCCTTCTTTTGTGAAATGTAGGTTGTAATTGCGTAATTACAGTAAACTTGAAGGCAAATGTAACGCCAGAAGAACACACTTTGTGATGTTGTTTCGTATAACTACCATTCTTGCTAATAGTTTTTCCCAGTTGTGTACACGTCATGTCCTTGGTAGAGAAAAAGAAAAATAGTTCCCTTGTTAACCGTGGGAAATGGCATCTATACCTTTTCTTACAAAGAGTAAAGCCATTTTCGGTTGTCCCATTACCTTTGATCCTTGCCCTGCGTGGGTTCTCTATTGTCATAAACGCATACACGCCTTGCTGTGAGAAGTTTTCACGTCTATAATGCCCGATTTTTCTCTCCTTGACCCCAAAAGGTAGACGACACAGCGTGCATCAAATCCTCCAGGACATTGTCGTCTGTCACAGCTGAAAATTTTAGCAAGGATGTAAATAATTGCTATGTAAGTTGACAGATGGCTTGAACTGAAACTCTAGAATATCCAGTTGACCGCTGTCAGGATGTTTTAGGAAAAGTATTACCTCAGTGGGCACGAGGTTGCCCTCCCACCCCCGCCCCCCTAAGAAAATTTGATGTTTTACAATGTTATGCAATGCAACCAGCTATTTTAAAATTACCGATTAATTCCGAGCAATCACTTAAAAATAAAGGGAGTATTTCAAATTTTCATCTAGAAATTCTATTACTTGAAAGCTAGAATGATCATTCGCCAACAAATCAAATTGAGGCATGCCTAAGCTCAACATTAATAGAAGTTATAACTCATTTACAGTAGTATAATAAATAAACATTTTGCAACATCTAAGTACAAGCTCATCCGTGCCTTCTATATCCTCTTATAGTATCTGCGAAAGAGAATCTCCAACCTGATTAAGACAAAGAGATGGGTGCTTTCGCGAAACTACCACTTCTAATTAAAAAAAATTCAGTGAACTATGGCTGTGATTATTTGATATCTAACACATTTTTAGACTTGGTTAGTTTGAATGATATGGCTATCTGTGGAATAGTATTTACAGTCTTTGGCGCTGTACTTCGTGCAACAACTTTCTTTCGGTTGGCCTCGTAGCTCACTTGGTAGAACACCACACTACTCTATGGCGGGGGGGGGGGGGGGGGGGGGTCCTCGATTTCCAGCTGGGAGTTGGGGGATTTTTCTTCAGCCAAGTTCATTCCCTTTTCTTTCAGCGTCTGGAGATATGAATGAGAGTGTGAATGTGCGTATTTGTGTGTGCGTGTGTGTAAAAATAAAAATAACTGCATACTGGTTCCAAAGGTAAAAGGGTGCCAATATGACCATTTGGGTTAAAGGCGGGAACAACGAGAGTTTGTTACTTAATGTCATCCATGGCCTTCACTAATTTCAGTGATTCCCCCCTAGCGAATTATAACCGGCTTCTGATGTTGGACTCCCTGGTAGCCGCTATTAAGGCAGGTAGATGAGATGAAATTAACAGTAACTATGGGGATGATATGTCGGAATGAGAGTCTGATCTAAAGGAACTAACCTACGCAACCTACGGCCTCAATGGGAACCGCCCCTAATCAATAAAAATTCCATTTGCGGCTTCGGGAATCGAACCTGACACCACTAGAATGGCGGCATACATGCTATAAGTAACCTGAATAAGCATACTTGTATCTTCAAATACTGAACATCGGTGGAATCTTAATTTTGGTATAAAAATATTTTTGGGTTTGGCAATGGAGAGTTTTTGACTTGGCGTATTTTGTGATATGGCATGTAGTCTAGGTTCATGTTAACCAATATATAAACCAAAACACATTTTCACTACAGTATGAGTTTTGTCACCATTACTGGATACGATGTTGTCAAAGTAATGATGAAATTGGTGATTTCATATCGTAATTTTGAACACAGTCAAAACAATATGTTAAATAATAAAATTATCCGTCATATTAGTGACAGAAGAGTATCTCGTGGACCAGACTAAGTGAACTTCTGGAGTATATTTATTTAAACTACCAGGACTGCTGACTGTATTTCCATTTTGAAAATACGACTCCACAGAGCTTTTGAGGTTAGGCAGCACGATACCGAATTATGTGGACTTCAGTTATATTCCTTCGCATAGGTTTATAATCTCGTGAGGATTTGCGGCCTTTCAAAGTAAGATTAGGTAATCGCTTGCGTTGAATTTGTTTACTTATTTTCTTGATCAATAGATACCTACCATAAACCTTTACGCTAAGTCAGTCAGAATGTCTTCTTAAGTTACTTTCATTATGTCAAAAAACTTTCTATGTGGTACATTTTTTTTTTCTTATTAAAAACATTAGCGTGCTTTTGTTATGAATGCATAAAAGTAAATTTTTCTTGCAAGATGTAACTCTTCATTATGGTGAATTATAATCGCATCAGCTCCTTTATGTATTATTGCGATATATTGCTAAGACTAAAGTACAGGCTAATATCCTAAGAAATAAGGTAGATCGTGAAAATATCATTATTTTTCAATAATTATGTTTTGGATAGGTCGAAATAGTTCAAATAATTTCCATATGTTAAAACCAATGCATAATGTAAGATGAGTTAAAACTTGTCTGATGAGTTCATTAGCTAACTTCCGTATTAAGGACAAACAATTAGTAAGGCAGTGTGGCTAAGGCAGTTAGGGTTTTAGTGAAATCACGTCGACAGGAGAACCAGTTTTATGGACAATCTTAGTTTTATGATTATTGTAATTGAAAGATCTATAATTGTAAAAAGAATTTTGTTTTAATAAACAAGATCTCATTTGAAGGTATAGCAGAAGGCGTTACGTTCAGGAGGCAGTATGTGGGGAGAAGACACGTAGGCATAGAAATCAAGTTCTTAGAATCCAGCAAAGCACTGTCTGAACAATTGTGTTTCACAAGGGAATGATAAGCTTCGAATTTATTAATATAAATGGGAATCTTAGTGTGGATTCAGGTAGCAGGCGAGACTAAAGCTGGCTAAAGAACATGTATTACTAAAAATCGTGTCTTTTCCTCCGTGCTTTTCAGTTTTACAGATGTAAAATGTGTTTATTGTGATCGAGTATGGGCAGTCCTTAGCGCCCAACAATGCTCGGGTTATACGTATTTAGCGGTTGCCGCGAGGGAAACTTCCGCTCGGTATTTCTGAGGCTCACGGCAATTTACGGTTATCATTGTGTTACGGAAAGTAGTTTTTGAACTGTAAAGTACTGATACGCCAGAAGTTAGGAAATATAACTCAGTCGTTACAATTTCGAGTGATACAATCCAGAAACAGTTTAATTCCTCAATCTCAAATTTTTGGCAAGTTGCTTTAAACAGTTCATCATTAGCCTCCATTAAAATTGATCCTCCAACGTAACTGGTGCTGTTTATGCCCTATCCGCCCACGCAGGAGACCCCGAGAGAAAGTTATAGTTCATGGTGGAGCTAACAGCAAATTCTACTAAGACCGAAATATTGGAGACAGCGTCAAAGTTGAAGCAGGGAACGTCGTTATCACTAGTATATCTGTAAAATTTGAACTCGTTATATGTAATATTTTATGTCCAGACTCTCAAGTCTGGCACAATACGCGTGTTCGCCCATTTTATCTACGAGATTACCTTTTTCTGATAAACAAGAAGCCGGTTGTTACACAAGTGGCCCTTTAATATTTTCCACGGAATTTGAACCCTGCGTGGTTGTTTTTTACATATGTCAACCTAGTTGGAATTGCACCAAAAGCGTCGTGGTGTATAAGTTTTTCATACATCACCTCTTTTGCCAGTTCATTTGATGTTTTTATGCATCATCTCGGGAAGGGTTTATTGTTATAACGAAAAGTGTATATAAAAACTGCTAGCATAAGACGATTGTCGTAATGTTTTAATGAATATGCTGCGTTGAACGAGGAAATGTATTCTGCAAAAACTTATGGAGTACAAAACAAGGAAATTGTCAGCATTTTTTTACCGCAAAAGGAAATGTCAGTAGAACTTTTAGAAAGCATCAACAAAGTATTCTCTCTGTGGGTGTGTCAACCCTAGCCACATAGACTGTCATCTACAGTTGTTGGTAACAGAGAAGTAACATTTCGCATGCTGTGGTTGGTTATGGCGGCTTGGCATGAATGAAAAGTAATATGAAAAAAAAAAGTACAGTCTTCCTTAGAAGCAAAGGTGATGGAAGGAATGAACAAGAGCACTAACGCTTGTGTAAAAACAACTGAAAAAATAAATAAATGGAACAGTAAAAGAATGAGGAATATGGAATTCTGGAATAAAAATCAACAGAAGAGGGAAGGTATGTGAAAGAAGCAAATACACGAGAAGAATAACAAGATGGGTGTGGGGGCCGGGTATCGAACGCGGGGGTGTGTCGGACCTGCGCATCATCAGCTCCTTCAGGACTATCACTACTTGGGGATGTTACCACCGCATTCGGGATTCACGTGTGGAGAGAGCGTGTGTGGAAATGGAGTGGTTTGTAGGCGGTCTTCATGTGGTCCGGGTATGTACCTACTCATTTTGTAACCTAACTTCAAAAGAAGGGTTCCTCTAAATCGTTCTCCCTCCAATTTTGCTTAAGAGGATGACATTCGCGAAAAAGGTGGTCCCAGTTGCAAAACTAGCTGTTAGATTTACAGTACTTGAAAAAGTGATTCATTAATGATTTAATATAAAACATTGTTGGCGGGTTTTATGTAGCCTATTTGGTATACATGATCGAATGATTACACGACAGGTGGCCTTTATAACAAGTTGCATTCTTTATTACCTGGCTGAGTATCTTGCTGATAGATGGCCTCTATTGCAATGCTGTTGCTGCAATTGGAGGTGCTTTGGTGCACTTAGGCCTTCCTATAGCATTTCTTTAAGTGATTTGCTGATAGATGGCCGCAGTTGCGTAATCAGCTTTCTTGTTTTGTCGTTTATTTCAGCATCTAATGTTTTATTTGTGGAACTTAGAATACCGTGTTGAAATATCGTCTAAGTGGCCAGTACATGGGACTTAAACGCCGAACCTTGCGATAACCTTACACTTGCTATTCCAGAGGTGTTTCATTATGTTATATGTATATCTAGTAATTTGGGCAAAACTATAGTGGATGCTTTATGGCGGCGCTGTCACTGAGCCATAGCGCCCTTAATAAGCAAGTTTTTACTCCGACGACTTCTAATATTAGTTGTGATGGCGCCCGCGCCTCCTTAGACATGAGTTAAATGAATCCGAGCACTAAGAAAGTTGCACAGCACTGCTTTATGGTATGAGTACTCTTAAGCTCTTCTTCTACTTCATCTTGCATTATAATCATCATCCGCATATGTTACAGCTCATCGGCTTCTGTTCTTCCTTTCCTTCCTCTGCTCTTGCTTCATCTGACCATTTATATCAACATAATGCAGAAAGAAAGCTTCAATCCGTATACCATTATATCTGCACTAGCCAAAGCAATGGTTCATGTTTCTACTTTCATTAAGAGCGCTTTCTAAACACAATTCAGGGCTTGAAAGATGCAAGTGCTGTTTTTCCCCCATGAGTGTCGTTAATGCATTAAAAGAATTAAAACGAAACCATTGTTTATTTTTACCGTCTTTAGTTACATTTCTTGTTTCATCTCCCTCGTTACCCGCCATTTTCACCCCATAGATAAGTGCCTTTAACGTGAGCTGAGGAGTGACAGCTAGGCCGTGAAATGGCGTGGTGCAGTATACTTTAGACTTTAGAGAACAGGTGATATCCTGTAATCTTATTATTTTTTATTTGTTGTACTTTCCAAGAGGTCCTTAGTCTAACTGTACTTGCTGTGCACTGATAGAATCCGAAGATTTGTGAAAGATCTCAAACTTCGATTGTTACAAGATGTCAGTTACAATTAGATTTTATGCATATTATTATTATTATTATTATTATTATTATTATTATTATTATTATTATTATTATTATTATTATTATTATTATTATTATTATTATTATTACTAATTTACGTAGCTTTTACTGCCGTGCCAAATTACAGTATCGGTAGATTTCTCGCTAGACAGATGACATATTGACCTATACTTTTGGTATACAGGGTCTTTCATAAGTAACTGAACATTCGAAAAATTAACAGATTTTAATTATTTTTGGCTATGGTGTACATATATATTAATAAAAAATTCCCGATGGCGTACAGAGTGCATTTTCATAAATTTAAGTTTAGAGTAACATACTGAAACATAAACCACATAGGAAATAATTGCAATCAATGTCCACGATTTTCTACGTGCCAATCACCCTGAACAATGCGCAAGTGCAGGCGACGTTCATCTCATCGTGCACATCCGACAGCATAAGAGGAGTGACGATCTGTACTCTAGTTACAGTCAAGCATCCCTGTCAATCAGTTCAGGGATGATTGCTTACACTCTGTCCTTAATGAATCCCCTTAGAAAAACTTCTGAGGGAGTTAGATCGGGAGATCGCGGAGGCCAAGACCATTCCAAATATTGGCCTTTGGTAAGCACATTTGGAACTGACTCGACTGTACGGCACCGGAAAAGGTTTCTGGAATCATGACATTGCTGCTGTATGTGTTTTTGGAATTCTGAAACACTGTCATGTCAGACAGATACCCTACTTGAGTATTTTTTTTTTTTTTTTTTTTATTATTTTTCATTTGTTAACGCCCTCCAACGTAATGTTATATCGGACGGTGAATGACTGAAATGGGTGAAATGATGCTCAAATGAGCCCGAGGTCCATGGCGCTTTAAGTTATTCGACATTCGTCTTCTCAGGATAAGGGAAAACCTCGGAAAAAACCTTACCAGGAATACTTACTCTAAGCGAGATTCGAACTCGCGACCTCTTGAACGTGAGGCAGACACGCTACAGAGGCGGGCCCTAATTGTGTAGTCGCCTTTCAGTACCATCTTATTTCTGTTTATTTGAATCTACTGGTCTAGTTTTGGACTACGGTAATGAAATATTTAACCCGATATTTTGAGGAAAACCACAAGAAAGGGGTTATATAATAGTTTACTCTACTAATACTGTCTCAGTTTTATCCTCTGTTCCAGACTCTTTTCATCCGCAAATCCTTGTTCAGTCTTAGCAAGCAACTTCATCCCATGCGGTGTTTCGTCTTTCTGATCTGTTTCAGCAGCAAATATTCCTACTTCATTCGCTTATTTTAAAATACCTCCATAACTTATTTTATCTGTTTAATATGTTACGTTCTTTTCCAGTACCCACACCAGAGATGCTTCCAATAATTTTCTTCACTTCATCGCATCGTCGAAAAGTTCCCACCTCACAATTCGGTACCCCACACATATCACTGAATTAATGTTAGTCGTTTCTTTAAGGGTGTACAGAAGAAATTTCTTTTTCTCTTAGAAGCAGGTTTTTATAATGTACTTATATGTCAACACTCCACACTAAGTAACCCTCGTCTCTTCGTTGGGTTTTTTCTTCAAAGATTCACAGACATTGCTTTCTCTTATTCCTTGACAGTGCCTACATCCCAACTACTTGAGGTAGTCTAGTTCCTCCACCAGCTTTCCTCGAGTTTCAAGTGTGTTACAGCTTTTCTCCCAATAGTCACAGTTGTGTATATTTTTTTATTGTTTGCGAAACATTCTCTTCGCCATTTTATTTAGCTACATTTGCAAGTTCCTTATGATATTTTCCTTTTCTGCCAGCAATGCCATATTATCGGCAACTCCTGCGCGTTTTGGTCTTCCTCTCCTTTGTGGAAAGTTTCTTCACCAAATTGTGCAAGTAGATGTTGATAAGGGTAGGCGGGGTGGTAAAGAACACTTGCTGCCATATGCCACTATTTCTAACTTTCCTCTAACATCCATTGTTCTATGGAAGAGACGGTTTCATTGCTTCTCGGTATCGATACTGATTTTGAATCCGATTAGGGATGTATGTGACGGTTACCAGTAATGATTAACACATTAGTTTTCAGGTCATCAAGTTTGTAGTTAAATCACATTAATAATATGGATTGCCTGTAACTACGTTTTAGTATGAACGATGTCGATGGAGCTTACTTTGTTATTTGATGCAATCTTAAAATAAGTTTCTGTGTCATCACTTTGGTTACTTCGATTAGTTCATAATCGCAAAATGTACTCTCACTTGTAGAATTCGTGCACATGGCTCCTAAGTTATACTTTAGTGACAGATCTCGATATTTGAAACACATTTTGTATCTTACGTTTTTTGTCTCTGACCATTTCCTACGGAGATATTTTAGTTTTCTTGAAAACAAGCTGGCAACACTGCAGATTGTGTGGGTGTCACTTTTCCTAGCTCCGTACATAAACAAACACAGTAACGGTGCTTCTGGAGAACACAAATACCCTGCCATGTCCTTCTGTGTTTACCGCGCGAGTGTAGGCCAATCACAAGCGTTAGCTCCCAAAACATTTAAGCGAAAGCGAAAGTGCTAGACCTGTTAACATCCACAAACCAGCTCAATTCCTGACCAACCTCAACGCAACGTTGTCGACTTACTGCACGTGTGAAAAAGGTGCTTGGAGTATTCCTTCACATCTTTTAAGTGATTAATTTTTACGAAACCCTGTGTGATGTCGCATAATTACTACCGAAGTTATCTCAGAAATAAGTTACTCTGTGCATCTTACAAATAACAAACTGTTATCTGCGTGCATTCCTGTGGAATTAGGCATCGTTGGATCAAAAACCATTTTTTTTTAAATCGGCTGATCAAATAACAAAATGCCATTTGTAATGCTTCTGTGAAGCACATATTAGAAGGAATGTAGTGACTTCCCTTCCATTCTGTATATGTGCGAGGTGGTTCACCTGTTCCTTATTATTTTTGAAAGCAACAAGGTCGGAATTACCGTGCATGTGGACCATTTTAAGCCATGCATATCTATATAGCCTGTTCTTCATGGGAAAATGAACCTTAGACCTTAGCAGCAGTCCATTCCAAAAGCATGCACTGCTAAGCCAGGGCAGTAAACAAAACTCTGTTTCCGTGCCGTTGCTGCAACAAAAATCAAAATAAACTGTTGTGTGATCGACAAACTGAACGTAAGAAGCTTCCAAACATTACAATTTTTCTAAAAAGCAATATGTAATTAAAGCAGACCGCCCAAAGCGCGCACTCAGTATTACGACGAACATTAAAAAATGTACCTATAAGGACATCAAAGTTTATGAAAGTAAATCGTGGCTGTGTCGTAATACTTTAAAGAAACGTTTTCTTTTTTTTTTTTAAAGGAAGATTTAAATGACATTATTAGGCAACCATAAAACACAACTATTCTTGTAACAACATAATATGTGGAAAACAACTATAAATGTTTGAGATACATCCAGGAATAAAATTTTCATTTAGTAATTAGTATAAGCTCTCAGTTGAATAGCTTAACAATGAAGTGAAAAAGAACAGAGCTTTACTTTCCCATTTTGTACTGACTATGATTTCTAGAACTTGCTTTTCATGGTCACAGTGAGACTGAAGGATCTTCAAACATAGGCAATTATATTGAATATTTAAATGAATTAGCAACATATAACGCCTTTTTGAAAATACACTTGGAAAAATCAGCTGTTTTTCTTTCAACTTCACCTGGCATTCAGAATGACTTAATTTCAAGTTTGAGTGCCGTCATGACACATGGAATCAAGAAAGAAATTTCTGATGCCTTCTTTGTTTCATTCCTGACATTAATAGTGAAGACGGAAATATTGACGAGAAGTTTATTTGATCTACAGACGCACATGGGAGAAAAGATATTCTCTTTTGAATCATGTTCTCAGTATTATCGAATATTTCTTTCAGAAAATTATAAAAGATGAAAACTCCATAGGGCAATTGTGTTTAAATTGGGTCATATTTTAATGAATTTTACAATATTCGTTGGGTTACATAGTCACGCTACGCCACTGAGAATAAGTACATGTAAAGACATGTGAAGTCACGTACCAAATCAGGCGACTGTAGAAACAATGCAGTGTGCTGTGTCAGATAAATCAGTTTCATTTAAACTTGCACATTACATCAATATCCTTTCACCATGTTTTGTATGCTGTCATTTGGATATAACAGCCGATGGGATGAGGCAATCGGGGCATTGATTCACCTGCAGATGGGCAAGGAGAATGAAAAATGCAAGGGAACAATGTGAAAACTCATCAGCACTCGGCCATGTTTGACCTTGTCCAGTGCTAAGTGAAACGCAACAGCTGTCAGTAATAGTGTGTCTGGATTCAAAATCCGAACTTGAAAACCATAGAAGTATCGAAGATTTTATATTTCCGTAACCTTGAGTATGGAGGTCCTGTCCTTATTGTTATGCATTTAGCTCCTAGTTGCGCACCAAATCATTCGAAATAATATATCAACTTATTTCAGCGTCGGAGGTAACCACTACACATTTTCCCTGCTACCCATCTTAGTAAGTAGAGCAAATACCAATTACCCAACATTTTGGTATGGAGACTTCACGGGAATGTGTATTGTGACAAATGGCAAAACCCAGTTACTTTTAATGTCACTTTATTTCTCTTCTAAAACTGAATATTAAAACACAGTGCTCTACTCTCAACGGTAACACAATAAACAATTCATGACCTTGTAACTCTCAGCTGATCTGTCCTATAATAACCTTCACATAAATATTGATTACAGTTCTACTACTCTGTCTGACAAGCAAATAGTTCCGACGATACACTCACTGAAACTGCTTCACACAACAAACAACTCCGACGCTATAATTAAATGTCTAAAACTGTCTCTAACGGTGCGCACGCTCAAACTCTTTCAACGCTGACTACACAACACACTCTCCTCTGTCCGGCTCTCTCCCTTTTGTAGTCCAGGCCAAGTGCCAAGTGCCGGCAGTCGAAAGTCTCGAACGATCTAGAATAGGTCGTTGTTACGTCCTGACTTGTTATCTTTTGTCTATAGGCCGTGAAATGAGGTAGCTTGACCTTGAGCGTTTCTTTGACGGGCGGCCGACGTCATAATATTTTAAGGTATTCTGAATCTAAAATAAAAGCAGTTAAAAATCTGATGTGTTACATAACCATGACTTTGTTTACCCATCTGCTACTCCTAGCTTACAAAAGCGTATTCTATCTAGTATTCTAGTTCTCTATTACAGATAAACCTTCATTACTCTTTTACACGTTTCGTAGTAGGTAGGTATAGGAAGAAGAAATAAGCTAAAGCGACTGTAATATGTTTTTTAAAGTCGGTATTGAAATTTTATTTGTTCCCTTTGCATGAACACTAAACAGAAAGACAATGAAAATCGTGATTTGCAGTTGAAAAATTTATAGTTTTTCAAAATTCAAACCAATAATAAAGAATATTCTCGGAAATGGCTAATGCACAAATAAAAGATTGACATAAGTTGTGTGATTTTACTACATAGATCCTTTTTAGCAAGATTTTGTCTCTTGCGGTTTACCAATTATGCGTCATTCGGAATAAAGAAGAATTCATGAGTTATTTCTAAACAATGAGTATACATTTTGTTTGTCTTGAAAATATCTTAAACATGCAACATTTAATAAAAATCGTTAGAGCCTTTTTTGGGAAAATATTAAAATTTCACAATTTTTTCCATGTAAAGGCTTAGTTGGGAAATTTCCTTAAAAATTGTTTGTGTTGCATCCTTTAGAGATCTGGAAGTTTATCGACTTTGCGTATTTGAATTATGGTGTTCACACTCACTCACTCACTCACTCACTCACTCACTCACTCACTCACTCACTCACTCACTCACTCACTCACATACACACACGCGCGCGCGCGAAGCTTTTATTAAAAGTACTTTTTGAGGGCGTTAAAGGTGTCTCAGAATGTATTTCCGGTAAAATCCCAACATCGAATTTTTGGAACACATTGCTTCCTCTGCTTGCCGTAAGTGCGTGATATTGAAGATAAAAAGGTCTGTGTATGTGTGTGCGCACGCGCGCGTTCGTGCGTTTATATACATAGCTCAAAAATGAAAAATCTTATAAATTTGAAATTTTCAGTGCAGCATTTTACAAAGGATATCACCTAAGCCCTACATAAAAAGCGTTTTAATTATTTTTATTTTCTCAAAGCTATTTTGCTTAAAATACCATATGTTTAAGAAGTGTTTGTATTTCTTTGGCTTAAAATTTTGCCAGTAAGCCCTCTTCATTAATTTTGTGCACCTTTGTATTACTGGTAAACATAAGAAACAGGCAAAGACTTACTGTACATAACATGTAGATCTGGTTAAAGGGCCCAATTTGTCATGAACCATTTTTGACATTCGCTGTTATTGTTTGTGCCAAGTGTTTTAGAAAAGTTATATTGCAACAGGAGTTGGGTTTGTTCAGAGCTAATGTTCCTATTAACATAGGTCCGGAAACAAATAGCTGTTGAGGTATGAACCATTTTACATGTGTTGAGTATTTACACCAGACAATGGACTTCAACAAGCTCACTCTAGGGAACACTTTACTGTCACAAACAATTACGTAAACACCCATAAACACTAAACAGAGTTGTGATGATTTCTGCCATTCTGTCCTCTGGTAACAAATGTACGTTACTTCGATACTGCTACACAGGGTTGCCAACATTTGAAAGTAAAATTATCGTACCAGTCACTCAAAATTATCGTACATCTTAAACCAAATGCTACAACAATAAAAATATCGGCATAACACTTATGAAAATGTAATATTAATGATGTTTATGATATTCACTTACAAGATTGATGATCTCAACCATTATTGCAACTTTAGAACTTACGTTTCTCGCATTATTTATCTGAAAGTTCATCTTCCTCAACCGTTGCAGCATTATACAAATTTGTTGTTGAAATAAACCTTATCTTCTCGGTGACTTGGAGATTTTTGGATCTACCGCATTATTTCAAGACTAAGGCGACAAAATAAGTTCATTTACCGTATATAGTGCCAATCTGCTTCTAACTTTAGTTTTTAGTAAGTCCAGTTTAGAAAAACCCTTTCACAAGAAGTTTTTCTGTGGGGAAATGAAATCACTGATAATGCAAAGGCTGCTAGTTCTTTGAAATCAGTATTTCCACCAAGGTGGCATGTGTTTAACAGCACTTCAAAACCTGTCAGGTTCAGAAATGTTCATTTCACACCAAATATCACTTACTCCGAGTTTTCTCCAATTTTCGGAACAGCGCCTTCTTCATTAAGATTACCAGATCTGAGCACACTGGTAAAAAGAGGATAAAGGGTAGAAGGATTAGTACGATATGAAATGATTGACTTAGAGGGGTGGAGACAGGCCATGAGGGCATTTATAATTAGTTTCATTTCGCTGGTGTGACAAACCAGTGAAAATGATATTTCTTCGGTATCGAACTATCATACATTCAAATTATCGTACACCCCCATAATTATCGTACGCGTTGTCAACCATGTGTACAAGCATTAACATTATCGTATGCCCCCATAATTATCGTACGAGTTGGCATCCCTGCTGCTACAGGAGATGCTTCTTGTGGTTACTATTCATTCTTACAGGTGCTTCAACTCCTCTTAAAGAATCCAGAAATCTTTCGATCATATCTTGCTCTTGGATTTGGGCACATGCGTTGGCCACACGCACATTGTCAATGGGTTTGCATACACCTATGCCTTTAAATGTCCCCATTGCCAAAAATCCAATGGTTTGAGATCCGGCAAATGGGGAGGCTGTTGGACCTCTTTGACCAATCCATCCATTGGATGAGGTACATTGTCTGATGTAAAATACTCAACACAAGTAAAATAACCCATATCTTAACAGGTACCTATGTGTTTTCGGACATACATTTATGCTGGGTTTGCCCAATTCCACATACTGTAGGTATATCTGACTATCCCTTGTTGACTGTATCGCGCCTTCTACCGTCAAGGAAATGTGTGCAAACGCTTTTCCCGATTACTATAAAGTTTGTGTAAGAGAGGAGGTAATGTGAAAATAAACACACCAGTTTCTTTTTTGGCCTTTTCTTCGTAAATTAGATAAACGAGAAGTTTGGCCTTCTCTTCATAGAATGAAGTTTAAAGCTTTTTCTGCTGAACAGCGGGGAAAGTGACGTTTGTTAGCTTGGCGTCTTATGAAAGAGAATGTTTGTATTCTCCATTTGTTCCGCATGCATTCTTACAACACGCACGTGGAAAGGACGAAAGAAGAAAGCATGACTGAGATTAGTTCATTACTGACGCAGTTTGACCAGTGAAAATTAGCAGACACTATTGGCATATCGAGAGAACGACATGCATGTGTAAGTGGCTCCGAGATAAAAAAGAGAAAACTTACAAGTTGAAGCCCATTATCAAGGTAGCGGAGAGATGTTTTGAACGTGCTTCTTAATTGCTTTTCGACAAGAAGATATCGATTTCCGGATAATAAGAGTAGGAATCCTAGTAAGAACACTCTCTTGCTCTCGACCCTCACGTGAGGGGAAGTGGCTACTTTCCTTTTGGAACCAGTTGTGAGAAATGGTCATGTTCCCCTGACTATGGATGCTATTCTAAGCTGCGTATGCAGTAAGGGAAGACTGCACCGCCTCATTCCTTGGAGGGCCTGCCGTGTCGGAACCGCCCAGGATGAACTAGCTACAACATCCAAGCTACGGACAGCTGAGGTGAAGGACTTCATTTCAGTCTGGTCCTTCACCATTTCAAGGTGGAGGGTGTGCAGATGTCATACGATTAGGATGACACAGAGACCAAGGGAAAGCCACTTACATCTTCGAAACTTACCTTTTAAATTTATATCTAGAGAAAAAAGAATTCTCGTGTATTATATTCGCATGGCTTTCTCTTTCCGCTCTTCTACAGGCTTTTTTTTTTAAAAAAAAAAAAAACCGAAACTTTATTCAGGTTCTGAATCTGAATCTAAAACGATTTGCAGCTAATGGATTTTTTGTTTCTGAATTAACACTGTTCACAGACAGGCAGACTACAGACAGAGATATACTCTTAGACAGGCACCCAAAGAATATTTATTACCGGCGAAATCTCGGTATCGAATTTTTGGATGGAATACTTCCACTTCTTAGTACAAGTACATAATAGAAAGGGTTTAAAAAGAAAAATCTGATGTGTTGCACTCACATGATTTTCTCTACTCTTGTACCAACTATTCCTACAAACTCTTATTCCTCTATCTTCTTCATGTTAGTGGAGATGAACATTTGTAGAAATTATCTCTTCGGTAATTTTCTTGTAGGTGCAAGGCAAACCTGGGAATACAGTAGGCTTTGAACGATAGTCAAATCTTTAAAGCTGTTCACTACTTGAAGGCTTTGAAATTCCATTCTCTTTACATGGCCAAGAGATACAAAAAAGTTAGTAAAGACCTTCCAGTGGAGAAAAGTATTGTCTTGCAGAACTCACACAAATAACAAAGAATATCTCCGAAATGGTTCACTCAACAAAAAATGCACTTGGACATAAATTATGTTTTAACGAGATCTACATTTTTTGTAGAATAAGATTTGGTCTATCTCTTACGGTTTGCCAGTTATGTAAAATTCATCAGGAGAAAACATGATTACATGGGCTATAGCGAGAAAATTCAAAATATACATTTCATTTTCCAGAGAAATATCGAAAACATTTGGCATTTTAATCAAAATCGTTAAGACATTTTTGAGAATTTTCGAATTTTCAAAACTGTCGAAAAATTTTCCATGTTTAGGGCAGTTAAGGCTGGAGGAATTTTCTTCAAAATCTTCGTGTAGCATCCGGCTTTTCGTTTT
Source organism: Tenodera sinensis (assembly GCA_030765045.1). Lineage (NCBI taxonomy): Eukaryota > Metazoa > Arthropoda > Insecta > Mantodea > Mantidae > Tenodera > Tenodera sinensis. Next base: position 141,619,915 of record CM060966.1, on the reverse strand, counting down.
CGAGTTATGCTATACATACACACGCGCGCGCGCGCTAAAAATACTTTTTTTTTTTTTTATTCATGGGACATGTTTCCAGTGAAATCTCGACATTGTATTTTTGGGTCGAATACAACACTTCCCCTACTTACTATACGTAGTAGAGAAAGTAATAATAGTACCTATCCGAATTTGAGAAAAGTGTTAAGCATTGGAAAATTATACCAATAACACAAAATATCGAAATGGTTAGCAAAAAAGAACTAAAAAACAGCAAAAGATATTTGAAATAAAATTGTGTACTTAAAACATATCTATATTTCATGGTTTATTAGTTACAGAAAATTCATTAATTTTTAAGAGCTGGTGATTATCATTTGTAAGTTATAAGAACATTTAAGAAGTATATGCTAATAGTTGTAAATTATTAGCATGATATGTCTGAAAGGTAAGCAATTGTGTTCTCTTGCGCATTCTTTTTCTCCAATTTGGACAGGTATGTTAACCCTGCTGCGTCATGGCAAGGAATGGCCGCGCCGTAGCCGAGTGGTTAGACCATTCGTTTCTCACCAAAGCGGCCCGGGTTCGATCCCAGGCAACCGCATGTGGGATTGGTGGTGGACGAAGCGGCGCTGGGGCGGGTTTTCTCCGGGTTCTACGGTTTCCCCTGCCATCTCATTCCGCCGGTGTCTGCGTTGCCGTATGTAGTAAAAGCGGCGTTGAGCACTACAAAAAATTAATTAAGGAATGTAAGGTAAACGGCATAAAAATACGAATTACTTTGTAAATAAAATGAGTTGGAAATATGACGTCCTATTTCATCCGAAAGTGTGTCTAGGGGTTTTGTCACACTATGGAATTACCTTTTCCCCGCAAGTATGGAAATAAAAGTTTGTATAACAGCGGTCTTTGCGCATAAAAAAATAACGCTGGTCTGCCATTACTAAACCCACAGGTGTATACAATCCTGGCGGCCCTCTTTTTATACGTTTATGGCGTATTTTGAAAACATGCGGCACAAAAGTGCTGGACTGCGTATGCGTTGTGAATTCATGGAGTGCGAAGGAAGTTGCTTGTATCCAAGCAAAAGGTTGCCTCAGGGTCAAACATTAAATATTACTTCACGCTTTCTGCTGCAGAACCTGTAGGGCGAATATGACGTAGAGGATTTACAGAGAATGTATCGTCAACTTAGCTAACTGTTACATTTACGAAAATGTTTTTCCTTGTCATTCCCTATATTGATTTTATATAAACACTAATATATAACATGTAGGTATGGCTTATATTTCCTTCTATATTATTTTTTGAACTTATGCTTGAAGAGGTATTTATCAGCACTTTGTGTTGACTTTGACACAGCTACTTTTAGCTGTTTGGTCTTCTGAATATTAATAGTTACTTATCTGAAAGCTTAGATGCTTATTGCATCCAATCCTTTTGAGGGGTTTCCTCAATGTAGTTGTGGCAGGACCTAGATCCATGTTTCACTTCAATGCTTTCTTGGTATCTTCACCTTCTTTCACCTAAAAGGATCAAAATATCACCATAGTTATCATATAACAAACAATAACTAAAAAAAAAATCTGAAGTGTTGCACTCACATGGCTTTCTCTACTCTAGCACAAACTATTCTGACAAGCATTACCTAACAAACAGCATTATTGCATTATTTAACAAACAGCAAGGAATATCTCCGAAATGGTTCACTTCACAAAAAAGGTCATTTAACAGAAATTGTGTTTTAACGAGATCCACAGTAAGATTTGGTCCATCTCTTATGGTTTATTAGTTATGCAAAAGTCGTTAAGAGTAAAGGACAAGATGGGCGATAGCCAGAAAATTCAAAATATGTATTTAATTTGTCATAAAAGTGTCTTAAACATATGGCATTTTAATCAAAATCGTTAAAGAGCTATTTTTGAAAAAATCAATTTTTTTTTATGTAAATGGTAGTTTAGATTGGAAGAATCTTCATATCACATCTTTAAAAGATATTAAATTTAATTACCAATTCTTAACCGACTTTTCGCTTTTTTGAGTTACGCTGTTCACAGATGCACACAGACACATACCACGCGCGTGGACCTTCCTCTAAAAGAATTTTTTTTATTTAAGCGGTCTTCAAACATGTATTTTCGCTGAAATCTCGACATCGAATACTTCCCCTACTTGCTATACGTAGTAGTAGAAAAAGTAACAAGAGTTGGGGAAAATGTCAAAATGTCACTCCAGTTGATGGTATTTTGTCACTCGCTTTCCCGTATTGCCTTTTTACATAAGAAAGTGCTGAAAAGAGTATTCTGATTCTCAAAAATAGATTCTCGCGATACAGAGCATAACTAGAATAGGTTTTTTTTCCCCTTCATGTAGATATAATATACTGCTATGTCTACTGCTGTGATGAAAACTAGCTATTTATATCGAGCACTAGCGGCTCATTTCTAAAATGGCAGCATTTTTTTGTCATAACTCACGCATATTTTATGAAGTTCGATAAAGTATATTGAACAATTTATGTATTTCATCGTAATTGTCCTAACGATGACTTAAGATACGATAAATTAACCTAGCTTGGTAGAAAAACCTTAGTGCTGGAAAAATCATTATATACACTGACACGACTTATTCTTCACATTATAAATTTACATATATCCATATAAAAGAGATTTTACCACCTACGTTATATAATTCATGATGGATGTCTAGAATAGATTTCCCAATCTGAGAAGGTGCTTTGTTACACATAGCGTAAATGCTTATATCGAACCATGGAGGAATAAACTCGAAATATTGTGTAGCGCGCTCTTTCGAAAGAAAAGAAAAGAATAAGTTTCGAATATGTTCTGTCAGGTAAGTTCCTCCACTGAAACTATAACAGTGCAGTTTGGAACGTTCCGGAAACTGTTAACGCTACATGGTTTATACCTACAAGTGGTATTTTTAACCAGTTCTAGCTTTTCCTGTAGCAAGTTTTGTATATTTCTAATGGTTTTCCAAATACACGAACTATTCAGTCTTAAGGAAAAGGACTTCACAATCTATTTACAGGAATTTCAAAATATATCGATCAAATTTCGATACTTAATGCCTTTTGGAATACAGTACTCTATCTGCCAAAGATAGGCAGTAGATAAAATTAAACTACTGAGTAGATGTGAAAGTTCCCCAGTATGGGAAATAGGTAGATCACAAATTCTGAGCTGTGAGATAAATTTACTTCTTGTATTCTCGTGGGGCGGTGCCGCGGCCAGAAATCTTGTTCCTTGACAGGTGTTTGACTCCAGGCGCTCACTTGCAAGTCCAGTGGGCATAAATGCTCCACATGAGGTAACACTGGAATAGAGGTATTCTTCTATCTTCCTGATAATTTGGGAATCCTGAGTGATAAACAGGATGGACGAGGACCAAAACAAACTGGCGCAGCAATCACTCCGACCAATTTATCAGATTTTTTAAAAATGTGCGTGGAATATTTTAACTTTGAATTGTAGTTCAGAGAAATACGACTTTTGGTGTTTCTTTTATAGCATACTTATAAAATGCAGTAAAAATTAATTTTAATACCATATTTGTACAGTTGTAAGAAAGTCCTGCTTGATCATATAAAATTAAATCAGCACACAATGTTCCACATTTCAATAGATAAAAAACACCTTTTATTTTGCAGGTATTTGGTAGAGTTAACGCTGTTGCTAAAACACGTGTTACGGGCACTGTAAGCTGAACTTTTGACAAAATTTAGAAAGTAATATCGCTTTAAAGAGTTTACACAAACATGGCGAATCAAATCCGATTGTTTTCCCCTTTTGGAAATTTAAATACCCAAACATGATGTTTAAACAGACGTGCACAAGTGTGTGTAAATAGCGTTTGGAATATTAAAACTTAAGTTTCTGATAATTTTGTGTCTTACATTCTTGAGACTTATATATATTTTTTATGATGCAACTTCAGTCAGTTCTCGCATTTGCAGCACACCTTCTTTGAAAATGGATGGAGATATCTAAAGAACATTTTCTAGACTGACCCGTAGCTCAGTCGGTCGAACACCTGCCTGTTCTGCGAGGGATCTCGGGTTCGATTCGAGTGGGAATTTTTTTCTACTCAAGATTATTCCTTATCCTCCCCAGAGTCTGAAAATATGAATGAGAGTGTGAATGTGTATGTGATCTGATGTATAATACCCAAAAAACCGAAAACCCACTGAATACGAGTTAGTACCATTGCCTATAGGCAGTAATATTCCAAAGGAATAGAAGAGATATGGAGGGGGGTTCGGCACTGAAGCCAGGCACCCCCGGGAGTAAGGATGAGGTGAGAGGAATCATCGGGCGGCCAGATCCAGACTAACGGTGCAGACGCTGACATAGGTCCCGAAAGTTTCCCAAGTTTGACACCTCCAATTCTTTAGGTCTTCCGCGTCCCTCTTAGGGATCCAACAACCACATATGTCGGCTCCTATCCAGATCCCACGGACAACGGGGGGCGAAAAGAGTTCCTGTGCGCATATCATCCCTGCCAAGCTGCACCTAACGCCTTCGCTGACACTGAAAGACCCTGAAAGAACCAACAGGATGAACGGCGAATGAAATGATTAATGAAGCGAAGTGGAAGGACAGGAAAGTCGGGGGTGTAATTATCCTTCCCAGCATTCGTCTAGAGACCCGGGGAAACCACGAAAAAACCCATGGATTAGGAACATGGGTCACGGAAACCCATGACTTCCTGAATGTGAGCCTCACGCGTAACCATGGATCCATCTCGGTTAGTTTCCAGAGGAAAGGCCTCCGATATGACCATTGAAGTCTAAGCAGAAATGGAAGTTATCCGGGGGGGGGGGGGGGGGGGTGTCTAGCATACTTTCAGATTTAGGAGGTTAACAATTCAATACATTATTCATTTTTAGATAATTAAAGACATTACATTTTCAAGGAGACCTTTACTGTTACACAGAATTTAGTCTTTAATTGCAAAGAGCTATATTTGAGAAATAATATGCAGAATTTAAAAGCTAATGCGTTTCAAATTGTCATTATGGTGTTACGTGTGATTCGATTTTCATTCTTTCATTTCTTCTTTTTATTTTTCCTCGTTTTTTAATTTTTCTTTTGGAAAGTTAAGCACATTGGACCATGAAAATACATGTAAAGAAAAAGGATTTACCCTGAAACGTCTCGAAAATTGCAGAAATTAAAATGTAAAGGCAATCATCGATTCCAATACGCCCGAAAGAAACTCTCTGGAGTATTAAGAGAGCACGAGTTTCTCCACAGTTGGATGCTCACGGAGGAAACCGATTCCCCATGAGATCGAGTTGGGCATTAGCAGATCATCATCAACCTCGACGTCAGCACCCCCTCCCCTACTTCCCTTACTTAATTCCAGTAGTGGGCCTAGTGATCCGGAACCTCTTAATGCATTCGTGCACTTTCTCGAAAACATTTCCACCAGAGTGCGTTTTCCCTTATCTGAATACGCTGAAAATGCAAACGAATAAGAACATTCCAGCTACTAGGGCAGTCAAATGAAGAGGATATTTTCTAAAGCTACAATAGTGATATAAGAAAATGATTTTATATCTAATGCTAAGGTTACCTAAGAATTTAGAAATCTACCGAAAAGCAAAATTTCGATTCTTTCAATGATTAAAGATATTTTAAGATTTATCCGGTTAATTACTTTCTTTGGTGTGTGTACTTGCAATAAATGAATTGAAGAAAATATCCCACCCTAATCTATCCTGTGCGTGTAATATTTCAGAATGCTTTATTTTCTCAAACACGGCTCTAACATTTTTCTTTCAAATACCATCCATACGTTTAAGCTATTTTCATGATAAAATGCAGATATTTAATTCTCGGACAATAGCATGTGGTCCTCTATTCTGAATGACTATACCGGGTGGAAGGTAGGTACTACTTCGGCCATACGTTAACCATACGTTTGTTACATTTATCATGTAGAATCCCTGGTTAACCCTCCACCCGGTATAAGTAGTAAACCTAATAGAAAGAATTAACTTACTAAACAAAAGAAAAAATGGTCTCCTTAAAGCAGACTATTTAACATTTTTATGGCGTTAACCGTTTTCGAAATATTTTTTATTAATTTGAAGTTTCAATTACTTTATATTTCTCTCCAACTGCAAATCGTTATTCTTGTTTTTTTCTGTGTTTGATTGTTTTTCTTATTAATACAAAGAGTAAAGCATTCCAAAGCCTATCGACCTATTTGACTATCGGTTTAACCGACTATGTTGTCTTATACCTACAACTAAATGTGTAAGTTAATGAAAGTTTATGAGTATTATCAAGAAGTAGATGGGGAAAAAAAGCTTTTTGTAGGAATGCTTTGTAGAAGAGTTGGTAGAAAAAGGCATTTGAATACAACACGTCAAACTTTTTAAAAATGGAATCGGCTCTTTACTGGTTGAAACAAATAAGTGCTAGAAGTCGAACATATCAACCAGGAAAGCAGTTTAAGACTAAGATGATCCTTCGTTAGTGTTCATAGTTCTTTGTAAAACTAGTAACGCCAAGTAAAACTGAACGAAATCAACTGAAAGAAGACTTGACAACTAAAATCAGTGGAGGTTTTTTATTAGTTATGTTCAGTTTATTAGAAAGTTATACTAAACTCGTTGAACGTAGGTAGTCAGCGTGCCGATTCAGCTTGCTCTTTTAGGAGCAGTTTACCAGACCAGGAGCCGGCACTTCTCAGTCAAGTACTTAGCTCTTCAGATGCTCCGTAAGTAGCTCGCGAGATTGAGTACACCACGTAAAAAACTTTCCAGCACGAGAAATATTCCACACTGGTTCTGGGATCTAGTTCTGGACGGTCATATTAATATACCTATGTAAAGTGTAAATATTGTTAAAGCAATTAAGTATCTCTTTACTATACTGAGGTGTGGTGAGACTATGAAATGTATTCACTTAACTGTTGCCCCTCTCCGACATTGTTGAAAAGAGAAGCAGACTGAAATTTGGAATGCACGGGGTTTAGTTGATAGCCTGCGTCTTGGGATACCTGACTATAAGGTAGTCATTAGTACTGTTGCTCTATAAGTCGTAGACTTAATAAATACATTTAATTCACAGGAATGCAGTGTAGTGAGTATTGTGAAATGTCTGGTTTCAGAACGATTAATGACGTATTTTCTGCAGGCGTCAGACATACAAATGCCTAGGGCTGTTCAGTTCTTAATTGAACTACTGCAAAAACTGGGTGAATCAGACGCCGACTCTGTTTATTGCGTAATTCAAACAGATATGTGCACCGTAAAAGACGTTTTATTGTACTGTAGCAATGACTGCGAATGTATGATTGCTCTGATATCCATTCGTCAGTAATGCACCTGTCGCTTCATATGACGCAGAACGAAGCTTCTCTAGATTCACTTATTTTAAGTGAAATAGGTGTTCGTTTTTCTCTATACATTGCGAATGCACCACGGAATTCGGTTTCTATGATCTGCAAACAAGTGAATTGTATTGATCTTAATTATTTTGGTTAGTAATTTCTTTCTTTGTTTATTTATTTTAGTAAGTATTTATTCATTAGGTGTAATTAAATTACGAAGAAATATTTTGTAACACAAACACACACGCGCGCGCATATGTATCTTCTCACACATAGAAAATAGTTATTTCGGAATATTAAAACCTGTACATTATAATTTACTTCATATTATTACTATGTTTTTATTGAGAATTCAAATCGATTTGAGTTCTCATTCCGGATTAACACTGCATGGAAACGCGGTTTCAGATCAAACTGAATCCTTGAATCCGACCGTCTTAGAAGTGGGATCGCATCGACATTTTGATGCATGGAAACACCTACCGGATTCAAATCGTTTTGAATCCGTCAAAGATGCTAACTTCTATTGTACTCATCGCAACAGACTGGACGCTCACTTTGTTTTCTTGATGAAAATTGTAATAGAACACAACAAAACCATTTTTATTGTTTCTATAATCTCGCAATGCATTCTTCTCAAACATTAACCTTAAAACCTGTTTAAAATATGCAGAAAACATTTTTACAAGTTTAGTAACCAACATAAAAGCTTGAATTAACATGGAAATACGAATCGTATTGAGAATGGGATTGGACTGAAGCCGATTTGAATTCCCCATGGAAGCGTAGTAACTGTTGTGCAATTAGTTTGCGTACTAGAACTGCACGGGAATATTTATTTTGTGCCCTACTGTGACTGGATGTTTACATGCTGAGACCAGGCTAATTACGGGCGCCTTCTCACACCCCCCCCCCCCCGGCCACCCCTTCCGAACTAAACACAGCCGTTCCTGCACGCATTGGTACCCTGGGCCGAGCTCTCCTCATTAATTCATGTTCTTATTAAAACTGTTTGCAACCCGTGAATTTCGTGTTCAAGTGTCTCTTACAACGAAAGAATCGATTTAAGATATTCTGCAGCCTAGAATTCCTACGTATGTTTTATCCTGAACTTGTACTTTTAAAAGTTAAATGCTGTTTAATTCTGGAAATAATTTTACAAGTGGTGCAAAGCTCCCATTCTTCTCTACAACACTAAAGATGTTGAGAAGTACACTCTTAATTTTTTTTTATGTATATACTTGCTAAAAATTAAACTATAGTGGAACAGCAGCTACACGCTCTGGTACAAAGATGATATTTTATGGTATTTTTCATGGATTCTCCGCGCAATATTATTCGCATTAATGCAGTGAAAAAGACTCGTACACAACCAAATGGTAACTACTGGATGATTCTCTCCCAGAGGGAAATCCAATCATCGAGCGAAGTGTCTCATTTAGTGGCAATTTCAGAGGTACACCTTCGCCCACTATAACATTATGCACGGGCTTGTGAACGACACTTGTGCTCTAATACACTCGGGTTGGCGGGTTATGAACAACCTGTTGTACCTTCTGTTCGAACCTGGGGAAAATGAATTTGAATTGCTGCCAAATTGATTTGCACCCGTTTGAAATGGGCGTTCCTAGCTTAATTTCCATCGTCCCACACACACGAGCGTAACGCGAATAAAGCCTAGCAGATATTTGTGTGGGTGCAACGGGGTTCGGTCCTCTTCCCGGAGCATCTAGTTTAATGGCGAATGTTCGCTCCTGTAATCATCACTACTCCTACACTTCCTACTATCCTGTATAACCGTATGTTGCCATATAAGGACGCTAAGTGGTTTACAACTGAATCGAGGAAATGAAATCCTGTATTTTCTATTTCCGAAATTCTGTTGTACACTTCATAAGTGTGTGTATATTGCACACTGTTTTGGGGCTATCGATGATAATTCTGCTACAGTGCGTTCGTAGATTGACTGGACCGCCCCGCGGCGCACCGGACCGAGCGAAGAAAGGCGTGCTCTTCGCCAGAATTACACATAAACGACCGGCAAGTCATGCGTACCTACACTAACTAATGAACTAACTTACATTAGGCTTACCTACATCACAACAGATGTTGAAATTGATGACCTTCAACGCGAACACATTTCCTATATCGCCGAAAACAATTCTGATTTGCCTAAAATCGCCTTATTAAGTTCAACACAGGACCTGCAAAAATTGGGGTTTGGTGTGCAGTGAGTGCACGTAGAATTATCGGTCCCATATTTTACGACACAACAGTCGATCCACACGTTTATGTAAATTCTATTTTAAATAATTTTTTTTCGCAACTAACAAGAAATGAAAGATTGTATGGCTGGTTCTGCAGGATTCATCTATGGCGCACACTCCTGAAGATTTTATGAATGAATTCGTTTGGTGACAAAATTAGTCGAAATTGTCGCCACCTCGTTCCCCTGACCTATCTCCATGCGATTTTTATTTATGAGGAACGTTAAAAAATAAAGTGTACGCATCAGATCCGCACACGTTACAAGAATCGAAGGACAAAATCACGAGAGAAATACAGGCAGTCAGTCAACGTGAACTTTTGTGAGTTATCCAGAATTGTTTTCGGAGATATGTGTTCGCGTTGAAGGTCAGCAATTTCAACGTCTGTTGTGATGCAAGTAAGCCTAATGTAAGTTAATACAGTAGCTAGTGTTCGTGACTTGCCGGTCGTTTACGTGTAACTCTGTCGGTTAACTCGCCGGTCCTCGTGCGGTCCGGTGCCGCTGCGGACTGTCCGGCCAATCTACGAACACACTGTAGTTGTAGCTCTATATAATTAGTCCCTTATTAATATCTGTATGTATAAAAATGACTGTTCAGTACCAATCTAGAAATACTGTTCCATGACCAACTTAATTTCTAAATAAACGCTAGACCGATTGAAGTCGATGCATGAGAGTTTACTGCATCGATTACTTTCACCTTGTGTTGGAAATACTAGAGGCTGCTACCATGGCGAAAACTTCGAAATCGAGGAGGTATGGCAAATAAATATGTGCTTGCTTGGTTCCTAATAAATCCATATCAAGGTAGAACATAATATTGAAATAGTAGTAGTAAGAATGTGAAAATCAAAGTGATGCGCGTGATAAGTCAAATGGTAAAGGATTAAACATTAACTATAACTATATCTAATACGAGTAATAAAACATCAAAACTGTATGGCCCTGATGTAGCTCCACCAAAAGAGGTGGGTAGGTTAGGTTGGCTGCAACGAATGCGAGAAAACTCGATTTCCCAGGCTTTTATATTGTCTTGAGAAATCTCGACCTCCCCCAAAAAAGTTTACCAAGATTTGTAATGAATGCTGCTGCATTTTAAATTCAAATCCTCTATGTGTAAATTACTTATCCGCCATGTCGTTAAAAATATCATCGTAAAACATAACCCTATGTAGCCATTCGGGCTCGGGAGATGGTGGTCGACTACTCTGGGGTCCCACATCGCAGAAATGGGATACTATGTCTAGTATCTGCCCAATGTCGATGTTTTATAGTTAAAATACAGTTATTTCTCAGGACGTATAGGCACAGGAGAGTCTACAGCAACTATTTATTCGAATAACAACACAACGTATCAAGTTTTGCCCCAAATGGATTACCTGCAACTTTATTGCAAATACTCCGTGTCAAAACTAACTATAGGAAATCTTAAAATGTCCAATTTTGAAGCTCTTTACGTCTTCGCAAAGTAAGAAATTAACATACTGTTTTGGGAGTAAGTGAGTGAGTGGAGTTTAAGGGCCCGTCGACAACTAGGTCATGAAGGCAGTTCTCGTATATAACTCAATTACTATTTCGTTTTCCTTGTTCTAAGGAATGCAAATCGAAAAGGGAGCGTCTTCTGTGAAAAGTTCCAGTATCTTCTGTAACTAAGTCTTGCAAAGGGACAAAGGACATGTGTTTATTCGTTGTTTTAGAGTTGGGTTACGAAAAGGTTTGCTCTTTGTGAGTTTTAATATATAATCTACTGATTTAGTTCAAACTACCTTTCATTTCGGATTAATATATCGAAACCATTATTTATATGTAGGTACATGCAGTCACTAGCATCTTATAATATATCTATGGCATTGCAGATATCGGAAAGCTGTCATAACTTTACATAAACGTAATATTTTATAGCATTAAATTGCAAACGAAAACATTAATGATTAGTATATCAAGGATCAATGTAATATAATAACGATAACATCATTATGTGTAAATTTAAAGTTATTAATCACATGATAAAAATAAGGTGATAATTATGATACTTAGGGCCCTGATATTATTTGCCCTTCGAGGACAGACATCGAGAAGGATAAGCCCAGTTCTTATTTTGTTTTCATCGAAAGGACTGCACAGCATGTTTGACCCTCGGACAGTGGACCGCCCTTGCGTCAGGTATGATGCACGTGTTTCACTTGCTTTGTTCCTTAAGGAGGAAATAGGAGACAAGTGAGTGACTAGCTTGTGGAAGAAAAAAGGAAAACGTCGTTACAGATTTAGCGCCATGGCTTAGTAGTTAAAAGCGTCGTCATGAATAATGCAAGAGTAGTAGCAGTAGAAGCAGCAGCAGCTCCGAAAGTTAGCTGCTTGCCGGGCTTTGTAAATCTGTAATGATGCCGTCGGCCCACAAGGAGTAAAGTATTATCGGCGAAATATCATGGCTCGCAGTTACCCACTCTAACATTTGATCCGAGGCGATAAACGATTCAACTCATTTTTGCATTGTTTAAATCCCTCCTTTTTGTGCATAACTGTTCACCCCAAAAGCTAATAGTTATGATTATGAATAACGTACGTTAAAATATGTGGTACTAACAACTTATTTCCTAAATGCCGACAGAAGTCTACTTTGAGGTATTTTAGAAGTTCTAAAATTAACACTTTTTTTTCGAAACTTTTAAAACTTCATGTAGCATGGGAACAGTGCACTGTGTAGGAAGTTTGTTGTAGGTTTATTATTAAAAGCGCAGCATTTACTTAAGGATGGTGCTTGCTGATATTGTTGTACTTTCTCAACTAAATTCGGTTCGAAATTTTAACTAAAATGCAGTTTAACAGCCCCCCCCCCTCATGCATAAATAATGCAGGGAAGGGCAAAAAATAAGATATAGCTTATACGATTGTGTTTGTGCTTGGAAAAACTGACAATTTTGAAATCACTTTCCAAAAACATTTCACGATTGAAATTGGAGCTTAATTTAGTAATTTGCATAATTGTATATTGTTTGTAAAATTAGAATCGCAAGTTGAAATGTTTTCCTCCAGTTCTCTTCATATTTATGCTTGTAGAACACTTTATCAGTTTTGGTGATCCTTGACATCTAAATGGCAGTTCTTTGCCTTCTTCGCTGGTCAGGCGCCAAGTAGGGAGAGGTTTTACTGACCATAACATGAGAACGTACTCTCCATACAGCGATAACAAACCAGAGCTTCCGCTTGGGGATGCGCTAAACAATATTATCATTCAGAAATCTACGAAGGGTAGATCATAGTTATTGGAGCAAGCTGTGTGCATGAATGGAAACATAGTGAATGGCACATTTAATTTAATTCTACAAGTCTTCTGTCTACATTCCACTCTGGCGTCTTTGCATCCTCGGATACACATCGACTGTCAACTGACAGTGAAATTATCTATAGAAATTGGCCTAGCTTCTTTGTAATTGCATAATTTCGACTCTAGGAAATTGCATGCTTTCAGGATGCTATATATCTTGCTTTAATATTCCATTTTCAGCATTGCCAGTACTCACTCCCCTATGTGCAAATTCTGTTGCCTGTTAATATGATCTATTGCATTTTAGTATCTGATTTTAAGGGGACACTCAACAATCACTTTTTCGTATAATTCTTCTAATCTATATGAGTGCTCTCCAACTTGCATATGTGCTCATTTAACTCATGCCTAAGAAGATGCAGGTGCCATCACAACCACTATTTGACTGTCCCTCCCGCTTATATAGCCGAGGCGAATTACTGGCGAACGTTCTGGAATATATACTTCTCCTAAAGTGACTTTGACCTCAGTTCCCGACAAATTCACGTCTGAGGAAAGCGAAAATTACGAGAGTAGGGAGTGTGTATCGGTGAGTCTATTTGTCTTGTCTAGGGCACAAAGTTTTGACACACTAGCGGCACAGCTGTTTGAAATGATAAAAGCGCCGTTAGGGCAAGTATCCTTCTTTTGCTAGCAAAAAGGTAAAACAGTGGATAGGGAAGTAATGAAGGCATACAAAAATACACTTCATGGGTGTGTACTGGGAAGGTATTCGGAAGGAAATACTTTTGTCCTGAAATTTGAATTAATATTAAAACTCTTGGAATAAAAATTTGCATATGAAGGGCACTAGAAAAATACGTCACAGACGTATATAATTCTTACAGTAAATCTTTAATTTGGAAAAAACGTTACTTGGAGTCATGTTATCATAGAAGTTAAAGGAGCTATACAAACGGAAATATTCTGATGTGTGCGCTCACATGACTTTTTCTACTCATTTATGTACACACGATTCTTAAAAAGGCTTATTTTACTATCTACTTCAAGTTAATTGAGATAAACGTTTGCAGAAATTGTTTAATTACATATTTCCTTGTAGATACAATGGGAATAGGAGAATACAGTAGGGTTTAAGCGATAATCGAATCTTGAAAGCGCTGGTTGCTATGTGATGGCCTTGAAATTACATTCTCTTTGCACATCCAGAACTTAAAATAAAAGACTTCCCATTGGAGAAACGTAAGAGTATTGCAAAATTCAAAGAAATAACAAGGAATATGTAGGAAATGGTTCTCTCCACAAATATTATTTGATATAAATTGTGTGTTTTGAGATGTACATACATTTTTGTGTAGTAAATCTTGTCTATCTCTTACTGTTTACCACTAATGCAAAAGTCGTCCAGAATTAAGAGAGCTTCTGAGGACATTCCTAGAAAATTAATTTCACTTGTCATGAAAATATCTTACACATATGGTATTTTAATCAACATTGTTGGAGCAATTTTTGATAAAATCAGTTTTCGAAAAATGTTCCACGTAAAAGGTAGTCTGGAGTGGGGAGATTTTCTTGAAAATATTTTGTTTCGTATCCTTGGAAGGTGCTGAACTTATGTATTAAATTTGCTATTCAATCGATGTTTCGTTTTTGAGTTATGCTTTACAGACACAGCGCGTGCGAACCTTTTTTTCTCCTGAAAATGCTTTTTCAGGAGACCTCGAAACCTGTATTTCCAGAGAAATCTTGGTATCCTTCTCTACCTACTGTGGTACAGAAAATAAAAAGAAGGGGAAAAACGGACTTGTCTGTATTGATGCAACAGATTAGAAAGAAGCGTTTACAGTAGGTAATTGAGCTATATTGTGACGTAGATTGACGGTTTAATCGCTAGCTTTGCAGACTTTGAAAGGAGTGTTTTTCTTGAGAGTGCGGGATGTGCAATTGGTTTTGGCAGGGCTTCTGTGTAAACAGATGGTTGACAGTCGAGGAGGAGGCGGCGGCAGATTCGCGATAGCCAGTGACATTTATCGTTCAGTGAAATCTAGCCAGGCTACCAGCGAGAAGTGCAGCATGTTCAAGTGCGACGTGCTTCGTGTCTTCACCAAACTCTGGCGGAAAGCTTTCACAAAAGTACGTGTTGTTTTGTTTACATCGCGAGTGGTCCGCCAGTTGCAGTGTCGGACAGCGAATTAAAATTAGCTGCCTCAGCATAGTTTTACATAGAAAAAGAAGATCAAGGTGGAAAACTCCTGTTCCAATAATTTATTTTCAGAACCCGCCGTCCGCTATCTCTCCAGGAACGATATTCTGGCGCTACCAAGCAGGATCGTTTAGCTTGTCTTCTCTTCACTCTTTCAAAATGATTCTGGTCTGCTGGACCGAACTAATGGAAAGTGAGATTTAAATTTCTATAAATACAATTTTGTTATTTTTCAAGCATATAGTTGCGATACCACTTCTAGTTTCCGAGTACGATGAAACGTTAGCAAAGAAAGTTATTTCGCGAGATCAGAGATAAAAGTTAACAATCTAATATTTTTGAGTCTTGGGAAATGTAATTGATTAAAATGAGAATGTAGTATACCATTTTCTTAGCTGCACAAGCCAGAAGTGTAATTATTTGGAAGAATTTTGGATATTAACATGTTCGACCCCACCTCATTTTCAAGGCGGTTTTTCTTAACATTTGTTTACTTTTAAAATGTATTCTCAAATGTATTATCTATTTGAATAGTTGTATAGGTTGATTACACTTTTTACTTGCTCTGGTGAATAATTGGTAGTTCGAAAAGCAACTGTTTCGTCATAAATGTAAATGAAAATTTTACCGCAAATGTTTTGATGTTCGTGAATTAGAAAAAAAGCATCGGTAACAATGATCCCTGCGCGTTAAAAAATGAGTACTAACTTACTATGTAAGTTCAACATCTTCCGAAACGCTATAGATTTTCAAGAAAATACTCTCATTCCAAACTACCCTTAACATGAAACATTGTTCGCTATTTTTCCATTTTCTGAAAAACGACCTAACGATTTTAATCAAAATGTCATATAAGACATGATTTAAAACGTATATCTAAATAATAATAATAATAATAATAATAATAATAATAATAATAATAATAATAATAATAATAATAATAATAATAATAATAATAAACGATGGTGGCTAGAGAGTCATGTGAATGTAACACTTTTTCATACCCATAATAACATTTTCTATTAGGGTATATTTCAAAACACTGAACGAATTAAACATTCTATGGTTGATCATTTTCTTTTTCCCTTTCAAGCAGATGTTTTGAAGCTGATTTCCAACTTAACTGTTCCAACTTCGATGTAATGCTTGGTACTCGGATAATATTTGTTTAAGATGAAACTTTTCTAGTAGTACAAAAAATTAAAAAGGAAACTAGTACCCTCGAAGGACAAAAGTACTCCAAAAGGCAATTAAATTATCAAACACATCAAAGTCTATGCCCTATCAAGTGTAGAAAGGGACGTAACGGTCGCGGTTTTTGGCATCATATTGCTAGTACACCTAAAACAGTTTAAAACCAGCAAGTTTATGCTACAAATCCCCCTTAAACTAATGATGTGCACATATTTTGCTCTTACCTGGTATTCGTGTCATAATTACCATATTTGACGCGACGGTTAGTTTTTAGAACAACCGACCGAGTACTAATTGTTTGTAGTCAGTTGCTGTCATCCCAATTCCTAGATCGCTGCAGGCTCATGGCTTCTAAAATACTGTTTTCTTGACGAGCTTGACGAGAAGCTGCGTCGTGAATACTGACAAAAATTGGATCACATGATTTAATCTTCTTGAAAAGCTGCATCTGTCGTACCAGTATAAACAAGAGAAGTGATTCTCTTGTCGCCTTACCGCACCTCCTTTGTTTGGTGCATAAGCATTTCTCCAAGCGTTAGAGAAGTTTTGTTTTGAGTCCCATGAATGCGTCCTGGCTCGAGGAAGGGTAGGTGTAGGAAAATCCACGGATATATAATTTAAATGAAATAACGTATAAAATGTGTGCATTGTTGTTATTATTATTGTTGTTGTTTTTATTATTATTATTAGTATTACTACTACTGCAATTTCATTTTATTGCGCGTTGTGCTTCCCCATATTTGCCTCATTTTCTCCTCGTGTCTTGTGAGTCAGTATAGATGTTTTCTATCTAATTAACCTGAATAATAAAAAATAGAAACCACACATAATTTCGAAACAGAAGGAACCATAATCATTTTTATGAAACGTAAAAACGTTTATTGCCTCCATGGACTCTCAGAATCCGCGTTGTATTGACTATTTCTCTTTGTTCATGCTGCTCCTTAAGTTAGCAGCCGTGCAAATAAAATCATCTCAGTAAAAGTTGCACACAATTATTAATGGGGGCAATAAAACGATTTGGTGCTATAATAGAGGAAGTTCGTTCTTTGCTGGTTAAGGTACCGTCATATAGTGATAATAAATGGCCACCTCTGTTGCTTCCTGTCTTATAAATGGCAGCCTCTAGAGTGTTGTTTCCATTAGAACGCAAGATAAAAAGTGAAAAACCACATACCTAATGCATAAGTTGGTCCTTTTGCTCCAGACCTATAGTGTTAAACTATTGTGCCCAAAAATACCCCATAGGTTTATCTTTTAAATAATGGTATGTTTTCGTAACCCGCACCAGTCTTATAAATCTATTGTAGTCCTTATGTGCTTGACCTGTCTAACACAACAAATGAAAGTAGTCAACTTTCATGCTTAAGGTATTGTTCAAGCATGTCAGCCAAGTATTTGCAACAATTTTCAATGTAAAGGAGAAAAATGTCAGCTTTTTATTTATAAAAATGACAACCATTTTGATTAAAATACAGCCTATGGTAACATAACCCCTTTCGAAATTTCGTTTTACAGTTTCAAGTTTTTCCCAGGCTGTCCCATAGCTTAGTCGGTAGAGCATCTACATACTGAGTAAGGAGGCCGGGTTCGATTCTCGCCTGGGAAGTGCAAATTTTCTCTAGCCTAGATTATTCCCTATTCTCCCCAGAGTCTGGAAGTATGAACGAGAGCGTAAGTGTGTGTGTGTGTGTGTGTGTTTGTGTTTGTGTGTGTGTGTGAGTGTGTGTGAGTGAATTTAATGTTTAAAAAACCCAAGTACACAATACCCAGTGTAAAATGAGTTAAAAATATTAAGGCCGCCGATATGACCATTGGAGTTAAAGGTGGGGTATAAATGTAAAAATTAAAAACAAAGCTTTATTCCCCGTGAACTGTCATTCGCCATTTATAAAGCATGTTACCTGCCCCCTTTCCTATAGATTAATTAATAATAAAAACTGACAAAATTCGAACTGTTGGGTTTCGTTCCCCGTAATGCGCAAGCAAGCCATTCCATATTGCGCAATTTAAGATTATTTTTAATAAAAATTGCCATAGGTAAGAAAGGGTTTTGAACTTTTTAGCAGAGTTAAACATGAACTTGAGCATTTAAAACTTTAGATATGGAATTTTTATACTCTTGGCATCTTTGTAACTTTGTTTTATTGTGGCTTTTGCCTCTGTTTTGTGTATTTAGATAGATTTATTTTAGTGTTTACAAGTAATTTTATTTTATATTGCAGTTTATATCTGGCTTTTGCCATGAACTGTTTTTAAGGGCGCTGACGACCAAGAAGTTGAGCGCCCTTAAATCTACCTCTCTCTCTCTCTCTCTCTCTCTCTCTCTCTCTCTCTCTCTCTCTCTCTCTCTCGCTTTGAAGCGATAACAATTCTGCAGTGTTAATAAAGGCATACCTCTAAACGACCATTTTGTAATAACACAATGTTTATACGTAAAAAATAAAAAAGCTTCCTTTACCACGTTTCAAGCGTATAGACAAGGTAAAAATAAACATTTATTTTATGTGATAAAACTATAGATGTGTTATTTTTAGTTAGATGACTTGAAAGGGTAGGTGCTTCAATTAGATTAAGTGTTACAGAAGTTACAGTTTGCAGTGGAAGAGGTAAAAAACTTGTTTTGTTATTGTCGTTTAGAGTTTTAGTGTTCGTGTTGTTTGTTACGATTGGCTTTTCGGAGTCCCGATACGTGAATGCAAACCGCATGTGTGCAAATGTTTAATGCTGTTCGAATTGTCTTCCACTTAACTGAATCCAAAATTAATTATCCCGTGTTTTACTGATGAATTGCATGCTTCTGACATAATTCCACACCAGCCTTGTGTGCTGCCTTGAATAGGTGATTAACAGGTGCAGATGTTCAATAAATCATCTGCAGATATACAAGTCAAACAATAAAACATTATGAGACAATTGGAAGAACATGTAATTAACAACCCTGTGCACTCCAAGTATGGATTTGTACGCAACTAGCTGTCATACCCAGCATACCATTACTGCTTCATTCTGTACAATATGTCAGAAAGGAATTGAAAATCAGGATATGTGGTAACTTTTGCAAGTCGTGAGTAAAACTTACTATTTTTTGCACGTGCCTTAAGCGCAAGTGGCCAAAGTTTTTTCCATATTGATCGAATGGTATAAATTTGTACATGTATAAGGTGTTGAAAATGGGTAGGTATAGTGCCATGATATAAGATATCCTATCATTTTTTCCAAACCTACAGCTCAAGTACACGAATGTATGTGCCGTTCGGCTAAGCAGTGTAGTTTTGTCTATACGGACTAAAAAAGAGAAGTGGTTTTTAAGTACTCCGAGATGCTACATGATTGAAGACATTGTGAATGTTTTGTGGTGACCTTTGATTTCACGAGGTTCTACAGTATAATTGTGCATTGCTTTGATTGGATGGGTCAAACAAAGCAGGTTTCTACATGAGAGGCTGCGAATATGACGGGGTAGTTTTGAGAGTTGTAAGAGGACCTACATTGTTGTGGGATTCGTAATTTGCTATAAAAGCAGACACAAATTTAAAGGCGGGTGCAGGAGGAGCTTGTCAGCAGAGCAATCAGAGGCTTGCCACGCTTTGCGGTGTTGAGTTAAAGATTCTGTGAAATCACGCTGTAAAGCGGATAATATAAATATCATTTGCACCCACAAAGTTTACTTGTGCAACAGGAAAGAAAATAATCTGATCATGAAATGGTCCGCCATTAAATTTTGTATCTGCCGTAATTTCTTTGTTTATCGTGCCTTAATTGTCTTTATATATGTGAATAAGTTGTTTGTGGTTCCTTGTGATTTTTCACTTTCCCGCTAAATGATATACCCACCCCCATTCATTTAAAATGCAAGTTTATTCTTTAATTCTGAAAAGGAGAATTTTACAGTATCGCACTAATATCTTGTCAACGTTTTGATCCAGTAGAGTTGCAAAATGAAGCCACAATGAGACTTATCATATCATTAAATCCATATATTTATTTTTTGACACAGTAATACAGATACTATTATCAGTTATAATGTACCCTTTTTATGTGTCAGTTACATCTAAATAAAATGTTGCAAAATGTATGTACTACTCAGATCATTTCAATGAATTTTCTCCCATGGTTAGCAATTTTTATAGCACGTTAACGTTTTGTGGCAAACCTGCGTGTTTAAAATTATCATTTTTGTACCAGAAATGTTAAAATTTGTAGTTTAAGTGCACAAGACATTCAGATACAACTGTTTCATCTATGAAATAATAAGCACGTACTTACGTGTAGTATATTGAAATAGCGTTCAAATGTATATCGGAAACACGGAGAATAAATTCAGAACTCATAATAATGACGTTCGTGAAGTAAAAAGAAAAAGAAGGAAATTGAAACTTTCAAGCGTTTTCCGTCAGGCAACATCCTTGCATGTGAAATATAACGGCATGAAATATTTCTAAGATGGCTAAAGCGACCACACAAAATAATGTGTGTCTTTGTGAGCTCTGTTTTCCCTGAAGTAAGCGTTTGTCAGCCCATTATAGGCTCTTAGTTGTACAAAATTATTATAGAAGTTCAATCAGAATAAACAGGACAATACGGACTACTCAGAAAATTCATTATGTACTTTTATTGGCAATGTAAATGTTGTCAATTTATCATTTTAATAAAAATGGTTAACAGCCATTTTTGAGAAAATTAAACTTAACTAAATGTGTTCCATGTAAATGCTAGTTTGAAGTTGGGCGAATGTTTTTAATGCTCTCCTGGCAGTGTTTGATTGATGTACGATAATTTGTGTTTTTATTTTCGTATCTGAATTATGCAGTTAACATACCCGCGCGCGGACCTTACTCTAAAAATTCTTATTTTGGGGGTGGTTTCATTGCTTCTCAATATGTGTAATGTGTTCGCAAAGTTCGTAGCAATACGGCGTACCATCGAGCTTCAGTTTTCGAATAAATTAGTATTGTCGAGCTGTGTTTCGAGCTTATGTATGTAAAGTTTACACGGTTGAGGAGTATTTTAATACAGATATGTATATACATTTACAAGTGAAGTCAGGAAATAAATTTCTCCACATGTATTACTCAAAAAAATGGCTCGAGTTTGCTACAAGTATGTATCCCCTAGACTGCGGTATCACTGACAAATTGTTGGTGACAGGTGATTTCTCATTTATTCCAGGTCCCTCTTTTGGGAGCTTTAAGAAGTGATTTTCAATTAATTCATTGCTCCTGGTTCAGCTATGAACGTAAGTTTTATCAAGCTAAGTCTAATAGGTCATAAGCAAGATTTTAAACATAGTCTACAAAGACATTTGTAGTGGACTTTGAGAAAATGCAAGGTTCCATGTCGCTGACATCAATGCTTAGGATGATGCACATCTGCATCGTGGAAAACGTAGGGGGGGAAAACTCTGCTATGTTACATTCACACGACTTTCTCTTCAGACTATTTGTACACAATTTTATTTTCTAAGTACGTGTTAATGGCAATAAACGTTTGCAGAAATGGTTTGGTTATACATTTCATTGCATGTTCAAAGGGGATACAGGAGACTAAAGCGATAGGTCGCCTTATATCTTTAAGTATTCGTGACGAACACACGAATGACGAGGCATTTAAAAGGAAATGGTATAATAAACTACGAGTAATTGAAATTTCAAGATAAAAGGAACAGCTATTTCGAAAATGGTTAGGGACACACTTTTTTGGTGCATGACGATGACTCGAAATATGATAATATGCAATAAAAAGGTTTCAGAATCAATTTTAGGGTAAGATTACTTCGCAAAACACCAATCGCCTATTATTTCGGTTCTGGGTATATACATTGAAGCTCCAATTCCGCAAATTCGCAATACATGATTGATTAAATCTGAACCGCAAGCCACAGCAGTGAACAAGTGCGCGTCAAATCCAGGCACCTGTGTTTGTGGTGGAAGCTTATGCCGAGAAAGGGCATAGATTGATAGAGTCCCGGCACCATGAAGATTTGTTATCGAACCTTAAACGAATACAAGAGCACTATTTGGCTCCCAAAACATATTTCGGTATGTAAAGTGACGATGCAAACGATGTCAAACTCTGGGTACAAGGTGTATGATTACTAAATTGTAACGATTGCAGTTCATTTTCGGAAGCAAATTACGATTAAAGTTACATTTGTAGGAAGTAACTATATTTAAGGATTTTATTAAATAAGAATAGCTTGGCACACAAAATTAAATGGCTGCTGGCAACTGAACAGTACTATTCTCTTTCTTGTTGTGCAAATACATTTTGTGAGCGCAAATAATATTTATATCTCCGGCTTTACAACGTGTTTAACTGTACAACACTGCAATGCGCGGTAAGCCTCTGATCGGGTGTTGTGTTGAGCCACCCACCATTAAATTTTTTGTCAGCCATAATAAAATTATAAAAATAATATCAAATCGTTAGACAGTGCTATTTTTTCTCGGTTACTTCCCATTCCTGCATAATTTGCAATGACACATGTTTTTCATCCACCACAGGAGCATTTGGATTTTAATATATTCACTTGTGGAATTGAAAAAACGGGGCAGATTATTTACCAGTGATGAAATGAAAGATGAAGAATTAAAAAGAAGCTTGAGTGGACAGGATGTCGTCAGGAATAGAAAATTTGGTCGTAGTCTGACTGGTGTCTGACTATGTACTATTGGGGTATTGTGTTGAAAAATGATGGATGTAGCAACAGAGGAGCGTTTTTTACCTTTATGTAAAACTTAGGAAACTTACTTTTTGACTTGCTCTAATTTATATATAGTAACGATAGTGGCAGACACATCATTTAATGGCAGCTGATACTTGACCACTACTGTTCTCTTTCCTGTTGCACAAATAAATTTTGTGGGCCCAAATGAGATTTATACCACCGGCTTTACAGCGTGCTTTCACATTGTGTTTAGCTATTCAACACCGCAAAGCTTGGCAAGCTTGCGTTTTGTGTTGACCACCCGCCATTAAATTTTGTGTCAGCCACAATGACAAAATAGACTCCATAATGTTCATACTCTACCGGAAAAAAAAACTGTATTGATATATTTTACTTTGGTTTGTTGTGCAGGGGGACTATATTCGACACCCGGTGCTGTATGAGTTGAGCCATAAGTATGGGCTCCAGAGCGGCACAGACTGCGAGCCCGAGCCCCAGAAACTTGACGAGCTCCGGGAACATATCCGACGGGAGATCCGCAAGGAGCTCAAGATCAAGGAGGGTGCCGAGAAACTGCGTGAAGTGGCCAAGGACCGCAGAAGTCTCGCCGACGTGGCCACCATCGTAAAGAAGGCCAACACAAAACTCGCCGAGCTGCAAGCCGAACTTCAGGAGCTGGAATCGCAGATCATCCTGACCCAGGGTCAGACCACCTCCTCCACGCCTCCGGCCTCCGCCCTCAACAACGGCCAGGGTGAGTGTAACCTAACACTTATCTGTATAATTTAGTAAGTGAAGTCCAGAAATATAGGTAGAATCACACCGAAAAATTCAATGTCATAGCCGGGATTTGAACCTTGTATCTTCCACTCTAAGTGCGGCTGCTCTAACCAAGTTACCATGGCAACATGCCGGTAGGAAATTAAATTGGAAATATGTAAATGAAAACATCAACTACCTTCCTTGTGTTGCGGTTGTAGGATTAAGTAATCGTGGAGCCAATGATACATTATTTCCAGAAGACAATAAATACACTTCCAAGCTGAAATTTCATTTTGGAGAAGGAAAAACAAAAGTTTCACGTTTACATGTAGGCACGTGCGTAGATGTATGCAAACATAATGCAGAATTGTGTAACTTGGTTTTCTTTCTTTTCGCCATAGTAAGGTTCCTAATAATGCGCCTTTTTTGTTGTGGAATTTCTTCAGTTTGAAAATGCACGAGGAGATCTAAAGAGTGCTGATATCAAGCATGACTTTGAACTTAAGCTAGTAATAAATAATCTGTAGCACGACGAGCCAGATAGTCCTTTGCCGTCCACAGCGACTGCCGACCTCACGCTCACACACGCACGCATAGGTGGACTTTCATCCAACCAATACACAGAGATGATGTCAGCATTATGTTTTCCCCAGCCGGGATGTTGGTTTCCATTACTTATACAAAAATCGTGCTATCGAAGCTCAAGATTGCTCAAGATGCTGAGTTGACATCTGTCCTGTACATGGAAGAAACACCCGCACCTCCGGGTTTGCTCAGACCCATGTTTGTATTTAAAACACGCGTCTTTGAGGGAAAAGTTGTAATGTAATACAGAATTATTATAAGGATGTTTGAGAAATATGCAGAATCCCCTCCTTTTGGGGGAGGGGGGGGGGTACCTTGTTGGTAGCGTGGGTTCACTGCTATATATTATTGTCACCCAAGCGTCGATGCTGCCTACGCCGGCGCTCTCCAGGTAGATTCCTAGATTTCATCAGTGATCCTTGATCTCTTTACCAGGCTCAGCAAGGATTTGATCTAGGATGTCTCCACATGGAGTCCCAGTTGGCATGACTAGGAAGTGGACTCCGGACCAGACCTCCCAGCAGAGAAAAATCCCCACGCCTATTCCGGGAATCGAACCCGGGCCCTCCGTGCCTAGTCAGGCGCGCTACGGAGGCGCTCTTAAGCAGAATTTAAAAGCGTAACTTTTTGTTAAAAACATCCTGCAATGGGGCATTTTTCATACAATTCAAATTCCATTTTTTAAAAATAATTTTTAGCAAGTATCACCGTATGTGAACACTTAAATGAGTTAATTTAATAATGCCCGAAAATCTATTACAAAATGTTAAACTAAACTGGTTGAAATTTATAGTAGCAATTTCAGTACAAAGAATTTCATAAAATATTTTATTAGCAAGCCAAGTGGTGTGAGTGTAAAGTGTCTGCAGGGTCCACGTTCACGTCTCGGTTGCATTGAGTCGCCCGATTAAGGATCTCTATTTTCTTTTCTTTACTTTTCTTTCTTTCTTTCTTTCTTTCTTTCTTTCTTTCTTTCTTTCTTTCTTTCTTTCTTTCTTTCTTTCTTTCTTTCTTTCTTTCTTTCATTCTTTCTTTCTTTCTTTCTTTCTTTCTTTCTTAATTTCGTTCTTTTTTTTTTTTTCAAGAATATCTTCATAATACCTCGTTTAACCTCAAACTCATTGCAGAAGTGAGTTAGTAAAGAAGAACGTTGCTATATTTAAAAGAACTGTGATATTGATGTTCCGCACAGTTACCCCGAGAAGACGTCTGTGTTTATAGCAGGTCTGGGCAACTGTGATCACTGAGCGCAGCCGGCTCAAGGTCTTGCGCTGATAACCGTATGTTTATCAAGTTAAGAAGGTCGCTCAAGGTGTACCGCGAGTCGCTCAGGCCAGGTTTATACGGGAGAAAAGGCGCCCATTGCAGTAACACGGCTGCAAGAATCCAAACTACTGGACGACCGACGGCCCTCCAAAAGATAAAACTAACTTGAGCTCCTCCCCCAGTGAAGGTCGCCCAGAATCAGACGCAATGATTGTTTACTGCAACATAATCGCTAAATAGATAAGAAAGTGATTGGGGAATTCCAGTGCATTAAAACGGGACGACCACAAGTGTTTTCTCACGCCGCCCGCCTTTTAGAACCGCACCCAATTGTACTGGTATCTCCCTGAAGCATCGGGTTCAAATCGCCGCATTTTGTTTATTGCCTGTCTATTGTTTTTCTTCTTGCAGCGGTCAAGGTTTTCTCGTTCCCTTTCTGCTCCACATTGGATGATTAACGATGGTATTGTTGCTTCAAGTAATGCTCTTTAAGCTATAGAGCTTCATTTTACGAACCTGTCATTATTTCATTGCTCAATATGCATTGGAATAAGAGATCAGTAAATATTGGACAGAAAGTCAGAAAAATGAAAATGCAAAATCGGGAAAGAACTGTTGAAAAACAGACGACTGCAATAACTTAGGAAACATTCGTCTGCACACTAAAAATTATAGCAACCAAATTAACAGAAACAAAATACTCATTTTGTAGAATGAACAAAAGGATATTAAAGTTTGCGTTCTGCAACATTGCATGTTTTTAGCTTTTTCGTTTACGATGTTCACAAAATTATTTTATGTGCACTTAGTACAGTAACATTTTATAAATGACCGGAAATTGTTGTGAAATTAGCTATTCATCTGACAATAAAGAGTGCAAAAGTCAGTAATTATTCACGTTTGTAGTCCTCATTAATGCATCGGTTTTTACGATTTCATTATGACATTGTCAATTACCTTACTAAATGCATATACATAAAATAATTTTGTAAACATCTCAACAAGAAAATATTGAAAATTCAGTGGTATTTTCAAAACATTATACCAGTAACATGAAACATGTTCAAAAACGCCAGAACAGGTAAAGTGTATGTTTTATTCTTTCTACATATTAACAAGGCTCGCTGCTAGAAGTTTTTAGACTAAAAATGAATACTATCTAGACTATCCAGCGGCACCAAATGTCTCCTTGAAAGAACGTTTAATCTACGTCAGGTTGTCCAACAGAGAAGTCAGAAACAAAAGTAGGATAGATCAGAAACGAGAAGTAGAATCGATATCGAACTTCGTACTTAAATCTAGCATGTTTCATATATTTACACATAGGGTATAGGGTATTGGTTTAATTTGTTTCTTGCCTAAAGAAAGAGAAAGGGATAAGGTGAAAAGCAACGCTGATACTCGCCCCTCTGTCTGTTGTTATGGGGAGGGTGGGAGAAGAATCGACGCCTTCTATCCAATCAGTGCTGGACTGAAGAGACAAGTATCAATGGACTACTGCCTGCAAAACTTGTTTTCTATCCCCTGGCCCTAACTTGCGTGGTGGAAGCGACCTTCCACTTTTTAAACTACACCACCACAACTGTAAATGAAACACGATCTTCAACAAATTTACTGCATTCCATACGACGATTTACATTATAAAATTGTCTTTTCTTCTGTTTTTTCTCCCCTTGAAAACCGCTCTTAACGAATTTACTTAAAATCTTAAGGTTAAAGATATTAGTTTGACAGAGAAAATGTTTTCATTTTGTTATAGTGGTTTGTGAAGTCTTCGTCATTCTTATGGAACTAAGTGGGTAATGAGAGATAAAGAAACAAATACAGAAATTATCACAACATAGTTTGAATTAACTTTTCGTGGCTTTAGCCTTTTCTGAGATATTTCCTGCAGTTCATTTGCATTTTTCCAAAATGTTAGGAATGCAATTGTGGAATGATGCGTATTTTCTGTTTCTGATAAAGAACACTCAAACTGTATGCAATATCAAGACTAATGTAACCATCTGCTTTATAAACGCGTGGTTGTCTCTCTAGACTAAAATGTCTTAGAAACCCTTTCGAGAAACTCTTATTGGAATTAAATAGGAAGTAGACAGGGAAACCAGTTTTTAAATTAATATTTTGTAGAAGAGCCATGGAAATAAAGGACACAGAAAGTTGTGTAATTATCAGGTTTGTTTGTTTGAAAATACACATCTTTTCGAAGAAAAACTTGAAGAATCAGATCGAGGTTTGCAAACTGGGTGTGGTGTTGACAACTTCTCAGAAAAAAAAAATCTCGTAAGTGCAATGCATTATTATTACATAAGTAGATAGGTATATATTACTGACTAAGAACCTGACTTCAGTATTTGTACATCTTTAATTTCAAAATCTCTTAAAAATTACATTTTTGAAGTTTGTCATCCATGGTAACATACGGAAGTCATCCGGATCGTGTGTTTTCTCTATTAAATTCACATACACATTCATTTACTCTGCCACTCATACATTTACACACTCTCTCACTCAAACACCCATGCCCGAGGCGGGACTCGATCACGCGAAACTCTGTGCGGCGGGGCGCCAAAGACGCGTTCCAGTGACCATGGTTATGAGGGCCTGCAGAGGTTTACTTATTTATTGTGTAATAATAAAGGAATAGCTCGAAAAAATATATAAATAAAAATACCGTAGTAGACCAAAAAAACTCATGCACATCAATTCTGTTTTGCTACTGTGAACAGGGTATCTATGATTTAAAACTGTGGCTGCCAAAAGTGGAGAGCTGTTCCTATGCATTTAAATTAAAATCGTTTTATTAATTAATAAAAGTGGAAGTAAGTAATGTACGAATAACGCGTTCACTTAAACTTTCCTTTAAATCAAAATTTTCTATGTGAAGGCCTTATAGGTAATAAAACTATTAATGTTATTTAAATTTACAATGCTGTTAGTTTCTTTCTTTCTTTTTTTCTTTTTACCTAGTGTGCTGTACTATTGTGGTTTTTAAACCCTCACTTTTTTTTTGAATTGTCAAATTTACGTGTTGATGACAAAATAAGTTTGTAAAGCCTTGGGCGGAACATGGCAATTGCAGAGTGGGAGGGCAGCTGGGAAAGTTAGGCATTGCTCCAAGGAACGTTCGAACGTGGACCTATACCCCATTCTTATGTAAATTTTTGTAGGTGCGTTCAGTTCAACAGATTTCTTGAGAATTCATCAATAAACGTCAGTACATCTGCGGAGGTATACATTTTCGTGGTGTTAACGAGATATCCACTGTAATATCTACATCTAAAAGTTAAATTTGAACCTTGAAGCTATACAGAGTAACTGTAAACGAGCAAATGTTGAAAGAAGATGCTGTACTCGATTATCTGGCTGGAGAAATAGCGTTGAGCCGGAAGCTTACAAGTACTTGGTTTGCCTTTGTAGCATGTTCCTCCACATCTGTGTACGAAGCACGTACTTACCTGGTGCAGAGTGATGAATGTTGATTAACCCAACACCTTGGAGCGTCAAACAAGCGGGAGGTGTTGGTAGGATACACAAACCACAAAGCGACCTCATTTTTAAACACTCACAACCGACGAGCTAACTAACTTTTCCTGAGAAATCTCTCCTTAGAATCGCAGCTTCTTGTCACGGTTTTCCTGTCTTTTTAGTTCATGAGTAGCAATTATAAAGGACTTTGCCCGTTTATTCCCTTATGAGGATGTGGAAAATAACTGGAAGATAATCCTGAAAAATGAAGCCTACTCAGTGCACTTTATGTTGCCTAAAACGTACTAAAAGAATGTTTATAAAATGTACTGAAAGCAGCTTTAATATTATTTTGAGACAGTTGATAGTAAAAGTCGACCTTTTTGCAATTCACGACAGTGTTAAAAGTACAAAATTCTACCACTAAGTGCTCAAAAGCTTTTAACACTCCGATAATGCCAACTTTGTTTTCTTGTGGAATATGACCATCGCCTCATTCCAGTAGGCAGTGAATCTGAGTTACACAATGCTCGTTTAAAATGAAGGTTCATTTCAATTCGAATATGATTAAGTGTAGAAACAATTGTAATATTAATTAAATTTCGTTACGTTATTTTCGTCGTTTTATTTCCACTGCCTCCCTTATGTAGAATATTATGGTTTTGTTAAAGTCATGTTGCCAACACTGATGCTACGCAAGGCAGATGAACATCGCGATGTCATATCCATGAGAAAGGTAAAACAATACCATATATTTATATATAATCTATAATATATCTATAAATATTCAGGACTGTCTAAAAATAGTGTGAGATGCACGGGTTAAAAGCATTTTATTTTGTTCATCACACCACAAAATAAAATCTTCCTTTTAACCCTTGTATCATAAATAACTATTTTTTTCTATCAGTACATAGGTATGAAAAGTAATTATAGTGCGTAAAAATGTACTAAAAGGCCAGCGAATATCTATTTTAATGCTTTGTCCCGAATGGCCTGAAATAATTATATTTGAAACTTATTACTTACCTATTTATGTCTTCTCTGTCGCCATCTGTAATAGATGAATCCAAAACTTTTATCGGAAATACAAGTTTCGAGCCGCTGTGAATTAAAATACTTTTATAAAAATCTGATGCGTTACATTCACATGACATTCTCTACTCTTGTAGTAACCATTCTTACAAACTCTTATTCCTATACCTTCTTCGTGTTAGTTGAGATAAACATTTGCAGAAATTACCTTATTGCTTGTTGTCTTGTAGGTGTAAGGAGAATGCAGTAGGATTTGAGCGACAGTCAAATCGTTTAAAGCTTTCAAATTCCGTTCTCTTTGCACGTTAACATATAAAAAATGAACAACGATGTTTGAACCCGCGACCTAGGGAATCCGAGGCTAGCATGTTACCCCTAGACCACAGAGGACGGCGTTTTCACTATCGCGTCAGCCTCCCATTATCCTTTTCTACCGACGGTAAAATCTGTTATGAATCCATTTTTGCATCTAGAGGAACATTTAGTAGATCGAAGTTTTGTAAGAATGTTTTGCACCAAACATACAAATGAATGACGAGTTGGGAATTCCATAGCTCTCTTCTGTCTTTTTTACCTTCTATCACCTTCTATGGCTGTGAAGCGTAGACATTACAGTGTAGATTCAATTAATTCTACAGTTTTAACATGAACAAATACACTAGCCGCCACTGTAACTGAAGTGAATGGTACGGCGACAATGAGCTATTATATTCTAAGCGCTGTAAATGGTTCTTGCGCATGTGCAGCATTTTGTTCACCTGCATTGTACAAGTGCTATTAAGACAAACAATGCAAGTTCCGAAAGCGTCTGTAATCTTTCCTGTTTGATGGTTCTTAAAATACCTATACCTTATTTCAAAACAGAAAACTGGCGCGCTCTTTGTGAAAGGGTAAGAACCAAACCTTTCCTTCGTTGTGGTACCAGCATCTAATTTTTAACGGTATTACATTTGGGATTCAGGAAATTAAGGAAATTAAAAATAGGGCCTTATTCAGGGTTGAAATTAAAAGTGAGACATATTTCACGCCTAAATATTTATATTTACACCCAATATACCGAACGAAATGACTCCGCGATAAGATGTGAGGCTCACATTCGGTAGGTCCGTGGTTCAAATCCCGGAACCGTGCCCCCAGACTTAGGGGATATGTCCAAGCTTTCCTCAGTCCTCGTCACTTGGATACCCAAGTTAGCAGGTATCCTAAATTTGGGCCTAGAATGTTTTCTTCCCAAATATAATTTCATTGCAACAATCGTCAAAGTCCACGGCCTATGATGCCGTGTGTAGTAAGAACGGTTTGTTAAATAGTACCAACATTGCAGCACTTAGTTTATAATTTAAACTAGATTAAATCACTGTATACCTTTTTAAATAATCCATTAAGTATCCGCTGATTTTAAAAAGTTCAATGAAGTGCAGCAGTGCATTTTGCAGAGCTACATATTAGATTTACACAATAATGCAGGTATGACACCCATATAAACATGGGCAGTAAAAAGCGAAATCGAAAATCATATTTTCGCCCAATATAAGAAAACCGAAAATGTGGGAAATTGTTGAGAAGAAAATGAGTGCATTACAGAGCAGACAGATGTCACGAGGGTAGAAACCAAAACACAATCGCAGATAATTATGAAACACAATAGCGTTACGACGGTTATTGTTGTGCTTGTATGTCGTGAACAATGAGAATACCTTAATGCGTTTACGTTTAAAGGTTTCGTTTCGCCCCATGTTCTCTTCCAACCCGCTCGGTATCTTACACAAGCATTCCATCCAGTTCACCTCCCACCTCAAGCAGTTTCGTGCATACATTTATGACATCGTAACTTTTCTTACAACAGTTTTATGCGTTTATATGGGTGTTGGAATCGATTTGAAGCTACTTTCCATACTCAATACCAACGTCTAAACGGGAATTCTGTTTCAACAGGCGAAGCTAGAGTGCGGTATTTTGGGATGTTTACAAAGTCTTTTAGAGTATCTACTAGTGGTTTCTCCTTTCACGTAAAAACGCTTCCAAATTTGTTCTTGCGTTATAAAAACAAATGTATTTTCGTAGTTCATTACCCTTGAGCACATACATTCACAATATTCTCTAAAACAGCATTTCTCACCGCGATGGCCTCAATGATCTTGATGGCCTAAATTCCTTTCGGTTTAGATTTCTTCCAGATACTGAAAAAGAAAGAGAAAAAAAAAAAAAAAAAAAAAGAAAAGAAGAAAGAAACGCACAAAACAAGGGATTCATAGTAAAACAATTTTGATTAAGTAAGAAATGTTGAGTGCTTTTTACTTTCTCTACTACGCAAAGTAGAGGAAGTAGGTATTGTATTCCAACCAAAAATCCGATGTCGAGATTTCACCGGAAATCATGTTTTGAAGCCCCCTAAATAAAAAAGAGCAATTTTAGAAAAAGGTCCATGTGTGTGTGTGTGTGTGTGTGTGTGTGTGTTTGTGTGTGCGTGCGTGCGTGTGTGTCTGTCAGTCATGGACAGCATTTTGTAGAGTGAACTATTTCGGAGATATTCCTTGTTATTTGTGTCAGTTTCGGAAAACTTAAAAACTTTCGTCAAATGCAGCATCCTTTTTCATTTTTTATATGTTAACCGTGCAAAGAGAACGGAAATTGAAAGCTTTAAACGATTTGACTGTCGCTCAAAGCCTACTGTATTCCCCTTACACCTACAAGACAACAAGCAATAAGGTAATTTCTGCAAATGTTTATCTCAACTAACACGAAGAAGATATAGGAATAAGAGTTTGTAAGAATGGTTACTACAAGAGTAGAGAAAGTCATGTGAGTGCAACAC
The DNA here is from genome assembly GCA_030765045.1 of Tenodera sinensis. Lineage (NCBI taxonomy): Eukaryota > Metazoa > Arthropoda > Insecta > Mantodea > Mantidae > Tenodera > Tenodera sinensis. The sequence goes on along the minus strand of CM060966.1, from coordinate 141,587,039 downwards.
ATCAATCTTTTTTTTCAAATTGTAACATTTATTTTAAGCTTTTATAGCGAGTCATTTTTACAGGGTGATGGGGCGTACACAGGGGTGGGGGTAACTCAGGAGGCTTAAGCTCCGTCTCAGACATCCAAAATCCTAATATCGAAGCAGTGCAGTACTATTTTTGTTTTCTGTAATTCTTATACACTTAAAGGTTTAGTAGGTACAGTGTACACAAAGGAATTTAGTAAAATTCACTGTTCGGGAGCATCTCTCAGTTTCTTATCGTCTTACGTACGGGGTATCGCAAGGGTTGAGGTATAACTACTGCTGACAGTTGCAATACGGGCTACAGGTGTGGCGCTGTAAGGAGGATAATGAAAGGGGGAATGGTAGATACACCTAACCTCATAGAAAAGCCACGTTTTAATTTTCTTTAGATGTATCTTCCTTTATTCACACTGGGGTTAAAATTCGCATCGAAATACATAGCTTTTAACAGTTTGTCTATTACATTATAGTACAGTTTCTGCGTTCGAATAAAAGGTTTTCTTATAATGCGCATGCAATAAACTGCCTTTCTTGGATGACATTACAATTTAATTACATTTCTGCGAATTTGCAGAGTTTCTGAAATTTGTCGAATTGTTACCAGCTTGACAGTAAACCAGTAATCTGGCCACGTGCAGCTTTACACGTGGTGTGAAACAAGCAAGTTATAGTTTGATGAGTAACGATTTAATAAGTCATCAGAAATAATCAATACTTGCCTTTCATGCCGACGACGTCCCATTGGTTATAACTATGTCCAGCCAGCAGCATGAATGCTGCTGTTATTGGAGAGGGGTAAAGAGAGGGAAAGAAGGGGAAGCTACGAAGGCCTCGTTAAGTAATTATGATAGGTTTGCATTTGACTAAATTCGCTTTCTGTACCTGTTAACCCCCAGGTACGTAAATTAGTACTATACCTATACAAGGTAACACGGGTAAATATTAAGCGATAGCAGGGAATTTGGTCCGTTCTTTTGCAAATTTGTCGTCTATGCGTCGTTACTCTTGCTCTACTCATTTTACTAACCACATACAATTAGTGTATGCATTGAGCAACATGGCAACCAGGGCCCTCATCGTGCAAATCACCGAAGTGAAGCAGTGGTGCACGCTGCGACCGAGCTAACTCATGTCATTTTCTCGAACGCTTGAAAAATTTGTGCCCGGTTTGTGTAGTGTATGTTGATAGACGAGCAGATGCAACTCGGATGGAAATGTCTGGAGTTTTCATCGACATGTCTGAACAGAGTCCTCGGGTTTTGGAAATCATGATCCTGAGATGAGAACTTGATAAATTTCTACCGAGGGTCAAATTGTCAATGCGGAAATGTATGCTCCAACGCATTCGGCGGGTTCGGCCGGAGCTGTACCGGAGTAGACAGTGGAATTTCCTCCACGACAACGCCCGTCCGCACAGTGCAATTCGTATGTTCAACTTTCTCGCCCGACTCAAAGTGACTGTTCTTCAGCACCCTCCTTATTCTCCAGAAATGGCGCCGGCAGACTTCTTGTTTTCGTTAACACCAGGTTTCACCATTTAAGTTAAAGGCGGGGTATAAATGCAATAATTAAAAAAATTAAATATGTCCTACGTATAATAACAAAAGTATTGGACAGTTCAAACAAGTCGCAAATGGTTAACACAGTAACTATACGTATTTCCTAAATACGTATAGATAGGTGTTCGAGAAAGTAAATGCTGTGGTCATTTTCTCGTCCCTGAACTGAGTGGCAAATCCAGTCACGATAGAGGAAAGGATTGGATCGAATTTGATGTTGAGTAATGGCGGGTCGTACTCGAAACGTTTTGGAACTGCATTACCACTTACGAATAAATGCAACTCTTTGTGTTTGTGGATAACGCGCGGTAGATTGTAAAATCCATGCTGCCAGTTGCTGAATTAGCCGATTTGCTCTGCTTATTTAAGAGCCTTTATCTCGCATCTAAACCTCTGGCGAAACTGTTGGATTCTAAATCGATGTCAGTTCTTGTACAACTTCACCTGTAAACGCGGATTGTAATGAGTACGTAAAGTGGATTCAAATGAATTTCAGATCAAAATACAACGACCCGATGTAATATATCCACCAGACATGCATGGCATGTGATGGTAATATATTTTAAAGCAGAACACGCCATCAGAGGCTTCAGATGCCCAACATTTCGGCAGTTAAGTCGGGCCAGGACGGGAGATTTGAATGCGTGTGCCCTTTTTCACAGTTAGATGGGAGTTAGCAACAGGTTGCGGCACGCCGGCTAGCGACCTTCACCTTGCCGAATGGCCGACCTCCCCTCTCCTGGTCCAACTCGTTCATCACCCGCCCGCTATGCGATCTTTATCTTTTCCATTGCAATGTAAACTAAAACTTCGAGTTACTGACGGATTCTAACCTTTCTGCACGATTCCTGAACTTGGGTCAAGTGTTCCTAAACAACAGTTTGATTTACAAGACAAGGATTTGAATTGGAACAGAAATAATTTTATTCAATAACACACTTGTCGCAGTTTTATAGGTTACCGTAAAATATACGGGAGTGGAGGCCATTTTACGACAATAGAGGCGTTTTAACAGCTTTGTGGGCAGATCCAAAGTGTTACAGATTTTCACCACGGACACGACAAACCATTAACTTTCATTGCATTATTTTCTACCTTACATTACAGACCGATGTATTGCGCTAATTTGGTGTAGAGTGCTGCGGTACTTCAGAGCTCAGCTATCAGCCGTCGTTAAATTGTATGTCTGCCATAAAGCTTGGTGTGTATGTGTGTGTGTGTGTGTGTGTGTGTGTGTGTGTGTGTGTGTGTGTGTGTGTGAGAGAGAGAGAGAGAGAGAGAGAGAGAGAGAGAAGAGAGAGAGAGAGAGAGTTCTGCTACAGATATGTATCTATACTTTTCTGGATTTGGAGGGGTTTTGAAAGCCACTAGTTCAGTTGGGAAAACCATAATTCCAAGAAAGTTACTAAATCGTCCACGTACGTTCTTGTCAAAATTGAATTAATAATGCAGTTCTAGCTTAGTGGTGTTGACAATTCATCCCTTTCTCACTTTTACGATCTTAAACAATGCAGTTAATACTGAAGTTAATTTGGCTGTCTGAGGATAAAAATAGAAACTCAGGTGATGCATTCGCACGACCTTCTCTTCGGATGATAAATCAAATATTTTTCGTATGTCTCATAGAAGTTTATCGTTGTCTTCGCTTCCTTTTAGTAGGAATTCTTTCGAATGAAATGAGGTTTCAACATGCGTAAACGCATTCAAATGTTTATTGGCAAAGCTCTTGCGAGAGAAAGAAAAAATAATTTCGTACATGTTTTACACTTCATAACATCACTACAAACAAAAAACGTTCACAAAACAAATGGGAAACGTATCCCGCAGCCATCAGAACGTGAATAAGAAACAATTTACATGAGGCAGTTCACTCTACATTTCACATTAGCGAACGTTCGAGCCCATTTATTGGCGATTACTAGAGGTCACTAGAGCTGCAATCAAATTTGAAATCCGCACGCTCTGTTGGGACCCAGGAAACGAGTCCATGATGAAGGATAGCTCTACTATTCTTTCCTGTTGTGCAAATACATTTTTTAAAATTTGTTTTCAAGTGGAGGAAAGATCCATGGGTGCAAATGATATTTATATCACAGCGTGTTTAACTACACAACACCGCAAGGTGTGGCAAGCCCTCGATTGGACGTTGTGTTGAGCCATTCACCATTTAATTTTGTGTCAGCCATAATTACCTGTGCAGTGTTAATACCGGGGCATTCCAATTTTTATTTATTTGTTCTACCTCGTTTCCTATGATCCTAAACCTCTGATCGGTGCATGTGGCCATGTGTAGTTCTCTAGTTTTGCTAAGTATATGTTTTGTGAAATAAGATGATGGATTACGTACCAATTCTAATCACAAATCCAAAATGTGAAGTGGAAACTTTCCTATCATACATGTTGAATATCGTCCTACACACCGATCATTCATGTGGTGTAGCAGATGTGTTTGTGTGTGTGTAGGGGGGGAAGGGGGATGCGGGCGCATGCGTGCGTGTGCGCGCCTGCGCTAGCCTGCATGTGTTTTATAAGCCGACCTATCATTGATATCTTTAAAAAAAACTGCAACATCGATTTAATTTTTCTACCATGAATTAAGTGTTCTGATATTAAGTTAAGCGTTTGTGAGTAAAGCTGTTTCCTAATTGATATTTTTAAAATAAAGTTGCAATGATTTGCCGAAAATATCACTCAGGATACCTTATTTATTTTGTTGTTGTAAAATTTAGTATTTTATAGCCAGGATTAAGGACCAAGTATATGTAGCTACAATTAATACAGGAGAATAACACATTTTTTTATCACTTTTCTTTTATCTTAAAGAATGTTAACAGGAAAGAGAAACTAAAACAAAGAAAAGAAAAAGGACCGCTCATTTCTCTTGCAGTAAAAAAAAAAAAAAAGGGTAGAGGGTGAGGGCACACAAGGGCTAAGCTTGGCTGCCGACTGTCCCACAGCAAAATACGTGCTGAGTTTCCGAAAGCTGCCGCGAGTGCGTTGCGACAACCGCATTACGGTAATGAGCAGTTGGTGCTAATTTATTAATTCATATTTGCTTCGTTTATTAGCAGTGAGGTGTCCATTAATAAAATATACTTTGCTTAGCACTGAGTTGATATAGTATAGCTGTGCAAAATTTAATGGCGGCTGGCTCAACACAAAGTCCAATCATAGGCTCGCCACGCCTTGCAGTATTGTGTAGTTAAACACGCCGTGAAATCACGCTGTACAGCCGGCGATGTAAATATCAGTGCACAAAATTTACTCGTATTTGTACGAAAAGTGAAACAAGCCTAATTAACTGATTTCTTTAAAGGAGGACCAAGATCAAAATAATGTTTTCTTCACCCATATCTTTAATGTTAATAAAATTTTACACATGCAGACCCACTTGTCGCTTTTTTTTTTTAAAATGATGCATTATCAAAATCAGAGTTATAAATAATCTTCCCTCTTCCTCTTGATCTACGCATATATCAGGTTCAACTGTATTAATAAACAAACGAATTTAAAGCTTATATAACGGTACATATATAGTTTATAGCTTTTTTTTTTTTTTTTTTTTTTTTTGTGTACCTTTGGACCATTGCCTTTATTTTCAAATCGCACGAATAGGCTATTCAGCAATTGTTCCAGGAGGTTAAAAATCGCCGATACGACCTTGGACGTTAAAGGCAGCATATAAATGGAACGTTAAAAACGAATTTAAATGTTTGCCTGTTATGACAAGCTCTTGCTATGTATAGGAAAAAAGAAGAATCGCAAACTTTCAAACATGTTTGTCAATTGCGCTTGGGAAGCATTAAACATGGAACATAGATATTTCGATAACACTAGAGGAAAAAGAGTTGGCAGATACTGTCACACACACACCCGCACGGGCGCACGTTTCTAAAATACCTACTCTTTGGATTCCGTGGACCTAAAAGGTTGTATTTCCACTGAAATCTTGATGTCTTAATATTGGGTGCAATAAAATACTCGTATCTATTATAGTAGGTGTTAAAGGAAATAAAATGTCAGCGCTGTCAAATCAGGGGTTCTGATGTGATTTCATGGGCTTGAACATGCAAGTAATATCATTAGAAAGCCGAGTAAGATTTGATAAACTTGGGTGGCGCCTGAGATGCGAACCACGAGTTTTCTACCGTAATCCTCCTTAAGTATCTCGGTCGTATTCCAAAATCAAATTTCTTGTATTAACTTTTTTTTTTCTTTCTTTAAAAGCGGTAACCTCAATGCTGGCGTTTCTGGTGAAATTTTGACAACGAATACTTGGTTGGAATTTTGGGAACCTAAACTGTTGAAGAAGGTGCACACCACATGTCTAATCTCCATCAAAACATTAATTATAAAGCGATCACACCTCTTTTGCACACGTTCATATGTTTATAGCAACTTAGAATTAGTTCAATTATTGACTCAAATTAAGTTTGGTATAACGTTTGCAAGTTGTTGGGTATATCATTTATTTACCCCTAAACCAACTCTTTGATTGCGCTGATGCCGTATGCTATAGTCGTTGCTTCCTTGCTGAGCCCTGCCTATTTGTGGAGCTCACTTCAGAAGGAAGAATTAACAATAACTTACCTACATAGTGATCTGGGGAAGGGGCGGCCAGTTTCTGCCAGAATGAAATGTACAACCCTCTGAGCTGGGATATTAGAAACGGGAAACGACACTCTTTGAGGGGATCTCTGATATGCTTGGAAGCTGTTCTTTCCGTATCATTTATCTCTCAGGCGGAATTTGTGAAATTCTTGCAAGATCAATATTTTCATAACACTGAACCAGAAATAGGCAGCTTACAACACTGCAGGGTCGTAAAGAGCGTCGGTCAAATTTAACTCGCACTATTGCTGCTAATATAAATAAGGAATAATCTCTCATCACATCTCTTCCGTAGGAAGAGCAAACATATCTTCTCCCTACTTCATGAGAGTGCAAACAGAGCACAGCCTGTTGGATACATAACGGAGAGTTATTCGTTACAGCTGAATTCGTCTGTGCGACGATGTTTGTTCAAAACACAAATTTGCTTCGGACTTTCTAGAGAGACGGGTTTCTCAAGCCACGTGGAGTAGCATTTTATCTGAATCATAGATATAGTAAGCTACTTACTAGCAGTGATTCCGTTCTGAGGATCTATCCCCCCTGAGAGAGCGTGAGAAGAGGTATAGACAACTTCCTCAGAAAACCCTTGTAATAAATAGGGAACTTAATACTGTTTTGATACATTTCTGAGCTGTTGAAGCACTTTAAATTACATTAGAACAGCGATGCCCAACCTCGTCTCTTTGGAGACGTTCACGTGAGTAGATTCCCCACTACCCTCCTTCAGTCGGAGGGATAGGCAGTCAGTATCCAGTGACGAATACAAAAAGGCCATTCCATGGCAGTTTCTAAGTCATACCTTGAATTTTGTGGGAATGTGGATCTCGTTAAACCTCCACTGCAACACAATGCACGTCCGAGGGTTAAAAGAGTGACTCAGTCCACATAAAGTGGAAAGACATAAATCCAACATCCTCTCTTTCGCAAACGTTGGACATCGTTGCATTAGAAAGTATTCTATTTGACCCAGAAATTTATATCGAGAGGTTTTGAGGTCCACTGAGTAACTCCAATCTGAAAAACCAAACACATGCCAAACTTTATAATTTAGCCAAGTCGGGCGAAGATTTTGAAGAACTATCTCACCACAAACTACCTTTTACATTGACTATGTTTCGTTCTTTTTAATTTTCTCAGAAATGGCTGTAACAATTTTGATTTAGATACCGAGAGAGTAAAAAATTTCCGAACGGGCTGCGCGGTGTTTAACCTTTCCGCGTCCTCGGAGCTTGCTGCCGTCTGCGGCTATCATAGAAAGGCACTAATGAAACCATACACCATTTTAAAAACTACTTTTAAATGCTTTACTTACCAAGTTTATGAAAGGAGATGCTGAAACTGGCCACTGTGGTTGTCTATACATGACACTTCCTTAGGAGACTATCCACCGCTCACAGTAGTTCTCATTGAGAAATGCTGGCAATTTCCGGGCCGATATTTTGTTTTAATTCTTCCAGGGTGTATGCATTTGTCTTGTACATTTTGTTTTAAGTTGCCCCAGGGATAGAAATCGCAGGAGGTTAGGTCGGGGACCTAGAGGGTCACAAATCTCTGCTAATAATTCTGTCCTGAAACTCACTTTCAATTGTTCTCATATTCATATATGTACGGGCGTCAACTGTTGACTTGAAAAAAATTGGCTCTATAACTCTTTCTCCGCTGATGGTGCACCATACACCAATTTTTTTCGTTATGAAAGGATACTTCATGAACAATATTAGATTTCTCAGAGCTCCAATAACGATCTCCTTTCATAAAATTGGTAAGTAAAGCCTTTAAAATTAGTTTTAAAAATGCTGCATGGTTCCATCCGCGCCTTTCTATGATAGCGGCAAACGGCAACGAGCGCCGAGCACGCGGACAGACAGAACGCCGTGCAGCCGGTTCAGAATTATTTTTCTCTTTCGGTACCATAAAAGTTTGAGATATTTGCATTAACAATAAAAGTTAAATTAAAACGTATATATGGGCTTTTTGTGAATAACCTGTTAAGTCCTCTTGATTCTGTAGGCTTTCTTAACATTGGTTTGTCAATTTTGCTGTTAAACACGCTCACATTTACTCCCATGTTCATACCTCCAGATTGCGGAGAATACTTCCCTTTCCCTGGTTGGGACTCGAACTCGGGAGATTTGGATTGAGAAGCCAGAATGCTGATCATATGACCGCAGAAGCAGTCCTGAGCTGTCAGTATTTTGCATACAAGCATTTATCCTAAGGCAACGTGGATAGAACAGTCACTTAAAGGATACTATAATATATAAAGGATTGTTAAGCTGCAATGGACAGAGAAAGTCCTGCGAGTGTTGCACAGCATATTTTTTAATTTGAAAAGATGCGCAATAAACTTACGTTCACTATTAATGGTTTTGGTCTTAAGGGCTCCAATATTTAAACCTGATGTCATGATTATGCCTTTAATAACCAGTTTTGCATACTCCTTTGTCTTTTAAAAGATAAGAAACTATCATAAAACAAATAGCAGCCACTTTTCAAACATTTGTGTTCTGTATAGCTGCAGTATCACGAAGTACTATGCCATCTGTTTCCATACGTGGTCTCTAAGCTTGTTTTCAGAAGAATAAAAATGTCTATGCAAATCCATGCCCATACACTGACCTTCAAGTTGTAGCCGATGTAGGTGTTCTCGTAGGAGGATGATTGTGAGGGAGTGACCCTCGGTGTTTCACATGAATATAAAAAGTCACCAGCATCATTGCACACCTCACGATCTCACGCTGTTAAATGGTAATGTTTTATCTGAGTTGCTTGTTCCTAAAGAAAATCACATTGCTAATCGGCAAAGACAGAAAAACTTAACACTTTCTGTCTACAACCAACAAAATAGGTTAATTATAGAAAGCGTAAATAAATAATTTATGGAATGGGCATATCTATTTCTGTCACCCTATCCAATGGGTATTTTAGGTTGTAGAGAGAAACCACTTGAATACACTTGGGACATATCTTGACAGGATTGTTTTGTCTGGTCAGTTTGAAAGTTAAAGTATCTGGTATCTGTGGTTGATAGCTCAAGATCTTACTTTTCTCACCGACTTAGAAGAGAGCCATTGCCCCGCTTTTCGTTCAGATAACGATCAGTATTCCGACACTTGAAACAATTATCAAAATGCTTTCTCAATCTAGCAGCATTGTTAACATACTCTGACCACAGTAAAAACATGTTCTAATAACCATAACCCCTTTGCGAATTGGTTTGAAATGTCGTCCACGTGTTTTTTCATAGGAGATACTGCATTGCAGCATCGACACTGATTGTTCTGTAGTTTAATTAAACCGGTTTCGACTGCAGCTGAACACAATAACACATGAGAGACATAATGGAGAAAGGTAGAGAAGTGAATCAGCGTGTCATTGGTCACATGCTACATGTTAGAGAATACATTAAGGGCCACGATGGTGTGTTCCAGAAGCCTTATATCAAATCAGATTTGGAAAATGTTGCAGGCAAATCACCTTTACCTCACAGATCACAAGTAACACCGCGCGTAATTTTTAATTTATCTGGCGAAGTTTGAAATTACCAGTTGCGCTTTTCGAGACTTTTCTACAAATACAATGCATCTGTAGGTGTATATAAAAATGAATGTACGTTTGACCTCTATGCGTTCCTAAACCGCTTGACCAATTACCGTGAAATTCGGCACGTATATGTATTTTTTCATGGAGAAGTTTTTAATGCTATCCATTTTACTATTCAATTTATTACATTCATATGGTTTTCTCTATCAACTTTTCTTTTACATAACACATTCACATGTCCTTCTCTACTATTTGCTGTTTGAAATAGAAATGCAACATATATTCACACTGTTTTGTATACCCGGTTTTTTTATGAAGCAATCTCATTTCCTTTTCTACAAAGAGTTCATACAATTTTCTATATGATTGAAATAGAAATACAACATATTACATTCAAACGTCTTTCTCCACTCGCTTTTCCTCCTGTAGTATTTCCTCCTGTTTAACAGTGTGTTTGCATACTGTTTTCTCTGTGTTTTTATTTATTTATTTTTGTTCTTTATGGTATCCTAAGAGTTTAACTCATTGTTTAAGCGTATTAAGTAATTTTTAAAAATGTGTCCAAAAAACCCAAGGCTCAAATTGCGTAAGCTTTCGCGGCCGGTGTCATAAAACACAAAATGATTATCCGGGCTGGTGGGTCGTGGTCTAGTGGAAAATCTCTTTCCAAACGTTCGAAGCTGTGTCGAACATCCTCAGTGATTTGACCGTAGTACTCTGTCGTCGAGACTAACAGAGTACTACGGCCACAGTACTGAAGATGTTCGACGTAGTTTCGGGCGAAACGTCTGGAAGGAAACTTTCCTCTGTACCACGGCACACAAGCCCGGATAATCATTTTATATTTTTATATTTTATTTTAAACCCAAGGCTATTGGGCAAGTGTGACTAACTCTACAAGCTGCAGGGATGAATCGTTAAACCACGGGCAACGCCGGCTATTTCACCTAGTATTATTTACAAATTAGCACTTATTATTCAAACGCACTGACATATTTGTACTAATTTTTAAAGTTCGACTATTTATAAACAAAGTACTGCAATTATCTGGTTTTAACACACCTCGAAGAAATTCAGAATTTTGACAAAATCGCCCAAATAGTACACGGGTAAGTCCACATAAAATGGACCTAATTGCGAGAATCTCAATTCTGTATAAATTTGATGTGATACATTCATACCGCTTTCTTTGCCAATGAAAAATAGCTTATAGTTCTTAAACCTACTATACAAATAGATAACAATTCTTCTCTCCATATTACGTTATTCACGACATAACATGTTGAGCGTGGGAGTGATTAGGAGTGCTAACTTACAAGGTCACAATATGCAAATAATTAACTATATATTTAATACATATAAATATTTATTTGTGGTAATCATTTTTACGATAGAAAGAAAAGAAGAAATTACTAACTTTCAAGCATGTCCTTTAGGTGAACCCTTGCAGTATGAAATTTTAGCCATTTAGGCTGGAAAAAAAAAAAAAAAAGGCGCAAAAGTCCTTACCGGGCCAAGGCCTACCGCCCGGCCGCTGCATTTCCCTTTCTCCACCTCTGACCACTACAGGCGCCATGGGTGGGGTGCAGAACTGGAGGGTGGGACGTGGTCAGTGTCTTAGTGTAGTAGCTCCTAAATTCGCCCCTCAGGGACCTAACAAAGCTGAGTGACCTCGGACCAGGTCTTGTAGCCGGAAAAAATCCCACGCCGGTACTGAGAATCGAATCCGGGTTTTCCGGTTGGTAAACAGCAGCGTTACCACCGCACTAAGGAGACAACCACCGCTTAGGCTAAAAGTACCAACATTTTTGTTGGAGACAATTGTATATTTTAATGAGATCCTGCGTTTCTCCTGCAAAGTTTTTTCTCTTCTAAGTTTTTTCTAATACAAAATCGTACAATTCGTAATTCAAGCAAGTGACTTCACAGGATATACCAAATTTCTAAAGTAAAGGATATTTCTTATATGAAAATATCGAACATTTTATAATTTAACTAAGCATAGAGCTGTTTTTGTGACAATGAAAAACGAAATGATAGTTAGAGGCTAGTTTGGGGTGGAGGGATTTTCTTGAACATATTCATGTACCTCCTTTCAGATGTTGAACTTAAATACCCAGTTTGATATTCACCGATTTTTCGTTTGTGTTTTATGCTGTTCACAGGCATTATATGTACACAGGTAATTCATTAGACCAAAAAACGTGTATTCCAGGGAAATCTGGATATCGAAATTTTGGTTGAAGTAATGGAGGAATGCTGTGTGGGGCTGGAGTCTCAACACGTTCGTTGATTAATAAGCTAGCGCGGTGCTGTACCTAGTTTCGGAATTAATGAATTTGCATAGCGTAGTTAGTTCTTCATGTAGCTTTATTTGTTTTGTGTCATGCCTTGACGAGAACGTGCTAGTAAATTACGCGTACTTTATTTTTTGGGTCGTTTATGAGCGGTTGCCATGTCGTCATGTGTCACATAAAGCTCCGTTACCGTATGTATTAACATTCCCTATAATTTACTACTGTGCTACTTGCGCGTCCGCTTGGAGAGCAGCATGCGCAACAGAATCCATGTGAATCTGGATGTGACTTTCTCTTACCCAGCATCGTTATATAGCGATTCACATGTTTTCTGTTCAAGTAAATCATGTAATGACAACCGATCTATGAAATTCCTGCTCACCAGCGTGTCTTCCTCGCATTCCGAACACTCTGATTTCAAATATCGGTTGCGGTGAGTTACCTGAAACGTCTATTCAGGAGTTTTCCCTTATTCTCAGAAGATAGTATAGTTTAGGGCAGCGATGTCAACTGAAGCGCAGTTTCGTGACCTTCGCAGTACTCGTGGGCATGAGGCGCCCCGAGACAGACTTGCTATACACACAGACTCGTGGGTGTGGGGCGCCCCGAGACAGACTTGGTATACACACAGACTCGTGGGCATGAGGCGCCCCGAGACAGACTTGCTATACACACAGACTCGTGGGCATGAGGCGCCCCGAGACAGACCTGCTATACACACAGACTCGTGGGCATGAGGCGCCCCGAGACAGACTTGGTATACACACAGACTCGTGGGCATGAAGCGCCCCGAGACAGACTTGCTATACACACAGACTCGTGGGCATGAGGCGCCCCGAGACAGACTTGCTATACACACAGACTCGTGGGCATGAGGCGCCCCGAGACAAACTTTGTATACACACAGACTCGTGGGTATGAGGCGCCCCGAGACAGACTTGGTATACACACAGACTCGTGGGTGTGGGGCGCCCCGAGACAGACTTGGTATACACACAGACTCGTGGGTGTGGTGCGCCCCGAGACAGACTTGCTATACACACAGACTCGTGGGCATGAGGCGCCCCGAGACAAACTTGGTATACACACAGACTCGTGGGTATGAGGCGCCCCGAGACAGACTTGGTATACACACAGACTCGTGGGTATGAGGCGCCCCGAGACAAACTTGGTATACACACAGACTCGTGGGTGTGGGGCGCCCCGAGACAGACTTGCTATACACACAGACTCGTGGGTGTGAGGCGCCCCGAGACAGACTTGGTATACACACAGACTCGTGGGTGTGAGGCGCCCCGAGACAGACTTGCTATACACACAGACTCGTGGGTATGAGGCGCCCCGAGACAGACTTGCTATATACACAGACTCGTGGGTATGAGGCGCCCCGAGACAGACTTGGTATACACAGAGACTCGTGGGTATGAGGCGCTCCGAGACAGACTTCGTATACACACAGACTCGTGGGTATGAGGCGCCCCGAGACAGACTTGGTATACACAGAGACTCGTGGGTATGAGACGCCCCGAGACAGACTTGCTATACACACAGACTCGTGGGTATGAGGCGCCCCGAGACAGACTTGGTATACACAGAGACTCGTGGGTATGAGGCGCCCCGAGACAGACTTGGTATACACAGAGACTCGTGGGTATGAGGCGCCCCGAGACAGACTTGCTATACACAAAGACACGTGGTATGAGGCGCCCCGAGACATACTTGGTATACACAGAGACTCGTGGGTATGAGGCGCCCCGAGACATACTTGGTATACACAGAGACTCGTGGGTATGAGGCCCCCCGAGACAGACTTGGTATACACAGAGACACGTGGGTATGAGGCGCCTCGAGACAGACTTCGTATACACACAGACTCGTGGGTATGAGGTGCCCCGAGACAGACTTGGTATACACACAGACTCGTGGGTGTGAGGCGCCCCGAGACAGACTTGGTATACACACAGACTCGTGGGTATGAGGCGCCCCGAGACAGACTTGCTATACACACAGGTAGCGACGGCGCTAAGCATAACTTGAGCATGCAAAGTTCGTAGGGAAAATGAAGTCAACTTCTTATTATTGTGTCTCTTTTTTTGGTTTAAAAGTATTTATTTACATACATTTTGTGATCATAAGGTTTTAATATAAATTACAATACCTAACTTAATTACTCAAAAACAAATGAATATTCCAAAAACAACATTAAAACCATATTTATATAGCTTTTAACTTTACAGTTCAGAAAGAAAGAAACTGCTCGTGTAACAAAATAAAGATAACTCCACATTAAGGCCTCTACCTGTAGTCGCACTTCGAACTTAATTACTCATTTATTGTGCCCATGTTGTGCTTTTCCACCAGCATCTGAATATTTTGGAAAACATGAGTTATAGAAGCAAGTCTCAAGGCGGACGTAAGATTATCATCAGGCAATTTACTCTTAGACGGACTTCAAGTTCATTAAGGAAAAAATTGTTCACAGATGTATGTACTGCCAAGTAAACACAATTTCTGCAGTAAATTTAGGAAATTATGGGTTTATGGATCAAAGGCTTGATAAAAACTGACAATTTTACTATCGCTATGCGCCTGTTTTAGGTCTGAATCACAGCATAAATCAATAAGTTGACGTTAACTGGAACATTATCGGAATAAATAGAAAAGGGCAAGGAACAGAGTTTCAAAATCTGAAAATCTCCCAACAACTCCTAAGAGTGCATCCAATATCACAGCACTAATTTCTGCGTTTATATTAAGAGACTGCATATATGAAAGTGGTTTCGCTTTTTCCATGGTATGCACATTGTGCAGCAGAGCAAGCGAGTGCTGCTGTTACGGGCAGTGTGAGCTTGCTAAGCTGTAAAGTGCGCGGTTGTGCTCAAGCGCACCGTTTGACATCACTGGTTTGGGGGTTCCAGGGTGAGGGGCCCAAAGAGTTTGACCATGTTGTGTGCCTGTTGCCAACCGTAGCAGAATTTCGTTTGTTCGCTCTTGTTTACAGCTTTGTCCCTCGCTTGCTTATGTGATTGACAACCTTGATTTGTGTGTGCCGCGCGCTTGGAAGAAGAGAGTTAAGAAATGTATAGCAGCGAAGTGTTGTTGCTTACATTCTTGTCTTCTGGAACTGTAACTAAGCTCTCTGGAGCCCGGTTTCACCTAAGCCTTCGTTTCATACATTCACTCGTGCGATATGACCTACCGCTTAAACCTTTAAAACAAGTGTATCGGGTTCATATATCCAATTATTTAATCAGAATCCAAATTAAAATATTGCTATAAGAATACTGCGAAAGGGAAACGATTGCTAAGAGGTGAATCAGGACTGAAAAATTTAATGCCATAGCCGGGATTTAAACCATGGATCTTCTGCTTATCGAGCGGCTGCTCTAACCACTAAGCTACCATGGCCAACTTACTAGCATGACATTAAATTCCCCAACCGATTGAATTGTTCAGTCCTGATTCCACCTCTTAAACATTGCCCACACACGACCTGTGTGTTTAAAACACCAGCATTAAGTTCGTTGGCATAAATAAATAATAATGATTGCTAATTTCTAGCACCGCCCTTGAATGCCTAAATTGCGTATTCGTGTGGAGACTATTCACAAATAAACACAGGTAGCAGTTAAGTAGGCATATAGAAAATAGGTATAACTTAATAAACCGGGATCCCGGGATAACTCAGTGGTTTCGTTCGCAACTTTTGTGCTAGGGGCCGTGGTTGGATTCCTGACGACGTTAAGTTGGTCCTATCCTCACCTCTGATTAATTCATACGAAGAATCCCCAAGGCTTAATGTGGTTCGGAGTCCCGGTAAAAGTTGTAGGTCCTCTCCTTCCACCACCGTCCTCATTACCCTACCATCGAAGGTGACGGACTCGGTCCTCTGGGTGGCTCCACCTCAGAAATGGGTCCTGTCAATGAGGAATGAGGTTAGCTCCGAAGGTCAAAACAATATGGGGAGCGTTAGAGACGACCACTTTATTAAACAATGATAAACTAAATTAGGACTTGTTACGATAAGAGCATTAAGACAAACTAGTTTTATAATTTTAGTTCTTGAATAACTTAAACTCAGTTTAAAACAGAGGAAATAATATTATGCTGAAGTAATACAAAGTTGCTTTTTTACGGTACCTAGTGCATCGGGAATTTTATCTACTGTTTTGTTGTACTTAATTTAACAGCGGTTTGTGTGAACATTAGTAATTGCGGAATTGTAAATATGTACCTACCTATTTATTAATAAAACATGCATTTTTATCAAGGGTAGTTGTAGTGTAGGTGGGGGTTGGAGAGTGCTCAACGGTGCTCGCACCTCGATCTAAAGATGTCTTGTGCTACAGCTACCCCCTACTAGGAGTCCAGTGAACGGAACACAGGAAGAATATCCGTACTTATAAGCCTATGGATATGATCGAACCTGGGAATATTCTGTGGCCGGGAACCACAGCTGCCACGCTAGGGACAAGGAAAGTACGGCATTCCTCCAAAAGGTCGATATCGAGATTTATCTGCAAATGCACATTTAAAGGCCCCGAACATTTAGAAAAATGCGAGGGTAGGGAGAAGTGCATAACTCAAATGCAAAAATATGTGGTAAGGCACTATTAAAGAGCGCCAGAAATTGTCCAAGAAAATCATGCTGCCCTTTATACTTATCGTTATTTTTAATGTTCTAAAAATTAAAATACCATATAGATATTAAATATATTTAAGACAATCAAATGCATGACGAGTTTTCTACAACCTGTAAAGCTCTCTCCGTTCTAACGACTGTGTATGATTTTGTACAATGTAGACGACAAAAACTTGCTTCACAAAAGCTGCAGTTCTGCACATTTAATGTGATGTAGGTTTGTTTGTTTGTTTGTTTTTTTAAATTAACGTCCTCCAACATTGTGTCATATCGGACGAATGAATGAAATGAAACGGGTGAAATGATGCTCAAATGAGCCCGAAGTCCATGGAGCTTTAAGTTACCCGACATTCGAGGAACAAAATAAAAGCATATGAAAGGAAATGCCTACGGACTGCCCACAAACTTTCACCATCATTTAAATCCAACACTGTACATCAATACACAAACACAATACCCATAGACACACGCATAGCAAAACAATTCATAAAATACATACACAACGCACACACAAGAAGCTACAGAAGAACACTCATAAACACTGCACAAAAGATGAAGACTATACAAGAAACACCAACAGACAAAAACCCTCCCCTTATCACACTCATACATGTATACGATAAGTATCAAGAACAAGAACAGAAATTACGAGACCATCTACAACACTTTCAAAACATTTAGACATACAATAAAAACAAACACACACTAAAAACCCCTAACATACAAAAATACACTATACATACAAAAAATACCTATGAGCCAAGCAGCAACATTAAAATAAAACAAAAACAAGCAGCAAAACCTAGGATCTTCTTTGGGCAGAAGTACATGAATGGAGCCATGGATGTGGAACACGGCAACTGACACAGATACACAAATTACAACACACTACACTACACAATGTCAACAAAAACACAATTAACACAAATACGCACCTAAGCCGAGGGAAATCCCAACCCGTAAACGAAACAAATACCACACTAGACTGAAGAGGGGTTTCCCTAAACAGCCCGGGCATGTTGTAAACATGTCCAAATAAACATTTTTCATTCATTCATTTTCTTCTCAGGGTAGGGAAAACCTCGGAAAAAACCTTACCCGGATAACTTACCCTAAGCGGGATTCGAACTCGCGACCTCTTGAACGTGAGGCAGACACGCTAGCCATCACGCTACCGAGGCGGGCTTAATGTGATGTAGGTAATTTTGTTTGTCATTAACCGCCACTTTTTAAAGATACAGTCTCGCTTCAGCCTCCTGTACTCCCCTGGTACCTACAATGTTTGTAATCAAATAATTTCCGCAAATGTCAGGATCAACATAAAGTGTCGGTCTGGGTGGCTCAGTTGGTTAGACGCTGGCCTACTGTTCCCAAGGTCGCGGGTTCAAATCCGGCCCAGGCCGATGGTTTTTAAGTGTGCTTAAAAACGACAGCTCCATGTCAGTAGATTTACTGGCATGTAAAAGAACTCCTGCGGGATAAAATTCCGGCACACCGGCGACGCTGATGTGATCCTGGCAATTGACAGCGTCGTTAAAGAACAAGATATATTATTATTATCAACATAAAGTAGACAAAATTGTATAGTAAGCATAGAGTCGTATGCGATGCGATGTATACTTTTCAAAACAGAAACATTTTGTTATATTGTTTCATCTCATAATACCTGGTTAATACTAAAAATATACCCATGCAGTTGTGCCAACACCATCGGAGTTTAGTTTATTAAGCAGAAGAAAACAGAAAAGTGTGTACTGCTATGATTTCGATTTAGCTAGGTAGGGTGTATCCTCTGTTAAACTTCTCAGAAAAGATAATTACATTTCTAGCATTGGTTGTAGCTACAGCGATAACTCGGTTGCCATAGCATTATTGACTTTGCAGTGAATATTTGTATAATTAAAAGCGTCGAGTATAGGTTTCTCCCACGTGGTGTCACCGTTGCTCTATCTCGGTTCTGTTTCTCCATCTCCAACTGATGTTAAATATTGTAAAAGCATCTCTCGCCTTGCTCGACCAGGCGGCAACGCTTCTTTTCCGCTTGGCTCGGAGATCACAATGCAACGGAATAACAATAGCGCACCGCCGCCCATTTTCAGCAGTGGCGCGTTATTATCTTCAACTTTTTCTTGTATTTTGCAATTTTAATAGCTGTAAAATTACGGCTTAAAAGTGCATTCAAATGTACCCCTCGGTAGAAGTATGTACTTATAATTAAACGCACGCAAGGCATTTTGCTTACAGGAAGGCAATTAGAGTTAGAAAATGTATCTCCATAATTTGTATTTAGTGACACAATAGGGGTGTGTTTGCTTAACCATAAGCAGTAGTTCTGTACTGCAATTTTCTATGATTGCAGGCTTTTATTTTGTGCAAACCGCCTTTTTAATAATATTACTTGCAGTTAAATTTAATCTTCTTTGAATATGATTTAGAAGTAAACAACTAAATCCAAGTGAACAAGAACTTAAGTATTGATATACCAATCTCTTTGGATAGCAAGGAAAAGACTGTTGTAACCGTGGTACAATGCTCAAAGCACTTGCTAAATTGGTCACGTGTCGACCCCTAAGTTACTCCCTATGAACCCGTGGCCTTTTGAATTCTTCATAGTTGGTATCTGTGGAGAAAAGCGAAAAGCGCTGCAAAACTAGCTCTCGCACACCAAAGGAACTTTAAACCTTATATTTCAAGAGGAATTAAACGAATGGATTGTGGCCAGGAAAAACAGGTATAGTTTCTAACGTCTAATAAGCAGGATACTAATAAATCCCCCAATTAAAACTTTCTTATGTGGCGCTGCCGCAGCAACGCCGAGATCCGTCGTCGACTGACCTAGCGAGTGCTTGGAAACATTTGAACCAAGGGTGCTAGAGGTCTTAACAATAATTGGAAAACTGCAGTTTGGCAAAAAAAGGCCTAATTAGCTCATTACACTTATAACAGCGATTCTGCAGAGTTCTCATAATATAGCCACTTGAAATTGAATTACTACTCGTTTTTGGCATGCATTACAATAGGAGAAACAGTTTGTACCGCTTTCATAATTCGCAGTTCCTCGTTGCTTAGTATCGCTACAGTTTTTTTTTTTTTTTTTTTTATGTTTATGTTTACATATATATCCCAGGGACCTGCATGTGGTATTCGTGGTGGACGAAGCGGCGTCAGGGCGGGTTTTCTCCGGGTACTCCGGTTTCCCCCGCCATATCATTCCACCGGTGCTCCATCTTCATGTATCATCAGTGTCACCGCCTGCGGTGCCGTAGTAGTAAAAGCGGGCGTTAAACACTACAACAACAACAACAACAAATATATATATACACACACACACCTGGTATATCTGTAGTTAAGGGTATCTATTAAGTAGTCTTCGAGAAGTTAGAATATTATTTTAGGTTGTTATTGGTTACGTTTGCATTTCAGGCCGCATTAATGCTTAGATATCCATTAAAATCACAAGTCTTTGTAGCAATGCATAGGTTCGCCGCGAGGAAATGCATCTATCCATCAGAATAACACAGTGCTTAATGTCACCCGTTGTCGAGCGACCATATATCCAATTAAGGAAACAAGACTTGTGTGGTGCATACAATGATACTAAATTTGGTCTCAGTCTTTGAACAGGTAAATCTCGTGATGTTGACAAAGAATTTCCTGACTTCAACAAATGTGGCAAGCTCAGTATACCGTACCTTGCAGAGTTAGCATTTAGAGTTGCGAGGACTGTGGGGTATGACAAGAAGAAAACTTTTACTTAAAATCCCGATTTCTTCAGTTTTCTGTACGTCCATGTGCATCTGTATATAGATATTATAATTAATGACAATTTTCTCTCTTCTCATTTCTGTGCCTTGCCGCTACTTCCCTCTAGTGAGAGCGGGAACACTTTAAATGCATATTCTTAATATCTAGGATTCTAATACTGGCCCTCGTAGCGGTGGTCGCTGTATTGCATGTCTTCAGGGCTCTGTCGCGCAGAGAGTCGCGGGTTCCAGTCCCGCCTCGAGCACTATGTTTGTTGTGCTGTGTATGTGTGTAAAACACAACGAAAAGCACAGAAAAATAAAGCGTGGAAGCAAAGAAGAGTTAAAACTAACTAGTTTTAAAAATAAAAATCCAAAAGTGCAGCATTGTAGATAAATACTAGCACTAAATGGAACACACCGTATTAGTTCGACTCATATTGTATTAAATGCATGTATTCAACAGAAATAAAATATGTATGCTCTTTAAACATGTAAATTTTCACTACTGATAAATTCTTTCTAAAATAATTGATGATAAGTACAAGAAATGTA
Organism: Tenodera sinensis; assembly: GCA_030765045.1. Classification (NCBI taxonomy): domain Eukaryota; kingdom Metazoa; phylum Arthropoda; class Insecta; order Mantodea; family Mantidae; genus Tenodera; species Tenodera sinensis. The sequence continues at coordinate 141,566,059 of CM060966.1, read as the reverse complement.
GATTTTTTCTTCAGTTTATATTAATTATAAAAATGACGTGAACATTTAAACAATATATGCGTGTCTGTACGAGTCCGGCATTTTAATTTTCGCTAACGGTTGAAAAGATTAAGGTTTACTTCCCCCTCCTGCAATGTTTACAACCCGTGTTTCGCCATGAGGCATATTACGGAGAATTTACAGTGATACGCACAGTTACAATGATAATTATTCTTATATTGTGCAGAAGGGTGCCTTGATAGGCAGCTGCATTGGTCGAAATTCCAAGCATTTCTGTGATACATCTCTCACTAAACTCGTTAGAAGCTCTGGAATAGTGCATTGCGTAGGTACATGATTTTATCTCCAGATGAATATTCAAAATTAATCACTTAAAGTGCATTATTAGAGATGTCTAGCGTTTACAAGGCACGTAGCTTCTAAAGTTCACGTCTCATTAACATCCACATTACACGTGGAAACCACATCTTGCTTTCTTAGAAACTGACGAACATCAAGGTTCAGTTTTTTCTTTAGATTTTCTTGATGAAAAACCGGCGCTTGTTTTATTCTACTTAAGAGGAAGAATAAGGTTGGTAGAGCTGGTGAGAAGCAGGAGAGACCGGTTTTGCTGTCGTCCTCCAGGAATTAAATGTGTGGCTCTCCTCCTTGGCTCAGCAGCCCAAATCTCATCTGCCGGCGTTGAAAGAAATGTTTCATCTTTACTGATTGAAGTGAGACACTCTCGAGAGAACCGTGATGGCAGAATGAGAAGTTTATCTTGCAAAAATGAACGACACAGCAGAACGCAATTTATCGATAGCTAACGTTATACAGGTCTCTGAGGTTTGTATGTTTTTGTGCTTTCCGAAATGGAAACTGAACGTGCACGTAAGGTTTTAGGTCCATAGGACAGCCTAAAATGTTACGGCGATGGGTGTAACTTGGAACCCGACTGGAGTGGGGAGGTCGCAAAAGAAGCGAAAGTGGTGAAATGAAGTGGTTTTCTAAAGTTTTCTTCCAATTTAGCTGAACATTTATTTTCAATGTTGTCTTATGTCAGTATTTGAGGGTTTTAAATTTCGCTACGATATCTGATTTAGTTTCCGAGTTATGAAATATTAAATATGGATTTTATTATCCTATGCCAAATGCTCCACACGATTCTATTTCAAAATATCCGTTTTCTAAAATTCTATTATATTTAACAGTTTTAGCCTGCAAATCGGTCATAATTTTGTTATACTAACTGTAGTTAGTTTTTGTTTTGTTTTTTTTAATTCTGTTATTTGAAATTTCTGGTTTTAATGACTCAAAAATGTCCAAAAAGAAAAAAAAAAGTATATGATAGGTTTACCTGTTTGTGTTTTGGGAATCTGCATGACAAATTTCAGAAGAATTGGATGAAAACTACATAATGAACGTTTTCAAAAAGTGAATACGGGGAAAAATAATTATCAAAAAGCTTAAAGTCCAAAATAAAAATATTTTTATTCTGCATTTCATCCTACGTTATATATAGTCATGTGTAATATTTATTTTTCTTATTTTTCAACTGGCAAGTTCATTGACAAAACCAAGAAAACAATAATGTCAGTCACTCATTAATCTTCAAGCTTCCAATACCGCTTGCTCGTTTTAGTCTTGGACATATTTTAAGATGGTCTGCTCTATTTCCTCCTGTAGGTTGCATAGTTTGTAGTTTGGGGATGACCCATCCGGGGCAGATGTCGTAACCTGTAGTCAGTAATTTGTAATACAAAATGTCAAAAACACTCTGAATATACGGCCCCCGGGTAACTTTAAAGTCATGGAATACAAGAGTAGAGATAACCACTTTTCAAGTATATGAAACAATAGGTTTAAGGGATTAACAACAACAACAACAACAATAATAATAATAATAATAATAATAATAATAATAATAATAATAATAATAATAATAATAATAATAATAATAATAATAATAATAATAATAATAATAATATATTTATTGCCTCATTTCTGCCAAATAGCACCCCTAATAAAAAATTCGGTGGTGGCAGTTGACTTTCTTTTTTCATAGTCTACAACAGAGATGCCAATTTATGACCCGTGGTGTCGTCTTCTATTATCTCCCTGCACCTCCGTGTGTTGCGGGTGGTCGGACTTTACGGGACACTATGCTAAGAGAATAGCAGTTCCTTGGACGGCAGGCAAACGGAAGAACAAAACACGGGATGGATTAAACCTCGTGTCCCCTCTATTAGTACCACTGGTCTACAAGTTATTCATATGAAACATTATTTTTATACTAGCCATAAACGCTTTGTATGTTGTGATACTGTATTTGTATTTTTATGTGTCTCTCGTTACTGACCATACTACTAGTCCATAGCGCTACAGTTCTTGTAGAACCTTGGCTTCCCTACATATAGCATTCCAGGTCTGTGTGTCTTCTCAGTTACTCTCCTCCACCTGTTGACGCCCATCTTCAAATCACACTCCACGCACGCCATCCATCCACCTGGCTCACTACAGTTAGTATACTGAGACACCCAAAAAGCAAGTCTGTGTAATTGTGTTAGCAATGATGTTACAAAACGCTAATAAGCAGGCATAGAAATTTCTAAGAACCAAAGCCAAAACTAAAGTAAGATTGAACTGTCACTGGACTGGCAAGGCAAGTGAACCATTTTCCATCCCTCGTACATTCTTTTGGCGATTACTTGGACCAGTTTTTACCTATCACTAACTCTTGGCCTCTCTGTTTTTCATATTTCGTAAAGCAAGGGTTTGAGTGTAGGTAACTTGAAGCCAACTGCTTAAGAATTCCTATACCTGCTAATAAGAAACAGAAATTAAACGTTAACAGTTGGTTTGCAGCATTAGTTACCTCCACTACATCAGCACTCCATAACATATTAACAAATATTACTGGTGACAAAAATAACTAATGATATTTACATCACTCCTAGCTTAGTGGTAAGGATGTGTATAAACGCACACAAACTTTAATCTCCAAGGTCAGTATGCTTTGTCATTTTAGAGCAGGGATGTCCAAACTTCTCTCTTTGGAGAACCTTACGCAGTGAGCGGCAGTACCCCACTCCATTTCTCAGTCGGAGGGATAGATAGCCAGTATCCAGTGACGGACACAAACAGGCTATTACATGGAAGTTTCTAAGTCATACCTTGAATTTTCTGGGAATGTCCTCAGAAGGCCTCTTCATTTTTGCATAAATATTGAACAGCAAGAGACAAACAAAAGCTTACTAAATAAAAATGTGTATCTCGTTAAAACACACAATTTATGTCAAATACTTCTTTTTTTCTTTTGAGTGAATCATTTCCGAGGTGTTCTTTATTATTTGTTTGCATTTGCCAATACTTATACTTTTTTCAAATGGAATATGTTATTCGTTTTTTATGCCTTGGTGTTGCAAAGAGAACGGAATTTCAAAAGCATCGCACAGCAACCAGCTCTTAAAACATTTCACTATCACTTAAAGCCTACCGTATTCTCATATTCCCTGGCAACGATTTTGTTCGTTATTCAACTTTCCTGATTGCTAGATTAGAAAAGCTGAACGAAATACTCGAACTTTGCAAAAACATTGTATAGTACACGTGTGTGTAGTGTTCACACTATTTTGGAGCTGCATTTTCGTTTTTAAAACTTTTTGCTGCGTTCTGTGGAATGCGCAATGAAGACGATACAATGAGTAGTATTGTCATTGCTTCTAGTAGCCAAATTCCAATAAGTTGCCCATTTCACTCAAAAGCTAAGGTTTCGTAGGCCAACTACAGCAGCAAAACCGCACTTTATCCTTGAGGTGCTGCTTGCTGAGGATTTAATCCCACCGCGATGCTCCAGCGAGAGATAGATAATAGTCGAGGAAACCTGTGATCAAGAACCATCCGAAATTTGGGAGTTGGATACCAGTTTACAAATATTTTACCATAAAATGTACACTTCAAATTGGATCATACTATAGTCAACTGTAATGTTATTTCCTTTGTGAGCCTGCTTTACACGAATTTGCAGATAAGTGACCTTCGTTTACATGTCTTCCTGGAGGGACTGCTTCATTCTTACCAAAAGTTCACACTTGAGCGAAAACAGTGATTTGCTAATTCAAATAACTGAATCAGTGCCTTTCACAAAGCTGCTGTGAGTCACTTGCGCTGGAGAGTATCAGGTGAAACGTCTGACCACAAGAGGAGCGGTTGACCTTCTGCCTTGTGTACCTACTGATGACGCCCATTCCAAATTACATGCCCGGGGATGCTGGGCGCGCACCTACCTCAAAAGCATCATCTGGAACGTCGTGTTATCTGGTGCACAAACCTAGAGAAAACCGGTTTTTGCAGAGAGATGTCACACATTTGGTTTTCGCAACCGCCATAGTTCATAATTTGTGTTTGCCGATTCATTCAACATTGGAATTAAGGCGGAAAAGGCCAATGCATGCAGATATGACCGCAAGGATAATACTGCGGGTTTAAAATACTATGTAACACGGAATTTCAAAAAAAAGGAATACCGGATTAATCCCGAAAGTGAACTCGCCTCTGCAAAGGTGTAAGATTGAAATTGAGTCTTTATTTATAAACGCTCTTTAACTACTCAGCGTCCCATTCAATATTGGTAAACACCGTTTAATTTTGCTCAGAGACCTCTTTATCAGACTTGAGGTTTTTTCACGTTCCATAAATCTACTCACAGGACCATTGGCTTTACTTCCTTTCCGAAGGAAGCCATGCAAGGGATTTTTAGGCCCGAAAAAATTCATCGCCCTCCGCCGTGTTTCAACACGCGAACCTCGGGAACTTAAGGCTAGCATAGAACTGAGGAACTGGTGCTCACTGTGCTCAGTCTGCTCACTGTATGTTTAGTAGGTTAAAAAAAACGCGAAAGACGTTCAGGTTATCTCCAGAGTCACCCAGGCCTGGGCTAGCGTGTTATTCCTCGACTATGGAGCATGACATGCAGAGGATTGAATGAAATGATGTTAAAAATAGCCGGACCCATTGTGCCGGGAGTTTACATTTGTTTTTAACTGCCTATAGTAACTGCCAGGAAAAAAATCTTTATGGAGGAAATTCACCCAACCCAAATTTGAACTGAGACCCCTTAAATGTAAGACATCCATGGAAGCTAGTTCCCAAATACAAGGCACGGGTTAGTTATTGTCAGTGTACTAATATCAGCTTCTTTCGGATATTCTATCAAGAACACGTTTAATTCTCAGGGAGTGTAGTTCGAGTCATTTATTACTAGACAAGTACAGAAACTAAGCCATGCAGCCATGGTGATACATTCAAGGAGCTTGTCATCTCTTCTCGTTTCTACCTCTATTAATGTCTGCGCTGGAGAAATTCGCGATTTTCTGTAAGAACAATAATTTCCAGCACAATTGTTGCTTGTGGGAATCTGTTGCATTCACTGCCATCTTCTCGTTCCCATGGCGAGATCTTTGTATTCTACATTTTAAAATGTACGATCACCTAAGCCATAAAGCCACAAGTTTACTCTTTCAGGAACATAGTGGACATGTGAGGTTTCATTATTTGTTTCTCACAAATGTCACACACAGAGTACGCTAACGTTTATAACACATCTTACAAAGGTGTGCAAGTAGCAATATTGAAAACGCTCGTATTGACAATGCTGGTGTTCATTAATACCCATGAAAAGTATTTACTTGCTACTAAAGTGAAATAATGTATATAGATTTATACCTAAATTCCTTGGAAAAACTCATGCGAAGATTTAATTGTCCTGGGGGGGAGGGGGGGGGTGGCAAGTGGGGAAATTCGACTCATCGTTTTCTCATAGTGGCTTTTAATTACTTACCGAATCACAAACAGAATTAGAAATAGAACTGGAGCTGTTGAGTGCTGTAATATTATAATTATTGTAGAATTAAATGCGAATAAATAGAAATATGAGTATAAAAAGTACTGGAGAGAGAGAGAGAGAGGGAGGGAGGGAGGTAGGGAGAGAAAGAGAGGGAGAGAGAGAAAGAGAGAGATACTCTATGGTACAAGAAACTGAAAGATAGGGCACAAAAAAGAAAACTTATACATTTGGAGCAGTTGGAAAGTGTAAGGAGAGAAAAGACAAAACACCTAGAAATAAGGGATATGAATTATATAAAAATAGTGGTAGAAACTATGAATAAAAAAGAAAAGTATTACATGTACTAACTGCAAGATTGAAGATTTTCGAAAAAAAATGACGCCATTGGAATCAGAAGGAAGAAATAGGAAAGAAAGCCCAAATGCAGACTCTGTGGAAGGAGTGAAAAGATACGATACATTGTGGGACTGGAAGCAGTACAATATGCGGATGCACTGGATAGAGAACAAAGGTTGGAAAACATTTAAATAAAAATAGAATCACAATATCTATTACGGTTTCATTTTTGGGTACGTTTATTGTTGAAAAAATAGCATTGTAGGAACACGTAATAAGCCATTGTTATTTTAAATGTTAGATTATTATAATTCTGGGTATAATTTAGATATTGATGAAATAACATTTTAAATTATTTCTCTAAAGAGTTAGGGAAATATGAGGGTCCTTCGAAATGAGCCGCAGATTCCAGCAGCATTTTCAAAGCAGCCATATTTCATGGAAACATTTGTGCAGTACGTTGTTAAGAATCATGTCGCCATGGATGCTTGTTAGAGTGGACACGTGTGTATACAGAAAACATACAAAATATCAAACCGATAAACACTCTAGAAGACAACACCCAATCATTTTCAACAGTTTCCAAGTAGAGTTTAAACCCGGCCATCGCACGCAGCGGTAGACCGAAATCCGCCACAACAAAATCGTCAACAAAGCACACCAGATGGTTCTGCAAGATTGCTGAATGAAGGTGTCCAAACTGCCTGAAGTTCTGGGTATTTGAGGAAACTTGTGTTTCGCATCTTGAGGGAAGACTTGGTCATGAAAAAAAGTCTTTAAGATGGGTGCAGACTCGGGATCAAAGACGAATCAGAGTAACTCAGAGCTCCCATCGATCAGGTGTGGATTTGTAACAGAAATGAAATATCGGTGCATCTGAGGCACAGGAGCAGCCAAGATTTTCCACCATCAAAAAGGCGAAGTATGTGAAATCAGCTGGAATATAATGGCGTCGATTTTCTGAGAGTGTGCTGCTAATGCATGCTTCTAAACCATACTGAAGACCAAAATAAGCGAGAAAAGAGCGGGTTACTTAGATTACCCTCACATATACGTTGTTGCAATGCCGAAAATCAACTAAGTGTCGTGTGATTTACCGCCGTGTACAGCTTATTCCCCTGGCCGTCTATTGCCGTAAATGAGAAATGTATTTTGATGGAAAGAAATGTTCGTTCAATGAAGAACTTATTTCGTAATTTGAGGTGTGTTTTTTGCCTGAAAAAATATAGCTTCTCTGATGGGATAAAAGGCCATGACACATTGCTGGACCACGTTCTGGGATTCTATACACAGCTTGTTCCTATGTACACCTCAAATTTAAAATTTTAAATTTGCCACGCGTCAGATACCTTTGATTTAACTCGAAAAGTGGTTCTAATGACGATTTAGCTTCTGGCGGTCGTCTGCATTCGGCGATTGTTGTTGCTGTAGTAGCAGGCAAGTATACGGATATTTACTGTGAATATTATAATTTTCCCCTTCATATTTTAAGATTACTCAACTTTCTGGCAGCTTACAGTCGTAGCCGTGATTGTCTATAATCTCAAGTTCTCTGTGTTTGAGACGGTAAGGTAATTATGCTTATGTTATTAAACACAAGTCGTGAACTTTCACTGTTTTGTATTACCCTACGCTTGTTAACTACTGGATTAAACTATGTGAATCAAAGATTTTCTTACAAAGTTTACAACTGAACAAATGCCCAGATATATTTGTTTTGAATGTGGTTTAGACTTATTCTATATTCCTGATATTTAATTTATCCAATTATTACTTTTCTTCGAGGAATTTAAAAATTCGCGCAGCGAATTCACAATGCTTACGCTATCGTGTTCAACGTCGCTTCCTTGTTTTTTCAATGGACAGCAAGTCTGTAGCAGTGTTACAGAATCTGGTCGATAGAGATTTCTGTTTTTCTATTTTTTCTTTTCAGTCCAAGTGTTTAGAATTATTATATGGAATAAATACTCGTATTCACACGAATAACATATTTACAATCATATACGTACATTTGTGACAAAACGACAAAATCAGTCCAATTACTTTTTGTCACTTTATTTTCCTAAGTGCACAACACAGTTCTGTTTTATTGACGTTAACAGTCTTCAGACCTTTGTGAAATTACAACTCTCAACTGTTTTCTTCTCGTATCCTTAAAACAATTTTCTGTTTTTCAGTTCTCTCTTTGTCTCTCAAAAACTAGCTCTGACGATACGATCACCAGCACTTTAACTGCTTCGCTACCTTCCTTTCGACGCGACGGTTCTGTCACGAAGCCCGTGTACACGCAGCTCACACACAAACACACACACACACACACACACACACATACACACACACACACACACACACTGAAATGGCTGCAACGACTCACGTTTATAACAACTAAGTCTCTCTTCTCGTCGCTTCGCCTCCTTATATAGCGGGGATGATGTAACATGAATCTTTCTCGAACTTCACCTTTTCTGGAACTTCCACAAATGCGCCGGACGCCTCTCGTAAAAGCCCTTTGGTTCTGCCGCTCTGATTGTTGTCACGTGTTTGCTTGCTTGAGTGGTGTGGAACAGCTTGACCTTGAGCGCCTTTGATACACGCTGCGCTTGCTATGTGGTGCGAGGTAGCTCCGCCCGTACCGTCCTTGGTTGTGCGCCATAGCCGCTATCACAATATGAAACATTACTGTTTAAATTTTCGCATATTTTTACGTTATTACAATTTTATTGTGAAATCAATACTTTTCAATTATTTTATTTGAATCATGGTTTAAGATATTTTCAACCTTATTTATATGCTGCCTTTAACATCTAAGGCCATATGGGAGGCTTACACACACACACACACACACACACACACACACACACACACACACACACACACACATACACACACTGAGAGAGACAGATAGACAGACACACATTTACCCTCTCAATCATATTTCCAGACTCCAGGGAGCATGAAGAATAATCTTGGTTAAAGACAATTTTCCATCTTCCAGCCGGGAATTGAACCCGGGACCGCTGGATTTGGAAGCTAGCATGCCAACCACCAGACTACAGAGGCAGTCAATATTTTTTTCTGTCTTTAGATAACTTTTATAGATAATTTTCTTTCTTTAACCAATTTTAGTTAATTTTCTTTCTTTCTTAGATAATTTAAAATGCTTGCACTTCCGAGATTTTCCTTAAAGTTTAATGTAAGGTGTCATATGTTATTTTCTAAACACCTGTTCATAAGTGTACCAAGTAGTGGATATACCTATGTAATTTCTGATTATAGGCTAAATCCCCACCAGCTTAGTTTGATACGCGACCTGATACACTTCACGTACCAACGAGTTTTATACATTTCTCTCACTGAATCACTATTTTTGCCAACTGTAACAGGTTGGAAATGAATGAAGCACGGGGCTTGACCAGTCTTAACACAAATGCTGGCGTCAGTTGTACTGAACAAATCCGTAGACAAGGCGCCATTCCTAATGGGAACATTTGCAGTACGCAGCGTTGCAGCCATTGCGGTTTTTGCGTGCCGCCGAGGAGGGAATTGTGTCTCGATGGAGTGCGGGTTATCCGATTAGCTCGACGACTGCCCTGAATGGCTTGTCTATTAAAGTGGAACATGAAGATGGAGGCAGAAGAGTGTCCCATTCATTGAAACAGTCACGCCCTAGGGCTATCCAGCAAATTGGACTACAGCGTTGCAACCTTTCCAACATCACAAACTGAAGTTTGGCTACATCTCTCGTCAGAAATCTGTTAGTAGTGACAATAATTTGGACTTAATATGGCAGCATTTAATGCACTAGAGTCAAATGCTCAATTGTATACGCAAAACCGACCAATTGAAATATAACGAAAGCATATTCATTTTGCTCAGTCAGTCAGTACTTCCTGGTACTGAATATTTGTAGTTTCTAAATTAAAAGATTCAAAGATTTATTCATCCATATGTTTCTGTTACATAGGATATATCAAGAGTTCAGAAGAACTTACCTAATATGTACATATAAAGTTTAATTACAACGTTTATTTACAAATCTGTTTCAATTTCACGTACCTGTAAAATACATCTACACTCATTTACACATTTTGATTACATTTAGTGTTGTACTTAAATTCTTCAGTATTGTAGAAAGCATTTTCTAGTAAATAGTTCTTAATGGTTTTTATTTGTATCTCTCTTTGTTTTAAGTCTTTTATTTCCTTGGGCAAAGCATTATAATGTTCTTTCCCTATACTTTTTATTGAACGATTATTTAATGTTCCCCTGAGTGCAGTTCTGTAATAATCATGTTTATTTCTAACATTATAGCTATGCATGTGATTGTTTTTAGCAATTTTTCCATTTACAAGAACATGCTTGATGCTTTCATAAATGTAGATACATGGAACTGTTAGGATTTTGTATTTTTTGAAACAGTCCCTACAACTGTGTCTTTTTTCTGTTTTCCCAATTATTCTAATTGCCCCTTTTTTGTAATTTGAATATTTTTAGTACTTCCTTAGCTGTAGTATTCCCCCATAGTGTTATGCCGTATTTTATATATGAATAAATGAATGCATAGTACACCTGCTTCAGCGTTTTATTATCCATGTTATCCTTAACTTGTTTCATAATGTATAATCCCTTATTTATCTTTTTTGTTATGTACATTATATGTGGTTACCAATTAAGATTTCTGTTTATAAGCACTCCTAGAAAATTTGTGACCTGTGTCTCAGGAATACTTTCCCCATCTACCTTGATGTCAATGTGATCTGCATGTTTTTCTTTTAGCCTGAAATTTATCCATGATGTCTTTTTTATGTTTAATACCAGATCCAGATTTGAAAGATAGTCTTTTAATATTTTTATGATACTGTTTGCCTTGTTTTCTACACCTTTGGTAGTGGGATCTGGAACTATTATTGTTGTATCATCTGCATAGCCAATTGCTGTACCTCCACGTTTGCACATATGCTAGAATGTGCTGTTATTCTGTTCTAGGTTGAACAAATAATGCCCAAGCTACCTCTGCAATGGCTGCAAAATAATGATTGAACTTTACTCTCTAGGAAAAAAAAATGAAAGTCCACCTAAAAATAAGCAAAAGTTCACATTTATGTTCTAAGCTGCCAGAATGTGCAGCTCTACTAGCGCTATTATGTTGAAAGTGGAGAATGTTCTCTATCTCTTACTCTCTCTTCCTGACACATCCTCTCCTTTACCTTTACTCCTTTTTATCTTTTTCTATGCAGTTTAGATACAAAGTGATGTTTTAAAAACCGGTAATAAAACTTAATTAAAAGGTTTAACAGTAAACAAAACTCGTGCTTCTTCCATATATGTACTGACCCCAGTTTTTAAAATACAGAAAGAATTAAGGATATAACAGTTAAGTGTTCTGATGTTCTGTTATTTGCTCCTTACAATCATTTGAACATTCCTTCGAGTTTTAAAATTTTTCATGCCCCTTGCTTACAGCGCTATTTTACAGTGGATTTAGTCTGGCAATTTTTATACAATGCCTGACAAAATCGCATAGATAAATGATTTAAACTGACGGAGAAATACATTTGTGAAATCGTAAAACAAAAGTGTTCAATGAAGTTCAGCAAATTCGTTGATTATCCTAAGTGGATTTTGCTTTTGACGTTTAATCCAAAGCTATTTTCATAAGAAATCGCAATTTAAAACTACTGCGATACTAAAGACATGTAGGTAACTTAGTTTTGTAAACACTCGCATGGCAAAGTTGAAAATCGGTGCAATTTTCAAAAAAGAAATGACATGAATTATCTGGAAAAACGCTTGAAAGTGTGTTAAAAATGAAGATGTTTTCTCCTTTTTTGAGGCTTCTAGAATTGTTTTCAATGGTGTTAAAACCCCCTTTTCTACATATGATATCACCGGCGCTGACACTGGTGACGCATGAAATGCTAATGGGGAAAGAAAAGTTAGGTAGGAAACGTCCAAGCCTACGATAAGTTTAGGGTACTTCCTCAACATTTACCGGTTATGGCTGAGGAAAATCCGGAAAAAAATTTGGGGAAAATAGGGATAACGGACGTGGCTAGGTTTGAACTAAACCTCCTGTTCATGAGTGCATGTCTAAACGACAACGGTTACCCGTGACCGTTTTAGCGGAGTCGAATACTTCTTGTATTTGCTATATACTTCTTCCGGTGATAGTAGGTTTACGCAAGTACGCTAATAGTAGGGATGAAAATTGATATAATTTGATCGTCATGATCACCTTTCAAAGGTTTTCCCGTTTCGTTTTCAAATAACCATTTCTTCCCGTGGCGCCCGACATCTCCCCCTTGATGTATTTTAGGTAGTTGTTCACCAAGATTGAGATTCTTTTCTTATCCATGCAACCTGGATGGGTCTTCCAGTTGTTCTTATATCCTTTATATATTTTTTTCATTTAGTCTCGATGTATTTAATTCTTCTTATGTTTTCATTTTGTATCGGATTGATCTGTGTAGTACAGTTTTTATCCTGTAGAGGAATCTCTTCAGTTAACTGAATCTTTCTTCTTTCTCTTTCATTTAGTACCGAAGATTCACATCTGAACATTAACTTTAAGTGTATATTTTGGGTTTTTATTTTGAACAGTTCTGTTTATTTTTTTTGTTTTAATTGTTCCATTTGACGTCAGTGGTCATATCAGCGGGCTTTCTTTTGGAACATATTGCAAAATAGGCAGCGGTGTTAACTGGTATATAGTGGGTATTGGGTCCTTTGGTTTTTGTACTTAGGACATCCACATTCACACATTTATTTTGTACTTCCAGACTCTGGGAAGGACAGGGAATAATGTTGGCTAGAGGAATAGGCACAGATGAGAGGTATGTCGTTCAGCTCCAGCTAGTGAGCGTTTTTCCAGATTTGCCTCAATCCTCGTAACTTGGTTCCCTGAACTTGGACCTGGGAAGCTTCCTTCCCAAATGTCTGTTTCCAATTATCGGTTCATCTCGTGAATCATCATTTCCCACCGCCTGTGATGCGGCATGTAGTGAGAAACAATATTCGAGTCCGAGTAACGGTAGCTCGGTTGTTTCGCAGCATTTTGTTACGGAAAATGGAGTACCTCAAGTTTGGTACTGTCACGCTGTTTGCTATAACATTAATTCCATCTGTAAATATATTCCACCAGGAGTTTCGTCATACCTCTCGTATATCTCGTCGCGAGGAGGTTAACTTGGCTCGGTTGCACATTGGCCACTGCAATTTTTGGCATAGTTACCTTTATAAACGGGTACCTGGTCTTCTTTGTCCGCTGTGCGACAACGTTTTGTCGGTCCATCATATGCTGCTAGAGTACGTTTCCATAGCGCACCTTCGAGGCTCTCTGCAACTATCTGCCAGACTTGCAGAGATCTTGGCGGATGACAAACAAGTGGTTGAAAGGGTTTTTAAGTTTTTTTAGCGGATAGTAACATGAGTTTGAGGATTTGAAGCTTTAGATATCTAGTTTTTATACCCTTTTGCCACTCTGTTTTGTATATCTATATTTTCCTTTTTACCAGTAATTTTATTTTTTATTGAAGTTTATATCCGGCTTTTGCCATGAATTGTTTTTTTAAGGGCGCTGATGATCATGTAGCGCCCTTAAACCTACATCTTTTTCTTTCTTTCTTTCTTTCTTTCTTTCTTTCTTTCTTTCTTTCTTTCTTTCTTTCTTTCTTTCTTTCTTTCTTTCTTTCTTTCTTTCTTTCTTCTTTCTCTCTTAGTCTTTCTCTCTCTCCCTCTCTCTCTCCCCCAACACTACTCGAGAAAAGTATTTACACATTGCAACTTATCTTTTAAGTACTGTACTCGAGTATTTGAGATCGCACTGAAGGTTTAATGCCTTAAATACATGTGTTTTTTGGTCTAAGTTCCTCTGTGAATTTCAATAGATGATCATAAATTGGTGGATTCCAAGTTTTGCATGGAAGTGACCAAGTCCATACTATGTGATGGACTGTCTGCATCCTGAGTATGTCTTCATGGTGTTCTGAGCTTCGAGGTCAAGAGTATCCCTTGTAAACCCGTGAGGTGAAGAATTCATTCATAAATTCATAATACTTTAGACTGCTTTTGTGAAATGGCGCACATAACATTATACGTGTTAGTATAATGTGTTGAACTTCATCCAGCTGAAGAAAGGTTCCTGCTATAAACAAACGTACATGCCACTGCACATGTTCAAGTTAATGAAAGTAGTTCATTACTGCACTACATGTACTCGAATTATCACAATGAGATGAACAATGAAAGTATCTTAATTATAGTTTCATTTAAACTCAACTTATGTTAAATATAATGACCATACAGCCATCGCTATGTCCGCGTTGTTTTGTGGAGGGAAACATCGGTCGCACTATCAGGTTATGTCGCGATCATGGGTGAGTGTATAGCAGGTCAGAGGAGTGTTGTTCAACATAGACAAATGCTTAAAATGTGATGAAAAAGTAATGGTTTTGAATGTGTTCAACTTTGCATTTGACCATTACCACTTGTGATTCCTAGTTGGGTGTCGTGCTATTACCTGAAGGCTTCGATTAACACACAAGTTTCTACTAATAAAATATACCTCATAGCATTTTTGCACCTATTCTTGAATTAGTACTTACATGTAGTTTAATAAGTATAAGGAGTATGTATTTCTTTAATGCTCAGTATTAGTGTAGTGCAGTGCACTTGGTTACTGCAATGTTGGGATGTAACCAGGGCCGTATTTACGAAGGGCAAACCGGGCAACTGCCCAGGTCGGCACATTTTAGGGGGCGGCAAAATTACTGGAAAGCTGCACACACACACACACACACACACACACACACACACACACACACACACACACACACACACACACACACACACACACACACACACACACACACACACACACACACACACACACACACACACACACACACACACACACACACACACACACACACACACACACACACACACACACACACACACACACACACACACACACACACACACACACACACACACACACACACACACACACACACACACACACACACACACACACACACACACACACACACACACACACACACACACACACACACACACACACACACACACACACACACACACACACACACACACACACACACACACACACACACACCACACACACACACACACACACACACACACACACACACACACACACACACACACACACACACACACACACACACACACACACACACACACACACACACACACACACACACACACACACACACACACACACACACACACACACACACACACACACACACACACACACACACACACACACACACACACACACACACACACACACACACACACACACACACACACACACACACACACACACACACACACACACACACACACACACACACACACACACACACACACACACACACACACACACACACACACACACACACACACACACACACACACACACACACACACACACACACACACACACACACACACACACACACACACACACACACACACACACACACACACACACACACACACACACACACACACACACACACACACACACACACACACACACACACACACACACACACACACACACACACACACACACACACACACACACACACACACACACACACACACACACACACACACACACACACACACACACACACACACACACACACACACACACACACACACACACACACACACACACACACACACACACACACACACACACACACACACACACACACACACACACACACACACACACACACACACACACACACACACACACACACACACACACACACACACACACACACACACACACACACACACACACACACACACACACACACACACACACACACACACACACACACACACACACACACACACACACACACACACACACACACACACACACACACACACACACACACACACACACACACACACACACACACACACACACACACACACACACACACACACACACACACACACACACACACACACACACACACACACACACACACACACACACACACACACACACACACACACACACACACACACACACACACACACACACACACACACACACACACACACACACACACACACACACACACACACACACACACACACACACACACACACACACACACACACACACACACACACACACACACACACACACACACACACACACACACACACACACACACACAAAATTGATTGAAGAACTGAATAACAGAGTTTCTTCCTACAAGGAATTCAGTGAACCATTTATGTTTTTGACAAATCTGAAGATGCTTAGTCCACTTGAAATTCAGGAAGCATCATCCAGACTTCAGAAAGTCTACAGTTCGGATCTTGAAGATTCAGCATTTGTACTTGAATGCTTACACTTCAAAAGCTACATAGAAAAGAATGAAAATGCGACGCACTCTCCTACACAGCTGTAAGGTAACTGTCTAGAGAGTGTTTACCCAAACTTAAACATAGCTCTACAAATATACTTGAGCACTCCTGCTTCCAACTGCTCAACTGAGAAATCATTTTCTGCTCTAAGACGCATAAATAATTATTTAAGAGCATCACAAGTGAAGGATCGTCTTAGTTATCTTGGTGTTCTTGCAATTGAACCTGACTTACCAGTGAAAATGGACTATAACGAACTCATAAACTTGTTTGCAAATAACAGGGCAAGGAGGAAGCCTCTTGTTATTTAAACAGTATATGCTTTGACATCTAATAGGGGCTAATGCCTCTTTAGTGTAAGTTTTTTCTATTAAGATGTTCCTACACCTCACTTATGGTGTTTGCCACTCATACTTAAGTATCCAAACTAGTGAAATCATTCTCTATGTTGTGAACATTTAAATAATATATGTATTGCAAGTGGGGGGGGGTAGCAATTTTTTTTTTTTTTTGGCCCAGGAGCGTCAGAGGTCCTAAATTCGGGCCTGGATGTAACACTAACAGTTTCTTTTGAATCCTGTAAGTAAACAGCTGACAGTTGTTGAGAGGGAAGAGAGGAAGCTTCATACATTTACGAAGTGTCAAAGCGCGGAGTGACACTCCCTCTGTTGCATATGTTAAGACCCATTCCCTTAGGACAGCAAAGGATCCTACTATATGTGCGCAATAAATCTCGGAGCAAGACTTGGAAATCAGAGCGTTTAGTATTTGAGATTTTGGCATTGAAGTTTGGTGTAGGTGTTTGCCGTCTTTTGAGGACTGTATGCAAGTCACGCGCGGATACCCAGCTCTTCCTTGATGAATTAATTACATCTCTGTAACCCGTGTTAAGATCTTGCCTTAGGAATGGCGCCTTGGGAAATTGCTTGGCTCTTGGTGGGATACTAGCTCGGAGAGAAACGCTTCGAGAATTTTAAAATTAATTCTGCCAAAGCTTCGCAACTTCTCCTGAGATGCGGTTAAGCAATTTATTCTATTCTTATTAAAATGTCTTTTAAGATAAAAAAGGGAAAGTTAATTGCGGATCTTTGTGATGTAGGGATATGACCTCTTTCAGTTCTACACTTTAGAAATTCAGGTCCGTCGTTTACACTTACATATAAATAACAGTGGTTTTGTGATTGCGATTTAGTCCACAGCAGCTATTTAATGCAGATGTTTTCTTTATTAAATCTAGCAGGCTGTAAGGTTTTATTAAAATGGTGTACATTAGCAGTTTGTTATAGTGCTTAGGTGCATGTATTGATAAGTTACAAATCAAAGAAATATTTACATATTGTAACCATTGTAGGTAGAATCCAATTGTTTTGTTTCGCTCTGTCTCTTGCTTGAACCTTCCATTAAAGCTGAGCTGTTAATTGTTGCCATCTATGTACAATTATTGCTTGGCATTTTTAGAATGCGTTCTCTTAGGAGAAACAACAGCTTGAAAAGTTAGTTATCCTAGTGTCTTCAATTTGGACTCCAGCATGTTCATATTCTAATACCCAGGTCTTGCAAGTCCTTCCTGTGGTGACCGAGGAGTTGAAATTGAAATTTGTGTCCGCTCGGAAGAACGGTGCTTTCCATTGGTGAAAGGTTTGGACGATTTCTGAAATTATCCTACACACGTGTGACTCAGACTAGAACGACCTGTAATAAACATATGGGAAGAGAGACAGACATTGTAATGGAACGCTCTTAGGCTGTTGATTGGTGGAGGGAAGTGCATAGTTGTTTATAGAGCCCCATTACACTTTGTCTTTCTCCCCTCCCGTATGTTTACAACACGATCCTTTAGTTCGAGACACATAGATTACTGTGTAGCAGTGGTATTCAACCTTTCTTCTCTGCAGTCCCCCAAAGACAATTTTCCACTTTAGCCTGTATCTCTAGGCCTAACCCTAGAGTTATCCTTAATTCATAACCATATCTAGAATAGTGTATAATATTTATAACTTATTTACTACTACATAAAGAAGCATTAAATTAAATTTAGGTAGTCCCTTAGAAGTAATGTTGAATATCACTGCTCTGTTGGACTCTATCGGCCTTGTAGGAGCTTAGCTAAGGAGTTGACACCGTTTGTTTCATTTCTTTAAAGGATGTATTGCAGAAACATTGAGATAAGGGGACTAAGGATCTCTTACTGCATGTATCGCACGTGTTGGACATGCCACAAGCGTTATCGTAAATATGTCAAACAGCTATCTGAACACAAGTTCTGTCGCCTCTATCTGAATCCAAGCCACCTTGCGTGACGGCAGTTAAAAACCAAGTTTGAAAAGAAAGAAAGGGAGAAGAAAACAGTTGAGTGCCTGATGTCGATCTTGGGTCATTCTCATTAGATGAACAGACATTTTGCAGCTGAGAGATGTCAGCTTTATAGGGGAAGGAAAACTGGTGGGAATTATGAGCCCAGTTAGTGTTTAGTTACTGCCTAGCTAGCTTGTGTGTGCATGACCTACTTCCTGGACTCACAAAAGTACATGTTTTCGAAACGCACCTAAACCTTGTTTTGTTAAGCCAGGATGTACGCCGCTTATAATTAATTTGCATAATTGTGAAGCAAGCCCGTAAAGAAAATATATCCAGGGATTGCAGTTTTCCTCATAATAAAAAAAAATAAAATAAAAAAAATTTTTGTTGTTTAACGACGCTGTCAATTGCCAGGATCACATCAGCGTCGCCGGTGTGCCGGAATATTGTCCCGCAGTTCTTTTACATGCCAGTAAATCTACTGACATGGAGCTGTCGTTTTTAAGCACACTTAAAAACCATCGACCTGGGCCGGGTTTGAACCCGCGACCTTGGGATCAGTAGGCCAGCGTCTAACCAACTGAGCCACCCAGACTGACAGTTTTCCTCATGCTACTTAAGTTTACTGCTCCTATAATTCTAGATATACCTGCAAGATGAAGAGAAAAGATTGTTAAGCAATCTAAGAAATATGTGCTATAAACTCGTGTTCGCCATCCTACTTCGAATGGAATCAGTTTCAAGTTTTAATGTTTATTAAAAGGTACGAAAAGCCTTAAAATCTTTGACAACTCGAGCCTAGAGAAATGATTAAAGAAATTCGTAGAATGCTATTCTGTGAGCCCGGTGTCCATTGAGCTGAGAGCTACTCCACATGTTTCTTGTGACAAAAGGGAAGATGATGGAGGATGGGCCAGGAAGAAAGGAAGGTCGTATTTAAGCAGCTTGCCAACTGAGATTCAAACTCGAGCCCTCCAGATTAGAAGGCCCTACAACGGAGGGTTCATTCTTGGTGGGAATGATTGCTCATGGTCTGAAGTTTGATTTCTTTTGGATTGCAAGCTATAGGAAAAGTAGTTACTTATGTTCATCAAGGTAAACGCTTAAAATGGTTTCGTTACACATTTTGACGCAGGTACAAGGGTGATATACAGGAGGGTGAAGCGATATTATAATGTTTAAAATGCAGGTCACTTGTGCTGGCGTTGATATTTTTGCACGAAATCACAAGAAACAAAAGAGTGAAGAGGCTGTTTGCAGAAAAGTCACGAGTGACGTTTTATTCCTCCTGTAAAATTTTCAAACGTGCGATGTTGTAATCGTCATTGTTAGAGCAATTTGATTGAGCGGAATGGCTCAGTGGGTAATATCTGTGGTTCGCATTCGGGAGGTCGCGGGTTCGATCCTCGCGGCCGACCTTCCTGACCCAAGGGCTTTTTCGGAGGTTTCCTCGGGTCGACAGGCGAATGTTGGGAAATATTTCCATATCCTCTCAATTTCCTGTTCCTCCATTTCGTTACAATAATCATTTCATTTCACCTTTCATCTCATTAGGTTTCTTTCTGGGTTGGAAACGTCGGCGAGTATCGCGGCAGGAGCACGGCAGGGGAAAAGAATACACTCTGGAAATTTCGTCCCGCAGATTGGAAGGTGAACCTTCTAGTTTTCGCCCCCCCCCCCCGCCGCCCCCCATGAAATGGTACAAACCCATGGGGTGGGAGAGGAATAGGGCTGAGCCAGCCTGCGCTGGGATAATCCTTACTGGGAAAAAGTCGGGACTCTGTCTCTGCTCTGTCGTGGTAACTTTCTGGCCGCCCTTAGGATCCATCCTCCCGGGGGTGCCCCGTCAGGCACAAAAGATCACCTTTTGATCATGGTGCTAAGTCCCCTCCGCAAGTTGTCATAGAGCAGTTTTCAATGAAATCGAAAATAACGAAATGTTTCAATATTAAGTATAATTTGTCATAAGATACATTTCGTGAAAAATTCACATGTCGCATCTTTAATTTTTCACGGAATGTATCTTACGACAAACTACACTTAATTTAGAAATGTTTCGTTTGGTGTTTATCTGACTATGCTATCGCAGACGCGTGCCTGTTTTTCAGGAGTGTACAACATGTATTTGCTATAATATCTTGATATCGAATTTTTGGAGGTAAGTCTTTACTTCCTGTACCTAAGCCAGGTAAATGACAGAACAATTAAAAGGGTCCTTACGCTTCAAATGATGTCATTAAGGCGCATCATCTGTTTGCACATCATCGACTATCGTTTTGGAAACACAGGAAAACACTGCACTAGCAGAAAGCAAAACTGTGTATGTAGCATAGGTGGGAATCAAACCTAGGATACTAACTCACCTTGACCTCCAGAGAGTCAGATTCAGAATTCCCATTCCCAGAGCTTGTAAAACACAAACATAGAATTAATAACGCCTAACGAGGAACATTTTTATATGTTCACGTTAATTAATGAATATTTACTGGGTCGTTCTACATTTCCATGGTTTACAGTAATTTATAATTTCTGTTATTGCTAGCAACCGGTTTCACGTGGAAGGATTTGGAATAGTGGAGCGGATATTTCTGGTCGTTTATGCGTGGGTGCTAGATGGGCAGCATGCCTAGGTATCTACTAAAACAGAACAAATGTGATTTATTCAACCAGTTCTTCCGCATTTTAAAGTAAATTTCTCAAGCCTGAATTCGTATTAGTTGCCTGGGTTGATATCCAAAAACGCTAATCTCGTAGATGAATATAGTTTTTTGCTTATTTTATTTATTTTTTTCGTTCATATGCCGCCTTTAACATCTAAGGTCATTTCGGCAGCTTTTTTCCTTTGGAACAATTGCTCATCAGCAATGTTGTTCACTCGCGTTGCAGTGGTGTTAATCTTTGGGTTTATGTTACTTTCAGTTGTTACATAAAATTCACGTACTCCTTCACACTGTCATACTTCGAGGCTCTAAGGAGGATGTGTAATAATTCTAGCTAAAGAAAAGGTACCACCCTTCATCTGGAATCGAACTCGGGACTTCTAGATTTGTTCTACACCAATAAGGTCTGAAATGAAGGTTCTAGCACATAATTGTCCCTAATTAACATACTGATGTACACATTTGCTTCGCTGCTTCCAGTTGGTCTGGGTTGACCTACTGATCCCAAGATCGCAAGTTCAAATTCGGCCGAGACCGATGGTTTTTAAGTGTCTTTGAAAGGGACAGCCCCATATTAATGTTGTAGACTTATTGGCATGCAAAAGAAGTGCGGGACGAAATTCCGGCACACCGGTGGTAACTGATATGATTCTGACAATTGACAGGTTCTTAAAAAAACAAAATATTTAATTTATTTTACACTGCTTCCGGATCTGATTTACACTGTAGCTCTTGTGACTTTTTTCGTGGCATCTATGAGTGTAGTTCTGTAGTAAATTCACAGATTAAAACAATGTTTAGCCAGCTCATAACAAAAGTGGGGTTTTCCAACACAGGATACTGAATCTCGAAATCGTGTATTCTAACTTTGCTATCACACTCCAGTTTTGCTAAGTTTTTCATCTCTAAAGCTTAATGTTTATTTTGAATTTCATAAATGCTCACGAAATGAGATCGTAAAATAGGCTAGTAACAACGCAAAAAGATTACATTTAGATATTTATTCATTTACAAGAGCCGAAATGTGCTTTCTGGGTTAAAGCTGTTCCTTATACAAGAACCTTATACAAGTTGTCTGTTTTGAAACAAAATGACACTGGATGGAGATTCGTATGATAGTGGATACTAATAATTAGTACTATTTAAATGACCGAGGAGGTTGTTATCCGAAAAGGCTAGAAGACATGGTATTGCCTATAACAGGTTTCTACAGTGGTGCAGTCCAAAGTTGTCCAAAAACAAAAAATATGCTATTTGCATGTGGTTTCGGACTAACATTTATTCAAGCATATAAACTATTACGTTTAACCAATCATTTGACGTAAATGTTATTTGAAAAGGGCACAAATGTATATTGGTCGTATTTATAGGGTTATTGAATTCGATTACTGAAATAATCCACTGTTCTGTGATATTACACGTACAGAGTAAGGACATAGGTTAATAATCAACACAACCGAATATTGTGCATGTTCTGTATATGAACTGTAATTCTGGGAACTTAGAAGTTATACTAGGAGATAGCTGGAGGAACAAAATGTCTATGCGTATAGTGTTATAGAAATTATTAACCATAAATTTAAGAATTGTTATACAAAGATAGCTTGGGTGAAGGACAGTCAAAAAGATCTATATCGTATGTTTATTAAAATAAGAATGTTCTGCTCGCAAAGTAAACTTTCACGTTTACCACTTTGATCATAAATTCAGATATTATTGTGGTGGCCTTCCCACCGAGAAAAGGGCATTAGCAACAGAATCCACGTAATTTATATTATTCATATCTAACCGAACTTACACTCTGTATGTACAGAGCAAAAGCAAACTAAAATGCATTTCCGTTAGCTTACAAGTCAACTTCGCACTTCGTGTGATTGAAGCTGCACCATTACGTCATGCCGGAAGGTGCTGCCTTTATGTTGAACCCTAAACACATGTGATTATCACTCAAATCATTAACCATCACAGCTGTTCGTGGATTGGGACAGGGGTGCCAAAAAAGGAGTTTTCTTTCAAAGAATCTGAATTAAAGGTATGCATTAGACTGATAAAGACATCAAGGAAGAGCTCGTCATTTGATGCTCAAAATGTTCAACATTAACAGTGATTTCGGCGAACCACAGTGACTGTTGTGATTCCTTAGGGATTGCCATTGCAGTTTCTTCCTGTAGTTCAGCTAATGTACTGGGTTCTTCCGGGACGCCACAATCCTCTCGGCTTCAGCACAGGTAGAAGTCCAGGAATGTTGGACCAGTGGAACGTGCAGGGCTTCAGAATGTCTTGGTTGCTCGAATGTCAGAATCTCGTTGATTGACTTTTATCACGTCCGCTACTGATATCTTTGGAGACAACATATATATTTGATGCCACAAAAAAATATGGAATTAAACTGAATAGCTTCCTCTGCTTAAGTGTCAATCTGAGATGGAGCACTGTGTGCATATATCTCCGTGCCTGATGGAAGAGTTCATTGTAGATAGTTCCAAAAATTTCAGTTGATATTTTTGTTTTCTTTGCTGTTCTTGAAAGTTTGTAACATTACAAGTTCGGTATAAACAATTGTGACGTAATGTAATTCTTCAAGACTGATTTTATGTGGTACTCTTAAACACTCTCTGGCGACCAGAACCTATTGTTTTGGCAGGTCTGTTCGTTAATAAGCAGACAAAACAGCTTAGGGCTTAGAAAACTGCTTTAAAGTTGTGCTCGACATTTTGGAGCGGAAGGTAATATGCCAGCAGATGCACAAGAAGAGAAAAGAGAATTAAAGCAATCTGAAATAACAGGGCTTCCGGTTGTTTTTATTATTATTTCCCCTGCGGCACTGTACGGTTTCTTGCTTCCTGTGGCAGATCCTACCCTCTTTCGCTCTAGCACAAATAAAACAAGCACGGTATAACGGCAATTCTCAGACCAGCGCAAGTTGCGTTGCATCTTATAAAGCTTCTTTAAATTGGGAGAGATATTTACTGCAAATGTTTGTTCCTAAATTCTCTCTGTGGTGTTACTGGATTATACTGTTGTAACTAGTGTGTTTGTTAACCACTAGAATTATATTCCCGACTCTGATTGTAAAAGACAGACAATTGTAGTATTTTCATCCTGTAAATTTGCAGAGTTAACACATTCACAAGAGGAAAGGATTGGGGTTTTCAACTTGTAAATATGCAGCTAGTTTCTATGTCGTAACTATTAATTGTGTAAAGCGCTTTTGTATGCTGCTGGATTGTGTACCTGATTCAACAATGGGGTAGATACTGTAATGACAATTTTTGTGCATTACTCTTTGCTATTCAGAGTTGTACAATTTCAAAACTCCATCTTTGGTTATCTTTAAATTTATTTTTAGAAAGCTGATGTTATTAGTGGAGGTTTTAACATAAGCCAATCATACTAGAAATTGAATATTATAATATTGAGTGGAATGTAACTTTCTATGTTTCTCTGGAAGAAAATAATGTGCATATCAATGGGAGGTCTTGTATTGATTAATAAATGATCTTAACGCCAGTAAACGTCTGGAAGATAGAAATCATCTACAGTTGCTAAGTTGAGAATGCCTTAGAAAAGAAAGGAAAATTGCTTCATGCATTCTTCCAATTTCGACCATTCCCTGTGCATACAATGTAAAAAATGGCGTTATCAATGTCAATGTTACTTCGTCTGCACAAGGAATTGATATTACAAATTATAACAACTGGCCAATCAACATTACAAATACATCAAAGAAAGGTAATTATTGTTAACATTTATAATTATTAATAAAGTTTCTATTTATTTTTGGCACAGTCTTCTTTCCAGGTTACTATACAGTGTTAAGATTGTCATGTCAAAACTGGACTGCTATGGAGGTCAAATAGCAACAGACTAGAGGTTATCTTCGCGCATTGCTGAATGTATAGGTACTATTTCGCCACAAAGCTCTCGCCCGCCTGCGTAGCGTAGTGGTAGCGTGTCTGCCTCAGTGCAAGCGGTCGCGAGTTCGAATCTCGCTTAGGGTGAGTTATCAGGATAAGGTTTTTTTTTTTTTTTTTTTTTTTTTTTTTTTTTTTTTTTTTTTTTTTTTTTTTTTTTTTTTTTTTTTTTTTTTACCTAGGTTTTCCCTTCATTCACCGTCCGATATGACACTGTTGGCGGACGTTAATTTAAAAAAAAAAGCCTCAAATCTCAGCTGAATACTTCATAATTGAATGTTCATGGTTGTCTAAAAGTAGTAGCTATATGGCAACACGTTAAAGGTGACTTTATTTTGCTACACGCAACTTTTAATGTTTTTAACAACACGTGCATCATTAATAGCTATTTCCTTACCCAGGACTTGTTCATGCTGTCACGAACTATTGATCACAAATCTCTGACTTATTCGACAGCAAGAAGTTAAGTTTAAGCAATCTGTTGAGCAGTGTATGATTCATTTGTCAGCTAATTGGCTTAACTGCAATGGTGGAGCATTTTCTCCTGAGTAAAGCAAGCGATTCTGGAAAGCAGAGAAGGGTAAGATGGTTGCCTTGAGTTTATCCATCACACATGTTCGAAGTACGTCGTTTATGTACAGTATGTGCAAGATGTAATGGAACTGCTTTCAGAGCAACTGATACACATGTCAGAATGGTTTTGCGCTTAATTCCCATATCCCACCTGAGCTTAATTACTGAGTGATTAATTAAAGGTCAAGCCGCTGTGCGTGGGGGACATACTTCAATTCCTGGTTTTTGCAATCTCCCCTTTTTTATTCTCTCCGTAAATAACATTAATGTCGATCGTTTCAGAACAGTAGAAAATGTTACACTATAACCATCTAACTCCCGTGTGCCTTTTTAGGCTATACCTGGTTAAACATTCATTTTAACTGGAAGAAAGTAAACCAGTTAACTTAATATTTTGTGTACTTTTAAAACTCAGACATTTACACCATTTTGTACCAACATTAATTGTAAAAAGGACTGGTACAGCTGCAGCTGCACAAACATATGACATTTCCCCCAATTTTAGTTAGTTTTAACAGTAGCTGATATGTTGCTTTAGTTTGAGAGAAAGCCATAACGTAAGTTAAGAGGTGTGTCTGAACAGCAGTAAATATAAAATACAAAAAACACTTTGTATCTTCAGCCAGTATGCAAGTGATTGGGAACTTCCGCAACACATTTAACAAGTGAATCGAACTGCGGTCTCACCATAATAGACTACTAGGTCATCCATATATCGTGTCACCGCTGTTGAGACGAAGTTCCATCGGCAACAAGAACAGTGTTTGAGCGGGAGAAGGGTGCGGTTGGTGGCAATGACCGGTTTGTTTAACATTCAGTTAGAGCAGCACGTAAAGTGAGAGATAATGGCAAATAATACGCTTAATTATCGCATCCACATCGAGTGTTTATTTATGACTCCTATATCCAAATCCACTCATGCTGTGGAGCCTGTAACTGTTATCTCCGGTAATTGTTAAAATATAAAGCGTATAAAAAGAGTCCACCACTTGAGACGAACTTGCCTAACAGTCGCCAAGACCTCGTACAATTTCTCAAAGAGAACTGTATAAAGAACTGATAATTTCATAAGATGAAACGCCCCTCAATCATATTTCCAGACTATGTAATAGACCAGCCCTGTCCAACGCGGCGCCCGTGTTTCTGGCGCTCTTGATAAGCACATTTTTACTCCGACGATTTCTGATATTAATTCAAATTTCAAGACAAAACTATTTCCTTGCGAATGTCTTCCCAATACACACCTTCACATGTGTGCTATATTCATTATTTCCGTAACCAGTGGTTTCCAGTGGTTGTGATGGCGCCCGCGCCTCCTTAGGCATGAGTCACATATGCCCGGGTATGTAGGAAAGTTCGAGAGCACTGATGTAGACTGTAGAGTAGAGGATAAGAAAAAACTCTGGTTAAAGAAACAATCTCCGCCACGGCCGGAATTGAACCTGGGATAGGCTGAAAAAGACAGCTGAAGCAGTCCAATAGGATTTTGTAGACTGAGATGGTGGGTAATTGTGTAAATTGTGAGAGAAACACTTTCCTGCTAATGCTTCACAAGAGCATTTTCAGCTTACAGAAACAAAGAAAGGAAGAAGAAACGTGGAAAGTAAATGAAACTCGGTAGAAGAAACTATCACTCAAAGGATCTCGCCAGCTAAAAAAACAACCCCTCAACTCCTAACGTGAAATAAAATTAAACCTGCAAGCTCGCAGAAGACTAATAGAGAGCGGTGCAAGAAACGTAAATAAATTTTACCACGAAGGGTTTCTCCAGCTCTCCAGGGAGTCATTGCAAGTTGAACCATTGCTCCTTGTAGCGCCTGGCGGCATTACGGCTTAAAGATATCCCGATTAAAGGGATCCAAGATGCAGTAAATAAAACGGCTTTGGTGCACTGCGTAAAATAGTGCAGTATTTGCCGTTTATCATCAGTAATCTCAACCAAGTATTTTATTTTATCGATAAATCC
This sequence comes from Tenodera sinensis, assembly GCA_030765045.1. Classification (NCBI taxonomy): domain Eukaryota; kingdom Metazoa; phylum Arthropoda; class Insecta; order Mantodea; family Mantidae; genus Tenodera; species Tenodera sinensis. The sequence continues at coordinate 141,538,039 of CM060966.1, read as the reverse complement.
GCGAGTGGAACACAAGCAGATTTATCTAGAGAAAATCGAAAGTCCAGTAGGACTTAATGGACTATTTCACCAATAAAAGAAAATATATCAGCAGCGATGTCCAATGTTTGCGAAAGAGGGAAGGTTGGATTTACCTCCTTCCATATTATGCGGACTATGCCACTCAGACGTGTATTGTGTTGCAGTGGCTGGTTGGTTTCATGTACGTTGCGTTTGATTTACGAAAGCACTTTCAAATCTTATGCGATAAACATCCGTTCATTAGTGACTTCTTTGGTCTGCTTTCGTTTAAGAAGTCTGTCAATATTTGGCGACAAAGTCGAAGTGCATAGCCTTAGAAGATCCACCAAGTGATCGTCGCGTAACAGCCTATTGCGACATAGATTTTTAGTATAGTTCAGTTCGGATAAACTCTGTTCACAAATACACTCTTCTACAACCTATTCCTGCAAATGCTTGTTTCTCTATCTACTATATTTTAATTGACATAAACATTTTCATAAAATACTTTATTGCTAATTTTCTTGTAGATGCAAGGGAAATATTGGAATACAGTAGGCTTTAAGCGATAGTGAAATGTTTTAGGAATTTAGGAGATGGTTGCTATGCGATGCCTTTGACATTCGTTCTCTTTGTAACGCCAAGGGATAAAAAACGAATAACATTCTTATTTGAACAAAAACGTATTGGAAAATTCAAGCAAATAATAAGGAATATCTCGGAAATGGTTCACTCAATACAAAAGAAAATAAGCATTTGACATAAATTGTGTGCTTTAACGAGATCCATATTTTTTATTTAGTAAGTTTTTGTCTATCTCTTACTGTTAACCATTTCTACAAAAGTCATCCAGAATGAAGAGATCTGAGATAATCCCAGAAAATTCAAGTCATGACTTGGAAACCTTCATGGAATCGCCTGTTTGTGGCCGTCACTGGATACTGACTGTCGCTCCGACTGAGGGAGTGGAGTGCGGAATAGCCGCTCATTACGTAAGCGTCTCCAAAGAGATAAGGTTGGGCATCCCTGATATGCAGATTACAAAAAATAAATACAATTAAAGATTAATTAACTTAGTAAATTAATTGATAAAACTATTTCGATATACTGCTTCTGTTTCTCATTGGTTTAACTTTGAATATGTATCTATGCGGACAACAAATAACGATCGGAAATATTAACGGATGCTATGTGGGTGATAAAATGTGGGATAAGCAACCATGATTAGTTAAAACACTCTTTATAACGTCTTATTGGTGAAAAATAGTGTGATGTAGTAAGAGTGGGGTAGTCATTGCAAAAGAAACTGAACCCAATGCGACCATCCGCTTATTTTGAACTATTAATTTTACATTAAAAGAAATGTTAACTGCGTAACCATAAAACTGAAAGGATGGTTTTAACATCTCTGCTGATGATACCAATTTGGCGATCAAAACATTCGACAGTTGGCTGAAGATTTTAACAGCGTGTAAGGTTGAAGGAGCTTCATAATGTAAATCTGTAGCACAAATGCAGATTAAGACTGGCGCTGGCAATCAAATTATCATAATTATATATTTGCTAATGATAGAGTATGCAGCTAATGTAGTACCTACTTCTTATTTGACTAAACAAAAAATAGCATGCATTTGTGTCCATGAAGTTCCATATAAACGAACGTCGGTCCTATTGACACAGATGTCACTGTCAGATTTACGACGCGTTGTTTTACGTTGCATAATAAGCTCTACATACAATGCCTCTAGAAAGTATTCGTCTCCTCTTCTAACGGCCGAATTAACGGAAAGGAGAATTTCATGTCAAAGTGCAAAAATATTCAAACGATATTGCAGTTTCCATATTGTGGCGTTTTCATGCCTTTTTTATTTATTTTATCAGTCTATAATATAACTGAAAATTGCACCGATATTTCTACCTTTTCGTGCATTTTATCTGGATTTTTAGATCAATTTTTATATTTAATACCTGGAATTGCGAAATACCTGGTGTTGATTTTGATGTGTCAGGAATTAAATACTGAAGGAATTATCAACATTTTAGTGAACTTTATAACCAACCCTTCAATTATGACTTCACAAATGTTTTTCCTCATCTGTTTAAATCATATGTCGGTGACATAGTTTGGTAAAAATACATATGTGGATAATGAGTTTGTCATAGTTTATTGGAAAAAATGAAATGCGAAGACATAACCAATTTCACGATTATGCAAAGTTCACTCTTATGACAGAACTTCCTTACTCTGAAAAATTCTTTGCAGTTTCCTAACATACGACAACATATACATTTTACGGTGTATTATTTTTCAGGACAAAATAACATCTTTTAGTGGACTTTGTTAAGTTAAAGTTTTACAAAAAAATGTGTCATCCAACGTATTGTATTCCTTAGCAAGAAATTGGCATTATCAAACCATTGGTGTTTCTCATCATTGTGTTAATAATTAGTGAATTCTTTACATATTATAATTCTTAACAAATATGTCTGTGCCACTAAAGCAAACAATAGGTATAATGGCAATTTGAACGCTAATTACCTGATTTATATTGGTAGTTTTCCTTTACAAAAAGCTAAGTCCTTAATAATTGTCTGTTTTAATGCGCGCAACCGAAGAACAGCGATGTCATATGGCATAATGTCGAGTTGGGATCTAAAATTTGCGAGTTTCAAGATCAAGTTGAATCTTGAATTGAAAGGTAGCATATGTGCATCATTTAAAGGAAAATAACCAGTAAGAACTGACACTTTGATAAAAATAGCATTATAAACAAGTTAACGACTTTCAGTATTCAGTATGTAGAACTGCGCTTGAGTACGATAAAGGCATTGAACGAAAACTACTTTCCAAGCATGGAAAAACATGATTGAGCGCATCGTAGAGTAGCGGAATGTTTCTAAGTCCCAAGTCATGTTCCATCGCGGTTTGCACAAGTCGATATTTCCAACGTGTAAACTAAGTTTATTGATAATCTCTGTTCCGTATATTGTATGTATGCGAATGCGAGTGGTGATTCAAGACATCTCCAATTTATGTGTCCGACAGACAATAATATAGGATGGAACAGAGACTATCAATAAACCCAGCTGCATGTTGGAAATATCAACTTGTGTAAACCACGCTGCAGCACAAGGTGGGACTTAGAAATATTTTGCTCTCTTAATGCGCTCATTTTTTCCATGGCCGTACTGTCAGAAAGGTTTTACAGAAGAAACTTTTGAAAGAAACACTGCTAACATTCGATCAAATAATGAGAACTCCTGTTTTACTTCGTGACTGAGAAACTGTCACTTAGCTTGGTGACAAAGAGCAGTTTTTAATATGATTCAACTCCCTAAAATGGGTTTCTTTAAGATATCGCAAAGATTGCTGTTTTAAAAGATCACAAAAGGAATGTTGATGTTTTAACAGTTTTAAAGTTAGTCCAGCAACGTTAGTGGGAACTAGACTGGGGAACCAAATACTAAATTACAGACGAAAGGCTCAAATATCGAGTTTCAGCCTATATACTTTTACTTGTACTTAAAGCATTTGTATGCTCAACATCCATATTTCTTCAACTTTTTCTAGCATTACCCTTCTACTCCTGAACATTTCGTAATAGATGGCCAGAAAAGCTTATCAGAATGAAACGCAGAAATAAGATTTTACACTGGTTAAAATTTCTTACCCTTCGCTTATTGTGACTTAATATATGAGTGAAACGTTTGTTTTTCTCAGCCATTTCGTGTTGCTCGTCTGAAATTACTTTTCCTCGTATCAGCTATTACCAAGAAAGATTCTAAGTATTGGTATGATTAATGGGATCAGATTGGTGCAGCCTGTGGTGTCGTAACAAATGGCACAGGTTTCACATATACAATGTGAACAACCAATTCATCATCTCCCATTTGAACCGAAGGATCAATTCAATTTGTAATATACTCTAAGAATTTCTCTAGTATTACGGAATGCAGAGACGTCTCCAAGCGAGCTGATTTTCTAATAAAAATATGCATATTAGCAAGGATGTATGTCACAAGATGTTACTGCAGAAGCCATCATAAGACAAATCTGGATGCCATCTATTATGAAATTGTTGAATAAACTGTAAATTGACGGGTATAAAAGCATTAATAGCACAGCGACAATGAATTTAGCGTGTGGTGCCATCTCTTGGGCGAAAGGATAACTACGTCAAGTTAGAGTCCAAGCTGGTTTAAAGGCAGTTTGCCGTTTTATGTGGAGTCCACAATCACCTCCCCCACCCCCGCAGTACAGTAATTATAGGCATTTGGAGGGCAATACTAAGGTATTGCAAGGAAGATATTTATCCAACTTAGAGATACTCGACACACTTCGAATCTTGCATGCGCTTTCAGAAGAAAAGAGAAATATTTGATATAATCTCCAGAGTAATATTGCCTGAAACACTTGGACTAATGCCAGCGTACTTCCATACTTCGCCTTTCATCCCATCAAGTGACATTCAGCTTTTCTCCATACCCAAGAGAATTAACCTAATAAAATAAGCAGCATAAAGATTTCCGGCACAGCTTGACTTGCAGACTGCGTGACTGCACCAGTTTCATGTGTACAATTGAATATAGATCATACACGTTTCATTTCATCTCTTTCTCCTCTCTTTGAAGCGATGCTTAGAACATACCTTCTCTGCCACTATTACTGGTAGAGGAAGTGTATCCCACCCAAAATTCTCCGAGATTTCACCGGAAATATATATAATTTTTTTATTATTATTATTATTATTATTATTATTATTATTATTTTTTATTATTATTATTATTATTTTTTTTTTTTTTTTGAGGTGCCCTGATTCCAAAATAAAGCATTTCAGGGCAACAAGTACGCGTGTGGGGGTGCACATGCGTGATTAAAAAAAAAAAAAATAAAATAAAAGAAAGTTTGCTGCACAAAAATGAATGTGTTTGGTAGTTTGTGTCAAAAATTTTCTTAGCATTAACCACGTCCAAGATATTTCTTGGCATTGATTTGAATTTTAAATGCCTATATTTTTTTTTCTTTCTTCATTCCTTTGTTCCTCGTTCTCATGCAAAGAGTATGGAATTTTGGTCAACATATTTTTTTTTTAAACTTTTGACTATCGCCTCAGTCTGATGCATTCTTGTACTTAATGAAATTTAGTGAAACCATTTCTGCAAATATGTTTCTCTATGAACATGAAGTGGATAGAAAAATCAGCTTTTAAAATAATAGTTCGCATAAGAGAGGGCAAAATCAACATTGGGGGACATAGAACCTATTGTGAGTTTAATATTTTATTAAATAATTGGTCTTTGAATAGACCTATTGCTTAATAAACAGAACAGATACCCGTAAGGATATTCCCTTTATTCGGGTACCCTATTGAATTTTAAAGGCGTATATTCCCACATGTCAGCCTTAAAGGCCTAAAGCGGAGGTGAATTTTACTAGGTTTTGGTAGAATAAATCGCCTAAAAATAATAATTGCGTCCAATGGTTATCCATACGTTCTCATTTATTAAAAAATGCATGCTTAAAGCTAAAGCCGTGCTTAAATAACACCAGCTAGACACCTACATATAATTTTCTTTCGCTCGGTGCAGAGGGCACATTTTACTCTACCCAGGCACCAAGAATTCAACACGCATCCCTCTTCTTGCAGTGTTTTGTGTTTTGTTATTTTTATTTATTTTATAAAGGTCAATCAGCAGTTTCCCGGTTTACAAATTAGGTGGAATACGAGATACATACGGTGACACAAAACGAAATTACAAACAAATAGATGTAAAATGACAGGTATATTTTGTTTCGTACCAGGACAAACGGCTGAGCAGAATATTTCGGGCGAACAATTGCACTGATTGATGAATAAAACATTATTTCGCTAGTTTGCCAGGATTCTTTTGTAGTGATTTAGGAATAGTCACCATTCTCGTCGTCGTCGTCATCATCATCATCATCATCATCATCATCATCACTTGACATTTCTCTTCTGACGTCATAAATCATGAAATTGCTCTCTGTCACTTTTTCTCATTTTCTCCCTGTCATCTCTCCATCTCTCTGTGCAAATTGTACGTCCTATGATGTATTGAAAATCGGTAATACATTTCAGGTGTGCATATAAAAACCAAAACAGAAGTAAAAGGTACACTAGCATATTTGTTTGTGTTCTGAATGTTTACAATTTGATCCGTACCATAGTGTTCCTTGTGGTAAACGGTGTGTAATTTATCGTGGCTATAAACTTGTATTAGATATGTAACATTTGTCAAAAAACAAATAGCAACCGAGATATTTCGACTTTTTCATTGTATGCTCTATTGTTGTTGTTATTATGATTATCATCATCATCATCATCATCATCATCATCATCATCATCATCATTATTATTATTATTATTATTATTATTATTATTATTATTATTATTATTATTATTATGTTATTGTAGTGTATTATAGTTCATAGTTCACTCTAATGTAATTACAGCAATATCAGTGTTCATGCACACACAAGTATGACTCGCTTTTGTAGATTCCAGAAACCGTAAGCCTGAAACGAGATAGAATTTTACACGTTTATCATCGTTAGCATTATAATCATGAGCGTAACTAAATGTTACTAAGTTGTGTGTCACAAGTTGAGTGAATAAAGAAAAGCAAATAAATAGTTTTAACGAGTTATACCATTTGGTATAGTAGTTGTATGTCTTATTCATAGAAAATTAAGAAATGTAATTTTATTACTAATACAAATATAAGTGTGATATTTATATGTGTGATATTTTAATAAAATCGTTTGTCACTTTTGAGAAAATTTTAAAAAACTAAAGCAAATAATAAAGGAAAAGGTTTTTATGTGAAGTGTAGTAAAGAATTGTATGTATATTCATCCCACATTTCGCTTTTGAGTTATGGAGTTCACGTATACATCTTTAACAATCATCTATTGAACATTTTGTCTAGGATCACAAACCTCGCAACATTTTGGTAATAAAACGTTTATACCTAATTCTTTTCCCAGGAACAAAGGAAGAGAATTCTGAAAGTATATGCGACTTTCTAAACGCTATAAAAAGGAAACTATTTCAGATTACTTGACATATTTTAAAATGTATGGCCAGAATGAATTTTAGAGAGTAATACATTCAATAAATATTTTTAAATAGGCAAATAGTATTTAACATATCAAGTTCAAAATTGATAGAGCATTTCAGAGATTTTAGATTGAAAATTTAGAAGACTAAATTCCTATGATCCCTCGCTTTAGTGGAGTTACTGACTAGGGCTTCAAAGGAAAACAATTAAATAGTTAACTAAAAGCAAAGGAAGTCCTTTGTGTAGCTTTTAACGTTTTTGAAGAAGTGGGGGAATAAAACTAATTATTACAATGTCTTTAAATGTCTCGCCCAGTTTTCTTGTCAATGTTTTATACAAAGGTTCTCTCGAGTCTTTTGAACAGCGAATAAGTGACTCGAGTTTCAACTTTTATTTCTTAAGAAAAAGTATTTTTACCTTTGTTTCTGTCGCGTTCACGCCTTAGGTATCACTACTCGAAATTAAAATGCACTATAATTCAAGTTTGCCGTATTTCAGCGAGCTACCACAATCTGTGTATAAAGAACATTGCACTGGGTAGAATAGGAGCAATGTTCCAATCGTTTTAACGTATATGGGTACAACACGTCCATTAGATCAGGGCAGGGTAACTGGTGCTCACTGAGCGCAGCCTGTTCATGGTCTTGCACTGATAACTGTATGTTTAGCAGTAAAAAAACACCACACACGAAAACTTCGGAAAATCTATTTCTAAAACTAATTAAACAAAAAATCTTGATAAACGCCGAACACATCAAGTGCAGCATCATTAATTCTTCTCTCTACATATTAAAAATTGAGATCTCCTTTCTGTTGATTTGGCTGATAGAATGTTTTATGTACTATATATTTCCGGAAAAGCCACATACATGAATATGAGTCCTAAAGATAAACATTCCGGAGTTAAAACTGTCCCCCAATCGGATCTCCGGGTGGGGACATCTTTAGGCAAATTTCATCATTGTTCCAATACTATGGAATGCAGGAGGCATGTCCCAGCCTAAAAAACAAGAGCTAATGAAAATATAATGCTAATGGCTTCATTGCCAGATGCAAGGCACTAGAAAACAACAACAACATATTTCCGGAAAAGGCGGAAACGACTTGGTTTGAGTTGAACTGCCCTGCCACAAGACATGCTTCATTTCACGCCCGAAAATATGCTGCTAATATGGTTGTACCTTGAGTTCGCTCATAATTTTCAACACATCTTCCTTTGCAAAATGCTGTATTTTTTCTAGAAATAGGATTTCCCAGCCCTTTGGATATTTTTTCTGCCAAATGACTCAATTGTGAACTTCGCGTTCTTCATCGGAAGTAGCAGGGCATTCTTGTGTAACGGACTTTGGACATTGCTTCGAAATTCTTTAAGAGCCTTATTTTCCCCTCAACCTGAAATTTAAATGTTTAAAATTAAATTAACACAAACACTGCGAGGAAGTCATATTAGATTTTTAATACAAACCGATAAAATTTCAGATAGACGAATAGTTCTCCCACAGGGGTAGCCAAATTTGGTATTGCAATCTAAAATGCAAATACAAATTGATACTAAAGGCTATCACATTTCCTGAATTACCATATATCAGTACAGGATGTCCTAGAAACTTTCAGGAATATGACAATTAATTCATTGAGCGATTTGCCGAAACACTACATTTTAAGGCAAAGCGATTTGTGATAATTGTAATCAAGTGTCGTAGCAACATAGAAAATTGAGTTGCCGGTGTGAGTTCGTTTCGGACTATTTTTACTTTGTTATTTACTTCATTTGTGTAGCCTCCTTTAACATCTGTGGTCATATCGATGTCTTGGACTTGAGAAACAACTTATGAGTTTCTGAGTTATAAGTTTCTTTAATGTGAGTTTGTTAATTTGTGCAATTAAACATGGACGTCGAAATTTATAATTGCAGTTTCATGTGTAGGGTAAGAAATGATCCTGGTTAAAGAAGCATTCCCCGCTCAAGCCAGAAATTGAGAAGCCAGTTTTTGTTTTTGTTTTGAAGAATTATGTGTACCTATTAATAAAACGGCTCTACGTGTCAAACAGTTTGTTAAATCTTATTCAAAATGTTACCTTGCCGCAACAAATCAAAAGCAGACCCACTTTGGAAGTCCTAACTCTGTAAGAAGAGTAGCAGAGATATGGAGGGGGTTCAACGTAGAAGCAGGCTTAATGTACCTCCCTACCCGGGAGGAAGGATGAGGTGAGAGGAGACACCTGGCGGCCATATTCAGACTAACGGCACAGACATTCACAGAGGACCCTAAGGTTTCCCAAGTTTGACGACACCTCCAAGTCTCTCGGTCTTCCGGAGCCAACTCAGAAGTATCTCGGCTCGGGGTCCAACGTCCCCAGATGCAACCCCCTTTTGCACCCAGATCCCACAGACGAGGGACGGAAAGAGTTCCTGTACGCATATCATCCCTGCCAAGCTGCACTTAACGTCTTCGCTGACACTTGCAACCCTGATAGAAGCAACGGGATGAAGGATGAGTGAAATTGTTAATGAAACGAAATGGAAGGACAGGAGATTCAGGGATTGTAATTATCCTTCCCAGCATTCGCCTGGCTACCCGGGAAACCCCCGAAAAAAACCCATGAGTCAGGAAGGTCGGCACTGGAATCGAACCCAGACCTTCCGAATGCTCTCACACGTTACCACGGAGCCATCTCGCTCGCTTGTAAGAAGAAAGTTAAGCCTTTTCCATTTTGTTTTGACTTTTGCGGCTATGTTCAAACTATGGCCATTGTTAGTTAAACAGATATTTAGCACCTTCAAAAACAGCCGTGGGCACTGTTACTCCTGTCACTGGGATAGTGGACAGTTGGACGAGAGAATCAGAAAACAAGACGTATTTGCGAACGCGCGAGGTTATTATCTGAGGTATGTAACTAAACAGTTCGAGGAGTGTATCGAACTTTACAAAGAAGAATGAAAGTAAAGTTGTACATCCCAGCCATGAAGCAGTTGTCAGGAGCCTGGGTTGCGATGCTCATGTGCTAAACACCAGCCGTTACCGTGACCACCTTGAAGCCAGTTAGCTGTCTTCTGTCTATTGTGATGCTAATTTGTTGGTCAACAAGTGAGACATATAAGCCCGTAAAGAGGACAGTAGTCTAGTTTAATAAACCGGTGAAAACAGTCAGTGATGTTGTTAGGTACGCTTCATAATTCCCCATGCACTGGCCATTGTAGGTAAAATATTTTTTTTTTTTTTTTTTTTTTTTTTTCACTGCCAGCATGCAAATTAAGCTCTGACAACTTGAAGAGTAAAGATCGCTCTGTTTTTATTTTGTTACTACAGAACTAGAGCTAGGAATGTATATGCAAAAGAAACAGAAATGTTTGTCCATTAAGTGTGGGGAATTCAATAGACGCAAGAAACAATTTAATATTTCATTATACTTTTGTTAAAGTCTTCGCATTTTGTAATTTCGCATTGATTTTACTAGTCTGGTTACCAGACGTGTATCTTTTTAAACCTATACTGACGATGTAATGTTTCATTTACCTCTTACTGTATTCTTTATGAAGTTACTGTATGATGATTTAGAAGTTTTTAATGGTAAATAACCCTTTGCAGCTGTGATCCCATGTGCCTGATGAACAAACATGATATTGAACAAAAATAGCTGTGAAGTATCGGAAGATGTATTTTGACTTCCAACGGTTTTCCAAATTTTAGAAATTATATAAACTCTGTACAGTAAAAATAATTGGAACAGTTAAATAATTTTTAATATAATCAGATTAGATGGAATTTTAAACCTTTGCACCTTCTCTTTGGTCTCGTAGTTGTTTAGTAGTATAAGGTTTACATAGCTTTCTAATAATACAAAAAGTCTTAGAATAATATTAAGTGAAATTAGGCGAAATAGATGAATACGAAGATTCCCCCCTCCCTACATTGGCCATATGTTAGTCACTTTTGAAGTGGATGATAGTATATAAGTTTATAACCGTTTAGAAAATTAATCTTCTCAGCTGTTAATTATAAAATATCGGTAGAGTAATTTCTAATGTTACGCTGGACACAATTTTCTTCCTTTATTTAATTCCCTATTCAATTCTACAATCTTACTATACAAAAATGTATATCTTCTTAAACACACAATTTTATTTATGTCAAATACTTTTCCAAGATATTTCTTGTTATTTGCTTCACATTTCCAATACTTACACTTTTCTCAAATAGAAATACCTTGTTGGTTTTTTAAAAAAATGTATCCCTTGACCGTGCAAAGAGAACGGAATTTCAAAGGCATTACATAGCGACCAGCTCTTAAAAATTTGATTTTTTTTATAATTTATCTCATTTGTTGTTTTATTTTTCCAAAATGTTCTGTACATAAACCGTAAGTGTAGTTGAAAAGAGCTTTTCATTTGTTTATGGGATGTCTTGTTTGTATACATCCATTTTTAGAAATCGCTCGTATAGATTGCCAGATCTCGTAATTCTAAGACAAATGAACATCATAAGATTAAGTAATCATGGCTTTTCCTAGATTGTTTCGCACTTGCAGGTTTAGTGCGAATTTCTGATGCCATTGGCCAATGTGCTACGTACACCTGTGCAGCACCAAGCCCAGTGGATGTTTCACAGAACATAGGTAACTGCGGTGGATATGAACATCCGGAGCGACATTCGCTTGCCATATGCGATGTTTTAGAAAGCAGGCATTTCCGTTAAGTTGCATTGCGGGACAGGAAATGTATTGTTAGCTTACGGTAAAACAGTATGCAAGGGTCGGCGAGATCACTGCAATTTTGCAGTTTTCGAGAGTACGCTTTCCCAACAAGGTTGAAGATGCAGTATGTTTAGCTCCTACTCCGCTTTAAGTTTGTTTTTATTTGCATATAAAAAGTAGCTGTGCTTATAATTGTTAGATGTAGGTATAAGGCAGATTTTTTATTAAAAGTATACTTATTGTATACATACATTATTTCGTAAATACCAAGCTATCGGCAATAGTTAGACCCATCATTGATCGATATTTATTGGTAGCCAACGATTGATGTAGTATAATGATATGATTTACATGATATTTCATATTTTTTATTTTAAAGCCAGAGTGAAGGCAACGGGCAGTAAAGTTCATGGTGTGCAAAGCATGGGAGGAAAATGTTAATTTCATATTAGTTTGGGAAATGTTATTATATTACAATTTTCTTCATTGTTCTATGTTTTTGGCAAGAGGTTATCTCATATCGAATGAAGAAAGAGTGTTTTTTTTTTTTTTGGCCGAATGTTGTTGTTAGCTAATGCTGGATTTCTGACAATCAAGTCATTAATCCTCTTGCTCTCCAATATTTTTCACTGACGGATGAGGCACTAGAAGTGGCCGGGCATATTTGAAGGTGGTCTCGATCCATTTCCTCTTGCAGATCACATAGAGGACAGAGTGGTGAAGAATATATCCCAATTCTGTTTAAATGTTTTGCCAGACAATCATGTCTGTAATCAACCTGAAGGTTGTAACTGCTGTTTTTCGAGGATACTCAGGAATTACTGTTTGAATGTTTGGTAGTTCCCATCTTTTATTCTTTGATTTTTCATAGTAATATTTTGCAATAACTTTTTGAATTCAGAGTTTACTAATCTTTTAGCTGCATAAAATGGTAGATTAACTATAGATTTTTGTACACCGCTGGTACCCTTTTTTGCAAGAAAATCAGCTTTCTCATTACCACTCAGTCCACAGTGAGCCGGTATCCATTGGAAGACTAGGTATTTTTGAAGTGCTGTTAGATGGGTAAGGATTTTCCAACATTCTATAATTAGCAATAGCAGTAATAGTAACCGCTTTTTAGAGAGCACCATATTTTTATGTTTTGGCGGTCACATCGCTCTCTCACAACCCCACCTGTCGTTGGTTTACGGGTCTCACCGACCTGACCGGGAGAATTATCAAAATAAATTCACCGAACATATCCTCTGATTACCAATCAGAGGACGCATTACATGCCATAACAGGTCAGCATGTTAGGGGTTAAGGTTTTATAGACAAATTAGAGAAATGGAGAGGTTGGAAAAATAAAGACTCCCTAGCCCTCAGGAAGGAACCCTAATAGCATCGGGGTCGGAAGAGAACAATACTCTTTAATTCGTCCTTTCCTTCCGAAGGAAGCGCCATGCTAAGGATTTTTACGCCCGCAAAAATCCATCGTCCTCCACTCCACCGGGTTTGAATCGCGACCTTGGAAACCAGAGGCTAGACGACATTATGTTATGTTACATGGATTGATCTGAAGTTTACCCTCAGTTTAATTCTGCGTAGTTTTGTCAAGTTACGGCATCACTTGTGCCGGTGTTTGATATCATTGGATTTGATTGAAAATCGTAGCAAATGCAGTTGTTGAACGTTAGCCCATAACAGTTCCAGAAAAATAATTTTCGTACTCCTTACTGCGCAGCGTGCAGGTCGGTTGTGAGTAGTTTGTGGTTGTACCTGATACTACCTTTATTGTTCATAGTACATTTATTGTAAAATGAAATCCGAGACATTTGAAATGCGGAGGAGCGTGGCAGTGGAACGGAGTACAGCAGTATTCCGGTTTTCTGCAGGTAGTTTAGGAAGGGCACGCAAAACAGAAAGGGCTGAACCTGTTGATGAAACACTCCACTCAAGGTCATACAAAATTCCTTACAGGCTCACATGTATGTACAGATACTTGTAATATCCTGGGAAAAGAGCTTCTTCGCTTAAATTAATTTCATATTTTATTGTATTGTAACTTTAGTTCAGTATTTTCCAAAAATGCTCATCATATTAAAGGGAAGTGCAAGAGACTATTTGCACAAAAGAATGGACTTCAGAAGTCTGATGCTGGGAATTGCGTCTTCTTTATGGAATGTGCAAAGAAACCTTTGTATCTTAGTTGATTTAAAAGGATGACTGGCTCTAAGGGAAGAAACGTCATCATCCTCTGGTCTAAGACCTGTGGAACGGGTTTCGTAGAGGGCGCCAAGAAGCGTATCCGGTTCCCCTCGGTGCATTTTGGCATGCCTATGTCTGCTGTCACTTTTCGCATAGGCCTTAGTCTCGGTCATCTTGTATCAGCCGAAACGTCCTGCGCATTGTGAGTCGTAGTTTATTCAACCAAAATATAAACATAGAATAAATGTTTTTAATTACCTACAAAGTGCTATGATACAGAAGTTCATTTTTGCCAACAATTGAGTTTTGTGATGTGATGCCAGAGTTAAACACAAATGCCAGCCAGCACTGACGCACGAACTCGGGCCAGACACATTGTTACGGGATGCAAGGACGATATTTTTTCTTTAGTCGTGGCTGTGATGAATTATAATTTAAAATTTTAGACATGCACCACTTGGTAAGCTATACAAATAATAAAACTATAAATAAACTATTGCTCTTGCTTTTCGAATTTTGATATATAGCTGGTGTGTATAACGGGCTAAGCTGAAGCCAGAAATCCCAGTTTTAAAATTTTCGCCCCCTGTATGTGTGTGTATTGTCAACCTTTTTTTCGAAATGACAACCGACTGCAGTGTAAGATACCTACCTACGTCAGCGAATGACATACAGCTAGAAAATAACTTGTATGGCATCTTGACTGCTTTGCCATAACCAGAAAGCTCGTATAGTGGAGCATACAAGAATAGTTCATTCATTACTAATTTAATGAAACACGTCAAATGGCAGAGGTTCATAAGCATAATTTTAAGAGTAAATTTGCAAGACTTCTAAAAAATAAATGTATATGAAATGGATTTTATCATTGACTATACTTGTAAAAGTTTTAAAGGGACGAAATTTTAAAATTTGGAAATTTTTAATTTCTGAAAGAATTGTTTTGTATTTGTGATATAATGTATAAATACTTTAATATTTCGAGATAAATTCTTTGAGTAGTTCTTGAAGAAAATCTGTTTTAATGATCTACAGAACAATGCATTTCTGGCGCAGTTACCAAAAATGTTAAACCAAGTTTTAATGATGTATATTGTTCCAAAGATCTTACAAACTTATCTGATGTTTTTCACGTAAAGCATAACTTACTATACAAAACGAATTCTAAGGTATTTATTTAACGTATACTTTTTAACTAATAAAAACGGTTTATAAATGCATGTACTTGAACTGGTCTGGACTGGACTACAAACGGAGGGGATTCCACAGTGTAGGCACTCAGGTCAATTATATGTCAAACCCTTGTGAGAAAGGGATGAAATGAGAGCGCCCTAGGGGCATGTCGAAACCCGGGCGAGTAGCGCGAGCGAGCACGAGAATCCCTAACAAAGGCATGTATTTAGTCATTTTTACTTTCCTGAACATTCCCAGCAGAAGCTGTTATTTATCATCTTAAGACTCCTTCGTGACATTTTCAAAGTAACTGGCCAAAGTTTGTAGCTCAAGGAGAAATTTGAATAATAATGAACATCGAAGAAAATAATGAAGAAAATTGATTTCCGTTAATGTTAGAGGTGACTACAGATTTCAAAACTGCACTGCTTTGGCCGGCGTTTTATTTTAATTTCTGCATCATAATGTAACCTTCCCTCTTGAGAGCATAAATAGTTTTTGTTGAACAAAATTCGTTTTTCCCCCCTCATTTTTTCCCCAGAATTTTGGACAATTTTCGCAGGTTGGTCCCCTTAAAGTGTATTGCTGTTGCTAAATTTCGTCGTTGTAGGAAACAAAGTTCTCTGGACACAAACAGGAATAAGATATATGATTTTATTTTTACTTTCTGTATTCTGTCCAACAATTTGAAATCAGGATATAACCGGAAACACGCGTTTTGTGGTCGCCTGAAAACAAAAATAGGTAATTTTAGCACGTGCGTGTGGCCTCTTCTGTGGAACATATTGCCAATCGTAAGGTGTTACTGGGTTAGGATCTTTAGGGTTTTTGCACATTAAATTCACACACACACATTCACACACACACACACACACACACACACAAACACACACACACACACACACGCAAACGCACACACATGTACACTCTCATTCATACTCCCAGACTTTTGGCAGTGGGTGGGGGGAGGGAATAATCTTGGCTAGAGAAAAAATTCCACCCCCGCTGGGAATCGAACCTGGGACTCCTTGCACAGCAAGCAGGTGCTCTACCGATTGAGACAATGGGTGAACCTCATTAGATTTTATTTGCTCAAAAATTACTATTTGGATAACATTCCGCATGTTCTCATTTGTGAGACTAATAAAATGTATCTCGAATGTTTAATGGATAACCTGTAAAATCCTCTTTATACTGATTGAATTTTGTATAGCCGGTAAACCATGAGAGACAGACAAAACTTTTAACGAAAATTGTACCCTTATTGAAAAATAAAAGTTAATGCCAATGATTTATTTTGTGACACATACTTTTTTTTTAATATTCGCTGTTAAGTACTCTAGAAGTTTTTCCAGATTGAACTGGGATGTGGCATTTATAAGGCATATTGTGCGATTCTTTTTCCCCTGCATTTGTTCTTAGTGACTTATCATATGCTAACACAAGTCCATAAACTTCGGAGTAATATTCTGCACATGTACATCAAGTTTCATTTGGGTTTTTTCTTGATTTTCCCCATGCCTAGTGTCAAGAGTCGCGCGCGCGCACACACACACACACACCACACACACACACACAGAGAGAGAGAGAGAGAGAGAGAGAGAGAGAGAGAGGAACTGGAATTTCTCACCACTCAGTGGGTAATTTAAACGAAGCTCCGGGATCTCCTACTTGTGAACTAAAACATAACCTTTATAAAATCGAGAATGGCCCGATTGCTAATCTCATTGATACTCGATTTCATTCTCAGCAATTTATTTTTCCTTCGTAAATGTCGCTAGTCAAAAGTATGTACTTCGTAGTCTACCCAAAACTTCAGTTGGTTTTATCCCAGAATTTGTCAGCAGTTTGATCGCCATGCATCACCCAACAGAGGGACTCTGCCATGGAGCGCTACATCCAATCTCTGGCTGCCATAGAAGCTTAGCGTTCATCTGTCAGCACAGGCCATGTGCGTATCTTTACATAAGTAAAGGCACATAGCGCCCATCTCGGCTAAAACGCCTCACAATTGAACAATTTACTTTGCTTTAACGTCTTTATGCAGCTAATGGGTTAATGGACGCTTATAAAAAGGAGGCGAAAAGGAAAGGATTATGTCCTCTCGTAGCTTCTATTAGTCCCCAATCTGCCAGCTGTAGCGCGTGGGTAGCTGCTACAATGCTTATCCGGTAGGAAAAAAAGAGGGAACTGTCCAGATTTATATGTACATGCTCATGCTGTATTTGAATTCTAGTGAACTAAGGACATAGTTTCCTAAGAAATTGCGATATTGGACTGTTGGGTTTAGTGTAACACTTCTTTTACGTTAGCTAAATGATAGACAAACTAAAGCAAGAATATTGTGCTTTTAAAATTAAGCTTATAAGAAGCCGATCGTGAAAGTTCCAGATGGAATCGTACTCCTGAAAAAGGGCAACGTTAAAGTGTTATATATAAACATGTGAATCGATTAGAAATAAGGGGAACAAATATACCTCGGTCATTTTGAGTTAGCCATTGACGTCACCATTTTTGGAGAGATGCACTGGGGGTGATGAAAGGCAATGACTTTTTTAAAGTTTTAACGTCCTTTAACCTAATAGGTTATATCGGACATTAATGGATGAGAGATACTCATGTGTTTCCGCGATCCTAGAACATTACTATATAAAAAATCTGATGTGTTGCACTCACATGACTTTCTCTACTTTTGTACTAACCATTCTTACAAACTCTTGTTCCTATATCTTCTTCGTGTTAGTTAAAATAAACATTTGTACAAATTATCTTATTGCTTATTTCCTTGTAGGTGCAAGGGGAATATTGGAATACAGTAGGCTTTGTGCGATAGTCAAATGTTTGAGATTCTGTTGTCTTTGCACATTTAACATATAAAAAATGAACAACGATTATCCATTTCACGAAAGTTCTAAGTTTTCCGAAACTTACACACATAACAAGGAATATCTCCGACATGGTTCACCCTACAAGAAAATTTATTGAGACATAAATTGTGTATTTTAGCAAGATCTACATTTTTTTTTTGTATAGTATGATTTGGTCTATCTCTAACGGTTTACCAGTTATGCAAAAGTCGTCCAGAGTAAACACGCCTACAGGGGCTATAGCCAGAAAATTCAAGATATACCTACATTTCATTTTTCATCAAAATATCTCAAACATATGACATTTTAATCAAAATCGTTAGAGCCATTTTCAAGAAAATAAAATTTTCAAAAAATCTTCCATGTAAAGGGTAGTGTAGGGTGGGGCTATTTTCTTCAAAATCTTCGTTTCGCATCCTTGAAAGACATTAAACTTAAATACCAAGTTTGGCGTGTAACAGACTTTTCGTTTTTGAGTTATGCTGTCCACAGACTGACACACACACGGACCTTTAAATAAAAATGCTTTTTTTGGATTCAGGGGGCCTCAAAACATATATATCCGGTGAAATCTCGACATCGAATTTTTGGGTGGAATACAATACTTCCACTACTTACCAGTAGAGAAAGTAAAAATGCACTTAAGAGCACCAGACATTAACACAAAAGGGGAATAAAGACTGTCTTCGTCTTACATCATATGCTCAGAGCACGAACATAGACGGTGACGTCAGACCAATAAGGAGACCTATTGCCTCATGTCATCTCTTTGCAAGTTTAATTGTAATTTAATGATATTTATAGTCATTATTTTCTGCTGTCTAATATTTTTGGATTCTATGTAACAATTTCAATCAGAATAACTCATATGTTGGAGTAGTTACATTTTACATGTTCCCAAGAAACCCTCATTTACAATATGAAGTGTAATGACACTAAAAATATCCATGAGATGGTAGATATTAGCAGGCCGTGTGTTTTTATAGTGACCTACAACGGAAGAATTCAACAAGAAGATAAATATTGAAGGCTCTTGAAAATCAGTGATTTCTATACTGATTAAGATAATATTCCTATTACAATGCGTGCTTAATTGTCAACGCGTCATTCCCCATTACTAAAACGTTATGCTAGTGCGTAGGTAATCGTCGATTTTCTGCAACTTGATTTCACAAGGCATAAACAAACACAAATAGTGTATTATTTTGACTGTTATGTACTTTTACCAAAGACCCAATATATACTTAGTTTCAGTACTAACCGATTCATACCTGGTAGTAGAAGGCATTGAGAGTCTGTTTAGTCAACGCATGTGCAGTTGGGTCACACAGGAAATGTGCGCTAAGCACAACTAATGACTGTCATAAATCCCTCTCCACTCTTCAGAAAAGGCAAACTTCTATTCCTGTTCTTGAAGACCAATAGTAACCCTGATTTTAAGGGAGTGACAGTTAAATGTTGACTCCACGTAGTCTCGGTTGCCAAAATTGTGAATTGCAGTTCTTTTCTGTTCCATAGTTACAAAGGTTCATGTTAAGATGTTGCAACTCTGCCTGAAAGGACTCAAGAGGAAGGGACCGTGTTGTGAAACTATTATGACGGTTGCTCAAAGGAAGCGGCCGACCTGCACACGCGTTGAGTAAACAGACTATACCAGGAACAGTTAGTCTCTGATGTATTTATTACACAGAAGGAAATGTTCTCTGTCAGGACTAAATTGTCAGGGAAAGAATAGCAAAGAAAGTTGAGCTGTCCCTGTCTCTGTCTGGTGCCGGGGGATGCTAATGGCAGTGATGTGTCATTGATGGGAATGCTAGTCTCAGGCAAGAAGGAAGTTCCCAAGCGCCACAACAGAAATTTTGGTTTTCCAGCTTCCTTTCTTTGTATACGTCTCATCCTGTCATTGTGTTGTGCTGTGAAAGGCGGGCCGGATGTTGGAGGAAAGAGACGGAAACAGTATTCCGTGTGCTGACTGCAGAAAATTAACTCCGCGATAAGAAAAATACCACGGCAAGGGTAGTTAAAACTTGGCAACAATGCATGGGATCGCAAGTCCGAGGGCGCATATTGGATTCCTCTTGAGCTTTGTTTCCGTGTTGTTGAGAAAACACAGAAACCCTATCGTCACCAGCTACGCAACATTTGATCTTATCGATTCTGCTGGCATGGATATATTTCTGAATTGGAACACGTTATTGGTGCGCAGGGATTTGTTTTTTTACTACTTTGATTATTTTTTGCAGAAAACTGCATTTGAACTCCATACTTATACTGAAGATCGACCGGAAAAATTGCTGTTCTAAACTAGCGTATTACGTTGATAAAAACGTTTGGAGGCTTAGACAACCTAATATCCTTGAATTAATTTGCACACATTCGAATGTTAAACATAGGAAAGAAAAAGCATAGTATTCTCTCTTTCACCTCATAGAAATGAAATATCAACGCAGTTGGAAACGTGGATCAAAGACTTTCTGAAGATTTCGAGAGTCGTCAAAGTTAACGTTTATGTATTTTATTACTCTTCTTCCGCCTTCGTTTAATTTTTGTTTATAAGTAGTCTTTAGCGGCTGTGATCACTTGGCGATTTTGACATTTGACACTGAAAGAAAACGTAACCATATTGCCGGATTCAGTTAAACAGGGTGACTCCCTAATAATCTTGTGTGTATTCATATACAGTAATGAGAATAATCGCTTCAGCATTATGTAAAAGGATTGTGTGCACCATAAATGTTAGAGATACCTTCTTCAATGTGTAATTTTCTGTTTGTTCTATGATTTAGAGTTGTGTGTGAAATGTGACAAACACAATGTAACTAATCCTTGTGTCTTCCTGTCAAGAGCTGATTTCAAAATCACGTTCATAAATGGAGGCATCAAAATGAAACTTTGCAGTTACAACTATCTAATCATAACAAATTAGAAAATGTAGTTGTGTTTATAAAGGAGTCACGCTGATGACCGTTTTTACACAGAACTGTTTTATTATGTGTTACATTTGCACCAGAGCATGGACCAATTGGTTCATCTGTCCTTTTACCATGCTCTAACATGTTATTTCTATTGCCGTTATTATCTAATTTCCTTGAAACTTGAAAGTAATAATTCGACCGTGTTCCTTGCGTGCAATAAAATATTAAACTCGGCGAATTCTTAGCAAATTTCAAGCGCTTATGTTTTCGAATGTCCTCAACAAACCCTTGGCCAACAAGGTCGTTGTAACCCAAGTTGAGTACGGGGTAGAAAGTGAAACAGGGAGAAAAACGTATAAAATATCACGAGCAATCAGGTCCAAGCAATAGAAAGCTTGAGGTAAGGTGATCCTATGCGGTACGCCCATACACAACTCCAGTTTTCTCTCGTAGTCCATTGTTGTGGACATTCTTTTCCTTAGCAGTTCTGAAAGTGCCTGTTTAAAGATTCACAGTTATGGGTGAGTACACTTCTCAACAGTTCTGTTCATATTTGGTATAATAAAGATTTCTCTATCGTGTGAACACGTTTTGGAATATCAGTTTCATAGAAGTAGAGACCGCTGAAGCCCCGTTACATTGGTTAATGACGGACGCAATGTCGATGAGGATGCCAATGGATCTTTAGGTTAACTCGAGTGAATAGTGAATAGGGCCCGGACTTTGATGACTTTGCATCTTTTCTCTAATGACAGTAGGGCGATGCTCAGTTGAATATATATGTACGAAATGTACCACAAGGCGTGAAATGAGTCCATTTTATTGTTTTTTTTTCTTTCTTTTTTTTTTTTTGCTGTAAAAGTAGTTTTTTTTTCTTTCATTTTCACTAGTTTTAAAGCATTTCATTAAAATACAGCAGTGTATGGACTACCAATTAGTGTTAAGACTTCTCATGTTTAAGACGAATTTACATTTTCTTTGAAATACGCTGTAACCCTTCCAATATGATTTTGTTTCAAAGTAGCTTCCCCCAACTACAAGAAATGTTATTGTTAATACCTTATAAAATGTGGGAGAATTTGAGGGATACAGCAAGTAATGGCCGTGGTGCGGCTGCCTGCTATTGTCTAAGGATCTTGTCACAATGAAGCAAGAATTTGAGGACATGCAGCAAGCAATTATCTGTGGTGTGGCTACCTGCTATTGTCTAAAGGCCTTGCAAACAGATCCTCCAGCAACTTAGGCTTTGTATTTCTTTGCTCTAGTCAGTTTTTCATAGAAGCCAGGTATTAATCTTCACGAACAGTTTCGTCTTGGATCTGGTATTCAGTGTACATTTTGGAAAACTTCCAAAAACCTTAAATTGTTAAGAGTATCTATACAAACTACTCACATCTTTGTATTGATTTCAAACCGTTTTGGAATGTGTCGATAGATTATCTGCTAACTCAATCGGGAATGGTATGACATTGGATGTAATTAGTTCAAGTAACATGCTTGCGTTTTGTGATTTAGGTTATTCTGGGAACATACATTAATTAAATAGCCAGTTAATTCCGAAGTTACACGTCAAGGTTACACTGAAGGAAGAAAACCCATGCCCTTGGAACGGGCCTTGTACATTTTGCTTAACATGAGTATACTATTTGTTAACATTGTAAGTTTAGCCTTTTCACTGATTTCTTTTATCATTTAGAGAATTACAATATACTCGATATAATATTTCATTGACACGCTTAGCAGTTTGTAGGCAGGGATGGAAAGTAATTGAGTAAAAGTAATCGAGTTGTTTAGCGATTAGCTTTAATTTTTTTGTAATCTTTGTTTTTTTAAATGTAATTTTGTATTCGTGGGTTACTTCTTGTAATAAAACTGTAATCAAAAGGCTGGCAACGTTTGAACCACAGCACTCCCAAAGAGCACATTGTATCATAATGGCAAACATACTATAACGCAGCATAGTTTCTATAATAGCTATATGCCATAATGCTTGTATATGGCATTTAAAATCATACAATTTGCACGCGGGGATAGGTAACATTGTGTTTTTTATATTCTCTTGAAATTCAATAACAAATCTTTGATGATGTCTGACTATACATTAATCAAATCTTCATCCAAACGTTTCTTCTCATTGTTACTTGTGATTGTTTATAGCTGTGGTTACCGATTGTGATTAAAGTAGATAATTATATAATGCTACGATTTTCTACGATTCATATTTATGCAGTCACCGAGTGGGATGGCTCAGGTGGTAACGTCTGTGGCACGCATTCGGGAGGTCGCGGGTTCGATCCCCGTGGCTGCGCACTCTGACATGCTGTTTTCCGTGGTTTCCCCATGTCACTTAGGCGAATGCTGGGGTGCATTATTTGATACCACAGTTTCCTTTTCATCATTTCCCTTCATTCCATTTCCTTATCTTTCAGGTGTACTTTCAGGCGTGTAGCGTTGGCAGCGCCGGGTAGATAGCGCGGTTAATTGCGCATGGTAAGTGTTGTTCTCGGCGCTAGGTGGCGTTTCGCCGGCCTTGTCCTCCGTCGGGGGGGGGGGGGGGGTCGCTGAGTGCGACACCGGAACCGCGGTGTGATGGCTGCTTGGCGAGGCTGGGGTCGGGATGAAAAGATCTCAGCACTTGTTAGGGACTTCCGCGCGTCTCTGCGACCCTGCGTGGCACCTTCGGTTCCCTCATTTCATCCCTGCTTCCTGGGGAGTGCTAGCCACAATAGTCGACTTGAGCGAGGTGTCCTCTCTGTGTCTGTACCCTTTATGCACAGCCGGTAATGGAAGTGGAAGTGACTTGTGTCTGTGAAAAGGTTAAAAATTGATTAAAAAGGCCAATAGCTTACCTTAAGACTTTTATTATGTAGTAATTGTGATTTTAACGCTTTCTTTTTGAAAAAGTAACACAATTTTATTGTAAAAGATTTCTTAGGTAAGTGTAATTCATTCCAACTACTTTTTTCGTACATTATTCCCACCATGTATGTATACGGGTATGAAACTTTCATTTGCAATAGCGCGTACAAAAAATGGACATTTCAGTATACATTTTTAGCAATAGCAGTCCAACAGAATCTTTGTAAAATCTGTTACAAACAGTTCAAAAGTTCAAGCTTCGATGTTAGTGGTATGTATTTATCTTAAAGAAGTTAATGCCTAATGGTCTACTAACCGGCTCAAAATAATTTTGAAAACATGTTGCAAATCAATGTAAAGTACTCTTACACAGATTTGTCTATAAACAGAGCAATCTTATCATGTAAACTATCCTTAATATTGAACCGATGTCAAAGGCATGACAAATTTGCTTCAAACTCTTGCACACAAAAGTTCAACTTAGTGCTTTATATACTGGTTAGTTGTTTCGTGCTTGCTGACAGGCGAGCAGAAGCACCAAGTGACAGTAACAGTGCTTCTTCGTAGTGAACACACCTAAAAAGAGTGAGATTGTCTACAGACTGAAGGAATACAACTTATTCCTCGGACTGCGTATTCCATCAGGAATTATCGTAATCGTCAACTTCACATACAACTGCCTTTAATATGTCAAGAATTTTTGGAATTCGTCTTGAGGAGAACTCTATTTAACAAAATAATGCCAAAGGGCTTATGCATCTCGTTGGTGATCGCGCTGCGGGAATATGTCATGTTCAATTTGGAATGTGACGAAGACAAATTTGTCGCTCTCGACTGGACTCTGAAATTTGTAATCAACTAATCGTCAACGATGGCGTGAATAAAATACCAGAACAAATGGAGCGTGGATCGCGGGACAAGTTTTTAAAGCACATTGCACATTTTACCGCTTAGCGCTGCAGGGGTACCATCTTAGACACGCAAATTGTGATACCAGACGTACCGTTAGGAGCACATTCCAAGAGCAACGCAAGGAGGCCATTAATGTGGAAAAGGTAGGGTTGAACCTTCCCACGCAAGCGCATTACATAAAGCTAGGGACGATTACCCATTCTTTGCGAGACAATTGTACACAATTCTCATAGAGATGATGTAAATTGTTGTCTGTTCCTTGGAGAATATTCCCAGATTACAACAACCCTGTGAATAGCGTCATGCTATTGTTGTACAGCTCCACTACGAATAATGTTGTTTTGTATGTACATGTTACTTATGATACAAGTTGAAACGTTGAAGCTCATAGTTTAAGACATGAAACTTGGACCGTGCATTTCTAAAGCTGTGAATGTGGATCAGCGATGTAGTTATATTAATATACCATGTGTTATTACTAAACAAAAAGTACAATTTTTGAAAACATTTTCAAAATGCTCAATTTCATCTTTGTGGACAATAATATTGTTATTTTTCAATAAATTTTACGTTATTAAAAAAAGTACGTTACAAATAACCGCTCCAAGTATGATCACAAGTATTTACTTATACATAGCTATAACACTAAGATATTCTTACTCCAATGCTGGTTTATTGAGGTTTTTTCGCATCTAGTTGATATTCTTAGTTGCTGTATCAAATTACGATGCTACATTCCCTTCTATCATATGCATGCGGATTCGTAATGCACTGTTAAGAAATATTTATACACGTTCATCATCGTCGTAGTCACCACATGCATCAATGTCTATGAAGCTGATGGTTTTATGTTCCAAAACGCCATCTTGGTAGTAAATTGCCTTTTACGTGTGCATCACAAGAGCTATATTGTGTAATTTAGTAGAGGCCTGCGCGGACTTGGCCTAGGCCCGCCCCGCCCCGCGGGCTGTGTCCGGGTCCAATTTGAAAAATGTATGTCGGGCTCTGGCTAGGCCCGGGCTTGAAAATTAAGAGGTGCAAAATAATAATCTATCATAGTTTTTGGCCACCAATTTCGAAATTCCGAGAATAACAGAATTACCACAGTCGACGTCACGTTGGTCATTCCAGCACGTCAGCCGATGGCTTAATGTGCGTCATACCGGAATATCAAAGTACTCTACAGACGGAACTACAACTACGGTGGGTGGGTCCCTAATAGGTGCAGGCATGTTCTTCAGCCCAACGGAGTTCCAGGGTCACCACAGAGAGCCCGTCACTATCCAATTCGGCTGAGCAATCAGCCCCCCCCCCCTCCGCCTCCCTGCCCCCGGGATGGCGACCAGTCGGCCGCAGCGCAGCCCGCGGCGAATTCGCTGACTCTTGCAACCTGGAAGGACCGGATAGAGAGAATGAAATGAAAGAAAGTGAAACGGGGATGTAACATAAATATTCTTCCCAGCATTCGCCTGAGTGACTCGGAGAAACCCCCGAAGAACCCAAGGTCAGGAAGGTCGGCCGTGGGAATCGAACCTACGACCTCGGGCCACAGACGTTATAGCCTAAACCATCCCACTCGGTTATCGCAACATTTCTTTGCTAGGAATTCTGTATGGTTATTATGTTTATTGTGCTTCAAATAATACTAATAACAATAACAATAATAATAATCATTATACTAATGTCAATAACTCTAAAATAAGCCCCGGCCGGGTTGTGCACCGTTTCGTCTTCTCGGGCCCGGGCTTGGATGATAATTACTTTCTCTACTACGTATAGTAAAGTAAGAGGAAGTATTGTATTCCACCCAAAAATTCGATATCGAGATTTCACCAGAAATATATGTTTTGAGGCCCCCTGAATCCAAAAAAGGCATTTTTAGAAAAAGGTCCGTGTGTGTGTTTGTGTGTGTGTGTGTGTGTGTGTGTGTGTGTGTGTGTGTGTGTGTGTGTGTGTGTGTGTGTGTGTGTGTGTGTGTGTCTGTCAGTCTGTGGACAGCATAACTCAAAAACGAAAAGTCGGTTAAAAACCAAAGTTGGTGTTTAAGTTTAGTGTCTTTCAAGGATGCGAAGCGAAGATTTTGAAGAAAATTGCTCTACCCTAGACTACCCTTCACCTACATGGAAAATTTTTCGAAAATTTTTATTTTCTTAAAAATAGCTCTAACCACTTTGATTAAAATGCCATATGTTTGAGGTATTTTTATGACAAAATGAAATGTATACCTTGAATTTTCGGACTACAGCCCATGGAGTCCTATTTACTCTGGATGACTTGCATAACTGATAAACCGTAAGAGATAGACCAAATCTTACAATACAAAAAATGTAGATCTTGCTAAAACTCACAATTTATGTCGAATTTTTTTTGTTTTTGGTAGAGTGAATCATTTCGGCGATAGTTATTCCTTGTTATTTGTATAAGTTTTGGAGAACATACACTTCTATTCATTTTTTATGTTAACCGTGCAAAGAGAACCGAATTTGAAAGCTTTAAAAGATTTGCTTGTCACTCAAAGCCTGCTGTATTCCCATCTTCCCCTTGCACGTACAAGGAAATAAGGAACAAGATAATTTCTGCAAATGTTTATCTCAACTAACACCAAGAAGGTAAAGGAATAAGAGCTTGTAGGAATGGTTAGTACAAGAGTAGAGTGCAGCACATCAATTTTTATAGGAATGTCGGCCCATGCAGACTTCTATAATGTATAGTGCAGTTGGGTAGAAGAGCACAAGTTGCCTTCTTTTGGATCTTGTGCGCTGCTTTGGAACCCATAAAAACTCCCGAAAGTCTTGTTAGTGCGAAGATAAGGTACTTATTTTGGAACTGTATAAATGGAGCGATGGTTATTTTTAGAAGGGCTTCATCCTCGTGACCATTCCACAATGACAGTTTGAATTTTTATCCTGTCTCTAATAAGTATTTTTTCATTATGAAAACTAATTGAATCGGAGCTGAAAAATTCGATGGCATGCCCGGGATTTGATTGATGTTCGGCTCTCCGTGTCGATGCTCTTTAGCGCAGAATTACCACTGCGAGATGGCCGCATGCGCATCAAATCTGGCCGCCTGCAATGTGAAGGGCGGAGAGTGTGATGCAACTAAGTATAATTAATTATTGGCATCGGTAAAGACGATTGGCTTGTAAATAATCGAAGTTGATTTATGTTGGTCGTAAATGACACTGTGATGACGCCCTTCGCTGTCGATGTCAGAGATAATACTACTTAATTGATAATAATGATTATTAATGCATAAAATACAGACAAGCTATTGAAGAGATAAATAACCCTTCGTTAAGGTCAGAGGTTAGTTTGGTGTTCGTTATCGGAGTCATTTAAAGCGTAATTTACAGCGATAATTTCTGAACTTACGCCAGAGACTTAGGAAAGTTCAAGGGGAATGTTAGAGCCGAACATGTTAAATAAAGGAAGGCACTTGAGTATTTTGAGGTTCATTAAAATAGCATGCTCTTTAACTTTATCGTTATGTTCGTGATAGAGTTATGCTTCAAGCAGACAATATCAGTTTCTTGCATCCTAGCTAAAAAGAAGTAAACTCCTCGCTTCAGGTTTGGGTCTCTTCCAACCCTGTCGTTCTTTCTTCCTTCTGTATGCCTTTCTTACTTTCTTCCTGTTTCCCCTTTCTATCGCCCTCAGCCCTTGCCTCCCCCTCTTACGTGTAACGTAAATGCTTTTAAAAAGGTTAATTTTTTTACCCCTAGCACAACAGCCTAGGAAGTGCCAAGGATTGTCGCCCAGCCGCTGCGTCCCCCACCTCTGCCCACTACATGCGTCATTTGTGGGGTGCAGTATTGGAGGGTGGGACGTGGTCAGCGCCCCGAGCCCTCCCGGCCAGTTATGCCGCCTTCGTGACCTGGGGTAGCTACTTCTCCATCAAGTAGCTTCTCCGGGACCTAATGAGGCTGAGTGCACCCCGTGCCAGACCTCCCAGCGGGTGAGGTACCGTGGATCGAACGCGGGTCCTCCGTGCCAGAGGCAAGCACGCTGCCAACTGCGCTACGGAGGCGGTCTAAAATTGTTAAAAATTAAAATACTAAACAGTACACAGTCTTGTAGTTCGGCTAGTTCAGCTTTATCGTGGTATCTGGTTAATATACTAAGGAAAACTTAGATATTTGCCCTACATATACCGGGTGGAAGATATTGCTGTGGCCATACGTTAACCAGGGGTCTACATGAAGGGTGTAACAAATATGTCCAATACAATTATTGTCAATAAAGAACCGTTTCGCCGAAAAAAAGGATAATTTGTGTCAAACATTGGAGTCATCTAGCTTCCTGACGAATGGATATAAATAGTTTATTGTTTCACTAACTGTCGCACAAACAACGATACTGTAATTCAAATGAATTTAGCCACACCTTCATGTTAACGTGACGTTGCCAAATCTCTCTTAGAAATTAAACTTTACATAACGTTTTAGCATTAAATTGTGATTAAATTCATTCGAATTAAGGTAGAAATGCATTACAGCATTGTTCACAGTGTTTGTGCGACAGTTAGTGAAACAATAAACCATTTCTATCCATTCATCAAGAAGCTAAATGGCCCCAAACATTTGACACAAATTATTTTTTCGGCGAAACGGTTCTTTATTGACAACAATTGTATGGGAATATCTGTTATGCTCATCATGTAGAATCCCAGGTTAACGTATGGTCGAAACAGTGCCTTCCACCCGGTGTATACAAGATGGGGGGATATATAGAAGTTCAATAACATGTGCATATACACTTTTGCTATGTAAAATATTTTCAAATTAACTGGAAAATAAGCGATATATTTCGATTTTTTGCCCACTAGAACCACTCCACTTTGAGAATAATTATGGTGCCAAATATCCCATTTTCTGAGAGGAAAATAGTATATTATAGTTTTAGTTTCAAGAGGATTGAGTTGGCCAGTCAATCGTGAGGGTTTTCTGCTTAAAACACGAATAACAGAGAGTACAATTATTTAAACTATATTAGGCAACGATAAATAAGTACACGTATGCTTGATGGTGCAGTACTTGCAATTTGTGTGCTATGGTTGTCATGGAGACTGATATTGAGAAATTAATCAACAATAGCAAACTGATAATTCTGTTACGGTAAATGATCCAGCAAAAAACGTTTTCTCTTTGGTTGTCAAAGACAAACTCGATGTGGAACATCCATTTCACTCAGAATTCAAACATCCAAGACGATCCCATTCCTAAGATTCTGCTCACCCAACCCAAAGTCGAGTGTTTGGGGGGGGGGAGTTCGGACTTGGTAACAGTACGAGTAAGTAGAATAGCGACTCCTTGGGCGGTAGGCAAACCGAAGAACAAAACATGGCGGATGTGTTAAACTTCGTGTTCGCTTCAAAGGCAACCCCCTTGAAACTATTTCGCTAGAAAGACAAGAAGAACATCTGACCTTTTGATGTTTTCTTTTAGGAATTCGTAAACAGAGTATTGAACGCCAGTGGCTGACTGATGATCTGAAGCGCAAAGCTCGCCTTTCTATCCGAAATATTATTGATAGTATGTTGAGTAATATCTGAATAGAGTTTGACAGTGGGCTAGACATCAACCTGTTACAAATACTACAGATGTTGAAATATGCTGATTAAAAGTGCAACTCTTAGTTGATCGAAAAGTCATGGTTTCATCAAATAACTTCTTCATTGGACATCTAAAAGCATTTCTTTTATAGGTGTTCTCAGCGGAATACATTCTATATATAGATTTACGTCGGACCGCCTCCGTAGCGCAGTTGGTAGCGTGCTTGCCTCTGGCGCAGAGGACCCTTGTTCGATTCCCGGTACCAGCATGGGGATTTTATCCCCTCTGGGAGGTCTGGCACGGGATGCACTCAGCCTCGTTAGGTCCCGGGGGGTCCAATTGAGGAGCTACTTGATGGAGAAGTAGTGGTCCCAGGTCGAGAAGACCGCATAACTGACCACGTCCCACCCTCCAGTACTGCACCTCACCAATGACGTCTGTAGTGGGCAGAGGTGGGGGACGCAGCGGCTGGGCGGTAGGCCTTGGACCTTCGTGGGCTGTCGCGCCGGGGTTTAGTTAAATACCAGTCATAACCTTATTTGAAAAACAATTTGTACTTACATGTTTTTACTTTCTCCACTACGTATAAGTAAGTAGGGGAAGTATTATACTCGATGTCGAGATTTCACCGGAAATTAATTTTTTGAATAATAATAATAATAATAATAATAATAATAATAATAATAATAATAATTAATAATAATTAATAATAATTAATAATAAATAATAATAATTAATAACAATTAATAATAATTAATAATAAATAATAATAAATAGTAATAATAATAATAATAATAATAATAATAATAATAATAATAATAATAATAATAATAATAATAATAATAATAATAATAAAAATAAATGCTTTACTAAAAGGTCTGCGCGCGCATGAGTGAACAGTGTAACTCAGAAACGAAAAGTGGCTTAAAAAGCGAATTTGTTATTTAAAATCTTTCAAGGATGCGACATGAAGATTTTGAAGAAAATTTCTCAACCCTGCCATTTACATGGAAAATTTTGGTTTCTTTGGCTCAAACGATTTGGATTGAAATGACAAATGTCTAAGATGTTTTTACGACAGATGAAATGTAGGTATATTTTGAATTTCCTGTCTATTGCCTATGTAGTCCTGTTTACTCTGGATGGCTTTTGAATAACTCGTAAACCGTAAGAAATAGACCAAATCTTACTATACACAAAAGGTATATCTCGCTAAAACACAATGTGCACAATCTTGGAGTGCACTATTTCGAAGGTATTCCTTGTTATTTGTGTCATCTTCGGAAAACAAACTTTCGTCAAATGCAACATCGTTGTTCATTTTTTATATGCTGGCAAAGTGAACGGAATCTCAAAGCTTTAAAAGATCGCCTAAAGCCTACTCTATTCCCATGTTCCTCCTGCATCTATAAGAAAATCAGTAGTGAGAGATTTCGGCAAATGTTTATCTCGACTATCATGAAGATAAAAGAATAAGAGTTTGTAAGAATACTTCGTACATTGGTAGAGAAAGTCATGTGAGTGCAACATATCAGATTTTTCTCTACTCTTTCACAAACTTCTTACAAAGCGTATTCCACTATTTCTTGTTAATCCAGATTAAATATTTGCAGAAATTATTTTATTGCTAATTTTCTTGTGGTCACCTGGGGAACATGGGAATACAGTAGGCTTTAAGCCAAATCCGATGTTTTAAAGCTGGTCGCTTTGTGATGGTTTTGAAATCCCGTTCTCTTTGCGTGGGTAATGAATAACACCTCCCATTTGAGAAAAGTATAAGTATTGCAAATTTAGACGAATAACAAGGAATATCTCCGAAAGAAATTAGATATAAACTGTGTAGTAAGATTTCGTCTATCTCTTACGGTTTACCGGACATGGGAAAGTCACCCAGACTGCAGAGGACATCTGAGGACATTCCCAAAAAATTCAACGTCTACATTTCGTTTGCATAAAAATGTGTTAAACATTTATGTTAATCAAAATTGTTAGCCATTTTTGGGAAAGTTAATTTTTTTTAAATATTCCATGTAAGGGGTAGTCTGGGGTGGAAGGATTTTCTTGGAAATATTTATGTCGCATCCTTGAATTATACTGAAGTTAAGTACCACGTTTGGTGTTTAACCGACGTTCGCTTTCTGTTGTTCAGACCATTTTTTGTTGTAAGATTCAGGTCCCCAAAACATCTATTTTCGGTGAAATCTTGATATAGAATTTTTGAGTTGTGCAGTACTTTCTCTCCTTACCTACTATACGTGGTACAGAAAGTAAAACTGCTGCTTCTGGCTTAGGCGTGACTGCCTTATTGTATATGGGGGATATCACATTTTAGCACGTTCTATAAATGAATATTGCGTATTTATTTGTTTCCATAGAGCAAGTGTCCCATCTTGATGGTTCAGATATGTGTATGTATCCAAACAAGCAAAAATCACACGCACTCAAAAAATTATGGGAACCAACAAAGCAAACTATAGCGCAATGTCCGGCATCTCTCTGCCCATAAACATACAAGTTAGCAGCGAGGGTAAACAGCTTTACGGCCTCGTGTGTTGATGAGGTCTTTATTTGTAGCAAGTGGAAGAATGTCTCCGAACTAAAAATAAATGCCACACATTTGCCCCTCCAATTACAGCAATATAGAGGGGTCATGACCGGATGCTGCTGTATCTGCGTGCTCTCCAGAGCAGCTGTGGAGCCGTCATTCTGCGTCGAGGAATGTCCTTCCAGGTGCAATAGCTCCGTCTTGCTGGAATGTTGAGTCCTTAGCTGCAAGACAGTATTACCAATCGCATCGCATGCACTTTTACAACAGGTATCGGGTATAGGCATGAATAGAAGGATCGCAATATGTACATCGAATAATTATCATTTATCTCTCCCTCTTAATGATATTTTCTGATAGCGGATTTCTTCTCAAAACAAGAACACATAGATATCGTAGGTTTTCACCTTCCATATAAGGATGGAAGTGATATATGAACAACTTTTTTAACGTCTGAGAGTTTTTGTACAGCTACAATACCGTAAACGCTAATTCAGGTGGGTTTGTGTCGTTCTGGGTGGCTCAGTTGGTTACACGCTGGCCTACTGAACCCATGGTCGGGGCTTCAAACCTAGCCCAAGTAAGTCCAGTACACATAAGTCAAGAGTTCGTTGACCATTGCCTTAAAAGTATCGGATCTCTGAAGGCCTGTCTTTTCGAATTGGAAACACGGTTGCCAGTGCTGTCCTCTAATTCAATCTAAAATTTGACGTCCGTGGTCTAGGGGTAACATGCTAGCCTCTGGTTCCCGAGGGTGATGACGTTTTCTCAGGCGTAGCCGCTGATCTCGTGTCGCAGATTTACGTCACGTAAAATAATCTCTAGCCTGATAAAGAAACCTCTGAGCAAAATTAAGCAGTCTTTCAAGTCCAATACAGAATGGGACACCAAGAATCATATCAGTTAAAGAGCGTCCATAAATAAAAACTCGATTTATATTAATCCACTTGTAGAATTCGCTAATTGTGGTCCTAGGTACATTTATGGATGTATTACTGAAGTACAGTATCCCCTCTAAGTTGTGTTTCAGTCTAATTATAAAATGGACTATAGGTAGGTGGTAGAGAAATGTAGGTAGGTACACGTTAAATTAAATACCACCACTACTACAGTCGCTAGTTGTCACGCCTTGTTTGTTCTTATTTTCGACTTGAACGTATAAATAAGGCTTTAATCTGCAAATGACGAAAGATTGCACTGATGTGAGATCTCATCCCAAAGAGGAGTTTAAAGGGAGGGCAGGCAGACAGCAAGGGAGAAAGAAAACTGGGGAGGCCATGACCCCAATTCAGAGTATGGCGCCACAACAGATTGTCGCAGAGGAATCCTGTCATCTCTTCCACTTTGAAGCTGGTATAGGAATACACCCGCTCTTCTTTAAACAAATCAACACTCTTGCACTTCAGTGTTTACTCGGAGAATCTGTAATTTGCATTTGTACGTACTTACAAATCCTTCACGAACTGCCTCTGCGTCCTGGCTTCTCAACCTAGGTTCGAATCCAGGCTGGGGAAGGGTTATTTTTGTAAAACCAGAATGATTCCCTATCTTCTGTATAGTATAGAAGTGTGAAAGGAGTGTGTTGGGCAGCGGAAATTAATAAAACTTACAGTTCAAGTGATAACACCGTCGGTTGTTTCACAAAGTAAGGCCCCAAATGTGACCAGCTAAACGAGGCTATACACAGGATCTTTTAAAACATCCTCAACCAAGTTGATCTTTAATAAATTAACTACCAACGTCTTTTTTTAGAAGACATTTAAAAAAAAAGACATCCTAAAAATCGTACATTTTTTGCAGTCTTCCTATATTGACTGCTGTTTTAAGCATCTGTTGATTACAAATTATATCCAAGGGTATTCTAAAACTAAACTAAACCCCAGTGCGACAGCCCTTATAAGCTTTAAGCTTTAATAAGATAAATTAAAATCTTAGTATCCGGTGTGGAAACGAAGCCCGGCCCCCGAGTTACAAGAGGGAGAAAATCACTACACTACATAGGAACGGTTTGGAATAGGAGACTATAAACAAATTAACAGCGTTAATATGTTCACGGCCCTTGATTCCATTATGGTAGTATTCAGCTTTTAATTATATTGAAAGTGAAATACGAATAAAACCCAGCGTGTTTATTATATTCTCCGTTTTGTGCGAAAAGTCTCAAAACCTTAGCCTTAGCTAAAACGTCGATTCGCCCTTGTTTTATCTGTCCTTAATTTTGTATCGATTCAATCAAATTTGGTAAATGCCGATACTGTTTCCTAAATTCTGACACAGTAGTTTGCCTATAAATAGAAAATCTATAGGAGATTCTCTAATTAAACTTATTTTAAAGTTATACTGATTCAACAAAATTGAAATGCATGGATAATTGTTGCTCAAGGCCTTCCGCATACACTCCAGCTCCGTATGTGCAGTGGTTCTAAAAACTGAGAATCTGCAGCAGCCTGTGCGACTTAATTTTGTACCTACTTCAACCATTTGAGATGTGTCGACAAATGTTCTTCAAACTCTTATATGAAATCTCAACTCCATATTTACAGCGCTTAGCGAGTTGTTTCATGTGTGCAGATGGTAACAGGTATACAGCATTACATTACATTACAAGTTATATTGTAGTGTTTTTTTTAATAAGAAAAGAAGCAAAATCCATGCAACCGCAGTCAAATGATACCCCGTCATCATCCACGCGTGCCATCACACCGATTGTTTTACGTGGGCCCTCCCCGTCCTTTACCACAGGCACATTTGACTGCGGTTGCCGAGACTCGAACTCACGACCTCAGGCTTTGAGTGTTGCCTTAACGATCATGGCTATCAGAGCCAGCAGGCTGAAGGTCTCCCAGACCGTCTAATCTAAACCGGTTTCGAATTAGAGGAAGAACGGCATATGTAGCAAAATAGTTCAGGCATGAAAGGGTTAATGCTTTACTAACCAATTAATTCGTTTTGAATTACTAGCATTATATCCTTGAATATTCATGTCCATTTATTAATGTTGCTTCGCAGTAGCATTCGGAATTCGCGGTTATCCTCGGTCGCCACACGAATGCAAGGTTGAACAATTTCCTTTGCGGAATATCCTGTCCATTTCATTTCCTCCACGACCACTCCCTGCTTTAGACTCAATACCGATCCAGTCCTCAAATGGAATCTGATCCAACACTGCCTTCTGACTCTCTGGGTGCAAGGGCAGGATAATCTGTGATCAAATAAAGCAAGTTAACAGTTGGTGAGGTGTTCGGCAACGTCTTTCCAACATCGATAACTTTACAAAGCTTAGTTAACAGATGCACCAAACAGAG
This sequence comes from Tenodera sinensis, assembly GCA_030765045.1. NCBI lineage: Eukaryota > Metazoa > Arthropoda > Insecta > Mantodea > Mantidae > Tenodera > Tenodera sinensis. The sequence goes on along the minus strand of CM060966.1, from coordinate 141,501,941 downwards.
GCTTAAAAGGCGCCGTATCAGCGGAAAGCATTCATTACTTGACTAGCAGTCTGGGTTGAACGTGTGAGTGGGTTACACTTATCAGTAGTGAACAACGTTCAGACCTTAATGTTTATTCCGAGTCCATTAAAGTACTACATAGACAAGAGAATGTCAATTTACAATAATTGAACGAAATAAAGCGAAAATCGTCCGCCAATTTGAATGTCGCTTACTGTTTAAGTATTTGAGAAAAGAGAAGAGGGATTCAACTTATTTCGTTTTTCTTCAGTTTACAAGTACATTGATTTCTACAACACATTCATTGCAGGTTCCATAGTATAGAAAATGGTGCCAGAGCTCTTTCTTATAATGAAATTGTAAGAGCAAGAAGCTTAATTTAATATGTTTGTTACTACCTGTGCAGGCTTACAGTATACAGGATTCAATCATTGCTGGTGGACATGCAGAGCATTGCCTCGTTAAAAACGAAGGTGAAAGGTTGTATAGCAGCCATTTTGAATGCAAGTTGGTTGTCACACAAGTTCTTAGCATTCGTATATGTCATATATTTGTACACATTTTATAGCTTTTAAGAAGTACTAGGCGGCGCCTTTACCCCGAGTGGATCGATTTCTATCGTGTCAGCCACATACAAACCCACTACGCTTATACTACTGTTGTTCTCGTCGAACTGAAAGTTTCTTGCTCCTCATAAACGAATGTAGCTATAAAGTAATCGAAGTATTGTGACGCCGGCCGCGGCGGACCACAAAGGAGATCGGGACTGGGCTGCCCCACCCCACTGGCAGTACGTGTATAAAAGGCGCTCCTCGCGCGATTGTTGTGAACACGTGACAAGAGAGCGACAAAACAAAAAGGGGTCCTCGAGATTATTTCAGAAGTGTTCGGCGGCCGGCGTATTTGTAGGAGTTCGAGAAAGGTCCGTGTTACGCCATCCTCGCTATGTAAGGAGGCGAGGCAACAAGCAGCCACAGACATTAGACATCGGGAGTCAGTTTTTAGTGTATGTGTGTGATGGTGGGGGGTCGCGTCGGAAGGAAGATAGCGAAGCATTGAATGAGTGTCGAGTGTTTGTATCGTCAAAGTCAGCTTTTTGAGCGACAGAGAAAGTGAAAAAAAGACGGAAAGGGGTGAGTCGAGGCTACGAGAAGAAAACAGTTGTGAGTTGTAATATCACTAAAGACAGCAGGCTGTGTTAACGCCAGTAAAAGAAAACTGGTATTTGTACAACTGTGGAATGAAATAAAGTGACAAAAAGGTAATTGTACTCGACCTTTGTCGCTTTTGTTACAGTATAAACTACTATGTAATTTTCCAAGTAAAGCAAATTTTATATCGTAAATGCACTAAACAAACCACAATCCAAAATGTTTAGCCGTGTTCTGCCAAAATACTCCGTGGCACTTAGTAGGAGGAAAATTACTAAAAGAAAAAGAGCAACATAGTATAAGAAATAACGCTGTTAAATAAACATTACCGTACCGAGAATTGACAAACATTTACTTCAGTTCTATAACTAATAAATTTGCCTTTAAGAAACAATGAGACAAGCAAAAGTATTTGTAGTAAAGTTAAGAAGTTAAGATTGAAAAAATGACAGCATGAAACAGGTATCGAGATCTGCAGGAAAGATAACGGGAGAACGACGTTTCCATAAAAGAGAAAAAGAAGAAAACTGTGAAGGATCTCCTATCAATTCAGTTGCGCCATCCCCAACAAATTGGAGATAAAAGATAACCGAACGAACGGAAAAGGCGGAATTGAATTTCCTTGGAAATGCAGAAGAAACCGTTCACGAAATGGCTGGATAAAAGGGATTATAAATGCCTACCATGTCACAAAGAGACTTTGGAGGGGACATGGGATGAACAGAAGAGAAGGCACTCAGGGAACAAAATAGCCGGTTTATTGCAAAAACCAGAGTGGACACGTTATTTAGCTGAGCCGAATGTAGGTAATAACTGCAACGGCGATGTACGTACTGGAATTTCGGGTTGCAAAAGAAAATGGAATTCTAATAAGTGAACTAAACCTCTTAATATAGATTTGCAAAAGAGGAGTTTCTCTCTTGCCATTTTAGCACATGTGTAACAATTTAATTTGGACATGTAACTTAGCGATAAGATGTCCAGGTTGCCGTCGTTTTCGGTGTAGGAGTAACATGCCAGCCACTAGAGGATGCAGGTTCAAACCCGGCGGTAGGCGATGAATTTTTTTCGGACGTTACATTCTTACAATGGCATCCTTCCAAGGGAAGTAAAGTCAGCGGTCTCGTATCACTGACATAGCATGAAAGGAGCTTCAAGCCTGATAAAGAGGCTTCTGAGCAAAATTAATTGGTCTTTCATGCCCAAAATAGAATGGGACTTAAAGAGCATTATAGTATTTTGATTTAGTGACCTTCCAGCGACTTTTAATTTAAATTTTGGCGGCTTGGCTAACACTATTACACTGATATGTGAATCACTATCGTGCATAAACGTGATAGGTATAGTAGAAAATATTTACGTAACATATTCCTTCTTCTGGTGGGCAGACAGTACTCTTTATTTTGAGCAAGCATCCGTGCCATCTGTCCGGTACCACCTTACGCTACAAAACCTAAAAACACACCTGAAATATGAGAAGGAAATGAAGTAAAAGAGATCGTGGTAGAGAAACCATCCCAGATTCGCCTTCCGACTAGGGAAAACCTCTTAAAACGAGTCAGCGGGAATCAAATCGTTCCCGAATGTCACCCTCAAACCCACAGCCGTTTCGCTCATTTAATGGATGTAACTAGGGAACGAACCTTCATGCGGAGAACAAAAATTACGAAATTTGGACTACAGCAAGTGGGAGGGGGTCAGTCTGTCACGTGATCACAGTACAGTCGACGCACGAACGTTGTGGATAACGTTGTTGCATAGCTTACATTCAATGCTGTCACCGTTTATAGTAAAATATTCACTTCCAAATTCTTGTGCAAGTTCAGCAATACCTGAATATTTCGATTTTCGTGCTATAGGCATTTTATTGTGTGGAACTAGCGAACACATTCGAGGGACACTATGCACTGCAGGCAGTGTGCTTTGTGCTGTAACTGTACTGAGCAGTGACATCACGCTCTGCCCATCTGCCTCATTGTACGATACCTGTCTGAAGGTTCGAAACCTAGATATAACATTTTTTATTAGAAATGTAGGAGTAGTAAATGTCTGGAGACTGCTAAAATTTGTTAGGGGTTGTTTCCTAAAAGTGCGCAATTTACCATAAAGCAAGACACGAGTTACGCATGTGAAATGTACATTTACGACCTTGTTGAGGTTTAGAGGAATCTGTAGCTAAAAGGATAGCATTTAGGAAAGCGCTCGGGGCGGAGGTTCATATTCCTTGCTATTTTTGGATGGAGCAACGATGCACGTCGGATCATCTTCGCGTATAGAATGTACAGTGTTCCTCTCACGAGAATGTGGCTGTAATAAATGTGTTTCATATCAAGAACTTAGAGTTTTCTGAGAGAGATTACGGCTAGTTTTAACATATCAACGAGGCTTAGGCCTCTTAAAAACATGCGATCCTGTGCTAGCAATGGGATAGTAACGTTGTGTGAACCTTGCGTCAGGTGCAATTTAGTATTCCCATTGCGCACAAGAAGGAGACCTGAGCCTCGTCGAGATGTGAAAACTATAGCCTAACTGGAACCAAAGGCAATGCGGAAATCGAAAATCCGGATAGTCCGGGCTTTATAGATAGGTAATAAGCAAAATAAAATTCTTAAATCCTTAAATAAGCAGACTTGCCATTTATGACGTTAAAAAAACTTTTGTGACAAAATTACGTTCAGTACATAGTGTGTATTGTTTGCAAGGCATTAAAAAATATAAAAATCTTGATCACATAAAGTCAAATCATTTCTTAACAAAGAATTGATCCGTAGTCTTTCGTTTTAAACACGTGTGGCGTTTGAACGATGTACGATTACACAAACGCTTTATCATTAATAATTCAATTCGATTAATAATATCCAACTTTTTATCCATCGAAACCACGACTTTCTTTCGCTATGATGTCGTTTTAAACCATTTATGGATGGTGAGACATACCGCGCCAGCACCGCGTGACACACTACTAAATCTTAAACTTAACAGGTAGCATTTTACATTACAGTGCAGTACAGTACGTATTACAGTAATTTATTGTACAGTTTATGCAGGAACCGCACATTGAATTAAACTAAAAAGCGAATACTTGGAGTGCCTATAGTTACGTTCTTGCTATCATAGTTAAATTTATTATCTAATGTGAACATCAAAACTACCAAAAAAAAAAAAAAACCTACAAATCTTATCCGGATAAATGAGGGTCGGATAAACGAGGTTTTACTGTGTCTATGACGTCATCGTGAGCTGCGTTTAGCTACTGCTTCCACTTCCCCTCCAAGCAGAAAGCAGAACATTTCTCAGACATTTTCTCGTCAGAGCTCTACAGTACTTTAAATGTAATACGATCAAGTTCCCCGACGTGGTGCAGTACGAAATGAAAACAGCTCACGTACTCTCAGAGCAGTGTACATAAAACATTCCGATGTGTAGAAAGAGATAAGTTCTTGATAAACAGGAACATTAGCCGACAGGACTTGCAGTCACGTAACCTGTGGCCCGCGTGTCAAGATACCCTTGTAAATAATTTCTTTTAGTTGGTCAGTTCACTTCGTGCCTATCGTTAGGTAAACCTATGGACTCAAATGTGATCGCTTTGGGTTAGCTCTTTGGTTCGAAATGTGACACATATTTGCTTTGCCCTGGTTGCTCAGGTGCATTTGTATTTCCTTCACAAGAACAGAAATTATTGTATGTCACCAAAAATTCGATATTAAGATATCGCCAGGTACTGCTACCCATTTAGAGATGCGAAGTTCCAAATCTTAAGTGATCTCTTGCTCAAGCTTGGCAACTCCTGTCTTTCAGATTACCAATCTTGAAGCGAGAAAATATTATGACAAATGACAATGTGACAAATCCCTCTCCTGACACCAGTGTGACAAATGACAAAGTCCAATTACTTTCTTCTTGTCACTTTATTTATTTCTCTTTTAAAACTGAGGCACAAAAACCATCCTCTGTTTTATCGTTAACACAATTTACAACTCGTCGTGGCCTTGCAACTCGCAATTGTTCTGTCCTCTCGTAACCTTCACACAAAACGTTAATACTATACTACTCCGCTGTTCACACAAACAGTTCCGAGATTCACTCACTAATAATTGTTCCAACATTGCAACAACTCCGAAGCGACGATTAAATGTCCAAAGCTGTCTTTGATGACACACATTCAAATGTCTCTTAACGCTGACTGTACACCTAGACTAACTGCTAACAGCCTTCTCGTTCAACTTTATACTACTCCGAAAAAACTGCTCTCGCCGCCGCGTTCGCTTATGTAGGCGAGAATGACGTGGCATGGATTTTTCTCGAACTTCACATAAATAAGCTAGCAGTCGAAATTTTCTGGAACAGTCTGGAAACGTTTTGTTCTGCCGCACTCATAGTCGCCTTTGTTCTAACCGCTTCTACGTCGTAGGGCCACGTATTTACAAGCAAGTGGTATGAGGTCCCTTGACCTTGAGCGTCTGATGGCGACAGCCGACCGGCGTCACAATATGAAGTACAAGTATCTGAAAATTTTACAAAGACGTAAACTACATTTTTTCTTTTCTTTGTAAGCTGACACAGCGTTTTCTTGATGACTAATATATGGACAACTTCATGGAGCCCTTGTAGATAACGTAAAAATGTTTCTGGTAGACAGTCCTCTGAATGCACCAGCAACTAGTTGATGTGGTTCATTGTCCAATTTGATATTAGATTAATACCAAGAACTGGTTCGCGATTTTTAGTGTATGTGCTCACAAGATGAGTAGTTCCAACTACCAACGACAGGTTGAAACGCCTAATTAACTAGGAGTGGGTGATCTTCGTTGGCATACTTCCGTTTCCGTAACGAACTTGGGGTGTTTCGTCGCGTGCTAATTACTCAGTTTTCTCATGAAATTAATTACCTTGTTAATTTGACGGGAAATGAACCGCTTACAGGGCGAACTGCCGATAAAGCCTACTGCAGCAATACAGGCACAATGTTATAAACTTCGCTTTAATTTTCAGTAGGTTTGCTCGTTTTGAACATTAATCTAGCTTTTGAGGCATACCTTAGGTAATAGGGCGACGTTTTGAATATGGAGATAATTAAGATTGACAAAATTAAATTTAAAAAGTTTATTATAGTGGTAGCACATAATTGGTCCAAAACGAAAAACGTAGAGTTTATGAAAAGATAATCGTAAGAAACACAATTTGATATGCGGGTACCTACAGTATGTATGTATGTACAGTTATAATAGTAATTTAGGAGAAATTTTCTTTAAACTTAACACAATACATGCGGATTATTATTGTGCTACTCTAATGAAAAAGAGCGGCGAATCAAAACCGGGTGAGAAGATAAAGGTATTGAGTGTCGAGAAAAGCAGCGTTGTCACATTTTCTCCAAGTAAGCGTTAGCACTCTTCGCGTGAACGTTTACTTCTTAGAACACCAACGTCACAAGAAAACTAACAGAATGAGAGAAAACGCGGTAGATGTTGCAACGCTGTGTTTCACTCCACATAGAGTTAACATGTCTGTCATATGTGATTTATTTAGTTTCATTGACTGAAGCGACACGCTCATTGGTGGATCAGCGACTTCCGAGATCAAACAATGCATTCGAGCTGTGTTGCTTGAGAGGCTTCTAATGATCAAAGTAAAACGCATGTTAACCATTAGAGTACATAACACAAACATGACAAAGGTTTTATTGAAATTCATAATTCATATATTCTGTAACTGAATAATAAGCCTTATCTATTGGTTGCTATTTTACTGTGTTGAAGTTTTTGATTGCTCTGCTTGTGATGAACAATTTGAAATTTTTTTTTGTTTCTCATGCCATGACAGTGACGAGTTTACGGGTTGTACAGTGTGTCGCCATTTGTACTGGTATGCATGTACTTATACATTTATTAGAACATATTTTTACAATTGTTTCAGAAAAATACCTCAGAGAACAAATGCTCGTAAAATACAACACAAATCAGTACTGCAGGCTTTTAAGTTTGTCCGAGATATTTATTTAATTATAAATGCAATGCAGCACATTAATTTGCACACATCTGAAGTTCACTTATTTTAGAGTTCTAAATTATGCTTAATATCTCCTGGAACTACTTGATACATCACTTGTCAGGTTTGTACTCTTTACCATCACTAGTAGGAAATTTCTTTATTTTTGTTTTCTAAAATGTATTAACGATATTGATTGAGACGAGGAATAAAATCCATATCTTGAACTTCCTATATACAGCGTATGAAATGTGATTCTGATCACATTTTCTGTATTTTTGTAGATCTGGGAAATTCTAAGAGATAGAAACAAGCTTTAGTATAAAATGATTGATACACTGATTATGTGGAATTAGCATTTTTAATACTCCTACGATTTCACGAATTTATGTAGCCCTACCCCTGAAGTTAACATCTGAACACTTAAACTTTCTGTACACAATTAGACAATTATACGGAATATATGCTCGTTCTCACTGTCATTTCACTGTTTTGATCTAATTCAACTTTTCATCTCCACTTCACTATCTTCGCAACGTAGCGGCGCAATGAAATACGCATTATGTAGCCTCTTCTTCGGTTCACTTCACTCGCTGGGAATCTAACACAAGACGTCTCTAATCTCTCGCGGAAGCAGCACTCACTGTACGTCACAAACTCACTCGTAGAATCACACTCCAAGTCACTATCCTTCGCAGAAATGCGCCCTTATGTAGCATCTGCTTAGAGTTCCGGAATGTTCTACAGTTGGAGAGAAGAGGGAATTTCCAGAATAGCCCTTCCGGGCGAGGGCGCAACTTAACTCGTCAATCTGCGCTGGCCGGCGTCGACCTCTGGTTAACCTTGGATCATAGTCGCTGGTCACAATATGCACTCGTATACTGTTCGCCGACGGAAAGAAAGTCCCTGACAGGAATTTGCTGCCCTTATCTATTTGGAAACAGTGCGACAAAGACGAGTGTATATGACAGAGAAAGTATGCTACAGAAGGAATAAACATTAAAAAAACTGCCCTAGTGTCATAAACAACGACGGTGAGGAAGGGTCTTGGACCCATGTCTAATCGGCAATTCCCCCCCCCCCCCCCCCCCCGCTCCTCAGTCCCGGAGACTTCCTTTGGTGTGGCAAACAGCAATAGACCTGTGGTGTCCAAAGCCTTCTCTTATGAGCTAATGACGTCACCTTGTGCTCTACCTCATTTGCGCACTAAGTATTTCCCCTTCACTCAGGTAACGAAGCATTAGAGGGGTTTCTTTTTGAGTCCCATGAATGCGTTATAGATCGCCGAACAGTACGCGGTGGACCTAAATGACCTTATCGATGGGCCCTTAAACCACACTCACTCACTCACTCACTCACTCACTCACTCAGTCACTCCCTCATTCAGCGGTGCCAAATATTCCTTACCTCTTACGCATTAAGGCTGGGTATCAGTAGATCGACAAGTGTATCGTGAGTAGCGCAAAGTGGTTGGTAGAATCAATTTTTATACTAATATCTCAATTTATAATGCGAGTGTGCTAAAGATTTGTATTTGTGAATATGTATACAATTGCGAGTGGTGGTTCAAGACACAGACTGAGTGTCCAATAGACGATAACATATGGGTCATAGACTATAAACTCAGCTGCAGTTGGATTGTCGACTTGTGTAAACCACACTGCCACACGACGTGGAGTTTAAAAGTATTCTGCTCTCCTGATGCGTTCAACCATTTTTTCCATGAGTGCACATATGACCTCGAAAATTAATGTTTATTATAATTATATTGATCAAAATATAATAAAGGTTTTAACCAGATTGAATTTAATGAGAATTGGAAGTTTCAGTCTGAGTACCCTTAATGGCAAGAAAAGGGAATGGAGATTAATTTGATCAAGTTACCGAAACTTCACTTCTATCTCATCTTCAATGGATTTGTGGAGGCGCAGGCATTTTAGTCAGTATTTTCCGCATGCACGGTTGAATAACGTGTTTCGCTTGATAAACAGTAATGGAGTTTGTATCACAAGTAGGTCGTAATCACGTACCTTAGAGCATACGATAAGGTGACAAAGGATGTTCTATTGTCGTGAGATGAACGTGCAAGAGGTTAGCGTTGTTTGTACATGCAGCAAGAGGCTTTTAAATCACACCCGTGTTTATCTTTAAAAGCAAATGAAGAAGTTACTTCCCCAGTCCTATTCAAATAAACTTTCGCTCAGATATCATATTTCCGTAAGCGATACAGCTGTCGGTTTGTCAAAACGTCCAGCGCTGGTAGGATTTGAAACGTAATGCCGTAAGTGTGGAGAGCCTTGAAGCAAATCCGCTTTTCTTGGAAAGGCAAGGAAGTCTAGACAGAGTGTGTGACGTGCTGGAGGAATGTTGCGGCAGCTGAGTATGATGACCCCACTAGCCACGTGCTCCGCACACGTCTCTTGTTTGCTTTTGTTGTTGGAGCACTATGACAATAATAGGCTCAAATCTACGGTCCTCGGAAACAGCCACACAGTCTAAAAGTGACAGTTTGAAGATACCCTTTAGAATGTCAGTTTTGCTTTTCAGGCTAATAACTAAATAGTCCAGTATTCGAGCACAAACCTCCCTGCTGAAGTGAATGCAAGAGTTGACAAGCAATGGAGTGTCTCTATGAATTGGATTTAACGTTCTAATTGTTCAGGAATTGTTAAGAAGGGAGTGCTGCCACAAGCCTGTAAGCAAAGGATTCCGCCTGTCGCCAAGGAAAACGCATCTATAATACCTGCAAAGAAAGTTAAACTCCAAATGTCATTGTAATATGTTCACTATAAAATATAGGTATATATAATGTTTGATGCATTAGTTTAATCCTATATGAAAGCAAGCAACCAGCGATTAGATGACTACAAAGCCACCCACCCACCGAGAACAGCAGTTACAGTTCGCAAATTCCCCACACAGCAGCGCCAAATCGCCCACCGCCAGTACTTCTGATTATGAAAGACCGGGTTGAAATGAAATGGAGGGACGGGAAATTTGGGGGATGTAATTATCCTTTCCAGCATTTGCCTGGTGACCCGGGAAAACTCCGAAAAAACCCATGGGTCAGGAAGGTCGGGTGCGGGAATAGAACCCACGACTTCACACGTTACCGCTGAGCCATCTGCTCTATTTTCAAGTGGGGAGTTGCTAGTAGGTTCTCTCTCTCTCTCTCTCTCTCTCTCTCTCTCTGGGACATGAGCATCCAAAACCATGGACATCCTAAGCCATCACATAGCGACCCACTTTTGTACTCTTATACCTACAATGAAACCTGTGAAGGTCTCACGAAAGCTTATCTCGATCAAGTAGATAGGATAAGCTTTTAGTTTGTCCAAGAGCGAGTAATGCAAAACATGTGAGTGCAGCATATCAGAATTTATGTGGATAAAACTGCTGCATGACAAGAACTAGATGAGTTTTATTGAGGAAGGGAGCAGGTGCGTGATTGTCAGCAGCCACGCCTTGTCTCTTATGATGACATTAGACAGAGTTACGTGATGAACGGCGATGCTAACCGGCGACCTCCTGACCTCGTTGCTATTCCAGCTGAAGAAGCACAGTTCCAGCAGCCTCTCCTTAGCTCTAAATAGGTTATTAATCTTCTGTGCTTCATCGCAAGGGAATACTGGCAACAGAGAGTGTCTATTAAAGAAACCCGGAAGTGTAGCATGGCCAAATATAGACAATAACTAGCTGAAATATTTACCCGGCGAGGCCCGTGGTTTGATCATTTATCCCGATAACATTTAGAGTTGGGTTGCACTTGCCCAACAGCCTTATGTTTCTTTGGAGACATTTAAAAATATTACTTAATACACTTAAACAAAGAGTTAACTAAAACTCTTAGGATAGGCACTATAAAGAACAAAAACACCGGAAAGACACTATTGTGTCTGTAAAACAACCACAAATACTCCAGGAAGAAAAGCGAGTAGAGAAAACCATGGGAATGTAATACGTTGCATTTCTATTTCAAACATATAGAAAATTGTTGAAGTGTTTGTAGAAGAGGGAGTAGAGAAAGGCGTGTGATTGTGGTTTTTACAAGTCAAGTGAGTAAGGAAAACCGTGTGAATGCAATGCGTTGCAATTTCTATTTGTCATAGAAAATTGCATGAACTCTGTTGAATGGCGAGTAGAGGACATTTGAATGTGTTACATAACATAGAAGTGAGTAGAGAAAACGTGGGAATGTAATATGTCGCATTTCTATTCCAATCATTGAAAATTGTTATGAATTGTGTATTGAAAGGCGAATAGATAGGGGCATGTGAGTGTGTTACCTAGAAGAGAAGCGAATAGAGAAAACCATTGTAAAATTGCAATCGTACTGTAGCATTCATAAGAAAAGTTACAAAGGTATGCGGAATAAAAACACCTAAAAGAGGAGCTTTATCAGAAATAGATTCCATTAGTTTGTATAGTTTTATATTTGGCACGGGTTATATAAATAATGATGTAAAGAAAAAGGGAAATAAAAAAGAGCGCTAAATGGGGTTCGAACTAACGTTAGCTCACTATTGTTGATTTGAACGAATGCGCCTCAGCCAGTTCCGCTATAGCGAATACACGGAGTTGGTTCAAGGGGTTCAAACACTGGAATCATTTTTATTTCTAGTCCACAACTTAATAGAAACACCATAAGAACATATTTTCTGCAGATGCACTGTAATTGAATCTGCAATGTTTGCCCCTTAATGTAGAAGGATTGCTGAAATATTGCTTTTCAAAACTGCGAGGTGTTATGGCTGCCATGTCCTCCGAACAGCAATGGAACCATATGACTAATTTAATTCTCATACCACCTATCCAAGCACGCCTGAGAATTAGGTGACTCTTCGCGCAGGTCTCACTGAAGTTGGATATTTAGTTTTGTGAAAGATAGTGCATTTCTACTATCGCCTTCCCCTTTGCTCCGCTCCGATCGCTAGCATTGATGACGCTAGGCATTGACAACAAAGCAGTGGCGCTCTTATCCTGGAGCACTCATATCGTGGCCGACTAGTACGTAATTACGATATGCGCGCGCGCATTTTTTTTCCTATATTGTGAAAGCAGCCAACGCTGTATTGCTGAATTTGAGATTATTTGTAATAAAACATTAATGTAACGAGTGAGTATAATAAGAATTTTTTATGAGTGCTATCCGATATGAGGGTTACGTGAAGTCATGAAAGAGAAAGTCGTGTGAATGTGACATCAGATTTTAGTCTTTCGCCCGCTCGTGCACACACTCAGATATGCTGAGAATATTTTGTTCTAAAAAATAATTTATTCCATTTATGGGACTTCAAAACGTGCATTGTAAATATTTGCTTTGCCTTAGCGAGTTAAACGGAGGGAGTAAAGCACCCCAGTTGAATAATTGATACCTTTTCTTGTAAACGATACTCTTTTAATAAAGAAGTAGGTATGTGTACAAAAGCAGTAAAATGCTGAGTTTCTTCATAGTTTTTATATTTCAGTTTATTTTTCTCTAAATAACCTTTGCTTGTTTAAAATAGAGAAGAAATAGATGCCATTTTTTCACCTATGTCCCCAGTCAGGTTGATAGGTAATAATACAATAATACATTGAAAGAACGTGTACTTTTTCCAAGAGGTCGCCGCAAAAGATTTTACCTGTAAGTTTTTGCTAGAAGCTGTAGTGCCTCTATCAAGATAAATGTCCCAAGTGCACTGCGGGAAGCTGCGCTATAAAGCCTGGCATCAGAGAGAAGATATCTTTGTACCTTACGTCTCATATTTCTTGCGGAGAAGCTGTGCGGATTGTGTTGCCTGAAATGCATGCAACATTTATTTTGATTCATGAAGGACGGAAGATCCGCCTCTGTCATTAAAAAGGCGGGAAGGGAAGTGTAAAATGGCAGTTTGGAGGGTAATATTCTGTGGAGCATTGCTTAATAAACGACAGCACTTCAATTTAGGCAAGAAGGGACCACGAAAATGCTTTTGTGGTTGGGAACGTTTAACAACTAATATATGTAGAACTCCTTTAGTAATTCTTCCCTTTCGCGATACACTGCCAAAGGCAACAGCGATAAATCCATAAAATCATTACACTTTTGTTGTTAATAATCGATGTAAATATATACAAATTTAGAAGAAATATTCGGCGTTGCCCGTGGTTTGAAGATTTATCCTGGAGTTGCCCAATAGCCTTGTGTTTCTTTCAAGACATTCAAAAATATGCTTAATACACTTTAACAAATTAATTTAAACTCTTAGGAAACTATAAAGAATAATAAATAAAAACAGCGGTAGGACACTATGCAAAAGCACTGTTGAACAACCACAAATGTGAGTGGAAAAAAGCGAGGAGAGAAAACTGTGATTATAACACGTTGCATTTCTGTTTCAATCATTGAAAATTGCATGAATTGCATGTTGAAGGGTATTTAGTGAAGCACTTGTGAATGTGGTTTGTAAACGAAAACCGAGTAGAGAAGACCATTTGAATGTAATACGTTGCATAGTAAAATGGATAGTATAAAAACCCTCTTCATGGGAAAAAAAAAAAAAAAAAAAAAAAAAATACACATACCTACATGCCGAATTTTGCTGTGATTGGTTAAGCGGTTTTGGAGATTAGCGGTTGCATATATGCATACACACATCCATTTTTATATATTATATATAAACAAGCAGAATGGTTCTTTATCCTTGGAAGACGAATGCGGGATAAGGTTCTATAAACCCCGAGCTCACTTGGAGCATAATTTCACTCATTTCTTAAGACAAAATAAAATATACATATAACGTCTTAAAGAGAGAGAAAAAAACTGCTTCTGTGGTCGAGTCGTCAACATTCTGGCTTTTCAGCCCAGAGGTCCGGGGTTCTATTCCCTCTCCTATTAGACTCTGACACAGTAAATGTGCACATTAACCTCAACACTGTGCATGCTGTGATATCAACAACACAGCTGACTTTACAAACATGTACGCTATTGGCCGGTTCCTTTGCCCATACATTTAAATTCTATATTACAAAATACGCGGATAAAGAGTGTTAACTCATCATTGATTTTTCGTCGTTATTTTCTTTCTACACATTGACATTACAGTTTGACAATATATTTCATTGATCTTGGAGTGATTATCATTCTGGATCACATAAAACTAACACCCTGGCTGTTCACTATAGATCCTGCTTCACTCTAATATGAATAAATTGTATCAATGGATTAGTAAAGCTAAAGTAAAAGGTAAAGGACTACTGCATCAGAGGAAGCTCTTTTATAACTCACGTGAGCTATCCCGCGGGATAGAGTATTGGGAACATTGGTTCTTACGTACATTGAATTTCATATAGGTTTCCACTAATAAGGCTTAAAATTAACCTAACATAAATGTAGTCGTTTTCATAGATATTATTTCTTATTGGTTATCTTCCATAGTGTTTCGAAACAGCAGCACTGGGCCACTCTAGTCCCCTTAGTTTGAAGTCGTCGGCCCATCTTGTTCTTGGCCTTCCTCGGTTTCGGTTTCCTGCGCATGCGTCCCACATGGTGTCGATCTATCTGTCGTGGTGAAGCCTTGTGACGTGTCCTGCCTATTTCCATCTGATGTTTGAAACTATCCCGTAGTGAAATGCTCAGGATTTTTCTTCGAATCTTAAGCTTTTGAAAGCCGAAATCTCCAATGTACATTTAATTAAAAACCGAGAAATTAAAAATTTTTAAGAAAAGTTTTGCTTTTAGGTAAATGCAGTTTCCAGGCATTTAAATTGAAAATAATTTTGAAAAGCATGACACACTTTGCGTTCGAGAGAGTACGTATTAGCCGCATCTTCTATTACGTGCTGGGAAAAAATCTTGTTTAACGGCGCTGTCAATTGCCAGGATCACATCAGCGTCGCCGGTGTGCCGGAATTTTGTCCGGCAGGAGTTCTTTTACTTGCTAGTAAATCTACTGACACGAAGCTATCATTTTTAAGCACACTTAAAAACCGTCAGTGTGAGCCGGATTTGAACCCGCAACCTTGGGATCAATAGGCCAATTATGTGCTGGTATACAAATTAGCTCCAATGTTGACATACGCATTAAATACCTACTAAGATTTTAAATAAAGTGATACGGGATATTATGTTTGAGAGAGATTTCTCTTAAATCCCTCTTTAAACAAATATGTCTTCAAGCACCGAATGAACGCGTAATATGTTATTTTATTTCTTCGATTGAAGAAATAATGTGTTAAATACGCGAACCTATAGTTGAAATATTAGTGAATATTTATAACATCCATGTTATTTTCTGATAGTGGCTATCTGTTTCTTTTCCCTAGCATAAATCTTGAAACGTCGACTCCAATTTCCTGGCTCCAGCAGTGAAACACGTAATCTTTCTCGAGGTTCGCCTCTCGTATAATAAAACTTCAGTAGCTGTTTTTGTTTGAACTGTCGCTCTGTATAATTATCCAAGTTATGTCGCACTGGGTTTGCTGAAGCGTTGCCTTCTTCTGCAAACATTTATTTTTTCCCCCTTGCTACTATGGTAGAGCAAGCTTTCTGTCGTGGCGTAATGAGCGCATTTTCCAAGCGCGAACTGCAGACGTCATGTTCAGTAATGCGATTTGTCGCCGTGTGAAAAACGCAGAGGGCGTGGAAAAACTGCATCTTGGTGGTGACGTACAGAATAGTCCGGACTTAGTGCTAAAATATCAGAGGGTATGTAAAGGGGAAGGGGACGGAGATATGTAGTAGCAAGGGGGTGGAGGAGGAAAATGAATTGGGTGCAGAAGGAACAAGACAAGGAAAACAACACCAGCAGATAAAAAAGGAATACTGTTTAAAAATAAGAATAAATGTAATTTTGCAGAGAAAACGTGGAAGAAAAGACTAAGGTGCAAAAAGTTTTGAAAGAGAAGAAAGTTAGGTAATTGAGTAAAAACAAGCGAGTGAAAAACTACCATTAAGTAAAGGATATGTTTTTAACAAGGTAGGAGTAATTAGAAAAACAGAAATTAAAGTAAAAAAAGAAATGGTGAATTTAAAGACAAGATACTAAAGTAAGCAGAAAAGTATAAGCATTGAAATATTCAGAAAAAAAAATCGTGGTTTACCTACTTAGGAAAAATGTATTTGACATAAATTGTGTCTTTTAATCAGATATACACTTTTTGTGAAGTAAGATTTTGTCTATCACTTACGGTTTAGCAATCATGCGTAAGTCGTCCAGAATGAAAACTTCTAAGGGCATTCCCAGAAAAGTCATGATATACATTTCATTTGTCGTGAAAATATCTTAATCATATGGTATTTTAATCAAAATCGTGAGAGCCATTTTTGAGAAATGAGGTTGGTAGTGGACGCATATAGCTTAATTCACCTTTCTTTTTGGCTTCTACTGATCAACTGGAGCTTAGTTAATGACCTCGTCGACGGGCCCCTAAACCTCACTCACCCACTTATTCACTCACTAACCCACCCACTCACTCATCCGCCCACTTACTCCTAACTCACTCATCCACCTCCTCCTAACTTACTCATCCACCCTCTTACTCCTAACTCACTCATCCACCCTCTTACTCCTTACTCAGTAACCCACTCACTCATCCACCCTCTTACTCCTAACTCACTCATCCACCTCCTCCTAACTCACTCATCCACCCTCTTACTCCTAACTCACTCATCCACCTCCTCCTAACTCACTCATCCACCTCCTCCTAACTCACTCATCCACCCTCTTACTTCTTACTCAGTAACCCACTCACTCATCTACCCTCTTACTCCTAACTCACTCATCCACCCTCTTACTCCTCACTCAGTAACCCACTCACTCATCCACCCTCTTACTCCTAACTCACTCATCCACCCTCTTACTCCTCACTCAGTAACCCACTCACTCATCCACCCTCTTACTCCTAACTCACTCATCCACCCTCTTACTCCTCACTCAGTAACCCACTCACTCATCCACCCTCTTACTCCTAACTCACTCATCCACCCTCTTACTCCTAACTCACTCATCCACCCTCTTACTCCTCACTCAGTAACCCACTCACTCATCCACCCTCTTACTCCTAACTCACTCATCCACCCTCTTACTCCTAACTCACTCATCCACCCTCTTACTCCTAACTCACTCATCCGCCCACTTACTCCTCACTCAGTAACCCACTCACTCATCCACCCTCTTACTCCTAACTCACTCATCCACCTCCTCCTAACTCACTCATCCACCCTCTTACTCCTAAATCACTCACCCACTCACTCCTGACGACAAAACACCTTTGTTTAGATAAAAAAGTATGTTCATTTGGAAGTTCCTTCAGATCTAAGATTAAAAGCACGACTGCTGTGAAACAGTTTGCTAATCTACTGTTGTGTGAACATAGCTCTTTGACAATTGTCTATCCTGATACATGCACTGCTTACTGTATTTAGGTACTTAACCGTTTCCTGTTAGTGGCCAGAGCTGAAAGATCATTTTTAAATTAGAGCTGAATGAAATCTACCTTATTTCTATGACTCATCAATGCTTAAATTGTTTGGCTATTTTGTCAGTGCAAAATGAGATTTTAAAGTTGATAAAAGTCATAGATTTCTTTGCCGATATACAATATACATATTTGAAGTTAACCATTTCCGAGGTATTCCTTTTTATTGGTTTGAATTTTCATGTACTTACACATTTCTCAAATGAAACGTTATTCGCATTTTTTCTCGTAGTCATGCAAGGAGTGGAATGCCAAGTCATCACATAGCGACCAGCTCTTAAAAGAGTTGCCTGCTATATTCCCCTATTCTCATTATTCAGACAAGAAAATATGTCATTGAAGGATTTCTTCAAATTTTTATCTTGATGAACGTAAAGTTGGTAGAATAGTAAGGTTTTTAAGAATAGTTTGTCGAAGAAAAGGCAGAAAAAGTGATGTGAATGTAATGCATCAACATTTTT
Organism: Tenodera sinensis; assembly: GCA_030765045.1. Classification (NCBI taxonomy): domain Eukaryota; kingdom Metazoa; phylum Arthropoda; class Insecta; order Mantodea; family Mantidae; genus Tenodera; species Tenodera sinensis. Next base: position 141,483,898 of record CM060966.1, on the reverse strand, counting down.
TTTTCTGGTATGATGCAGAACTTACATGACAAATGCAGTACTATTTTTAAACAGCTTGGTTAAAAAGGCTATAAAACTAGTTATTGTTGTCAAGAGGACCCAGAAGTAATACTTTGGAAATCACTGCTGAGCAGCAGCATAATATGTTATTCAGCACAGCAGACGGTTACATAATTGAAAGCGAAATTCATATGCTATGACAGCTCACATTTGTCATATAGTCACGTTACGAATGATGAGTCCAAATTGCTAAGGAGCACGTGGGTAACGGGTTATGAGTCAGCGGACACCTCGCCCAAGGCTGTCTCCCTATATTTCCTCTCTTTGGCTGCCTCAGAAATCTGATAGGGTATTAAATGTGCGTTAGGACATTAAATTTGCGTTTTTCGTATTTTCACGAATATGTATACCTATAGTTTTCCACCTTTTGAGGTTTAGCAAATGTGTGTCAGCATAAAGAAAATGGATACCATATGTCATCGGCATCTATAGATGGTATATATTTCTGAGACTGGACAGTCATACTTTCTATCCTATTATTTTGTCTGCTGCATAGAGACATTGTACCGAATGAACCGGTATGAAATTTCACCATAATTACGTTTCTAGAGGTCCCCTGTAGCCAAAAGATAGCATTCACATAAACTTGATGTTTGTGTGTGTGCTAGAGAGAGAGAGAGAGAGAGAGAGAGAGAGAGAGAGAGAGAGCAGCTTGGCTCGACTGAGTAGCTAACTTTCTTTTTCCACACTGAGCCCGGTGTTGAGGCTGTTGTATGTCAGACCCCGAGAGGAAGGGATGAAATGAGAGCGCTCTACTGGCGAGTAGTGCGAGTCAGCGTGAGGGTCCCTAATGTGTGCTGGAGATTCATCTAGACATCAGGGTTCGACACCCATACGCCGAGAACAGTAGTTATAGTTTGCCAAGTCTCCACACAGCAACGCCAAACTCGCCCATCGCTAGCACTTCGGATCCTGAAAGACCGGATTGAAATGAAGGGGAAATGAAATGGAGGGGCTGAAAATTCGGTAAATGCAATTATCCTTTCCAGCATTTGCCTGATGACCCGGGAAACCTCCGAAAAGCCCGGTCAGGAAGGACGGTCGTGGGAATCGAACCCACGGATGCCGAATGCGAGCCTCATACGTTATCGCTTGGTTGTAGCAAACATGGTATTAGTCCAGGACTTTTCCAAGACGCCAGCCGAAGATTTTCACGAAACCTTCTGTATTTAAGAAAATGTCGTATGTTTGAAATGTTGACATGATAAATACAAAGCAGATATTGAATTTTCCGTGAATAATCTCTCTAAAGTCGTCTCATTGTCTTAAAAGTTTTAACTGGGAAACCACAATACGTTAGCGAGACGAGGATACACAAAACTCGTAAAAGCATTCCATTTGTACCATTAGCCGCTTTCGAAGTATAGTTATTTTGGGTTTTAAGTTTTCCGAACTGATTGATCGCTACCTGATATTTTGAACATGTGGTTTCTCATATTTTCCTTCTTTCATCACTTAGGTATGTGATAAAACAACTGACGTGATATAAAGAGCTGACTGTCGTTTCTCGTCTTCCACGTTACAGTGGAGAAACACTGAAATACATTTTAGCCAAACATTTTTGTCGTGATTCAGTTAAAGTGGACTTGAATAGTGATGCCTGCGAAATGGTAACGGTGGACAAAGTAATATAAATATACCACATTAGAGTTTTAGTTTCCAGATTTCTTTAAATAATCGAGCCATGATCAGGAAGTTGAAGTTAGGATGCGGCAAGTGTATTCATTATTCGCAACAAGTGGCGGTTGCACCTGATAACGAGGTTAGCGAACGACAAAAGGAGTTGTTTGCGATAGCGAGAAAACGTGAGATTTAGGTGGCATTATGCACACCAGAGAAGAGAGGGCTGTGTAAGGTAGAGGTTTAACGATTTGTTTGGGGGTAACCCTCGGGGGAGGTGAGGAAGGGAATGAATGCCCTTTTGCAGGAGGGAGAGGGCGAAAATTCAATACGCCTAATGTTTGAGTGCAGGGGGAAAAAGGACCTGTGAATGAGAGAGAGTGTTGAGGAAGCTGTATAAATTCCTAGCTGCTACAAAGGGAAGGAAAGGGAGAGATAAAAAGGAGCTTGAAAATGATATCTCAGGTTCCTTCCTAGGGTACAAGAGTAGTTAACTTTGCAATTAAAAATTGTCTCTCCCAACCATAAAGAAAGTGGTTCTAACGACTTTATTTGTATCACAAAACATTTAGCAATGTATTAAAATAGTTAAAATACTACAATTGTAAATTATTTACAGCAAAACGAAATTGCTAAGTTCATGCATGTTAAAAACATTCGAATTAGGGCTTCGGAAGCTAGTTTAATTTATTTTTCACTTTTTATGTTACAGATGCTCTGCTGTCGCCAGTTTCCGGTCACGCAACTCCAACACAGGGTGACGGACTCTTCAGCGATCTTCGACTTCTGTCGCTGGAGAAACAGCTCAACATTGAGCTGAAGGTAAGCAGTCAATAGTAGTGATGTTGACATTAATATCATGGTCGTAACAGAGAGGGTCGCGGGTTCGAGTCCCACCACGGGCATGAGTATGTTTGTGCGTTGTGCATGTGTCACAAACAGGAAGAAGCATGGTAAAATACACCTGAGAAACAAGGACAAAATGGAGAAAAAGATTTTTACCTTTACCATTGAATTTGTTTAAGGATTAAAATTTTTCTTTTAAAGGTTGGGTCGAGTAATGAATTTTATAACAATTTATTTTTGTTTACAATTGTAATATTATTTATGTTGTGTTGTACATCTTGTAGTTTGATTAATTATCCTTCACTCGCCGCAGTTCACATTGAGAAATGACGGATATTTTGTTTTAATTCTTCCAGGTTGTGTGGGTTTGGCTTGTACACTTTATTCTTTAAGCTACCCCAGAAATAGAAATCGCAGTGAGTTAGATCGGGGGACCTAGGAGGCCACAAATTTCTACTCATAATACACTTTCAGTTGTTCTCATCGAAAGAATGGCTGTATGAGTTGTTGCAGAGTTGTTGAAAAAAGTAAAATCACGCTCCCTGTCGGTTAATTCTCTAAAAAAAGGGCTCAAAATTGTATTTACATATGTACAGGCGGCAACTTTGACTCGAAAAAAGATCATAATGAATACACGCTGTGCAGTAAAAAAGAAAGCATGCTGAGCCACAATACTTTTTGTGACTAAGTACAGGACTAAATAATAAAGCACTCTGGTAATAATGCAGCCGCACGATATTGCGTCAACTCAATACTGCTTGTGAGCAGAGCAGAGAAAAACAAGTGATGCTCGTGACCTTGTGTATATCAGCTGCTGTTATCGCATTACCGCGTTCGCAGTGGAAAAACCCCGCGTAGCGGTTCACATGTATTTGGATCTCTCTGTGTTTGTAGGATGAAAAAATCATACTAAACTTGCTCTCTTATTTTTGGGCATTATACTCGTAATTAATTTTATTGTTATGTAGGACGCACTCAGCAACAGAGGCTTGAGGACTTGAAATCCCAGTTCTCCAACAGACTCGCGTGAAAAGCAGCGACTAAGTTTTTGGGCTTTGAAACCTAAACTAAACCCCGGCGCTACAGCCCATGAAGGGCCAAGGCCTACCGCCCAGCCGCTGCGTCCCCCACCTCTACCCACTACAGGCGTCATTGGTGAGGTGCAGTACTGGAAGGTGGGACGTGGTCAGCGCCCCGAGCCCTCCCGGCTGGTTATGCGGTCTTCTAGACCTGGTAGCTCAAGTAGCTCCTCAATTGGTCCCCCCGGGACCTAACGAGGCTGAGTGCACCCCGTACCAGACCTCCCAGAGGGGATAAAATCCCCATGCTGGTACCGGGGATCGAACCCGGGTCCTCCGCGCCAGAGGCAAGCGCGCTACCAACTGCGCTACGAAGGTGGTCTTTGGGCTTTGAAACCTGATTTAAATAAATTGGTAATGTGAAAATACGGCTGTCGATCTGGAACTATGTGATTGAGAATATGTGCACAAATGGGGCTCAGTTTTACTTTTACAATTATTGTGCCGTGTATTTATTCGGGCAAACAATGGTGTAATGAGGGTGAATGTACAGCTTGGACTTGAATATCCTGTGTCGTTCCGTAATGCGGTGTGGCAGCAGTTACTACCCCCCCCCCCGCCCTCTCTCTCTCTCTCCCTCTCCCTCTCCCTTCCTATTGACACACCTGTTCTAAATCATTCAGTAATAACGCTAAGAGACTGCACGGGTAGCATTTAATGTTCCTGTAATGTGCCCACTGCTTTAGTACAACTCTGTCGTACTGTAACATTAGTTTCCTAGTCCAGCTGTGCATAGCTGATTTGCTGTGTTAAGTCTCGCGTTTTACTTTTACAGAGTTACTCTAGGTTTCATAACTCCCACCCAGCGTTCTTGTACCTTCGTGGCATCTTATTACGGGGCTTGATTGAAAACATTCTGAACAGCTGCTTCACTTGCCTTTCGAAGTGCAGTCACCACGTAGACGGTAACTCCTAGCAAGTTCGCTTCATGCCCCGTGTATGCAGATGTCCAATTCTGGCCTCAGAAAGCTGGCATAATTCTTTATGCTAAAACAACAGGCAGCATCCAAGATGCTACAACTTCCTTATTGTAGCTGCATTCCAAGTTGCACTATATTATACTATAAAAAAGTTACGAACGAAATGGACTCCCGTAACCGACCTTCCTGACACATGGATTTCTTCGGAGAAGGATAATTACATCTCCCGAATTTCCATTTCGCTACATTAGTAATTTCACTCATCGTTCATCCGTTGCTTCTTTCAGGGTCGCAAGTGTCAGCGAAGGCGTTAGGTGCAGCCTGGCAGGGGTGTTATGCACAGGAACACTCTCCTTCCCTCATGCGTGGGTTCTTGGTAGCGGGGTGGCAAATGGGGACCCCGCCGCGGACTCCCTTGAAGGCTCCGGAAGACCCAAAGACCTCGAGGTGTCGTCAAACTTGGTATCGTAAATTTTAGGGACCTTTGTGAATATCTGTAGCGCTAGTCTGGATCCGGCCGCCTGGGGTCTCCTCTCACCTCATCCTACCTCTCCGGGATGCCCTCTTAGGGGCGTAGGTACAATAAGCGTGGCTTCAGTGCCGAAGCCACCCTCCCCCTATCTTTCCTATTCCTACACTATATTTAACGTGTTGACATTTCCTTCTAAAACAATGCTAACTTTTCTCTACAGTTCAAGAACTACACCTTCCAAAACTATATATCCTCTTAGAAGATACAGGATGCAAGTGAAAGATCTTTTATGGACCTTTATGTGAGATTTGAAAGTATATCCCAGTCCAAACATACAGGAGCCAAACCCTTCAGCAGGTTACAACATTGAACAGAAGTTATTAAAACGTAAGTGGAATGTAATGAGCCAGACTTGAAAGAACTGCATCGTTATAGCTTTTAACAAGTAGGCATGTTAATGCATTTATTAAAGCATTATCTGCAATACAAATGTTCCATTTTGTCTTTGTTAAAATTACAACAATCATAGTTTTTTGTCCAACAGCAGGCTCTTCAGTGCAAACCTAACATCTTCCAGTCTTTCATTACTGCTTTTCTCATTGCTTCTGCGTATGAACCCTTTATCATGTTATGTATCGACATCTTTTTTCTGTGCCAATTTTTTTTCCGTTTTGCTAACACTGGTCGACAAGATTTTTTTCACAAGAAATCTGAATAGTGAATCTAGTGCATTTTTTCATCCTGAATTCAGATATGTAGTCAGAATTTTCCCATCAGGCATATTTTTTCTGTGAAAGCTACTTTTCAAAATATGATTTTAGCGTTTTCTTTGACCTGTCATAGGAACCTTTACCTCATATGTAGCTATTTTACTCAAGCCGTATTTATTGAAATTATTTGTAATATCACGCTGAAGCACCACAAAACAAGACTGTGCAGGTTCATTCATGTTTAGACATGCTCAGACCTGTCTGGCATTGTGATGTGTCAGTATTGAGCTGACTGTGACATTGTTCACTAGTGAAATATTTCCTTCCTTTCTGTTTAGAAGTGTATTGTGTATGTTGTGCATGTTGTATTTCAGTGCTTAATGTTTTCATCATGCCAAGAAAGTGTGTAAATCATGCAGATAATTTCTGCTATATTTGTGGTGAGCTGACCTTCAAGTCTCAGAGGCGAAATATGACCCCACTTGTAAAGAAGTGTTATCATCTTTACTTTGGCTGTCAAGTTGGTGATTTTGATAAGAGCTGGGCCCCAAATACATGCTGTGTTTCGTGTGTTAGACTGCTGACTGGGTGGAAAAATGGTACACATCATATGCCATTTGCAATTCCCATGATTTGGAGGGAACCGAAGGATCATTCAACTGACTGTTATTTTTGTTTGACAAATATTAAAGGAATCACATCTAAAACAAAATATACAGTTTAGTATCCGAATTTGCAATCTGCATTGAGACCTGTCTTACACAGTGAAGAGTTCCCCGTACCAGTATATGTAGATACAACCTTAAGTGATAACTCTGATTCTGACCTAACTGAAACTCAAAATGATTCAGATGAAAATAAAAATGATCTTACATATGAAGCCAGTAGCTGTTCATCAGAACCATACTTTCCCAATCAGCAAGACCTTAATGACCTGCTTCGGGATTTAAATCTGTCTAAACTGCAAGCTGAAGTTTTAACTTCCAGACTCAAAGGGTGGAATTTACTCCAAAAAGATGTAAGAATAAGTAGTTATCGTAGCCGCCATAGTGTTTTCAAAGAATACTTCTCTGAAGAATATGGTGTTGTGTTTTGTAATAATATTTGTTCACTTATGGGAACTCTTGGGCATCAACACCGACCAGATGAGTGGCGATTGTTCATAGACTCCTCTAAAGTAAGTTTGAAGGCTGTGCTGCTACATATTGGCAATGAACTTCCATCAATACCAGTAGCGCATGCCGCTATGAAAGAGACATATCAAAATATGAAACTAATTTTAGAGAAAATACAATATGGAAAATATGAATGGAATATCTATGGTGATTTAAAGGTCATTTGCTTTATTGCTTGGTTTGCAACTTGGGTTCACCAAATTTTGCTGTTTTTTGTGCGAGTGGGACAGCAGAGATAAGAAGTCTCACTACGTTAGAAAGTCATGGCCAAAACGTGAATCTCTTCTCCCTGGCCAGAAAAATGTGGCATGTGTCCCTTTAGTGAATCCTGAAAAAACATTTTTACCTCCATTGCATATTAAGTTAGGAGTTATGAAAAATGTCGTCAAAGCTATGGATAAACTTTCTGATGGATTCTTGTACTTGAAATCGAAATTCCCCGAAGTCAGTGATGCTAAATTGAAAGAAGGAGTTTTTATAGGACCACAAATCCGATCATTAATGGCTGATGAACATTTCGAGGGACTGTTAAATCCACTGGAGAGAGCAGCCTGGCAGTCTTTCAAAAGTTTATGTTGCAATTTTCTTGGAAACCATAAAGCAGAAAACTATCGTGACATAGTGGCTGATCTTCTGCATTCTTATAAAGCTATGGGATGCAACATGTCTTTAAAAATTCACTTCTTGGACTCTCACTTGGACTTCTTCCCCGAAAACCTTGGAGCTGTCAGCGATGAACACGGTGAGCGTTTTCATCAGCAAATTTCTACGATAGAGAAGAGGTACCAAGGCAAGTGGAGTTCCAATATGCTGGCTGACTACTGTTGGACTAAAATGAGAGACGTTCCAGATGCAAAATATACCCGAAAATCACTATCTACCACTTTCTAGGTAAGTCAGAATCAGTAGTTATAATTTTGAGTTAGATAGCTAGTTACGGATTTTTTAGAATATTATAAAAATTCAAATGGATATCACACAAAATTCCTGCCCGATGCGGACAAACTGTAATTATATTTGAATTCAGCATGAAAAATACTTTTAGAATCTGTTATTTTAATTCTTGTGAAAGAGAAAAAGTTAATTTTTGTAGACCAGTGTAATATTCTGGAGTTAGATTGAAACAGATTTTAAACCAACATCATATGAAACAGATTTTAAACCAATATCATAAACATGTTTTAAAAAATCTGATGTGTTGCATTTACATGACTTTCTCTACTCTTGCACTAATCATTCTTACAAACCCTTATTTGTATATCTGCTCTGTGTTAGTTGAGATAAACATTTGCAGAAATTATCTTGTTACTTATTTCCTTGTTGGTGCAAGAGGATTCTGGAAATACAGTTGGCTCTGAGCGATGGTCAAATCTTTTAAAGCTTTGAGATTCCGTTCTCTTTGCACGGCTAAGATATAAAAATGAATAACGATCTTCCATTTGACGCAAGTTTAAGTATTCCAAAACTTACACAAATAACAGGGAATATCTCCGAAATGGTTCATTCTACAAAAAAATTCATTTAGACCTAAACTGTGTGTTTTAACGAGATCTTCATTTTTGGTACTATAAGATTTGGTCTATCTCTTACGGTTTACGAGTTATTCAAAAGTCACCAAGAGTAAACAAGACTACGTGGACTATAGCCAGAACATTCAAAATATACATTTCACTTGCCATAAAAATATCTTAAACATATGGCATTTTAATCAAAATCGTTAGAACCATTTTCGAAAAATTTTCCATGTAAAAGGTAGTTTAGGGTGGAGGAATTTTCTTCAAAATCTTTGTGTTGCCTGCCTAAAAGATATTAAACTTAAATACCAACTTTGCTTTTTAACTGATTTTTAGTTTTTGAGTTCTGCAGTCCACAGACAGAAGCGCACACACAAACACACACACACACACACACACACCTTTTGGATTCAGAGGGCTCAAAACATATATTTCCGGTGAAATCTTGACATCGAGTTTTTGGGTGGAATACAACACTTCCTCTACTTACTATACATAGCAGAGAAAGTAATAGGTAAATATGACAAATATAATTTGTTCAAAATATGAATAAAATACGAAATACAACAAGAGTCCTTGTTTGAAAGGACTCGCGTGTGAAATCTTGGCAGTTTTTGACCAACAGTTCAATTTTGAAATATCTTGGCTATCCGGTTGTTGCCGCGTCAAATTATAAAATGCCGACGTTTCGACCATCTTGTCGTGGTCGTTATCACAGGCAAACTGCAACGCTATGTAGCAGCTAGTCAACTTATATACTGGCAAACAGATGAAAGGTGGGTAAATGGTGAGCCCTGATAGGCTGGGCAGTCTCTGCATTGCGGCAGTCCTTCTGCATTGCTACGTCACTGCCATAGAATCATTACACTGCGGCACTGCCATAGAATCATTACACTGCGGCACAAATGACGTGGTGTTCTTGTGTTTTGTTCTACCCATGGCCGTAAACCAAAGTTTGTTAATGTGCATGCCACCATTATTATTAAAATTCTTAGGACAACGGGAAATTTCTAAGGCCTCTTTAATTTTTCTGGGTCGCCATCTGTTTTCACTGGTTACTATCTTGGTCTGATCAAACAGTATTGTGTGTTTGGTTTCGTAAGCATGTAACGCGACCGCCGATTTTTCAATATCATTTTGTTTGCACTGACGTATGTGCTCTTGTAATCGTTCTTTCACAGTTCGACCAGTCTCACCAATATATGATTTGCCACAGTTACACGGTATTTCATAAACACCGGGTTTGTCAAGTGGTGGAACTTTATCTTTTACGTTAACCAGTAAATCTTGCAGTTTAGTGGGTGCTTTGTATGCCAACTTAATATCCGCTTGTTTTAATAATTTCCCTATTCGGTCTGTTACTCCTTCTACATATGGGAGTACTGCAAATTTTTGTTTGTCTGATTTTTTCTTCTTTTCCTTGTCTTCCTGTTTTGATACTGCTGTTTTCCAGGCCCGAAAGATATCCTTCTTTTTGTAACCATTGGCATGTAGGACTTCACACAGATTTTTCTTTTCTTGTTCCAAACTAGAAGAGTCGCAAACTCTTTTTGCTCGTAAGGCCAAAGTTTTTAAAATTCCCTTTTTGGTTGCGGGGTGGTGATGGGATTCTGCATGAAGATAGAGATTAGTATGTGTTGTTTTTCTGTATACTGAATGTCCCAAAGTGCCATTTTTTCGTCTAATAACCAGCACATCTAAGAATGGAAGTTCACCATTTTTTTCTAACTCCATGGTGAATTTTATCTGCGGATGGCTTATGTTTAGTTGGTCAAAGAACAAGTTCAAACTGTTACGTCCATGTGGCCAAACTACAAATGTGTCATCTACGTATCTTATCCACACACTGGGTCCTATTGTGGCATTATCCAAAAACGTTTGCTCAAAGGCTTCCATGAATATGTTGGCTATAACTGGTGAGAGTGGTGACCCCATGGCTGCCCCTTGAGTTTGTTTGAAGAAATCTCCCTTATATTGAAAAAAGGTGGATTTTAAACAGAAAGCAGATAGATCGGCCCACTCCTCTGGAAGATCGCGTGATCTGAGTTTTTGGCGCACTACTTCCACTGCCTCGTCCACGGGCACCTTTGTGAAGAGGGATGTTACGTCAAAACTGACTAACAAGTCAGATTTCTTCAAATGGAGGCGCTGAATTATGTTGATAAATTCAGTGGAGTTTCTTACGTTGGACTTAATGTCCTCGGTTAGAGGTCTTAATTTATCTGCTAGAAATCGTGCTAGAGAATGCGTAGGGGAATTTATAGCGCTCACTATGGGCCTAAGTGGGATCCCCGGCTTGTGTACTTTCGGGAGACCATACAATCTAGGTACGTTGTAGTTATTTCTTTTTAGCCTCGGTTTGAATTGTTTTTCTATTGAAGTTGCTCTGTTGATTAGAGCACTAGCCTCCCGGCGAATTTTGGCCAATGGATTTTTTGGAAGTGGTACATATGTATCCTCTTGAAGCAGTGCTTTAACTTTCTGGTGATAGTCTTGAGACTTCATTACAACCGTAGCATTGCCCTTGTCCGCCTTCAAAATAACCAGATCTTCACGTTGCTTAATGTTAAATAGTGCCTGACGTTCTATTCTAGATAAATTCTGGCGAGGTACTTTATGATGTGAGAGGATTCTTGCTGTTACGATGCGTATATGATCAGCCCGTTCTTCTGGGATTCCAATTAATACATCTTCTACACTGGCTATGATGTCATCTGTCGGTATCTGCTTGGGTGTTATAGCGAAATTTAGACCTTTGGAGAGGACAGCCAACGTATCATTGTCTAGTGGCTCTCCTGATACATTTATGATTGTATTAAGCTGTGGTGCACATGGTTTGTTTTTTGTGGCGGCCAATTTGTCGAACTTTGCCTTTTGTTTCTTTCTGTTAGCATCCTGAGTCCTAGTGGTATGATCAGCCGAAATATTATCTAATCTCTTCCATAGGTCCGCGTTCAGTGTGCAGGACAACTCCAGGTGACATCTAAAAAGCTTCATTTCCACCATTGCCAATTCCCTTCTTGTTTCCCTAATTCTCTCGTGTAATAGCGCTTTTTCTGTTCGTTCTAAAATGCGATTTATCTTCGGCGATCTTGCCTGATGTCTAATCTGTACGAATTTTGGTAAAACCTTTTGGTCTCTGCAACGTAATAAAAAGGCCAAATTACATAGTTTACGGCCTCTCTTTTCCCGCAGTCCAGAGAATTCCCTTGTCCGCCGAAACGTTTTCTCACCGTAGAGATTTATAATGTTCAATTTTGTTTTGTTTTTGTTGTTCTAAACAGTGGAAACCTTACTGTGTGACATTTTGAAGTACTGTGGTGCCTGCAAATTTTCCTATGCACACAAGCATTGACATTACATTCAGTACTAAATGTTTGTGCGCATGAATTGAATGCCAGAAGAAATGTATATTTTGAAATTCATATAAACCTTGGTAAAAAAATTCATGGGATTTTTAGCGAAATTATTACTTTTTCATATGTGCAAAGACAGTTAAAAATGTAGAATCTTGGTTGTGCTTGAATATAATACAATTTTGTTCATTTGAAATAAACACTATCATGATGGTTGGTTTTATAAATAAATTTCTGATCTGGTAAAACTACTAAAACTAATAGAACCTGTATTACCATGTTAACTGCTGATTCTATCTGTTTCTCTCCCTCGTTTTCTCTGTCGTTCTGCATTATTACTCACTATTTCTTGCCACCACCCTTTTCCTCCCCTCTACCTGTGCAATGTACAGGTATGGTGAAATTTTGAAATATTGATAAGAGGAAATATTGATATAAGGTTTAATAGCACAGAACCTTGTACCTGTTCCTTAGGCTTGATATGCAATCAAAAATATAAATGTTTACTGTTGTAACCGATTTATGTACATGAATAGCAGTAATTATTCATTTGAAAACTTTGTTGTTGCTTTCTAATACCTAATGTTTGACAATGAAGTCATCAGTCTTCTTACACTCCAATATTTTTCATAATAATTTTGTATATTGAGAACTGATGGACATATTTGAAGATGATTATAGTTTTGAGTAATCAACAGCCGATTATATATGGACACTTTTTAATGTTCTGGTGGCTATTTGATCCAATTACACCCCCCTGTGTACTTGGAGGACTGCACCTTTGTAGGTCTATGGGTTGATTGAACTTTATTGAGAGATCAAAGTAATCACCTTTCCCTTATATGCCACTTGGAAAGATTTTTGAATTCTGTAACAGATAGGTAATGAATAGAAAAGATCCCTTTGGCCATAAATATTCTTAATACCTCAAGGTTTGAAAATGAAACAAGAGTTTAGTCAAGGGAGGCCAGAAATATAAATTTAAACAGGAAATTAGTATAATGGAAAGGAAGCAATACCAATTCAGTCATTCTCTCATCATGCTGAGATGCTTTTGGTGAGAGCCCTTCCTGTTGGTTCATCAAACATATGTTTGACTACTAACAGCTGCACCACGTGAAGGTGAGGAATTGGACTCTAGGCCATTGATCAAGTCAGTTCCTACAGTCTTTATGGAAGAAATTAAAGGGTCTCCTGCTTGTTATCAGTGGCCTTTTCACAGCCATTTAGAAACTTTGTAAATAACAAAACCTGTCACTAGCATCATACTTATAAATTTTTAAATAATGTTTTTTTTTAAAAAAAGTGGAGCATGTTAATTTTTTTATTTATTGCACATTTTAGTATCTCTCGCACACCTATAGGGATGGTAATTAAGTTGCTAAAATTGGCATGTAATGTGTGTCATATATCAAGTTCCATAACATTCATTTTGGTCATTTTAACAGGAAATCGTTGTCCATTAAAATGCTACTTTTGGACTCATAGTAGCATATTTCTTAATTAAGTTATATTGAATATATGGAAGTATAACTTTTTTCTTCAAAATATGAAATTTTTTTAAAAGGAAGTTGGATCTAAAAGCAAATCTACTTGCAGGAATAAAACTCAGTCAAAAATTGTCTTGTTGGATCAGAAATGTCCATTCAAGAAATCAAGCTCATAAGGTTAAAAAAGTAAACAATTTAAATGTTACCCACAACTCCCATTAATTTCACTCAACCTAAAAACACTAAAGATATGATTACCAAGTTATTTATTACTAAGAGTATAAAAATTGAATTTTAAATTAATATTTCTTTACTAAATTGGACTTGCCCATTATTTCAGTTTTGGTGAAAGCTTTGAAAGAAGTTTTGATGAATGCAGCTATGGCAATAATTAAATACCAAAGCCTTAAAAATTATAAAGCTATCTTATTTGATTTATTAATTTTCTTTATCGTGGGATTAATTTCTTCAAATTTTCATATAAAGCTGTTATCATTATTGTATTTGTAATTGTTTAATACATGCTTTTGTTTGCAATTCGTTATAAAAATGTTACATTTATGTGAAATGAGAACAGCTTGTGATACAATACCATGATGTGTTATAACATGCTAATGGACTGCATGATATATATATCAATCTGAAATTAAAAGTACCTTCATATAAATAAAGGGACAACTGTTCTAAAGTTTGTGTAGGGCAAACTGCTTCAATAATCCATTTAAAAAAACAATGAATAAAAACATATAATTTGTTTCTTCACAACACTTGGTTAAGATTTGATAACAGATAACACCTTTTACACAAGATGCTCCAATTTTTATTTGTATTCATTAGAAAAAAGTAGTCACAATAGTAATTTATCACATTATACAAGTGCTCCACCTAATACAATATTATTATAATTATTTACTTTATGAAAATGCAAAGAACTTGGAAATAGAACATTTTATAATTTTGCACTGTTAATTTTACTATGGAGTATTCTGCAGTAAAATTAGTCCACCTAAAGTGAAACCCAAAACATAATGTGTTGTTATTTGAACAACTAGTTGCTGTTGCCTTTTCTGTATTTATATACCCTGAGAAGCATGTGAATTTCTAAATATAGAACAATACAAGTGCTAATCTTTTATCAAGTTATTTCCTTTTTGATAGTACTACGAATGCAAAATTGAATGAAATAGAAAGGAGGTAAAACATTGATAGCAGGGGAGGGAAATCAGACATGGCATCCCATTTCTTTGTTGTGGATTCTTGATTCCAAACTGCTACACAGTGTACCCTGGTGCACATTTTTCTGTCACACTTGTGGAGTAAAGTCTAGTGATTCTGCTTAGTTGTTTGGATATCTGTGGTAAAAACAGCATAAAATGGCATTATCTCAGTTCCTGGCAAAGGTGGACTTGTCTGATTTTGAAAATTGGAACCTTATTTGTAATCTACAGTAGATCTATTTGTTATCTTGTGAGCTGCCATGTGCTACTGTTTCCCTTTCCCCTGCCCCCTCCCCAGAGGGCTCTTTTTCATTACACGCAGTATACATAGGAACAAGGTATGATCGTATTGTCTCTGTTTTGCAGGTTAAACAAGGTGCAGAGAACATGATCCAGAGTTTGACAAGTGGCCACTCGCGAGACAAGAAGCTCTTACAGGAAGCGCAGCAGATGCTTGCAGACTCTAGAGCAAAAATTGAGTTCCTTAAACTTCGTATCCTCAAAATCAAACAGAACAAACAGCTTCGACAGCAACAAGCAGGCAATGATACCACCCAGCCAAGCAATGGCGACTCGCAGCATTCTGGTAGTGTCAAAGGTGAGAACAAGCATTTTGTTGGTATCATGGTTCTTATTGTGTTAAAATGGGACTATGTGGGCAAAGTACTCAATCTTATTCTCACTAATAATGGTTGTCATACAGTTTCATTTGAAAGTTTTTCAATCACAGCCCAAACGCTAGGGAGACAAATTTTGTAAAATTTGAAGAAAATGAATTGCACATTTAATTTCTGTAAATATTTAAAATTATTTGAAATCCCAAGATACATTGATCTTCAAAAGATAATAGAGACAGAAAGTAACTACAGTTGAACCTGATGTATGGTGGCACTGTGGCTGAGCAGTTAGATCATTCACCTATCACCAAGGCAGCCCAGGTTCAATTCCAGGAACCTTCATGTGGTATTTTGTGGTGGACAAAACGACGTCTGGGCAGGTTTTCTCCGGCTTCTCCGGTTTTCCCTGCCATTCATTCCACTTTCCAATGATTCATTTCATCTGCATTTCGTATCATCCTCTTGCTTACTCTCATACCTGGTGTTGGGCTTACCACCCACTTCCAGGTCTACACTCTGTCGGTCCATAGGTTCATCTGACCCTAGGCACTGGCTTGTGTGTCTTCCATACGGGGAGGGTAATCATATAAAGAAGAAGAACCTGATTTATGTGTATACCAAGGGGAAGAGGGAAGATTACTTGGAACTCAGAATTAATTACAAATGAGATTTTGATAACGCATTATATTTTATTTTGCACCCAATTTTAAAAAAAACTCATCCAAAATAGCCTTTCTATTAATGACCACTACATAGCGTGGTATAAGCAATTCTTGAGTCTTAAGAAATATTGGTTTTGGTTCCATCTCTCCACCTCTTTACTTTCTGATCTTGAATATAACATTTCGTTTTTCTGCTCTCCAAGACTGATTAAAAGCAACTGAGAACTGAAAAACAAAACCACTGTTCAACAGTGAACATCAGATACCGAAGATTTGTATCTTTACTTTTGTGAATAGCTATGACATTGTCATGCCGAAAGCTGCCGACTCCACTAGCAAATGTCTTTGTCTTTTGTTTTCGTGGCCAAAAGCTGCCCATTACATCTTTGTTAACAGAGATAAGGAAAATATGTCACGAGTTTCTTTTAAGATAATTATAATTACGTAAACTTCAGTTGTATTTCACTGAAACTTAATACATATAACAGGGAATTATGTATAAATAATGTTCTATTAACTGTTACTAAAATACATTTTGCCGGGACCTATAAAAATTTACTTATAAATATGAATTACTTAGAACGGGGTTATGTATAAATCAGGTCCAACTGTAGTTACTCAATGTGAGTAATTTTACTTAGTGCATAGTCCTGCCAGGATCTATCAGTTACTTGCACAGAAATTCTGTTAACTAAATGCCCATCTATGATACTAATCTGTTCTCAAGATAACATGGCACTATCATTCAGTTTCCATCTGGGGAATAAAGTAGATACATTATAACCTCAGTGAACCAAACCGTTTCAGATAATGCTTTTTTTCAGTTAATCAGTGTTTAGCATTTTAAGCAGCAAAATGAGAAAATAAATGTATTTCAAATGCACGTAATAATGTTTAAGAAAAAAGTACTTCTGTATACAGTATTAATATATGCACTACAATATTTATAAAGATTACCTCATAACATCAATTGTTGTTTTCTCACAACGTGAGCAATATCACACCTTTGATAAGCATTATACTTCTTTTGGTATTGATTCAGAATTTGTTTTACAAAATACAAAGCAACCAGAAAAACAATAGGTTTTGTGTTACTGATAGTGATAGTGATAGTGTAGTAATTCAGTATTTTTAATTATGATTTAAATATTAATTTGTTGTTGCTGTTTCTTACCTATAATGCTTTAAATCCCTTGTTCACTGTCTGCTTCATTCCTGTTCAGCGCTTACCACAGTGCTTTCTGTTAGCTTACATCTTCATGATAAATAAACCACATTGACCAATACCAACAATAAAATAACATTCATTCCATGTGCAATTGAATTTTTCTGTTTGGTTCTCCCTTTCCAGTTATAAAAGTTATAACTCGAGAATATGGGGAGGGGGTTGAGGATTAATAGCATGCAATAATACAAGTATCTGTATTGGCATTTAGTTTTGGGGCAAAAGAACATTGCCAATTATTGTTGCATCAATGTTTCCAGTAAGAATCTGAACATCATGTATTTATTGTTCATTTCGTCATAATTTTTTCTCCCTTCTCTGCTCTTTCGCTTAAACTGGGTTTTGGTTAAGAGCGATTTGGTTAAGCAGGCGTTTACTTTAGCTGCTTTATGGTGTGACCTATACTATTGATTACACAGCATCTTTTATTGTATTAAGTTCATTTTTTAACCTTTATCTTCCTATTTTGAGTTCAGCGTATATAACTATATAGTGTTTCAACAAATTGCTCAAATCTGACAAGATTTATGCAAAATATTAAGAAAATTTTGTGCAACAATATGTAAGGATTGTGGAGATCCAAAAGGATTTTGTGATTGGTTAATGTTTAATTCTAGAGTTCTGTGTTTTAAATAACAATGCAACATGTATCATTTGTGACAAAATTACTTATCCCATATTTTGGTTTCAAAGTATATCATGTTGTTATAAGAATATAACCTAAGTTCACATGAACTTGTTCTTTATTATTCCTTTGCATAATATCTAGAAGTAAATCTCAGCGTAAAAATAAAAGTGGAAAGTCAGTAGTGTTCCGTTTATAATAAAGGTTGAATGAAGACCTCATAGCACCTTTTATAGGAAGAATGTAAAGAGAACTTGTTTCAGAGAAACAGCATATTAACTGTTAAATATATTATTTATGGAAAAAAGTTTGTTTTAGGTTAAAATAGAAATGTATTTTTTAAACAAATGAACATGTTTGTATGTGTATTTTGACAAATTTATAAAATGTTTATGTTACTGGTTGTTATTACATACTTATAATATTTAGTTGGGAACTAGTTAAACATGCAGCTAAGTATATAATAGTGGCATATTATGTTGAATTGAAAGAAAAGTTATTAAAATGAGATATGAGGATTACAAATATCTGGTTGTGATGAAACTTTGTGAGATAAAAATTTCATGCTGGACCAATGTAAAGATCACCTTTTCGTTAGTGAATCATGGTGAAAGTTTACATGCGACTCAGATTATTGCAGCTGCAATAAAATGCTGATTTACTCATCTGGCTGGCTGTTGTTTTAATGTAAAGCTGATAGAGAACATTTTTTGTTCACTATGATTATAGAACTTAACAGAATTACAGTCACTGGAACATTTAAAAGCACCATTTCCAGACAGCTCCATAACTGCATATGCAGTAAGGCACCGTGGACAAAACAATACTTAGGCGTCCATCACTGTCCTAATGGGAACAGAGAAAAGAAGGGGGAGGGGAATATATATTAGATATATAATGGTAGCTTTAGAGAGCTAACTTCATATGTATTCATTATAACATGTCAAGAGATACAGCAAACTCAAGGCATCATTCCCTATTGCACCAGCAACTATAATTGACAAGAAATTAGCTTGCAATTGACGTTCCTGCTGCCAAATGGCTGTTGCCATATTTACTCCCTGTCTGTCTGCAGTGATTGCACTTGTAGATCAGCCAATGACTATGAGATATAAAGGAGTAAAGCTCAGAGTATAATGTAACACAGTTACTAAATTCTATCAGAATTACTGAATACAACATTGCCAAACACTTTGCTAAATGAAATGCTTACATACTGAGAATCAGATCACTGCATACATTTGAAAACGTGTGTAAATCTCCATTGAACCAGAACTGTTGTCATGCCGATGACATCATGCCTCTGACATGATGCCGCTAGCAGGAATGCATTCGTATTACTTGACTGGTTAGTGATCTGATGGGCCCCTACCAGCTGGCACATGGCACAAGGCACAAGTGCCAATCACAGCGTAATTTCTCACTGACCATGTGTTGGAAACATTCCTGCTACATGCTGCAGGGATGCTGCCAGATGACCAGGCAGCAATCTCAGGTGCAATTTGAAAATGGGGTCTCACTGCATTTAACTAGACCAAAGCCGGATGCACTAGGATGACCTAGAAGTTCAACTCAGTTGTCAATTTTGAATTTTGGGAATGAGGGATTTCCTGTCAAAGTGAAGTATGCACACAGCACTGCCTTCAAATGTTGGCCAGTTTCATTGCAAAAAGGAAAATTGTTGTGCAGTTCGTCTGCTAGAAGCTCTAAGAGAATATATGAAAGGGAACCTAAAACATGCCTCAGGACACTCTTTCCAATCACAAGGATGTACCAGAACTATTGTGATATGAACAGCTAATCTCTAGTTGATTACAGCAGAAACAAAAGTATAGAGTAATTTATATACAAGTGATACCTTTCTTTCTTTAACTATTCAGCTGGAAATTCCTTAACGAGCAGTTTTTAACTTCAAATTAAGCAGAATGTTTGGGAGTTTTGATCTTCTGTAACGAGATGTACAGATGTTTATTCTTCATTCCTTATTTTTATTATCTTTTGTCTTATTGTTGGCTATGGTGTTAGGTCTGCATTTTTCGCAGCTATCTGACATTGAGTAGGTGAACACTGTCTCCTGCGTGAAGTGTCTTAATGGCTTTCAGGATGACCTCTTCAGTCGTGCCATTATGTCAGCAACAACCGTGGACAACCTATATGAATCATATTTGCCTTTTCCACTCACCAGAGATCATTGTTTCCAATTTGTTTACCAGTTCCAGTATTGTGTTTCTTTAGGGATTCTTCTTCTTTACCTGATTACGCTCCCTAGGACCTACAAACCAGTGCCTAGGGTCAGACACCTGTCGGGGAGCAGACGAACCTATGGACCGAACAGAGTGAAGACCTGGAAGCGGGTGGTCAGCCATGCACCAGATGAAAGTGAGGAAGAGGATGATATGAAATGCAGGCAAAATTATTGGAAAGGTGATAATGAAGCAATTGGGGAATGAGCGGCAGGGGAAACCAGAGAACCCAGAGAAAACCAGCCCTGACACTGCTTCAGCCACCTTGAATACCACATGTTGGTCCCTTGAATCGAACCCAGGCTGCCTCGGTGGTAGGCAAATGCTCTAACTGCTCAGCTACGGTGTTGCCTGGGGGGGGATTGTGAACATCAAATTCTCTCTGGTATGCCCTTGGTAGCTGTAATTGAATTCATAATCCAACATTTCTTCACAAGAAAGAGCCATTTATTTAATCTGTAGTCCATTTTTAATGACTGGAATAAAAAATTGAAAACAGCTGTCAACAATAAGACAAAAGAAAAAATATTGAACAAACATCTGCACATCTTATTACAGGGAATCAAAGCTCCGGAACATCTTGCTTAATTCAATGTTAAAAACTGCTTATTAAGTGAATTTCCAAAGAATAATCAAATAAAGAGATGTTTCACTTCTATATCAATCACCCTATACTTTGAGAGAATACAATTACTTGGAAGTAGTCATTCATCTTATGTTATACTGACCAATGTGTGTGTGTGCATGCATGCATGCATGTATGAGGAGTTACTTGAAAGTTTGACATAGCATGAAAAGGCAATTTGGTGCATAATTTTGACAGCTATACTTATTTTCAAAACTATCTCTGTAAGCAAAATACCCAGAATATGAATCAAACAAAAAGTCAGTACTTTGAAGGGTTTTTGGTATGTATCTCCCATTAATCATTAGGTGAACATAATAAATTTCTGCATCATACTAAAATGTTATTTAATTAAGAAAGTACAATTGAAATGATGCTCACTGAGTATTTTATTTGATGATTGCATCGTGTGACACTTCTGAAATTTTCTGCACATAGCTAAAGTAATAAAGCAAAAGTTTAAATCTGTGTAAGCTATTTGTGCATTTTTACCATTAGAAGAATATGATATTGCCAGTCCACAAACTAAGAAAGTATCTCTTTAGGTATCAATTTTAAAAATCATGTGTGTTTTGTCAGTTTGGTGACTTGGCTTTAAAATACTTATTCCACTTGTTAACACTGTAAACTATAGGTACATTTGAAATACAAATGTCTTCTTTTATACTTGAAATTGTAGTACTTCAAATATTGATTAGATGTATTTTATGAAGTGAACAATGTTTGAATATCCACAGGAATACCATGTTTAAAATTGAATATCAAGGAGATTATAACAACCACATAAATAAAATCATTTTTCCTATATTATTCTCTAGCTATTTTCTTTGGAAATGATTCACCTAAGATATTGCATAATTTGTTTTGCAACCTATACATTTAGACACTGCATAACAAGATAGAGATAATCTTGCCTTCATTCATACATGAGTTTCAATAGCTTAGCACGCAGACTATAGTTTACTTTCCACTCGCTAATACAGGATGCAAAATATAATTCAAACATATAGGTAATGAAAACAGCAGTTTCCAATGTATTTGGTAGTTCGACAAACAGAGTAAATAAATGGATTCAAAAGGCCAAGAAGAATAAATGACACTTGCACTGAAACCAATTAGAACTGAAAACAGATTTAGAGAATTAACTTATCATCCACCATGAAATTCAACAACTGATGCAATACCAGGAATCTTCTTCACTTGTCACAGAAAGAACAGATAAAACCAAAATTTTATATGCAGGTATGTATGTTCACATTGCAGCACTTTGGGAAAAAAAAAAAAAGTGTAAATTAAGTATTAAAAAAAAAAAAAAAAACATTTTAGAAGCATTTATTTGAAAAAAACTAAAAAATTGATGGAGTGCAATCATGAAACAAATCCTCTAGCTAAAGTATGAAAAGAATAACATTACTCAATGGAGCTGGCTGCTAAAGAAAAAATTTAATTCTGTTAAAAACAGAAAAATTGAAGAACTGCCATGAATTTTGAATTTTCAGCTTTGAACAAACTCAACAAATTTATTACATAAGCTCCAGTTGCTGTTACAGAAAAGTGAAATATCTGGTTACTCAGCATGCAAGCCTCCATTTAGTGGCTCAACAGCTGAAAATGGGAACAACGGTTGTTGAAATATGTTCAGGTATTTAAAAAGGAAGAGAAGTGCTTTGGTTTATTTTGAGCCTACTCCTAAATAACTAAGTCCTCTTGTCTTCTTTATTTTCTCTTAAATGTGGTGTAATGTAGTGTAGACAATACTCATCAATACTTGTTAACAGATTTGACATCACTACAAGTAAAATGAGTTCAGTGTAATTTCTGTTTATCACACATCGTTTTTAATGAGTAGTGACAAGTAATGAAAGCTGCAGATGTGTCTCTTACAAATTAAAACATGTGAGGCACCCATGACAAATCTGAGAGTGTGAAAAATAAAGAAAAGCAAAGAAATGAATCATTAAATATTTGACATAGAATCATGAATCATATTCAATTTTTCTTTATAATTTCACTAACCAGTAATACCTAAATAGAAATCTTAGAGATGTACTTAAATCCATTAAAAATATTTTTATCTGACTCGTTAAAGTAATATTTCAAAAGTCATAAAGGGCAAAAATGAAATTTATACATGATATAAAATGATAAAATGTGGCATTGAAAACCCAAGGATGGCTGTGGCAAGTGGTTAGACCATTCGCCTCTCACCAAAGCGGCCAGAGCACCAAAGCAGCTCAGGAGAGGGGGTCGGTTCCTCCAGCTTTTCTTGCCATCTCATTCCACCAGTGCTCCATCTTCATTCCATATATCACCAGTGTGCTGTATGTAGTAAAAGCAGGCATTAAACACTACCAAAAAGAAGAAGGAAGAAAAAAAAAACGAAACAAAACACAAGCATGAAAACCAGAGACTGAAGAAAACAGGAATCCTCTTCCAGTTTGTGTGTCTATGCTCCATAAGAGCAAGAAATACAAAAATGGTGTAAATGGATTTTTTCTCTGTTTCATAATTTGATGAATTTTATATTTTTGTGATGTTAAAAACAGTGTGGAAAGTTGGAACGTGTCTTACAGTAGTTTGCTCATTTCAATATCTACCAATATAAAACATAACGTAAGCATTTTGAAGCATGTACATATTTTGTCTGATGTGGCCCCATTTCCCCCGTCAGGTATCTTGGGAAAAATGAATACCTTTTTTTGACCCAGTAAGAGAGAAGATTTCAGTGTAACTTTTTATATACACCATTGTTTAATGCCAAACAACCTACGTATTTGTTTTAATGTGCATAGTACAACTTCCTATTCATCTTTCAAGGTTTTAGTTGAATGGTATTGACCATCTCATGTTTGAACATAAAAATTAATAAATGGATTAAAAGTATTTTGGAATAAAATAATGTACATTACAAGGGTAAAAGTGTCTCATGTATTCGTTGAGAAATTAATCATATGAACTTGTACGCAAAACCTCTCTTTCTGTCCTTGTATCATAAACTGTTGGCTAATGCAGCATCATGAATAAGATCCCACTGCTGTCATCCTTACTGCTTGCCTACAGTAAGCAGAGGAAGTATATTCCACCCAAAAATTAGATACATAGAATTCACTGAAAGTTCAAGTTTTGGGGAACCTTGAACCCTCACCCCTAAAGGAAAGGGTCCTTGTGTTTAAGCAACGTAACTCAGAAACAAAATCTCAAGTAAGCATCAAATTTGGTATTTAAGTTCGGGATGTTCCAGGGATGGAGTACACAGAATTTTATACAAGAAAATCCTTCCACCCCAAACTACCATTTACATGGAAAATATTTAATTATTTTTGCTTTTCTCAAAAATATTCAAACAACAAATAGTTTTTATTAAAATACAATACATTTTAGATATGTGCATGTCAAACAAAATGTATGCATATCTTGACTTTTCTGGGAAGTGCTCTTGATTCAGAATGACTTCTATAACCGGTAAACGTTAAGAGACAGACAAAATCTTACTGGGCAAAAAAATCTAGATCTTCTCAGGTTGCACATTTATGTCAAATAAAATGTTTTGTTGTGTTAATCATTTCCGAGACATACTTTTTTCTTGATTTGAATTTTGAAGTGGGTACTTATACTTTCTTGCAATAGTAAGTTGATATTATTTTTTTCTAGCAGTTATGTAAAGAACCGGAATGTGAAAGCCATCTCTAGTGGCCTGCGTTTTAAAAATGAAATATTGGTTTTGCCTAGTGTACTTCTTATACCTAAAAGGAAAATATTCAGTGAAAACATTTAAGTTTGGAAAAATATAATTTATGTTAACTCTGTTATGAACTGGGAACTTCTTAATGAGTGTGCTGCACTTCAAATCCATTCGACAAAATCAGAAGGAAAATTATATTGGGAAGCTAGGAGACAAATGTAAAATCTTCAATATGTCTAGTGCATTAGGTTAAATAAATAAATACATATTTTTTATATTTCTTTATTCTTATATTCTACTGGTGTAACAGTATATTTTTCTTTCCATCCAGTCGTAAATACAAATAAAAATGACTCACCATTGGCATGGACAGCAGGTAAAAGTCGTCCCTAATTTACATCTCGACATAAATGTTGAATAAGTTTATGTTGATTATCAAGAAAAATAATTTGTAGAAGAGTGAATGATGAAAGTCACGTGAATGCGACACATCGGATGTTTTTTTCATCAATTTGGATTTAAATATGTGAGACGACACATATTCAGAAAGTGTGGCAGGATTGTCTCAAGAGTTATGGAACCTGGAGACAATTTAACTCGATCTTAAGACTGTGTGATAAGTCAAGGCCTCCTGAACACTCATTAGCTGGTGAAAATGACATAATAATGAGGGCGACAAGATAATGTGGCAGAAAACAAAGCGGAGAGTATTTACCCAGGTTATGCTTGAAGCGCCCCATTCTGCGTCCACATCGATCTTTTGAATAAATAACTACCAGCATTGTTAAGAACTTGCGGACAATTGCAACCCCAGTAGCGCTAATGACTCAGGAATTATACATGTTACTTTAGTCTTCACTGCAGATTCATCCAGAAGTAAGATGCTGATTTCAAGCCGTGTCCAACGATAGAAGCATCATTATTCACTCTCATTTGCTCGTTTTAGAAGAGGTTCTCTGTCAAGTGCAGTCGGGAGCTATTTGTAACTGGATTACGGAATTAGCCAGACGTGTCCACGTTCCTGACTCGGAACTGCTCCAAAAATTTGGCATTTCTCCTCATCGCGATATTTGTGTCATCCCTAGTGCCTTTCTTCCGACAGTGGACCTGTTGCCCATGTGATTTCTATGTGGGCCGGTTGGCCGGCCGGCCGGATCTTGAGTTCAAAGACCATGCGCGCGCTCTGCCGCGGGCTCTCTTGGCTTTTCCAGTGCAGAAACCTTGACGCAGCTTAACCTAACGTTTGTCATTGTTTGATCTTGCCTTAGGTTAGGTAAATAACTGGCATACTTACCTATTTCAGGAAGTATCTTTAAAACGGTGCTGCTCTTTGTGGCCGTCTTGAAACCCAGTGGCGGCTGAAGCGTAAATGCACTGATTACCAGTATAATTCGTTGACTGATTAATCAACGTCCTTTAACAAGCGAATAGGAGATATCCGACGGTGAATAAAATATATGGTTTAAATAATGCAATACGTACATCACCAGTGCACACCGACTGGCACTAAACGCCACTTAAGTACAATATCAACGCGAAACTAATCACGTCCGTCGGACTCAGACTTTTATCTCAAGCAAATATCGAGCTACTGGAAAATTTACAAAAAAGATTATCAAGCAGCATCTCAACTTAAGGTACTCACGTAGGACCTCAATGTTTCCACAGCGTGAACTAAATCCAGTGCATCTTCTAACTATAATATAGAAAATGGACTACTTATTAAAAAGTTTACTTTATTCGTGTTAGTTAAATAAAGAAAAAATCACATTGCAGTACTCGTACATTTCAAAACTTGTAATTTTCCTAGCAGAAGCAGACTTCTCGTTCTGCTGAATGCACTACGGCAATGCAGGTAACTTTATTGGAAAACTATGATTAGTATGAACAGTGGGAAATGAATGATGCATGTGATATTACAAAATACAATTTTCCGCTACTTTTACGCTGCAAAGTGGTGAAAGTGCCTTGTTTCTCACTTCTCAATATAGCATAGTTTGTCTTAGGTATATGTATATTGTCTGTTCACCAGCTCATGGTCTTAGGGGACTGAAGGGGAGAGGAGGGACATTCCACGTAGCGTAACCCGAGTTTTGTAAACTTCGTAGATAACGTTGTGGCTGGTTAGGTAGGCAACTTCCATCCAATGTTACTCCCGCTATGTTTGCTCGCTAGTATACCATCTCTTAATTTCAGTTAAAAATTGTACGAGTCGTAGTGTTATCCAGAAAGTAAAGAAAGAAGGAGTGTAGAAGTAGATAAACGGTGTGGTATTGTGCTTGTAGAGCAAAGGGCTTCAGAGTGACAGTTCCAAGTGTAAAACAGATCTTTATAGGATGATTAAAACAACAAACCTAAAGGTGGCTTTTCTTTACAGGAATTGCGGGATATAACGCTCGAGGGTATACCTACCACTTGTGACCGAAACAGACCAGCAGGGTTGTTGAAAACATATGAGAAGGTAGAAAATGACCGTGGGAGAAAGACGGAGTAATTGAAAATACCGTTTGTTTTATTAGCTAAATATACTGCTTGAACAGAAAATAACATTTAAGTTCCGCTATTTTAAGTGACTTCTTTGCCTTGATCTAGCGTGAATACACATTCTAAGGCTGGTACTACTAACGTAAGTGCGACCAGAAGCACGAGGTATCGCTGTTTACCTGGAACTGTTTACTGGCATACTCACTTGCTGCATTCCTTCCATGGACCATGAGCTGGAGAACAAACTGTAGGTTGGTACATTTGATTGGCAGGTGCTGCCAATGCTGGCCGTGACAAGTACTAACTGGCACGGATCAGGACCTTCTAAATTAACGGACCTGAGCCTGGCATCCCAGTTGTACAAAAATGGCGTCGGCTGGTGGGAGCGATTTCTGAGGTGTTTCCACACGCTGTTTTTCGTATTATTTTCTATGTCTTCGAGTTATTGTTTCTTATAATAATTCCTATGTAAGTTTGTCTTCATATTAGCAAAGCGAGTGTTTCAAAAGTTTTATTTGGGCAGTATAGGAACAGGAATAAATGTAATAACGTTTTGACTGTGCCGTGTGCTATCCACGTGTTCATGTTTATTGTGTTCCATCTAGGACTATGGCTACATTAGCCGTATAGTGTGGTTAATTTATCTGTTTGCAAGTACAATTTGTGTCACGATTACAGTGGTGAGAGGTTGTTGAAGAAAAACTGTTCCAGTAGTGTATATTAATGTTGCCATACTACAACCTAACCTCAAACACGACAATGCACCGTAACTGTTGCATTCCCGGATGAAAATTAAAAATCAGAAACTTTCAGTTAAAACAAAAGGTAAATTACAACATAAAGCTTCTAAATTCAGTATTTAATTACAATAAATTGCAGCGTTATATGTACTAGTTGCCGGTGTGTATATAACATGGTGCATAGTGTTAATAGTGAAAGACAATAATTTCGAGTGAATTCAATTAGTGGCATCTGCAACACCAACAGTTTGTTTCATGTAAGTAGTATGCCGCTCATATTTGTACATTATCTTTTGTCTTTGTAATTTAAATGTGTAGCTGTAGTTTAGAAGAAATGTGTTATGTTGCTGCATGTAAAACTGTAGACTATAGCAAAGTTTGGTAAATATTTACAAAATCGTCCGCTCGAGAAAACGAATGAAACATAGTGCAATGGATGCAGTTTTTATTGCTGATTACGATCTTGTAAGTTTTATTGTGCGCTCAAGCTTCGTGTTTTATTTATGAGAAAATTTCGTACGGTCGATGAAGTGGTTTTATTTCGCTTATGCGGCGGATATTTAGCTAATAAATGTGCATAAACGAGTGTAATATATGCTACAATGATAGATTAATGCATTTACGTTGAAATGATTGCATAAACACTACCCAAATTGTAAATATTTCGATAACACAGGACCCTGTCACCCCACTCATATGCAAAACTAACCTAACCTAAGCTAACACAATGTTGCTTTACAATACTGATTTAAGATTGCGTATTTCATGTATTTCATTTACAGTGCTGTTTTACGGTTATTATTTTGAATATTTCATCTGCTTTTGTGGATTCCCCCTGTAAAATAAAGTGTCCTGAAGTGCTGAGTAATATGTTGTTGCAAACTGAGTAATCAAGTTCTCAGTAATAGTAAAAGCAAAATTTCACCCTAAAGGTTTTGAATTCAGTAGGTAGCTTTAGGTCATTCTAAATAGCAGCATTTGTATATCAGTCATCCAGTATAGTATGTTTTGTGTAGGTATATAACATTATGCACATTGTACAAATGTGAAAAACAGTGTAAACAATGATTAATAATTCTGAGTCAACTCACTGTCAACACTTCTGTTTTATTTAAGTAACATGCTGCTTGCAGTTTTGTCTATCTTCTTTGTAATTTGAGTGTGTAATGCAGTTACATAATGGCATGTAAACCTGTAGATTGCATGAATGATATTTGAGGTTATATATTTCATTGCCCATGGTTTATCGTTTAATATTAAATGTCATTCTTTTTTGTTTACTTGAGTTTATGTTTAAGACAGTGTTTTTGTGTTTAACACAGCCCATATTCACAAAATAGGCGTGTTATTATACCACATTTTTATTTTACTGCGTTGAAATCGTAGCCTGTAGACGAGTTGTTTACAAGTAGTTCCCACCACATAGGCCGCCATCTTGAATCACAGTGTCAGGTCCGGTATTTAGGAGGTCCTGCACGGATCAGGACCTCCTAAATACCGGACCTGACACTGTAATTCAAGATGGCGGCCAAAGTGGTGGGAACTACTTGTAAACAACTCGTCTACAGGCTACGATTTCAACGCAGTAAAATAAAAATGTGGTGTAATAACACGCCTATTTTGTGAATATGGGCTGTGTTAAACACAAAAACACTGTCTTAAACATAAACTCAAGTAAACAAAAAAGAATGACATTTAATATTAAACGATAAACCATGGGCAATGAAATATATAACCTCAAATATCATTCATGCAATCTACAGGTTTACATGTCATTATGTAACTGCATTACACACTCAAATTACAAAGAAGATAGACAAAACTGCAAGCAGCATGTTACTTAAATAAAACAGAAGTGTTGACAGTGAGTTGACTCAGAATTATTAATCATTGTTTACACTGTTTTTCACATTTGTACAATGTGCAGAATGTTATATACCTACACAAAACATACTATACTGGATGGCTGATATACAAATGCTGCCATTTAGAATGACCTAAAGCTACCTACTGAATTCAAAACCTTTAGGGTGAAATTTTGCTTTCACTATTACTGAGAACTTGATTACTCAGTTTGCAACAACATATTACTCAGCACTTCAGGACACTTTATTTTACAGGGGGAATCCACAAAAGCAGATGAAATATTAAAAATAATAACCGTAAAACAGCACTGTAAATGAAATACATGAAATACGTAATCTTAAATCAGTATTGTAAAGCAACATTGTGTTAGCTTAGGTTAGGTTAGTTTTGCATATGAGTGGGGTGACAGGGTCCTGTGTTATCGAAATATTTACAATTTGGGTAGTGTTTATGCAATCATTTCAACGTAAATGCATTAATCAATCATTGTAGCATATATTACACTCGTTTATGCACATTTATTAGCTAAATATCCGCCGCATAAGCGAAATAAAACCACTTCATCGACCGTACGAAATTTTCTCATAAATAAAACACGAAGCTTGAGCGCACAATAAAACTTACAAGATCGTAATCAGCAATAAAAACTGCATCCATTGCACTATGTTTCATTCGTTTTCTCGAGCGGACGATTTTGTAAATATTTACCAAACTTTGCTATAGTCTACAGTTTTACATGCAGCAACATAACACATTTCTTCTAAACTACAGCTACACATTTAAATTACAAAGACAAAAGATAATGTACAAATATGAGCAGCATACTACTTACATGAAACAAACTGTTGGTGTTGCAGATGCCACTAATTGAATTCACTCGAAATTATTGTCTTTCACTATTCACACTATTCACCATGTTATATACACACCGGCAACTAATACACATAACGCTGCAATTTATTGTAATTAAATACTGAATTTAGAAGCTTTATGTTGTAATTTACCTTTTGTTTTAACTGAAAGTTTCTGATTTTTAATTTGCATCCGGGAATGCAACAGTTACGGTGCATTGTCGTGTTTGAGGTTAGGTTGTAGTATGGCAACATTAATATACACTACTGGAACAGTTTTTCTTCAACAACCTCTCACCACTGTAATCGTGACACAAATTGTACTTGCAAACAGATAAATTAACCACACTATACGGCTAATGTAGCCATAGTCCTAGATGGAACACAATAAACATGAACACGTGGATAGCACACGGCACAGTCAAAACGTTATTACATTTATTCCTGTTCCTATACTGCCCAAATAAAACTTTTGAAACACTCGCTTTGCTGATATGAAGACAAACTTACATAGGAATTATTATAAGAAACAATAACTCGAAGACATAGAAAATAATACGAAAAACAGCGTGTGGAAACACCTCAGAAATAAATCCCACCAGCCGACGCCATTTTTGTACAACTTAGATGGCAGTGTCAGGTCCGTTAATCTAGAAGGTCCTGCACGGATTTAGCCCATCCTCTTACCCCTCCACTTGCCGCTATTGTCAAAGAGTGAATGCCCACAATGCTGTCGCTCCGAGCCAAATACGAAGTGGCACGGATCCATAGAATAGTAACACGCTAGTGGTGCAAAGTTCAAGTAGTCACTTACCTCGGCTTCTGTGGTTTTCTTTTGTCAGGCAAAACATTTCATTACGCCTTGAACAAAAGTAAGCATGGCTGTATTCGGAATATACCTACTCGTCCAAGAACTCTGTAGAAGATTACAGTTCATACTCGTATATAAGCGAGCCAGTTAGTCACTTGGTTGAGTGCTTCTCTAGCTAGTGAGTTTGTGACGACAGGTACTGTGAGTGCTGCTCGAGAGATTAGAAACGTCTTATGTTCGATTCCCCAGCACGTGAATCATCCTAAGACGAGACTATTTCAGGCGCGGCTCCTCAGGGTAGGCAGGGTAGGCATTGCCTACCCTATCGTAATACATCAACAAATAATGTTTAACTATGATTCTGCATTTTATCATTTGAACCGTCATTTTCCCCTAATTGCAGTTCAAGAAAAGTTTTCATGGTCAAATCCTTTAATCTCAATTCCGATTCATCAAAACTGCGCTGCGTGTTTGAAACGCGCGGCAGAAATGATACGCATGGAACCTGGGTAGTGGAGAGCAGGCTAGCTTAACCTCTGCCTGCCCGGCACAATTTCCTCAGTACGAGGCCCTTGAATAAGGATAAGGAAACATTTGGTCTGTATATGCACTCCGAGCATGGGTAGACGCGTCTGCCAGCAGTCCGAACACTTGCCTGCCCAAATCCGAATTTATGCGACATTTTCCGAACAGCCATACTCCACGAACGAAGATCTCAGAGATCTGAATCTGTCGTTATCTCTGTGTAATACCAGTATGACCGACTTAATTAGTGAACTATTACAAATTTCGCTTTCGCGGCGCACTGACAATGAAAAGAGGAGTGTTTTAGCTATTTAACACAAAGCTGCAGTCAGACAATTTTTCAATTTCTTAATCTATATTAGTCATGGCCGTCGCGAAACGGGGGCAAGGGGGGCCACGGCCCCCCTTGGAAGTTGGTGAACTTAATGTGCAGTCAGTTACTGACTTTTAAACTATTATTTTAATTTTGATGTAAAGAACAATTTTTGTTTAGCACAAATTAATACGGTTATCTGCAACAAATACTATAAATTTTGACAGTAAAATAATGATTTAATATTATATGATTGCAAATTTCCAACATGTGGCCCCCCCCCCCTGGAAAAAAATCTGCCGACACTCGTGATTTTAGTTTTGGCGGTAATTCGTCCGTAAGTCACACTCATTCACTCTGCTCTTATTAAACAACCAAACAATATATTGTTTGCGTTATCCGCAATGACTTCGCCCCCTATATTTCGGATAAACGGGGTTTATTATTATTATTATTGTTGTTGTTGTTGCTTGTTGTTGTTGTTGTTACTGTTACACTTTGCCTACCCTAAAATTTTGACTGCGAGCCGCCACTGGACTATTTCACGTGTATTGACGCTGGGTCACGAAGAAAAGTGAAGTGAAGGAAAACTGAAATTGTATACTGTGTATGAAAACGTTAAAAATTATATAGCGTTTCACTCTTAGAAGACAGTATGGAGTTAAATGGGACATCTCTGTCTCTATCTAGCGCATACAAGTTGCCATTAGCCGCGTCCTTTTCTACCCTCGCTCTGTTGCCACATTCCTAATAGCATGGTATAAATATTCATTTGTTATAAATTTCAGGTTTGAACACATTATCCTATGCAGAATTTTTTTCTCTATCAGGTTATATCCTTTTCAGAGTCATTATACATTTCTATAGGTCCAAATTTCTTCAGAAAACGTTTTTTTTTCAATAGAAGTCCGATATTTGCTGTTTCTACACTCATCACGCACTAACTAACAAACTAACTGCTAGAATGCATCTATATTTTTTTCTTAGGTAGAGTAAACTATAGTGCTACTACCTGCCTACTTTGAATTCTCTATGTTTACCCAGTTAAGGGTTATAATTTTTTAAATTAAATGTTTTCGGATAATTTTATATCTGTGCACTGCAAAAGTTACGCAGTGTGAAACTTTTTTGTTATTGAGTTTACATCAGGGAACCAGCGAGAACAAATGTTGAGGAAGGTTGGAGAAAGTTTTTAAAATAAACCAAAAGGCAGTAACCTCTTTCTTTTATCCAATAAGGCAAACAAAAGGTATTCATCTATTCAGCGTCAGGCCTAACACAGAAGATAGTATAAGGAGCAGCACTAACATTAATTCGGAAGAAGCCGTGTGTGTAACTGTGAGCTGTTATTGCGTTATTTGTTTAATATTTTTGTAAATATTTGTAGTTATGGAGGGGGAAGCTAGGAAGAGACGATATGTTGGTAA
Organism: Tenodera sinensis; assembly: GCA_030765045.1. Classification (NCBI taxonomy): domain Eukaryota; kingdom Metazoa; phylum Arthropoda; class Insecta; order Mantodea; family Mantidae; genus Tenodera; species Tenodera sinensis. The sequence continues at coordinate 141,450,743 of CM060966.1, read as the reverse complement.
ATTAAGAAGTAAGGAACGCCAAATAATTATGAATGTGTTAGATTATTTTTGAAGCAAAATGCTTGGCAGTAAAGGCAGTAAAAGAAACAGCTAAGGCTATCGGGTGTTCAGAAGTAGTAGTGTGTATGATTAAAAAGGAACTAATGGAAGGACCTCTAAGAACGCCATCGAAAAAGAAAGCAAAAAGGGCGGGACTACACAAAACGCTAGGTTAACGCAATATGATTGAATAGTGCAAGGTGGAGTGCGGCGAATTGTTCATTCTTTACAGTTTGCAAATATTCCACCCACGCTGAATATAATTTTGTCACAGTTCAACAGTGATGAGACCCTACCAAATTTCTCAAGGGCCACTCTGATTTGGGGTTCGAAAATGAAAGAAAGGGTAACAAGTGCATATTAATAGAAAGAGACGATATCGATATCATCAGATGGCGACATAAATATCGAAAAGACGTAAAAGGTTTAGGGACCAGGGGAAATCAATTGTTTATACAGACGAGTCATTTGTAAATTTAGGTCATACAGTAACAAAGGCGTGGAGGGATACCAAAGTTAAAAGTGTCCGTCTCGTCAAGCAGCAATTGAAGGACTAAGTACAGGACTCAGGCCACCTCGAGTCGCTCGCGGAGAGAGATTCGCAACTAGTAGTACATGTTGCAACACTGCGCTCCATTTAACGTGTACTGTCTTTTAAGGGTGAGACGCGCTTTAGATTAGCGAATATTTGAAATTGAAATGCTCTGGCAGCAAACCTTATATCACTTATCTTCAAACGTTGTTTGGCGTTTATTTGCAAGCTAGTGTTTCACTAAACACATTTAAAATCATAATACAAATAAACTCTACTAACCGATATCAAATCGAGAATGTAACATCATATGCTTTGATTATTAATTGATTGCAAGTTGAGTTGTAAAACTACCATAGGCTACGCAAGTGTAGACTACGATAGTTTTCCTGGTAGAATTGGTCAGTTAGGAATCTACCCGCATTACCTGTGCGTTAGGTGTGTTGTATACCAATCGGGCGATACCTCTTATCGATCCAGTTGTTTAGGTTTTGTGAATACGTTTTGATACCTCTAGAAATAGGAAGCGTTGGACTTTGAACCTTCCCGAAACTGATAGAGGGTATATAAAGGGCCGCTTAACTTACTGAATATTAGTGTCTTCAAAAACCTTTGGAAGCTCCTCTAAGTATACTACAGTTCAGATGGAAGACAATGATAGTGATTATGAGTAATGTTATTTTAAACCGAGAAGTATAATTTTTATTTTGATCACAGTGACCAAAACCATGATCACAGATTTTGGTGATTATTATGTTTAAATTTCTTAATTGGTTGTATTTTGTGCTATATTTCCTTCCCTACCAATGCTACCATTACTACTGGTAATCCTACCATTTACTACGCCACTATGTGCTGTACGAAAATTACCGAAGCGTAGTTGTGATAGAGCGTTGCAAGACAAATCTCTGCGTTCATTGTTTGGAAGCTGTTGGCAATCCTGACAAATGTCGAGACATTTATGACAATTACGCATCTACCTATATCAATATTACACAAAATAGAATAGTTTTCTTTAGGTTTTGTGCAGTATATATATATACTGTCTAGCACAGTATAGGAAACGGAAAAGTATAGCATATCAAAAAATATGTTACGTATTAATGTTCCCTCTACCTGATCTCTTTAACGTATCCGATTTAGCTCCCCTTGTTATGTTAGCTTGTGTTTTCTTCTCGTTGTACATGTTCACTGGCACAAACACAACTCAACACAACACTAACAGTCAGCCTGAAACCTGAGAAACGGTACTGTAACCAGACATACACATGTAACTGAAAGTGTAGCTTAATTTGTACTACTGGGTAAAGCAGTATACCTTCAGATCTTCTAAACAAGTGTTTGTGCTATGTATGCACATTATTGACAAGTTTTTGATTTGTGACAATGCTCTGCTGACTGCTTATGCTCTGTTGTTGTGTGTAGTGTTTAACGCCCGCTTTTACTACTACGGCACCACAGGCGGTGACACTGATGATACATGGAATGAAGATGGAGCACCGGTGGAATGAGATGGCGGGGGAAACCGGAGAACCCGGAGAAAACCCGCCCAGACGCCGCTTCGTCCACCACGAATACCACATGCGGGTCTCTGGGATCGAACCTGGGCCGCCTAGGTGGTAGGCGAGCGCGCGTGCTTATGCTCTGAGTAGATATCTAAATTAGGAGGGTACAAGTTGTATACGTTCACTAATTAAAATTTACCTACCCTGTTTATCTATTTATACCGCATACAATTATTGCAGTCAAGTTTAACGATAAAAAAAAACTGAAAAAAAAATATTAAAATGAAAAGGTCATCTAGTTACACGGAATGTCGAGTTATCGGGGTTCTACTGTACTCACAAGAAATGGCGCGAAACACCTTGAGTTTGGCTGGCTTTGATGTGAGCTACTCTGCCGGCTCATTATTATTATTGTTATTATTATTATTATTATTATTATTATTATTATTATTATTATTATTATTATTATTATTATTATTATTATTATTATTATTATTATTATTATTATTAATCATCATCATCATCATTGTTGTTGTTATTGTTATTATTGTCGAAGCTAATAATAATAATAATAATAATAATAATAATAATAATAATAATAATAATAATAATAATAATAATAATAATAATAATGGGTATATAATCTGTAGCATTACCGTCACAACATTACTTATCGTATAAAACTGTTTATAAATGTACACTGAAAACTAAAATTTACTTAATATTTCACTACAAAAGCTGTTACCATTACATTTTCAGGTACTGAGTAACGAGTATCTGTACTCAAAAGTCAACATCCCTATCGATTACGGAGAAATATTGGGGTCATCCCATCTCTGGTAGGAAGAGTACACATTCTTATATAGCCTAGGGAGCCTAAACATGTTAATCCGATGCTGCCCAACCTGTTCCAAATATTGGATCAACCTTGTCAGAGCTGGGCAGATGTGCCAAAAGTGACTGGAATGCCACTATTTAGTGTACTCGGTCGTTTATGAAAGTGTTGCAGCCCTTGGCGACAATAAACGCATTCTGACATGTAGTTGGCCTTTGCACACAGGTTTATTCCCGGCATTCTTGAGCAGTGCAGGGAAACAAAGCATACTTGCCACAACTGAAGTCAACATTTGATGTTGTGGCCTGAGGCATCGCCTGCGGGTTAGATTCCTCTGCACAACTCGAGTGGTTTGTAAGCGCTGCGAGCTGTCGAAGAGGACCACAAATTCCACTGTAGAAACTGCACCAGCAGTTCTTTCTCCAATAAAATTTCACGTTGATATTCTTTTGTAATTCTATTTCGAGTTATAGCTCTTATTGCGTTTTCTGTTTTTCTCTTTGTTCTACTCCTGTTTCTTTATGCGTTTCGTGTTTTCCTTTCGTTCCGCTTAATTTCTTGTCGTCTGCATTTTACTGACACCTTTCCTCCCTTTTATAGTTCACAATTAAGTTGAGCGCAAAGATTACTAAAGTAAAAAGTCATTCCAGTTTCCTGCCTCTCTTTTAAACTGCATATCCCATTTGAAAGGAAGAAGTAACCATCATGATTCTGTACCCCTCTCCCCCCCCCCCAAAAAAAAAAAAAAAAATCATAGGTGTCCACACACGTGTTAAACCTCTTGAATATATTTTAAAACATCAGTACATAGGATTAAATAAGACATCAAGTTTTTGCGTTTTCAATTTCACCGAAAGAGCTATCAACCGCTTAAATAACGGAGTACCACGTATAAAGTATTTCAGCTCAGCTTCTTCTATGTGACACGAAGATTTAAAAATATATATACTCCCATTACAAGCTACCCTTTACACGGAACGTTTGTCCAAACTTGGCTTTACTCAAATATGGCTAAAATGATTTTGACATTTGACATTTTGACTTTGTTTAAGGATATGTAGAGTGAAAATTTGAAATTTTGAAATAAGAAGCTTTTCTAATTTTTTACCATAGGTGTAGTGTAACGAAAACATGTCACAGACTCAATTTCATCCATTTTTACTTTCTCTACTACGTATAGTAAAATTCTATGTCAAGATTTCACCGGAAATATATTTGAAGTCCACTGGAGGGAAAAAAAAATTTAGAAAAAGGTCCGTGTATGTCAGTCTGTCTACAAACTCAACGAAAAGTCGGTTAAAAACTAAAATTGGTATTTAATGTCTTTCAAGGATGCGACACCAAGAAAATTGCTTCACCCTAAACTACGTTTTACATGGAAAATGTTTATTTTCTTGAAAATGGCTCCAATGATTTTGTTTAAAATGCCGTATGTTTGTGATATTTTTATTACCAATGAAATGTATATCTTCAAATGTTTGGTTATAGCCCATTTAATCCTGTTTACTGCTGATGACTTTTGCATAACTGGTAAACCGAAAGAGATAGACCAAATCTTGCTGTACAAAAGCTGTAAATCTCGTTAAAACACACGTTATGTCCAAATGTATTTTTTGTGGAATGAACAATTTCGGAGATATTCCTTGTTTGTGTGAGATTCCCGAAATTTCTGAAATGAAAGGTCATTGTTCACTTTTTCATTTCTTGGTGTGCAGAGAGAACCGAATTTCAAAACCTTCATATACCAGCTTTAAAAAATCTGATTGTCGCTCAAAGCCTACTGTATTCCCATAATCCCCTTGTACCTACAAGAAAATTAGCAATAAAATAATTTCTGCAAATGTTTATCTCAACTAACATAAAGAAGATAGAGAAATAAGAGTATGTAAGAATAGTTTAGTACAAGAGTAGAGAATCGTGTGAGTGCAACATATCAGAATTTATTTCAGCGCACTCTTGCATTAAAATAAAGGATTTGTTTGCTAAACGAAAGAAGGTCGGAACATTCGGCGTAGGGTTTAAATGCCGTGAAGTGCTAGGGTGGGCGACTGTACATCTGAAGGTAATGACTGTATTATGCTAGCGAAGTCGATACCTAGGTTGAAGCCGAACAGGATATCGCTCCACTTTGTAAACCTGTCGGCCTGGAAGCAGGGCAGAGGAAATGATGAAGGCACCTGTGCCAGCTTCTCCATGGTACCGACACAATTCAACAAGTGCATCTATTGATTTCACATATTCAACTCCTCCACTTCTACTGCACGGCATTAGCAGAATACAGCACGGCGTTCTAAATTTAGTCAAGTGCTTCAGATTTGTTGCCCTCTATGTTATCCTATAATGCACAGAGTGCCTCGCTTTGATACTGATGGCGAAAATGAAGCTGTCTAGAGATATCATGAGTGATTGTCATCCTAGCGGTACTTTCTGGAGTGCGTACTGCGTCCATCGTTAATCAGGGAATCTAAATGATTGTAACAAATATGCCCAATACAATTATCATCAATAAAGAACCGTTTCACCGAAAAAAAATGTGTCAAACATTTGGAGCCATCTAGCTTCTTGACGAATGGATATAAATGGTTTATTATTTCACTAACTGTGGCGCAACCATTAAAAAATTTAAATTGGCACATAGTGGTACATTCGTATGACTTCTACCAATAATTCTATATGTATCCGTTATATGCTATAAGCATTCTTATAAAACATGGCTGTTCTATCTGCGTACATTACATTACGATTTTTTCAGCAATGGTTCCCATTTAAAAAGTGCTTTGTTGCTACTTGCATTGCAAAACAGCGTTTTAAAACTTGTGTATCCACTTGCTGGGATTGGGGGGGGGGGGGGGGGGGGGCGGGGAAGAAAAAGAAGAGAAAGATACAGAAAAGAATCGCAAATGTTCAGGCATGTCCAGTAGATGACGCTTTTGAAAGATCTAAACTTGTAACGGCTAACACAACGAAAACATATATTTGAAACAATGGGTTTCCTGCAATACGTTTTTGTCTATCTTTTGAGCTTTTCTGGTTATACAGAATTACGCAAAATTAAAAGAAATAAGCCACATCACGGGCTATCGACAGGAAATTCATTGTAAATTTTATTAATCATGTAAATATCTTCAAATGGATGTTATTTTAATCAAAATCTTCAGTCATTTTGAGGGGAAAAATGGCGAATGTTCCAAATGAAGTTGATATTTCTTTAGACTTTTCGGTTTTTAGTTATAGTGTTCACAACACACTTATGGACTTTGAAAAGTTGATTAAATACCAAAGTTGGGGTACAAGTTTAGCGTCTTCCAAGAATCCGACACAAGGATTTTCAACAGAATCCCTCTCCGCCCAAGTTAGTCTTTATATGGACATATTTTCCTTATTTTTTATGTTCTCAAAATGTTTTCTAATGATTTCGATTAAATTAATACATATTTATGACGTTTGCGTGTTACCTAAAATGTGTAAGTTGAGTTTCCTTGGAGTAGTATAGACAAAATTTTGCTGCACAAAGAAATGTAAATCTTGGTAAAGTACACAGTGTATGGAAAATAATTTCTTATTGTGGCATTAGTGTAACCGCCTGCGGTGCCGTATGTAGTAAAAGCGGGCGTTAAACACTACCAAACTTATTGTGGCATTAACCATTTCTGAGATATTCTTTTTTGTCTACTGGTTTAAATTTTCAAATACCCGTACTTTTTTTCAAGTGATAAGTTGTCACTCTTTTTACAAAGGCAACTTAGTGTCCCTCTTTTGAAAATTTGACTACCACGGAGGACAACTCTTTCTTATATGTAAAATGAATGTATAAATGTCTAATGAAAGTTTACCTCGAGCAACAAGAAGTAAAAGAATAAAGTTTTGTAAAAATAATTTGTACAAGTGTCAGTAGAGAGTGCAGCACATAATTTTTGTTTTCAGTTCAGGGGACCTCAAAGCTATGTATGTATTTCCAGCTGTAGAAATAGCGCTTTTGAATACTTCGCCCCGCAAATAGGGGTCCATGGAATCCTTAGTAGTTTGTGCACGCAGAAATGGCTTTGCTAACAGCACTGGCATTTATCCAGTTTGTTTAAATCTGTATTTATCTCACTATTTTTTACTTGCTGTGGTAGCAATTTAAGCAAAGTAAAGTTTGAGTGTGACTGCACGCCTGGAAACAACTGGAACTAAGGACTATATTCAGAGCACTTGAAGCAGTGCGTAATCGGAAGACCGTAGTTATTAATGGGCTGTGGATTGGCAGGAGGCGCATAGGCCAAACCTGTTGCACGTTGCCAAGTGTGTGTGTTTACTTCATTCATTTGTACAACCTTGGGTAACGTAGGATGCTCATCTTTCAGACTTCTTGTTTCTGGCGCTGTACCATCACATTCCCCCGGGCCAGCCAATGCACAAGGACATCTTAGCAAAAATTTGGTAGCGACAAGCAAATTGCAATGAAAGTAAGATGCCTGCAATACACCAATACTCCTAATGAGCCCCAACTGGCAGGTTTCCACGGAATAAATACTGCATTGCTTCAGAATATTAGCATCGCTTTATGCAATTAACAATTCATGAGCTGCAGCACTACGTAGTTGAAATTTCAAATATAACGCCTTCAAACAGTTCGACACATTTCAAAATTTATTGAAATTGGTACCGAATTAAGCACACTTTATGTGGACAGCTAATCAAAATGTACGAGTTTTAAGCCAACTGTTGCTTTACGGAGTTGAAATCTTTGATTACTTATTCAAACCACGCAAACTTGTCTGTAACTGAAGGTAACTTATATGACTGTTGTCTAAAATTGATTATGTTAGTATAATTTCCAAAATATCTATAACAGCATCTTTTACCAATCCGTAATCACGAAGCCTATTAACAAGTAATAAAATTGAGTAGTGGTCAGAAAAGGAATGGAAAAAAATTAATGAAATGTAGTAGTTCGACGGAAAGCTTTCTCATAGGGTATCAGCATCGAGTTTTAACCTAACATAACCTAACCTGACCTAAAATACCTCTTTTGAGGTGTGTAAACTAAGAGATAATCTTATATCTTAAAGCACAGCGGAATTCTAATCTATGTCTGCTGTGCAAGGGGTCCCAGGTTAGATTCCCGGCTAGGTGTTGGGAATTTTTCTCTAGTCAGGATTATTCCTTATTCTCTCCAGAATGTGGGAAGTATGAAATAGAATGTGTGTGTGTGTGTGTGTGTGTGTGTGTGTGTGTGTGTGTGTGTGTGCGGTGCGTGCGTGTGTGAATTTAGTGTATAAAATCCAAAGGAACCAAAACTCAATGTTAAACGAGTTAACACCATTGTCAATAGAGGCCGCCAAAATGACCTTTGGAGTTAAAGGAACAATTAAAAGAAAGTTTCAATCTAACCTAGCCTGAAATGCCCCCGTTGATGCTAAGAGAGAAGCTTTTATCTTAAATCACAATAGTTGGGGGGAAATGTGTTCTTTTTTTAACAACTATTTCACTCAAGTATCAAGTCTTCAATCCGGGACATAATGCGTGGAATTTGAAAGGATCTTGCCAGTTGAATGGTTTCATTTTATGTCTTCAGTTTGCCTCTTGGCTGGTTCTATAGCCAGTCGGTAGAGCACCTGCCTGCTGGTCCAGAGTTCGATTCCCGGCTGGGGCTGGGGGGTACAATTTTTCTCTAACCAATATTCCCTATCTTTCCCAGAGTAGGGAAGTATACATAAGAGAGTGCATGTACATGATCTAATACCATTGTCAATATGCCAATGTGTCCCAAAGGAAAGCCCGCCGATTGCAGTCAAAGGCGGAGTACAAATGGAACAATTTTCTTTTTTGATAATAAAACAAAATTAACAAAATTTCATTGTTGGAGAATAATAAAATGTGACATTCATTAGATACTCCAAGACGTTATTTGTAATGATATGCATTTTGTAAGTATATTTCATGAATGTATTATTTCAGTTACCATTATTTCAGTACCTGAACGTTGTGGAGCTCACAACGCGAGCTCCATATTCTCGCAAGAGCTCTCGTTTTATTTGTGTAGATAATACACATTACTAAGGCTGATTTAGTGGTTTCTCCCTAGTTACGAGTATTTTTGTTCATGGACAATTTGACGTCATACGTACTTCAACGATCCAAAATTAAACCTGTGAAGAAGATGGAAAAAAGCCGCAGGAGAACAAGAAGAAGAAAATTTACTGGACATTTCAAGGATTTCTAGTTTCTTTGGCCATATTAAGAAACCTTTAGTAAACAGTACCACATAGCGAAAATTACTCTGAAATATTTTATCCTTAAATACACCACTTCTTTAAGCTGACGAATTTAATCACACTCGTAATGAAGAAGCTCACTGAATTCCGCGATTTTGTTTCCAATGTGTTTTATAAACCCAATGAATGAATAAAAAACTTCTCAATATAATATTCCGGCACCTTGATTAATACGCCAGTGCATAATCCAAACTTTACATTTATTCACGTACCATAGTTACATTTTTATATTATATCAATTTTTTTTACTCCCAGTTGTGGAACAGTGGGACAGTTGAAATTACTTTGATATAAATTCGATTTGTGCCGTTGTAAAATGACATAGCAAGGTAATAGAGCCAGAACTGGGTGGCGGAGAGGGGAGGGGTCGCACAACTTCGTTTGCCCATTCTGTTTTATTTACAATAACTGTTCCACAAGTTTATAGTAATATAAAAAGAGAATTTTAGTGCGTGTGTGTCTTTCGTTCGTTCTGCTTTCCTCCATTTACATGTCGTCCTTGACATGGACGACATACAAGTCGTTTCCAGTTACAATGTGTATTTAAAAATCTGTGGTTTTGTTTCTGAAGATGGAGCTCTATCTATTTCGTTTTCTTGTGCAAAACCCAGTGAACGAATAGATTTAGAGATATTTTGATATATAACATGCATACACAACAGTAAAGCGTAATTCGTTAAATAGGGGAAGATTAAAACTATGCTCTTTGAATTCATATTCTTCTCCAGTTTTTTTCCGGGAGATTTAAAACAAGTCCTCTATTAATTTGAATAACAGTATGAATGTCTATTTCAGACTTTAAAACTTTAAACCTAACGTTTCTTCGCGATCACATTTTTGAGTAGGGTAGGGTGCTCTGCTTGTTGATGTTTGTATTTGTACGAATTAGAGAAATCGAACATTTTCACCCGGATAAATTGTATTTGTCATAACTACTTGGATAATTATTTTGTTTATACAATGCAACATTCCCTCCTTCAAAGTTCTGCAATATTGCATCGGAAAGCAGAAAAACATTACTGTCTCACAATTCTTGAATCCAGAGAGAGAGAGAGAGAGAGAGAGAGAGAGAGAGAGAGGGAGGGAGGGAGAGGCAGTGTAAAATAATGTTATTTGAGCTTTGTGTTAATTTTGTCCATCGCTTGGAACTATTATATATTAGAGTGAAATTGCATTCCACAAAATTAAATAAAGAAATTGTCCGAAACAGTTGTATTTGGTATCTTGAAATATTGTGTGCATTTTAAGTTCATAAATAGACATACTTTTCAAATTAAGAATGTTACAGTTTGGAATTTTAAATTTTTACGATTGCCTTCGCTTAAGCAAGACCATAGGGAAGTGGAGCAAGGGTGGCACCCCAACTATGTCAAGCTTAAAGGTTTTGTTTATGGTTACTCGAAAAACCATGAAACTGAATTTTAATATATTAATGAACTCTGTGCACTATGACATTTTAAACACAATTACTCTAAAATGAGAAGATCAAGTGAAACAGCCTTGGGGGTCAATGCTAGTGTGTGTGTGTGTGTGTGTGTGTGTGTGTGTGTGCGTGCGCGTGTGTGCGTGTGTTTGTGTGTGTGTGTGTATGTGTGTGTTAGGGTTGCAGACCAGTTATCGTTTACGTTATTCCTCATTAGCTCAAAGTAAAGTGTTTGTAATTTCATGGCTAACATGTTGCTTACCTCAACTTGCTTTCCATCAGCCTCAGTGAGCAAACCATATTATTAGGGTATAAAACTTCGATATTTGTGATGAATAACAGGGCTTGTAGGAAGTCTCGTATGTCTTACAGAGTATATATTATTATTATTATTATTATTATTATTATTATTATTATTATTATTATTAGTATTATTATTAATCATCTTTATCATTATTAAAGTAATCAGCTTTTTCTTGAAAAGTGACTAATCTACCTTTTAAATGTATTTTTTGTGCATGTCACGTGTACTTAGCCCCCCTCCCCTTCTCCGCAAAGCTAGATCCCAAGCTACACGTTTGCTTTTGACAGTTTTGTTTTAGCACATAACGCCGTTGGTTGAAAGCTCAGACTACCACGTGAGAAGCGAAGGCGCACTGTCGAATAAATATTTGTGGATTTTGCAGCTGCCGTGAGCAGTATATTCCGAAATGACGAATCGCTGGAAAACGGATTGGGTCGATGTGGGTGCGTGTGGAAGTGGTCGATACCCGTATTAGCCGCAGCGCCGTCCGCTCTGGCGTGGATTCTTTGCCCTGATCGCTGCCAAAAAACGTCATCAGCAAAGTAATTACGTACTTCGCTGTCCCTCCCCGCCAAGTCTCGGACGACGATCTAATCTGGGGGCCGCGATGATGGACGCGAACTTCACCTGCCGGGGCCACATCGGCGACAGTCGAGGCGGGTCGTGATCAACCCCGCACACGTTTTGTTCTAGAGGGTTAGTGATTCGTAAGGGGGTGTTACGTCTGCCGAGGCGAGAGGAGGGGGTATCGGCCAGCCGTGGACAAAGTGGTATTTTTAACCGTCATTGGAGGAGGGTACTGGCGACACTGTCTGGGGGGAAATCGGCGAAGAGACTTACGCGTAGGAAAGTTTCGTTAGGCTACGCTCGACCTTCATCGATCCATGAAGAAGTGGGCGTTGACATGCAGTAGTTGCATCAAACGGAAAAATAGTTGTTGTCAGTTTAAAAAATGATGGGATTTGGGACTGTCGACTCTCTAAACACAACGCTGAAGCGACGGAAGTGATGTGTCGATGGGATTAGTGGATACGGAGTAGCATTTCCGGTGCAGATCGCATCATGTTTTGAAACAGATGTGGGAGGGACACATTTGCTACAGCAGGTGTGTCTTCCGATAGTTTGACATGACAAGACTTAGGAAAAACTTGTGGAAAAATGACAGGTGTTTAGTTGAGGTGATTCAGGTATAGCTGAAGATGCTCGTGGGTAGGAAGTTCCCGCGGTGGATGCTCGTCAGGAGCGATGCCACCTATCAGATAAATGATGATATCGATGATTTTCTCCGTGCAGACAAGTACGAGCCGAACTTGGAACCGCCGCTGGAGGACCGCGTCGAGGAGCTGCGGCATCGGCTCCGGATAGAGGCTGCCGTCGTCGAGGGGGCCAAGAACGTGATACGGCTTCTTCAGAGTTCCAAGGTCGCCGACAAGAAGGCGCTCCAGGAGGTGAGTGTAGATTTTATGCTGTATAGGGTGGTAGTGGTGGACACTTGTTATTATTACTATCATTATTGTTATTATTAAAGTGGGAAGCAATCCAACTTATGCCATTTAGGTATTTGAAAGCAAGGCAACACGAAATAAAGTTTAAAAAGCAGAGATGAACTAATGTTTCTGCACATATTTTGACTTCGAAAGTCGACGCCGGTAAACACCTACTACAATAATATGTTTTCTGGAGAAAAAAAAATGGTTGGTTTTGTGTTTCATGCGTTCCTGGCTGTATTTTGCATAGCAACTTTTACAATTCTCATATTGAAATACCGTTACTCCAACACAGCATTATTGTCTTACGAAGATACTTGTGCTTTATGAAACTCAACGTTTTGTTGTCTTGCAACTTATACCTTTATAACTGAGCGCACTTAACCTGTCTGAATAATAAGGTATGCTGTAGAACATGCTGCCATCTGTGTTGTTCGCATTCTTTGGCTCAGCATCGAACATGTCATGGATATTTGTAATGCAACTTCCCGTATACATGAGCATAATACAGGATGGAAGGTACTGCTTCCACCATACCATTCTACGTGATGAGTGTAACAAACATGTCCAATACAGTTATTGTCAATAAAGAACCGTTTTGCCGAAAAAAATAGTTTTGTGTCAAATTTTTGGAGCCATCTAGCTTCTTGACGAATTGATATAAATGGTTTATTATTTCACTGTCACGCATTGTGTGAACATACTGTAATGTATTTCTACCTTAATTCGAATGAGTTTAGTCACAATTTAATGTTAAGATGTCAGCGAAGCTTAATTTCTAAAGGATATTTGGCAACGTTACGTTATAATTCAATTGTGACTAAATTCATTCGTATTAAGATAGAAGTGCGTTACAGCATTATTCACACAATATCTGCGCTACAGTTAGTGGAATAATAAAGCAATTTGTATCCATTCATCAAGAAGTTAGATGGCTCCAAATATTTGACACAAATTATCCTTTTTTCGGCGAAACGGCTCTTTATTGACAATAATTGTATTGGACATGTTTGTTACATTCATCATGTAGAATCCCTGGTTAACGTGTGGCCGAAGCACTACCTTCCATCCTGTATACATACATACAAGGAACATATTGAATAAGTAAACAAAACCCTATACAAGCATGCTGGGATATGAACGCTTATACAGAACATCAAAATGTGCAAATATTTCCGTAACATACAAATAAATGTAGTATAGTTTTCCTACATTTAAATAACTCCAAGTAGCTTTACTTTACATTTTCACGAGTCTTTTGTTTTGTGTGCAATGCATAGCTTTGTTTGTCAGTTTACCTATATTTGATAGCTGCAATAAACAAAATGTGCATAATTATGAGTCTTGTGAAGATAAAGGGCGGACTCAACATCGGACGATGTTTTTCAAATTATGAGCCATGGAGGCAACTTCATCAAACTCACACTTCTTTCCCTTTAATGATAAAGATTGAAGAAAACCGAACAAAGATTTTGAGGGATATGGCGCACGAACCCTACTGCCCATTTACTAAGTCTCTGAATTATAATGAAGAGTACAAAAATAATAAAGATGATAGCCTTTTGGTCATAGCATTTGACCTTCAACAAGGGTTGCCAATCCCAAAACTTACTTTTCACCTCCAGTACTGCATAGAAAGTTGTGGACGAACAGCTTTTGTGTCCAGAACATTAAAACAGGACAACTGACGGTGTATGTGTGGAATGAGAGTATAGCTAAGTGCGGATCTGGTCAGATAGCGAGCCGTTTATCGTATTATTTCTCTAATATTAACAGCAACATTCAAAAGTTGCAGTGTTCAACGATAACTGCCTAGTGCAAAACCAAACTCCAATTTGATCTTCATTCATCAAAACACATTCGCTCAAATACTCGCCACTTATACCTGTTCACTCATTTCCGCGTTGTGATAGGAACTTCGTCACGTCGAAAAAGGAGTAAGTTATGTAGGTGCATGTTTACGGACCACTACGCCTACTTTATTAAAAAAGTGTTGAACAAAAACACTTTCGCGTCGCTTGCCTCGTTTGGTCATGACAACAAGTTACCAAAGTTCACTTGAAGGGAGCGAAATTTAGAATGAAACAAGAAAGAACCTTGAATTCACGCGACATAGTTACAAATAAGGATTACACATATACTCAGAACATAACCTGAAAGAAATAAAAAATAAAAATTTGAACTTCAGAAAGAAAAGGCCACAAATTACGACTCAGCAAAGTCCTACTTTGAAAATTAAACTCTCTAAAAATTGTGCGACTGTCCAATCACCTGATCTCCTGCAAAATTAAATGACACAGGTGAGTTGTTTAGATAGGTTCCTTTGCCTGGCGCAGATTTTTGTCGACTTCATCGATTGCCAAATTCACCGAACGCAGGAACAAGAACAAGAGAATGACAACTGTGACATCATTCTCAAGGATTAATAATTTTATTTTTGCAATCTGAAGATTTTGTTGGTAAAATAATGTGGTGTAGCTTTATATTGTTCATTAAAGACTTTCAGTCCTTGAAAATACTAAAAAATGTGAAATACAGAAATAGAACATGATTTAGCTGTACCATTTTTGAATAATTAATAGCTGTAAAAGTGCGTTTGTCAAGTTTGCCCTTTAGTCTTCGTAACGCCGCATATGGATGTAATAGATTCATTAATCCCTGAGCACGCATCATAAAAATATTTCATTTAAAATTGACAAAATACTTTTAACAGAGCTAGTTCTGTGTTATCATCAGGATATATTTTCCATATGTTTGCCTCCTTAGCATCTAAGGTCACATCGGCGGCTTGTCCTAAGAACAAATTACTCATCGGCAATGATGTTTACTCGTTAACTGTTGTGTTAATCTTTGGGATTTTTATTTTGTATTTTCTTTATAATCAGTAAATTCACACACACACACACACACACACACACACACACACACACACACACACACACACACTTGTTCCAGACTCCAGGCAGGCTGGGGAATAATTCTGGCTAAGAAAAGTTCTCATTCCCCAGCCGGGAATCAAGCTCGGGGACCTCTGAACTTAGAAGCCAGCATGCAAACCACTACAACACAGAGGCAGACTCTGGTTAATTTTTATTTCAGATAACTAAACTTACTTTTTAAAAGGTACAGCAGCAGTTTTGAAAGCATGCAATTGTCGAAACTTTTCGTTTAGTTTAGTAAAAAGAGCATGAAATTGTTTAATGGCTTCATGGTACACACAGCAAGCAACACGTTCATACACAATGTCTCATAAGTTGGGCAAAATAAGTATCTGTTCTAGTTTTGCCAACAATTGAGGGGAATTAATCGAAAGATGTTTAGACTCAGAATTTAAGGCATGAAAATGTGAGGGTTTAGGCTCCAGCTTAGGTACTTCTTTTAACTATACAGTAACATATTTATACATTGAGTAACATTCTTACAACCATAGGACGTTATTCATAATTATCAGCAAAGGATGTGATCAAGTTTTACTGGAATTTTATTCATAGACCGTGCTTTCTCACTAAAACTGTTCTAAAAAGTATAGCACAATGTGTAATAGCTGCGAACCTAAATTTGCCCATTTCTGAAAAATTCCCTCACGCACTATCGGTTTAATTGGCCAATCAAATACCTCCAGACGACTGGGGGGAAAATAAATCTGATATGGGAACGCTAAAATCAAAATCAATTTTAAACGTGAACGTCAGAATGGCTCCTTTTATTTTCTCTAGCTCGGAGGCAGTAGGTTAGTTTAGTGGTTTCTTTCGCGACTCTCGTGCTGAGGGTCTGTGGTTCGATTCCCGGTTCTAATGTGGCGATTTTCTCGCTCCAGCACTTTGAACACTTAGGTTTCAGCACTCTGCAAACATTGTAGGTTGCTTTACACTTTTAAAACTAACCCTGACCTTGCTTACAAATGTAGCTCTTTGGTGACGAAACTTTGGACGTTTATGATTTAGTAAGGGGAAAATCTGTGCCATTCATTAAATGCAAATTATTGATATTTTTGCCCTTTACTAATAATGCAGAATTTTACATACTTGCAGGAACCGCCAAAAGCGGTTTTCAAATCCTTGCACACGAACCAAACGTTTGATCGGATTGGAGTAAGGTATTAACACGCGGGAATGATGGACTGGCCGACATATGGTGACCACATCCTTTATTGGCCTACGGCAGAGTTCATTGCTTCCATCCAGTAGGGATCGATTCATATCTAACTTTAGGCAATTAGATATGCACAGGTTAGGAGCTGGTTCCGCTTTATTGCTGTGAACACCTTAGTTGCGCTGTCAGTCTAATTATAAAATGAACTAGACAAATGTGAATTCTGTACTGATCTAGAATTATATTGGTTTAGAAATTCGGATCACAGTGTCTATTGGATGTTTGAATTGTATGGCTGACAAAAAATTTAATGGCTGTTAGCTCGGTACTCAATCGGAGGCTTGCCACGCCTTGCGGTGTTGTATAGTTAAACATGCTGTGAAATCACGCTGTAAAGGTGGTGATATAAATATTGTTTGGGCTCACAAAATTTATTTGTGCAACAGGAAAGAAAATGGCAGTGGTCATTTATCGACTGCCAAAATATTGTGTTATACCAGTGCATATTAATGTGTGTTGTCAAGTAAATGGTGTGTTAATAAAATTCAATCCTTAAGTTGCATTTTAATTGTATTTTTATGTTAAATTCATTTTTATAAGGCTACATTTGTATGTCAGGGTTACTTCTGTAAGATAGGTAAATAGGCAGATGTAGCTTTTAAATTTCCTGAAACATACACGTGTATATTTCTAACATAAAAATGCTGCTATTGCTTTTCTGTTGGCACTTAGATAAGTTTTGGACGTTGGGAACGAAGTCATTTTCGCCACGTGTGAATGTTTATGAACTGTTTTCGCTCTTGTACATTTAAATAAAGTTTTAAAGTTTTTAGTTGAATAGTTTGTAGGAGAATTCACGGTGAAGTATAGTACACTTGCGCCACAGAGCTTTATTGTTTTATGTAGCAATTTAAGTGTTGCGATAATGGACTAGGACTAATGTGCGTGTTAAAGCGTATGCTAATGATCGATAGGTCGAAGATTATTCGCAAGCAATTGCCGTCGGCGCAACTTGGTTTCCTTGGGAACCAGTCTGGCGTCTATTTTTAAACAAAAGAAGAGTGGAATCTGTGCGCGGCGATGATGTAATGCAGCTTTTCTATAGTTATTATTTGTGGGATCTCTCCGTTCATCTGTCAGTGACGTTCATATCCATAATGTCCTTCAGATATTTATATATTTGGGGTCGAACTGGGATCTATATCCTTCCCAGTGCCTTTGTAGCGTTGCGAATCTCTTGTGCCAGATCGTTATAATAAATTAAACGAGGTAGCTTGCCATGGCTTCCTGTTTGTTGGTCGTTAGTGAGTCTTCAACTTTGAAAACGGGCCTTTAAGTTCCGGGCTATAATGGCCGAGTTTGCCTATATATAGCGTGGTTTGGTATGGCACCCTGTCATTTGTTATGTACACATATGGACCATACCACACCCCCCCCCCAAAAAAAAAAAAAAAAAAAAAAAGTCATGTCTGGAACGCCAAATTCGTCTGTCCTATAAGGCACATGTTTACACCATCCGCGATACAGTTGTGTAGCGGCAGCAACAAGTTGTTACAAGTTCCAAATCTTAATGTTACTATCAAGGAGCTGTGCCGAGTAGAACTTGGACGAATTTGTCATCCAGACATGACTCCCCCCAAGGGGTACAAGTTCTTCGATGAACCAGCTCTTGCTCGAATTAAGACGAATGAGAAGTGCAGCATGATCAAGCTTCACTGTTTCCTTTTGTAATGAAAATTATTTCTAATGTTCCTCTTGATTTAGAAACTATACGATGTCTTATTTGGTCGTATTGTTTATTTCTTGTCAGGAGTATTTAAATCTCCAAAAAGCAAATTAAATATAGTATATGCCTTGTGAAGACAAACTGCCTTATGATATTTAACAGCCGAAAAATAAATTTTAGTTTATTTGCTAGTTTTGGAAAGATTTTAATCTGCTGAAACTTGCGTCTCCCCAATACGTTATACCAAACAGAACTTGGTATATCTATGCAACATTTGTTCTAAGCTGTTTGCCATCCTTCGCTGATTTATAATTTAAAAATCTGCACAAGATTATATAAAAATAAGAATATATCAAAATCAAGTAAAGCAAAACGTGTTCTCTAGGTGATGTTTATTTTAACTCATTTCTCTAGTGGTATAATTATGACAACTTTTAAATGTTGTGGAAAAAATACTCCGCAATTTTTGAAAAGTTCTGGAAATTTTGTTTAAACAGTCATTAGTTGTAAACTGCTTTCCTTATAAATACAACTTTGTACCTAGCACCTTTAGCTTAAAAAATCGATTTGTTTTGTGTTGCAAATATTTTTAATTTTAGCAATCAGTCCTCTTAAATTTTGTTTGTCGTACCTCTTTTATAGGGATTCCTAGTAACTACAATGTATCTTCGAAAACGTTGGAGGTTTATTTAATTCTCTTAGATTTCAAAGCTAAGACACCCTTTTCAGTCAGGAGACAACGCAGGAACAGCCAATCTGTATTCTATGAAATATGTATATAAAACAAGTCATTTAGTTAAATGTCAATTGAAACTGTAAAACTACTACCCTGCCACTTTCTGTGTTTATATAAGTTACTAGATTAAACGCTTTGAACTAGAAGTATACTTTTGAGTATAACTTTTTATGTGCTGGTCATTATAGTCGTTGAGAACAAGTAATCCAAAGATGACTGCAGTTTTATAATTTTTCTTCTAATATTTATAGGATGTTTTACTAACCCACAAAGGAACACGAAATTTCACAGAGACATGTTCCGTGTATATTAATCTCAGTAACCTTACCTTTCTTTCGTTTTTTATATTTACATTTATACTTTCTCTACTGCATATAGTTAATTAGAGGAAGTATTGTATTCCACCCAAAAATTCGATTGCGAGATTTCACCGGAAATATTGTTTTGAGGCACCCTGAATCCAAAAACAGCACTTGTCTTGTCTGTCTGTCAGTCTGTGGACAGCATAACTAAAAAGCAAAAAGTCGGTTGAAAACTAAAGTCGGTATTTACGTTTAACATCTTTTAAGGATGCGACAGGAAGATTTTGAAGAAAATTCCTCCACCCTAAACTACCCTTTACATGGAAAATGTTTCGAAAATTTTGATTTTCTCGATAATGGCTAACGATTTTGATTGAAGTGTCGTATGTTCAAGACATTTTTATAAGAAATGAAATATATATTTTGAATTTTCTGGCTATAACCTATGTAGCCTGCTTACTCTGGATGACTTTTAAATAACTTGTAAACCGTAAAAGATAGGCCAAAGCTTACTATACAGCAAATGTAGATCTCGTTAAAACATACAATTTATGTCCAAATGAACGGAATTTGAAAGCTTTAAAAGATTTGGCTATCGCTAAAGCTTGCTGTATTCTCATATTCCCCTTGTACCTACAAAACAATAAGCAATAAGATAGCTTCTGCAAATGTTTATCTCGGCTAACACGAAGATATGGGAACACGAGTTTGTAAGAATGGTTAGTACAAGAGTAGAGAAAGTCATGTGAGTGCAGCACATCATATTTTTACATATTTTACCATGTCCGGAAATGTGTATACTTGCTTGTTTTAGTGTATATCCGGTCAAGTCACACGACCCACTCTTCAAGATACACGATGTGCTGTTTAATCGAAATTCTGTTCCCAAATTGAAGTTTGTTCTAAAACTGTTTTAACCAGTTCATTTCCAAACTGTTTTCTAAAATATGTGACGAAGGAACGTAATGTGTTCGAAAGTCGAAAAACTATTTCAAAAAATTAATTTATATGATTTAATCGCCAAGATTTAAAGAATTGATTTTAAAAAGTTAAGAAAACTTGACTTGAAAATATGACACGACTTACTGTACAAACGCAGTCTGTAACACATACCGTTGGGGTCCTAAGATTGTAAACCTGCTTTTATAGGGTCTATATACCGGTCATATTGAAACCCAATTCACGTCACGATAACCTGCAAAGAATTTCTTTCAGTTACTTAGCCACACTTTCCAATGCAGCACGTTGCAAATTGGGTTGCTTTAAATATTGTGAGTTTCGTTCCCAACTCCTGAGTTCTAGGCATCTTCAATGTTTCAGCTGCACGGCGGGCCGATCTATAGCAAAGGCGAAAGCCTTAATGAAGGGGTGGCCCCTATACGCGCAAGGAAAAGCGAGTCTCTCCTGGCAATTCTGGCAATTGACAGCGTCGTTGAACAACAATTTTTTTTCCTACCAAATGCACATCGAATACTTATGTAAACACTACACATGAAAAAATTGGTGTAATTTTCAAAAAGTTATAAAATTAAACATCTGGAAAACTAGCAGAATAGTTTGTTCTTTCTGCATAGTATCAGTCACATAACTTTATTGTTATTGTTGTTGTTATTATTATTATTGATTATTATTATTATTATTGTTGTTGTTATTATTGTTATTATTATTATTATTATTATTATTATTATTATTATTATTATTATTATTATTATTATTATTATTATTATTATTATTATTATTATTATAGTTAAGTTTGTAATGT
The DNA here is from genome assembly GCA_030765045.1 of Tenodera sinensis. Taxonomy (NCBI): domain Eukaryota; kingdom Metazoa; phylum Arthropoda; class Insecta; order Mantodea; family Mantidae; genus Tenodera; species Tenodera sinensis. The sequence continues at coordinate 141,429,740 of CM060966.1, read as the reverse complement.
TGAGAAAAATAACACAAGTTGACTGCAAACACAAACAGCTGACTTGTCATTTGGCAGTGTAAGGAATTGCGTAAGCCCTGCTGTCTGTAACTATGCATTCGGATTCCTAAGATTGCAAACCTTTCAAAGAATCTTATATACTGCTCGCATTGAAGCCTAATTTACTACCCCTTCAGCTTATTGGGAATGCCTTTATGCTGTACATATAAAGTATAATTCTTCCAGAGACTAGTACAATTATTAATGACGAAAATAATATAAGGCTCAACAGTAGAAGAAATTATTAATCTTAAGGGGACACTCTGGTTCCAAAATGGCAAAAAATGCGATTTTTTTTCAGAAACCATTTTTTTTAAGAAATGTCTTCAACATGTCCAGAATATGGCCATTCAATATTATGTGTCAAATCCACCTGGAAATTGGTGTATTTCAAATTTATTTAGACTCTTGCAATATTTCCAGTAAGTGTGTTCCAAAACTTTAAATAGCTTTTTTGTGCTTTGGGGTAAACTTTTTGTCAGTAAATATTGATGGATAAAGTTGAAATTTTCAGGATATGTGGAAAATAACTTGTTAAAGAAAACTGTACATTGGTTTGTTGATCACCCTCATACATAAAGGTATATGCTTTTTTTCCTTTGTAATTATAAGTAATATTTCTTTTTATTCTATTCTAAATAGAAAAAATATTCATATTCCTAATAAATATTAATATTTTGGAAAACTAATGCACAGTTTTATTACATAGGCATAGAAAAACTAGCATACCAAATTTCAGACCTCTAATTTAATTCTAAACTGCAAAAAGTATACCTTGTATTACTGTTCAATTCTTTCCAAAAAAAAAAAAAAAATTAGTTTCAAAACTATTTAATATATAGCAATGAAACTTATACCAGCAGTATATCATGGCAGATGCAACTTAAACTAGAAATCTCATTAAAATTGGTTAATTATTGAAGAAAGTCCATTTGGTACCAGAGTGTCGCCAAAATTATTAACCTTAATACGAACTCGCCTTTATGATAATTTTCTCGAGGAGCTCCATGGAAAGGATAACGTTTTAAGTCAATTCAGGACATATTCAGTGAATGTATGGGTACCTAAAGCGAAATGTGCCATGAAGTCATTTGTGTAGATGTTTATCTTGATTAACATGATTTGCACAAGAAAATAAGTTTTACCAAGAACAATTTGTTGGAAAGGTATAAAACAAATGAAAACAATGTGAACGAAACGCACAAAGTGTTCTCTGCTTAAAACCCAACCACTGTGGGTATGCGCAGGTGCTCTTTATCATCCTGAAAATGATGGCCAGTCTCGTTTCGGAAATCCCGTATACCCCTGCAGCAAAATGCCTTCAGTTTCCCTCTTGTGTGCAGTTGCTTGTAAATTTGTGTGATCTCCACTCTCGGATACAAACTGTCAAGAGCAGCAGCTAGAAAGGCTACATATCCTTACAGATGAATAGCCGAGCTTGGCACTGCATTTAACAGTGCAGATGGCACTTTTATTTCAGGAGAGTTCAGTATTTCACCACCATGCGCCGTAGATGACGGATAGACTTGCTGGTTCAGCGCTTGGGTTCGACCCAGTCAAGAAATAATAACTTGACAAATGAACAACGAAGCGCGCACCATCCTTTATGCAGTTATGCCAGCTGGACGTTTCTGTCTGATGAACGGCGGAAGTGGATTATTTCTGGGCACTCTACACCTGGCATGTTTCCAAAATACTGAATTGCCACCTGATTTATTTTTGCAGACTTGTACACATTTTAAGTACAACATAGCTTAAGTTATGAGCTTGGGAATTACGGGAAAACACATCGCTTAAACCCTTTCTCTGCTAACGACAGATATATAGCTCAAAACACTGTCCTCTTAACATGGTTGTTATCTGCGATTTGCTATGTCATTTTCCCTCTACTTACTTCCTAGAACACAGGATATATGTGTGATCTAGTTTAAGCCTTTGTTCCTCTTTTTCTACTTCTGGCATATAATGGCTAGAGAAAGTAGTATTCCACAAAAAATTCGATTTCGAAGTTTTATCGAAAATATGTATTGTGTGCCATGCATCCAAAAGAAGCCTTTTTAGAAAAGTTACGCGTGCAACACATCTCAAAAGCCCCAGGTCGAATGAGTAATAAACTTGGTATTCGAGTTCAGTGTGTGTGTGTGTGTGTGTGTGTGTGTGTGTGTGTGTGTGTGTGTGTGTGTGTGTGTGTGTGTGTGTGTGTATTTTTAACGCTCGATTTTAGTACATGCGCCACAGTATGCGGTGACAGATGATACATGGAATGAAGATGGAGCACCGGTGTGAATGTATGTTCACCACAAATCCCACATGCCTGGGATCAAACCCGAACCGCTTTGGCGAGAGGCGAATGGTCTAATCACTTGTCCACGGCATCTTCCAACTATACTATACGAAGATACACGAAATCTTCCCCACCCAAATCTATCCTTTACTACGAAAAATGCTCTTTTTTCATGCTCTCAAACTCTGAACAAAAATATCATTTATATGCAATATTGATACGAAGAATACAATCTGTAATAATCTTCCTACGATGGTCCGTGAAGTCCCCTTCATACTGAGTAAATACTGCATACTTTTCTGTTTCTAAGAGACAAAAATGTTCGCCAGAATTGTTAGTATTTCCCGTGAGTTCGATATTTATATTTTTATTTTAATTACACTGCTACTCCTTGATCACAGTTTTTCGTAAATCTTAAAACTATTAATTTACTTCTTAAATGTTAAGCCATTTTAGATTGCTCACCTTTAAGCCCATTTGAATGTTAATTAAAGGTAGGGAAATGGTTATTTTTCAGTAAAAGTTAATGCAGTAGCAGTTAACGCATGGTTACAGTAACAAAATATTATTAAGACCTGTCTGATTTTTTCACATCAAGTCGTGATTCTTCATACCAAGTGTATCGGAAGAGAATAATCCCCTCCTGCTTTCTTTCCCTGCCGTGCTAACGCACTGAACAACAGATGGTTCCGTTGTAATGTGTGAGGCTCGTATCTGGGAGGTCCTGGGATCCATTCCCATCGGCCGCCCACGCTGACCTTGGCTTTTTCATGGTATTTCCTTCTGGGTAGGCAAATGCCGAGGGAATTTCCCATTTACCATGATTTCGTTCTACTATTTCCCTTTCATTCTGCTTCCTTCCCATATTTTGGGTGTGCTTCAAGTTTTCCTGACGTCTGGCAATGCCATTAAATGCGGCGATGCTAGCTCAAAGGAAAGAAGAGTACTCCTCGTATAGTTTCGGGTCGTTCAGCGCCCTTTCTGGGGACGGGTCTTCGAACCTGGAACTGTAAGGGACTTCTGCAAGTCTCTGTCCTGTCTGCCTGCAATCTCCTCTGGTTTCTTCACTCCAACCTTTCCTCAGAGGTGATTACCGGAATAGATCTCTCGTAGGTCGCAGTGCGCAAGGTATCTCCCTTTGTTGTATAGCCTATACATGTAAATTACTTAAGTTGTTTAAAGGATTTCCCACCTACTATCGCAGTAATAACTACCTTGTATTAGTTTCCATGATGCTAATGATTACAGTCCGAATTTTGATAGTCTAAAAATAATTAAAATTACCTTAAAAATCACTTAGTGACCTTAAATGTATTGAAGTGAACTAAAAGAATAGAGAATGACTTTAGAAAAACCTTTATTTGTTGAACTCCTTTCACATTTCACCAACACTTCATCGCTGGGTCCAGAATTGCAATTCGTTACAAACCACCATATGTAAGTTTTCAAAACTGAAGGAATGTATTGTCAACTATTTCGGACATACACATGAGAAACTTCTTTCAACATGAAAGAAGATACCAGGGCATGCTTAAAGCAACAGACTTTGGGGATTTTCAGCTCTTCTTCATCATCGAGGGAATATTTCTTACCAGACAGGGCATCAGCAGTCTTGCAAATGTGTATATCTGCTGTTCTTGTTCAGTAAATTTTCCATTTTAGCAAAGATTAGTTTGGCCATTTTACCTGCCACACCACTTAGATTGCTTGCAACCGATTTCACAAATTCTATTGGATATTCAAATCTGCGGAAATACTTGTTTTTGCTTCCGGCATGACCAAATACAAATACCGTGTCGGCCACTAGCTTCTGTTCTATGAAGACTGCATAGTAATAGTAGGCATGGTGTAGTAGTAGATTCGCTCCTCATTCCTTTATTAGAGGACAAGTCGTTTTGCAGAGATGTGAACCGTTTACTTGGACGAGTCCAAATGTTTAACAAATAAGCCGCATTCCAATAGATTTCCAAGGAATTTTGAGTTTTTGGAACTTGGTTCTACAAATATAAGAATGATGCAACCAAACTCGCGAAAAATGACAAGAAGTTGGGATTGGTCTTAACCCTCAGTTGGTCGCTAGAGACCCGAGAGACGTTTATTTAAACGGTGTAATTTGCAAACGAACGCACTTACGTAATTGCCTGACGAGGACATCTAACACAACGCTTTACTCTATTGTTTGCTGCAGTAACATCCTTATGTTTATTTCTTTAGCTTCAAGAATGACTAATTAGCAGTGGCGTGTCGCAAAGGTCAGCCATACCCTGCGCACCTACTCTCGTTACATATTGCTGACACTTCTTTTTCCTCGTGATATATTGATTTGCCATTGCAAGTAGTATGTTACTACTTCTCACAAGCAGGAGTAAAAGCTATGATGTACGAAATCCCAAGGGTTTGGAAGAAGTGCGTCATCTATCCTGTGATGATGATGATGATGATGATGATGATGATGATGATGATGCCTTTATCCGTGGATGACAACTTATAGAATCAGATGATTCCAATTCTGAAGATAGGTAATTTGAAAACGAGATCTTTAGATTCAAAAACTGATCATGAGAAAGAGGATGAAGGCAACCAATAATATGTATTTTATAGATATCATATGGTTGTCAAAGATATTATTGTTGTTGTTGTCACCGCGCCCGCCGCATCTGATTGCCTACACTGGGGAGGGGGGACCCAGCCAGTCACCTGCCTGGCCTAACGACCTGCCGCCGACAACAATAGGAGCGTACGAGACAATAGCTATTACATGGCGGTGCGGTTTCTGGACCGTTCCGCCACAGGCCGCCGACAACAATAGGAGCGTACGAGACAATAGCTATTACATGGCGGTGCGGTTTCTGGACCGTTCCGCCACAGGCACTCCCGAATATTTACCTCCAGAACTTGCCCTCTGTTTAAGGACCTATATAAGTCGCTGCCAAGCACCGGGCAAGAAGGAGAGAAAACAGACGTATGCGAAGCGTTGAGGAGTCGTGCCGACTAGCAGTTCAATCTGACAGTTCTAATTTGTGATTCGGCAGTTGCTCTGTTGTTCTGAGCTGGTGCAAAAGTAATCTGAGTGTAACGTTAGCACTACGCTAACTGACTAAAAGGCAATAAAGTGTGAATAGCACTAACTGGTGTCTTTCTCCATTTGTTACATTATTATTATTATTATTATTATTATTATTATTATTATTATTATTATTATTGTTGTTGTTGTTGTTGTTGACAAATACAAGTTATATACTTGAAGATCGCAATTTATTATTTTTCCATGTAGTGTAGTACATGTTATAATGTATACTCTATTCATACTGCATTCTATGTGCTTTTGATTTACCCAGTACGATGATGGTAAAACCCATGCATATTTAAGCTACAAGAAGCTAAATATGGGAATGAAGTGAAAATGAAGTTTAAAAAAATAAATGCAAGCATATAAGCACAAAATATAGCGCTGGCCTACAGGTCCCTCGGAACCAACGATGTTCTACCAGGGCGCACGCATAACGGAGTGTTAAAAATTACTTAAAGATGACACTCCAACTTTTTACTAATGCATAAATTATTGAAATAGTATAAAAGATATGCAATAAGAACAATAAATTTCTTTTCGTAATAAATAAATAATGATAGATGATAACAATCCCCACCTCGTTTGCAGATGACTCATTTCCGCTACCCCATTAGTTGGGGCGTGTGACTGTTGATGCGGAAGAGCAAAGGAAGACCACTTGATGACGCGATTCCCTAGCACTTGTTCAGTGTGACATGTGTAGGTACTTGCGCAGTTTGGCGACCGCAAGCCACGAAGCATAAAATGAATAGCGGCATTCGCCAAAATTCTTCTTGGGCGAGTTCCAGCTTCGACTTAAATTATATTTAATTTCCTTCGTTAATGTCACCGGTTAATCTCGGAGTTCCAGAAGGAAAAAATGACGTTCACAAAAGGGACAAAAGCCTCGGCAATGCATCACTTTCATACATATTTTGGTCTGGCAGCCCCATGTCATAAGACATAGGTTCATTCAGTTCAGTGCTATCCACAGAAACGTAATTTCAGAACGTAAAGTGTATGCCAAGTTTTATTGCGATTTATGGTTTATTTTCCCGTGTGGAATAGCTATTGCTATTGCCGTATTGCGACACAAATCATAATCTCTATTTGCTAGATCTTGTAATTATTTGATGGAGTTAATAGAAATTGCCGTGAAGGCTACCGGAAGCCTAGGACCTATCTGAAAGACTGTCGAATGAATTTGTGACATGTACAGGTATCCCAAAAAACACAGACAATGCTTAGTATGTTGTGCGGGACGGCAAATTAATCGCTTTTCAAGAAGGAATCCCTGTCTAGAAATGCACGGTTTGGATGCTGCAGCGCATCGAAGTATGAGATGGATGTGCGTTCACATTTCGTCAATAAATCCAACATGAGTAGCACATCGGGCTGTTTACATTACAAACAGGCTTTGAACTTTGTATTTCTTACGTCATTCAGAGACTGTATTGGTGGTGCTGAACCTCGTGTACATGGCCCAATATGTGCGGTTGGCTGAAGATTTTCGGTTGCTCTGTGACTCCGCTGACGTTACAGGAGTGCAATACACCACACTCTTCACACAAACCCACCGAAAACACTTGAGAGGTGTCAGATCTTGCGCCCGTGCTGGCCATGGAACTGGTCCACCTCTACCAATCCATCGATTTGGGCTTGCGACGTTAAGATGATTCAACACATTTATCTCAATGTGCTGGAGCTCATCGGCTGGTATGTATCGCATCGTTAACCACGTTACTGTACTGAAAACTACACAAGTAACGCAGTAGGATGCGCACCAAGGACTGTATGGAGTAATGTAGTGCATCGCAGGAATGTTATTAGGCTCAGATGTGTAAACATATAAAGAATTCATAGCATTATATACAAGAAATAAAAACAAATGACACTGTGGGGAGAAAATACCAGTGCAGTTGAAAACATTGTAGATATTGCTGCATTGAAACAAGTAACGAATTTCAGATATTTAGTGTGTCAAACCGAATGGCAGAAATGGCTTTAAAATCGAACCAAGTGGCTGAAATGTAGGCGTCTGATCTCCATTCGGAAGGTTGTGAGTTCGAATTTCGTATACCGACCAGTTTGACTAGGGTTTTTCATGGTTTTCTCCCACCCCCATTTGTCAGGCAGTTGCCATTCGATGCTTCAAAGTTCCACTATAGAAAAATAGGTAGAAATAATACAGTTGGTACAGGAACGCGATTATAAGGTCATTTGTCCATCATCACATTGACTACTTGTATATACCTACCTAGCTACCCACGAAGCAACATTCTTACGAATGGAATAATTGAATAACAGTAAGCTAGGTGGCACAGCACAATATCTGTCAAACAAACTGATACATGTGTGTCAAAGCACCTAACGGGTAGGGCCTTAGATTTTGAAGCAACGTTAAACAATTCCAAAAGAAATCTCATTCCAATAAATGCAATTGTATACATTCACGCAAAATATAAGAATAAACCAGCACGAAAAGATACTAGAGTTAAATGTTATAAAACATGAGTTCCAATAGCCGGTGCATTATATTGGTGAAACTGCTTACTGGGCGAACTGCCAAAGAAGTCATTAGCCGGTAAGATGAATGTTCGTGCGATGAATTTACTGCAATAGCGTACGTAACACCTCCAGAAATATCTCTCGAGTGGTTTTATGGCCACACAGTTCCATCTGGCCTGCCGTTATGGTGCTCTTGTGATAGAGCAATGGCAAGAATATTCTTTTTAAGCCATAATGTGTCACGGAGGTGACCCAGAAAAATGTACCTGGTCAATGATATACTTGGCAAGTCAGCACCGATCAGTGTAACGGTTGGTGGTTGGTTTCTGATGGATGCCACATCTTTGAAGTTCAACTCTCGAGTGCAGTGGGTCACAATATTCAAATGATGTATCGTTGTAAACACTCACCCAATTTGGAGAATATGTTTTAATAGATGGCCATGTCCGGACTGTAAGATAGGCATGAAAGTATTTCCCCAGTTGTAATTCAGGGGTGCAGCACAGTTGTTGAAAGAAAGAGGGAAGACAACCTTTCCCTCCGTAGTACACCCAGAGATTACAGCGCTAATATCGAGTTTTCGGATTTATTCGGCCTTTACTGCCAGCCAGTTTAAATGAATGATGTCATTATTAGTTCAGCAATCCCATTGTCTCAAAGGAGAGGTGCGGAAGTGAATCTCGAACTCCATGCGTTGGTTGTTGTTGTAGTGTTTAACGCCCGCTTTTACTACTACGGCACCGCAGGCGGTGACACTGATGATACATGAAGATGGAGCACCGGTGGAATGAGATGGCGGGGGAAACCGGAGTACCCGGAGAAAACCCGCCCTGACGCCGCTTCGTCCACCACGAATACCACATGCGGGTCCCTGGGATCGAACCCGGGCCGCCTAGGTGGTAGGCGAGCGCGCTAACCGCTCGGCCACGGCGTTGGTAAACGACTTAATCTGTGTTGCCAACTCGGGGAATGAAAGGGCGCCGAATTGCGCCTGTAATATTATAGAATTAAGTTCGATGTGATGGCAGTCACACGCTTTTTTACACAGCCTACATTTACAGTCCATATCTGGTTCGTGGCGGTTCTTGATCTTGGATATCAGGTGGTGGAATCCGTGGACTGGCCAACCTGGTGATAACGTGCCTCATTTCAGGACTTCGATTGCTTGTAGGGTTGACCTTCGTTTTCTGAACCCAAATTGGGTTTCTGGTTGGCGCTCGTCTATTTCTTCGCTTAACCTTCTTGTTATTACTTTGGTGAAAATTTGAATGGCAGTTTTCCAGAGCGCTGCCTCTGTATTTCTTGGGGTCTTTGGGGTCCCTTTGTATAATGCCTTCATTATTGGTTTGCTCCACTGTTCGGCGACGGAGGCAGTTTCTATGCATTTGTTAAACAGGTTAATTGCTGGGTCCATGCTCTTGGAGTTATCCTGTAGTCCCGGACCTCCAAGCACCAGAAAAGCACTAGAGGTAACAAGCACGGTAAGAATTCGATATCTCTCCTGTCATACAAAGTATTTTGACAAAGTAGGGAATCTATATAAAATTGTATGACATTTGAAATCTGCAAGGTGAAATATTTAAAACGGCTCTTCACTTCTGGGGAGTCCCTGCAGTGCGTGGTAGCTCGTGAGACAAAACGAGCAATTCCATTGGCTGCGCAGTGGCAACTCTTCACCTGAAAGGCTGATGATGGGGAAAGTTGCGCAATACATGTGTGCGCAGAAGTCACAAACGTACCTTATTTGATCACATCTAATATGTTCTTAGTCAGGAAAGCGGGACCGGCCATGAAATCATGCTATGGTTATAGTTATCGTAGGTTTATAAGCAATACACATGGGGGCGACCTTTAAAGATTTCTATAAACACTGATTAATTATTGTTTTCACTTTCTTGCCCTGTCAACTGAATTAGTTTATTTGATATCTTTTATTTTCAAAACCCGGATTAAGCCCTAATTATTTGGGAAAACACCAAATTTTCACCATGGCGCTAACTACATAAATCTGACACCAGATATATTTAAAAAGCCCCAGATCTGGTGCCAAAAGCACTAAATGAGCATAATGTACTGCGGCGGTTTAACATTTTTTTCCATTTGGACATTTTGTGCGTCCTTTGCACGCGAGATGGAAGTGACTGATCACAAAATTTGTATGATTGAATGCTAGTTCGAAGTATCGCATCAATACGATATTCATTAAAAGTTCACCCAATCGGTTAAACATTGTACGGCTATCTAGCTATAACGTATAGAGTAACACTACAATGAAGAACAGGAACAAAATGGGGACTTGCTATAAGTATAAAGGTTTTGTTTTATTGTGTATCGTACATGAAACCAAGTCCATGTTACTTCAGCCCATTTCTTGGCGTACATTCATCATGAATAATATAGAATAGGAATATTTTAAAATAAGGACTGTATTATACAATTTCATAGGATTCCTACACATTCTTTATTGCTGATAAGTCTGTGTTCCCATGACTTAGAAAAACACTGCATATTAGTTGCAATACGTTGAGGAAATTTAAAATATATGAAAGTGAGTATTTACGAGGGTTGTTGGGAAATTATTTACAATAATATTTTTTGTAACTTATTCAATAAAAATGATTCAATGTACAATAGATGTCTCAATATACTCCTCACCACCGTCAATACAGCTGCCATCTTGCTGGGAACTTCATTATTGCGTCAGGCAATCATTGTTTGGGGGTACTACGCACCCATTCGTGAACAACTTCCTACAGCTCCTTACTGTTGCCGAAATTTTACCTTGCAACGCGCCCTCCATGTTATCGAACAAAGCTGATGTATGGTAGTGATTGGTCCCCGGTTCCTCCAGAAAATCTGGATCTTCATTCTCCATTTCGAGTAGTCGATAACAGACTTCAACTTTGCTCTCCTTTGAGGCCTGTGTTAAGTCCCGTGGAATGGAATGTGCATTCACCTTTTTAACACTTTTTTGACTCCTTCCTTCCACAAAAAACATGGAGTCCATCTTTGTCCATGATGGTCACCTTCCATCTTGTCAACAAACAAGCGCCGTTCTTTCACTATACTCTCTTTACAGCTGCCATTTAGTTTTAGTGTCTGTGTGGTGCCTAGCAGCAGTTCGTCGACCGTTCCGTACATGGGGCGTATTTTTACTTTCTCTGCTACCTATGTATAATAAGTAGAGGAAATATTATATTTCACCCAAAAATTCTATGTCAAGATTTCAGCGGAAATATGGTTTGAATAAAAAAAAAAAATTCCGTGCGCGCGTGCGTCATCTGTGTCTGTCCGTCTGTGGACAGCATAACTCAAAAATGAAAAGTCGGTTAGAAACCACAGTTGGTATTTAGGTTTAATATCTTTTAAGGATGCGACACGAAGATTTTGAAGAAAATTTCTCCACCCTTGAACTACCCTTTACATGGAAAATTTTGCGGAAATTTTGATTTTCCCGAAAATGACTCTTAACGATTTTGATTAATTACTATTGATGACTTTTGAATAATTGTAAACCGTAAGAGACCAACTCTTACTGTACAAATAACGTAGATCTGACTAAAACACACAATTTAAGTCCAAATAAATGTTTTGTAGAGTGAATTATTTCGGAGAAATTCCTTGTTATTTGTGAGTTTTGGAATAGGTACTTGAACTTTCTTCAAATGGAACATCATTATTCATTTCTTTTTATCTTAGCCGTGCGGATAGAACGGAATCTCAAAGCTTTAAAAGATTTGATGATCGCTCAAAGCCTACTGTATTTCCATATTCCCCTTGTACCTACAAGGAAATAAGCAATAAGATAATTTCTGCAAATGTTTATCTCAACTAATGCGAAGAAGATATAGGAATAAGATTTTATAAGAATGGTTAGTACAAGGGTAGAGAAAGTCATGTGAGTGCAACACATCAGATGTTTTAAACAACGCAATTATAAGTCATTTCGAACGCTCCTGGTATAAAACATCTAACGCTGCATGAAATGTTCTTAGATGTACGTTGTATATGTTAATAAGTTTTATATTTTTTCTGCAACAAGTTTTTGTATATTTTTAGTAATTTTAGGTATATAAAATTCAGTGAGATTGAAGCATTCAAGATACATTTTTTGTATCTCAGACATACAAAGCTTTATTCAAAACCATAACAGTTTTGAGACAAAGTAAATTGTTTCAATTATTTAGGTAAAGGCTTCCTGGTATGGGGAGGATTCCATTTAAGTCTTTGCTGAGCATCCCTAAAGGGCGCCAGACTTAACCGTAAATAGGTATTTTATTCAGCATTTCGTTTTTGAGTTATGTTGTTCGTATGTCTGGGCGCTGATCGTATTCTAAGTTTTTAGAAGCTCAGATAATCTCAGAACGTTTATTTCTGGAACCTCTTTGTCGACGTTTTATGTCGGCTTAGTACTTTCTCTGGCTACCGTAGGAAAGTGGTAGATGGAGTAATTATTGTTGGATGCTAATGGAAATTAGAATGTGCTTATCGCTTGGGAATCAGATTTGGAATCATTGCTTGAGGATTTTTCTGCAATGTTTCATCGTCCTGCAGAGTACAAATAGCGAAATATATAAAGTTTTCTTTGTAACGGTGCAAATGAACCCATTTAGCACGTGAGCAAATGCGAGAGAATCGTCAAGATCTGAGAAAGATGTAAGTTTGTCACGGTAGCGATAGTAATTTTTTTCGGTGTAACCTAATTGTGCTTGTTGACGCTGGCGGCCATTTTTCGCCTTGTGAAGGTTAATGATATTTGTAACTCTTACATTGTTGCCTAAGACTGCCAGCAAACACCCCCGCCGGTCTTGGCAGGACACCGAGCCAGAATTAGGACTCTGAAAGAACTTCTTGTTGTACGGTTACGTGACAGAAATGTGTAATGCCTCATAACTTTAATTCCAATAACTGTAATTCTGTGTTCTTAACTGCTCAGGGCAGTTAAGTTTTCTTATGTGAAACAGACAGTAGAATCAAAACATTACTCATTTTAAAAATAATACTGCAGCTTATTTTCTTAGCATATCGCATTCAGAATTTTCGGAGAGGAAAATGAGCAATTGACCACGTATCTAAAGTAATTTTATAGCGAAACAGCACGATGCGATCACCGTAACTTTAGTACACTGACATAGCGCACAAGAGCGTATTTTCCAAGAGCGCAAACACGGACGTGCGGGGACTGAACCGGCCGGGGGCCCTTAAGGCCCAGGGATGCCACTAGAAAGCAGGTCTGTCAGCAGTCCTACCAACGCCAGGAAGAAATACTTCTAACACAATACACCGAATGCCTTCGCCTGGCCCTACTGATCATAGGAAATGATGGGGACAAGAAATGATTTGACAGGAAATTCGTGGTAGATGAGGAACCGACGCAGGGAAATCACGGGGAAAAAACACATGGCCAGTGACCGGCCCGGGGGAAATGGGTCCTGGAATCCCCTGAATGCGAGTCTCACTTTTCTCTCTATATAATATTATATAGCATGTCTACCCTAGAGATAAGCTGGAGAGCTTTTGTTTCGCTAATTGCACCCTATCCATTCCATTGTCACCATGCTTACGTCAGCTATACCGAGCTTCGCCCATACGTTAATCAGGGATTATACGTATGTCCGCCGGAAACAAATAATTTGTGTCAAATATTTGGAGCCATCTAGCTAACGAATGGATATAAATGGTTTATTATTTCACTAATTGTCGCGCAGGCATTGTGTGAAAAATGTTGTAATGCATTTCTACCTTAATTTGCGTAAGTTTAGTCACAGTAATGTTAAAATGTCATGCAAAATTTAATTTCTAAGGAAGATTTAGCAACGTTACGTTAACATTAAATTGTGACTAAATTAATTTGTATTAAGGTATAAATACATTACAGCATTTTTATTGACAATAATTGGACATATTTGTTACACTCATCATGTAAAATCCTTGCTTATTGTACGCCCGAAGCAGTACCTTCTACCCTGTATGAATGAATTAATGAATGAATGAACGGATGGTTTATTTGTACATACTTTTACAAAATTTCAATTTGTCTGTCTTACATTATATACATTTTATTTACTAACGGTGCTACCTCGGCTTTCATGGCACCCTGGCCTTTTGTTCTGTCGGATGACTTTACTTTCCCTTTCCTTTTTTACATTCTTCACATTCCTTTCCCATTTTTATTTTGCTTTCTGTAAAAAGTCGGCTATACCTTCGATCTTTCTTTCTTCTTTTCCTGTTTATATATGTATCAATATTATATTCCTCTCCACTTTTTCCCATTTCTCTCCCAGACATTTTCTCTCCACAGTGCTAACTTTTTACATTCTGTTATATAATGTACCACAGTTTCTCACCATACAATTCATATATTGCTTTTTCGCTACCTCTTAGCTCACAGCTGTCGACGGGCCCTTAAACCCTAATCACTCACTCACTCTTAGCTCACTTACCATAAGTATTGTGCATGTTCTTATTCAAGCTAACCTTCTCTTCCTTCTACAGTAATCTACATTGGTTCTCGTTCCCAATTTCTTTTCACTTTTTTGTAAAATTGTAATGACTTCTTATTTCATAAACTTCCTCAAATCTTCTGCCTTTCCATGTCTTCTATTCCCGTCCTTAACAATTTACCCACATCACTTGCATTCCTTTCTTCTAGCCTTCATATGTCGCCCATTCCTATTTTTCCCACAATTCTTCCTATCCTGCCCACCAGCTGTTTGCGCTCTCTAGACTTTTTTTGCTGCTTCATACATAATTTCAGGATTTCCCCTTCTTCTTCGGTCAAGCATATATACCAACTTGTATTATTCTTTCCAATATAATATGCCATCTGTAAAATGGATGCAGTAAGAACTTCGCTGTAAAATACATTATTCATGCAGAACAGCGAATTAAGGTTAAACATTTACATTTAGAGCGGATAATGCGGTGGTTTTATTCGGTAGTCTGGGAGTAGGTATATCGCTAGAAGGCGGTGTTGGAGTAAAATTGTGTGATTCGGGACGCTGATATGACTCATACACATCGACTGCGTCATACGAGAGAGCTGTAAGTTATCTACCTAGGCTACACGCGAACCTTTCCAGCATTTCATGAATCACGCCAACATTTTAAGACCCAACTCCCTCGCATGCATTAACTTTTAGCTAGTTTGTTTCATTTTTACTAGGTACCTTCTTAATTTGGATTCACATGCTACAATAAGAGGTCCATGTACCCCTAAAGTAAGTTGGATCTAAGCTACGTAAATGGCATGCCCAAACTTCAGTAACTCCGTAAACACATATTTTATGTAGTGGTGGTTCTGTAAGTCATCAGATTTCATTAAAAGTAAAAAAAGAAAAATGCATATTATTATTATTATTATTATTATTATTATTATTATTATTATTATTATTATTATTATTATTAGTGTCACCGCGCCCGCCGCATCTAATTGCCGACAACAGCAGGCACCCATCGCATTATTGTCGGCACTACCGCAAAGGAGCCGAAGGAAAGAGACAGAGAATGGCCGCATTGTTGGGGCGCTTGCCGAAAGAGAGAAAAGGATAGAGACTTCAAGAATCTTCCGCTTTGTATTTCACCACAATAACTGAACTTTCCAGAATAGTGCCTGGGAGATATAAATAGCGGTAAAGTGCGACAGAACCGTTGAGTAGTCGTGCCGACGGAGTAGTCAGACGTATGTGAAGCGTTGAGTAGTCGTGCCGACTGAAAGAAGAGACGTATGTGAAGCGTTGAGTAGTCGTGCCGACGGAGTAGTCAGACGTATGTGAAGCGATGAGGAGTCGTGCCGACGGAGAAGGGACAGTTCTTTGTGTTACGAATTCGGAGCCGTGCTGTTGGAGAATCGGAAAAGACTTTCTTGCTGTTGCAACGAGTGTACAAAGTTACTGTTTACGGAAATAAAAGTGTTTCTTTATCTCGACTACATCTGTCTTCTTTACTTTACACCCCAACCAAAGTCACATATTACATATTCACATATTGAATATTATTGAATATTATTACTATAACAATTTGCAGTCGTATCAGCATCGCCAATGTGCAGGAATTTTGCCCCACAGTTCTTTGCATAGATACCATTAATCCATTGGCATGAAGATGTCACATTTAAATACACTTAAACGCCTCCATCCTGGACCGAGTTTGAGTTCTCAACAATGAAGATCTTTCATTAACAGTCCAAAGGGGGTGACTGCATCTTATGTAACTAAGTTATCTCGACTTCGTGTTTCAAATTGCTCAACTCAAGTTCCAAAGTTTAATTACATTAGCAGTTATAGTTTGTAATATTGTGTACAAGTTCTACTCGTACATATCGACAGTGATTTACATCTATATTTTTTGTAAAATTTATAATGAATACCTTCTGCTTTGAAAAAAGAATGAGGCTACTTTGCTATCCCCGTTGCAGTGAATTAATATTTCTCTGAACTTCCGATTGAATATTTTATCTGAAGCAAAATCAGAACTATTTTTCGTTAGAAGCGGCCATAATGTTCGGTATGCAGAGAATTGAAACATTTAATGTGCTGAACCTGACAGTGAACGATGTTTGCAGATTTTCCTCCGAATAAGGCATCGAAAAATTTTAAAGGATGTTTCTCTAAATGGAGATGACTATAATTTTCATTTCTTTAATTCACGAATGCTTAAGGAACTGATATCACTTGGTTGATCAGCTATTGATTCTTTGCTGATTTCACTACATCATACCGATCTGTTGAGAAGACTTCTGCGATTAGATGAGTAGGCGGTTGCATTGATGTGCAGGTCATCAATGTAGCCGATTATTCGTCGTCACCACTATAGGTCGAATATTGACCTCTGTTTTGTTTTCTTCCAATTATTGTTACTGCCACGTTATGTCCATTCAAAGGCAAGTGAAAGAAATGTATTTCAAATTGCCTAGGGATTTAGTTCACGCTACTTCTCGGTCCATTCATTCTCTTTCTTTTCTTTTTTCTTTTGACACTAAAAATTTCAAATTTGTTATACGGAGGATATAGGAAGTACGTAGAGAAGGCATAGCTATAATAAAAACCAACAGTAGCGGCATATTCCACCATACGTACCCCTCTATATTGTGGCAGAAAGGAGTGGCATTGATCATCTCAAGTGAAGTTAAAAAAACATCGAAGAGACAATAGGAATAAACGAAGGATTAACCCTAGTAAAACTTAAGTTCGGACAAACAATGGCGGTTATACAAGCACGCACACCCACGCACAACAGGTGAACTATACACAAGATAGAGGACATGTTACACGCACTCAGATCCCATATAAACTTTGTATTGGGAGACTTTATTAGCAAGGTTGGTGAAAAAAACCAATGTCACGAATCAGCATGGGCAGCAAACTAATACACTTAGCTCACACTAACAAAACAAGGATCACCATCACGGCCTTCAACAAACCCATGAAAAGAAATGGACAAGGTGCAGTCCGGATGGAAACACAAAGAACGAAATTGACTGCATCTTAAGCAACAACTTAACCATGGAGTCAGACGTGAGCGTTATATAAAGCCTGTGAAGTTTGACACAGACTACAGAATGGTCACGGCGTGTTAGTATAGATAGCAAATAAGAAGTAAACAGTGTTTACTTTTCAGGGAATTTATACAAAGCCTATACTCGAAAACAGAAGACAGCATAGCAAAGGAAGCAATTCCCAAGGAAAGAACCCTTTAAAATACTCGAGATTACCTGAAGAAACAATTACTGGTAAAAGAGAGAGAAGCTAATGAAGAAACTCCCGAAGGTTAACTAGAGTGCAACAAAATTAATAAGCTTTCAAAGCGAGCTATAAGAAAAGACAAAAAATACTCAGCTTAGTGAGCATAATGAACTCTACAAAATCAGGTAAAACAATCCGGAAAGAAACTAGCTATGGTAAATGATGGAAGAAAAACGTAAGTCCAGATCAAGCGCATCACTAAATAACCGGAACATGGGCTACTGAGTTTCACGGGAAATTGTACACAAGCGCAGTTTCGAACAAGAAAGACTAATTGGGGCAATACATAAATACCTCATTTGAAGACGAGGAAGCCATTCCTTCATTCTTGACATCCAAAATAGAAGCAGCAGTTAAAAATCTGAAAAACGGAGGAGCCCGGGTGAAGATGACATTTTCAATGAATACCTTAAAATTGACGTAGAACTAACAAAGAAACTGGTACTTCTTTTCAACAAGATAATAGAATCTGAGGGGTTGCCACAATTATGCCTCTCCAGGACCATCATACTGCTTCATGGAAAAGATTCCAGAGATGAAATAAGCAACCACCGTCCAATAAGCTTAATGACTAATTGTACAAATTGTTCTCAGTGGTAATTACCAGTCGACGATAGAAGAAAACCAAGCTGGATTTCGAAGGGGTTACCCTACTATGCGCCATTTTCAAGTGCTGGCACAGTTAATAGAGCGAGCGAATAAATTGTACCTGAATGTATATAATATTTGTTGACTTTGCAAAGACATTCAACTCCGAAGAGCACGTATGTTCTACAAGCCCTTCAGCGTCAAGGCGCAAATCAAACTACATCAGGCTTGCAGGTAAACTATACCTATCAATGTAATAAGGCGAAAATCAAAATGGAAGACAGCAGAAGTCCCACTGCTAAAAGGAGTA
Organism: Tenodera sinensis; assembly: GCA_030765045.1. Taxonomy (NCBI): domain Eukaryota; kingdom Metazoa; phylum Arthropoda; class Insecta; order Mantodea; family Mantidae; genus Tenodera; species Tenodera sinensis. The sequence goes on along the minus strand of CM060966.1, from coordinate 141,411,219 downwards.
AGCTAGGAAACCCGATATCTACGAAAGTATTCAAATCCGTAATGGAGGAAGGTTTCTGCAGAATGAAAGACCATTGTGGAATAAGTACTAATGGAAGTAAGCCTTTAAACCTTTGTTTCGCAGATGGCATTGCTCTTATGACTAGACCAAACAATTTCGTTCAACCATCAAATCCAGAGAGAAATATAATAGTCACGCTGTCAAGGAAGAAATTCTGGAGTCTTAAAGTTTATCTTACGGGCAAATAAATAAATTAATATTCAGACCAAGAGAGCCAACACCTGTGTACTGCCAGCATTGCTTTGCGAAGCCCAGACAAAGTCACTATTCAGAAAATTGATTACTATACTACAAGTCAAGACATCCTGACAGCAACTTATACAAAATAGATATAAAGAGGATACATTCAGAATGGACAGCAGTGATTGTGTGCGAAGCTCGACTTGGACGTAGGAATGTAGAGAGCCCAAAAAAAAGAAAAAAAAGAAAAAAAGCAAAAAAAAAAAAAAAAAAAAGCGTTGGTGTGAGGTTTTTAAGTTCATATAGGGAATTCGGGGTTAGAACAATCTCTGAAAGTCAAGAAGTGGAAAGAAGTTAGAAATATAGAGAGACCAGAATGTTCCGGAATCGGCTGGCGGAGGCATTCTTTGTAAACGACACTAGCTGGAGGCCCTTGCCCACATTGGGGTGTATTAGGTAATCGTCAATAATTATAAATAAAACATCTGTGACCAGTGCGGGGGAAGGAAGTCGGAATATCAGATAAAACCGACAGCCGAAACAAATTGATTCCAATATGCTACTTAGTGACGTGCCAGTTGAAGAAGAAACAGGCAGACCAAGGCTGGTTTGTCAGTAATATCTGCGAGGAGACTGTTGTAAGAAATTTGGAATGTGGAGATACCATTAACAGTAATGATGAAAATGTGTTAAAGAGGCGCTAGAGGTCCCAATGATCAGTGATGCTGTCCTCTAAACACAGGTAGCATATCTACGTGAGGAATTTCACTTGGTTGTATTCAATTGCTGAAGCATCCGAACTACAATGGGCAGAGCGACAAAGCATGCTCAATTGAAATTCCTAATGTCTACAAATTTCAATTAATTTAGTTAACATATTATCATAGAGTTGTTCAACATAATTACAGCACAGAATAAAATGCTTGTGGTTTCAGATATATACCTAACTTTTCAGGAAGATACTATTAAAAATGAAAATAGTTCCATGTGGAATGCTACAGGTATTCTCAAATTGTTCATAGAATATATTACCTTTTGTATAACCTAGAATTGTTATAGGAGAAAAGCAATAAAATAAGTACAAATTATAATTTTTTGAAAACCTAAAAGAAATTGAATGAATATTATACAAGTGAGCATTTTAAAGTGACAAAAGCGAAAGAAAATAAGATTACTTACAAAAAATCAATTAAAATTTCACACGCTGTTTGCCCTCACCTACGCATGCCCATTTAAACGTTGGGTTTGAGCATTTAACGATCAGAAAGGCAAAACCACAATCGAATCGTAATTCTGTTTTTGAGGATTCTTGCAACGAACATTTTAAAAAAATCCAAATTTAGAGCATTCAGTATCTGCCACCCAGCCGCTGCGTTCCCCACCTGTGCTCCCTACAGGCGTCATTGGTGGGTTGCAGTACTAGAGGGTGGGACGTGGTCAGTGCCCCGAGCCCTTCCGACCAGTTATGCGGCCTTCGCAACCTGGGGCCGCTACTTCTCGATCAAGTAGCACCTCAGTTGCCCCCCCCCCTAACGAGGCTGAGTGCACCCTGTGCCAGACCTCCTAGCAGGGTAAAAATCCCTATGCTGGTACCGGGATCGAACCCAGCTCCGCGCCAACTGCGCAACGGAGGTGGTCATTCAGTGTCTAGTACTCTTAAATTTTATTTTTGAATCCAAATGCACTGAGAAGCAAACTGCTTGAAGAAGTGCAAAGCATTGTAATTTGAGGTCCAACTCTAAGACTCACCGAATGATTCGCAGCCATCTGTCGACTGATGGCTCTTATCTCGAAGACAGATGGCTCACAGTGTCGTCTGGACGCGGGTTTGCAATCAAGATTTCAAACTTATGGTGAAAAGAGATAATTTAGGTCGGAAGAAACTTTGCTTTAGATTCAAAATATTCGGATTACTACAAGAAATCATTAAGTGACACCTTTTTGCGAATTGTGAAACTGGACAACAATAGCAATAATAATAATAATAATAATAATAATAATAATAATAATAATAATAATAATACACCAAAGTTTATTTGCATTCTTCAGAAGGAAAACGTCACAGTAAGAAAAGTGACTGAAACGAAAGTGCTGAACTGATTGGTGTGTGATATTGGTGTTTTATCCGATAGTATATGAAAGCGGCATTTGCGTCAAGTTTTTGTAGTGATTATATTATTTACCGAGTTCAGAATCTAGCACATGTGCTTTCCTTCACCGAAGATGTGGTGCTTTTCGTTCACCTTTCGTTCATATCTACGAAAGCAGCTCCAGCATGTTCTTAATCAGCCATGGGATAAGGTTCGTTTGCTCGATGTCGTGCACCGTCTTTACAATTCGTATTATACAGAATCTTCGTGGTCGCAATATGGGGAATTGCTGGCCCTGCATTGCGCTGTTTACTACTGGTTTTGTTCCCTTCCACTTTCCCTCCTCTCCGCGTGCCACTTGTCAGTTGCGCGAAGCTTGTGCTGTACACAGGTTGTTACGTTGTGAGACCACGTGTTAGTGTTAGTGCACTGTAATGTGTTAGTATTGTTATAATTCCAAAATACCCGTACACTTTAACACATAGAATCTTCGTGTACGATTCCTATGTGACAAACTATTGTAAAGAAGTGAGCAGCGATCTAAAGACAAAATTCCTGCTGTTCGTGCGGTTCATATAGAAACGGTTCATAGTCTTGGGAATAGTTTTAGGGAAACGGGATCTCTTTTAATAAGAAACCGAAAGTTAGTCACCAGGTTCTTACATAGGAAAACCTCGACATCAAAGAAAAATTGGTTCGAAGTCAAAAAAAAAAAATCTGAGAAACCTTGTACAGGATTGAGGAATTTTGTAAACCCTAAAAAAATAACTGCAGTTCATAAATTGAACTGTAAAGTTAATTCCTGCAATTGGGTGCTGGATAATGTTAATGGTCGCTTTATTGAGCCCATTTTAATGTTTTTTATTGAATAGGTATAGTTTTACTTGCATGGCCGTAAAAACCTAATGAGTGTTGATCCAAATTTTATTAAAAGGTGTAAGATGTGTGGTAGTACAAAGGCTTAATTTCCAAAAATCTGTACAACAAATATATGTGGTTATTGTAGCTATAATTTGCTTGAGAAGTCTATGCCTGAATTTAAGGAATATGAATGTGTGACTCCATAGGCAAGCATGTGCTTACCGGTGCCAAGAAAATTCCCTGCCACGCGTCTAAACGAAGGCTCTGCAAATATACCGTATTACATTTAATACATTCGAAGCGAACATACAACTTGGAGTGTGCATGCAGTGAATTGAGAGGTTGGGCACATATTTCCAAGAACCAAAATGCACTAGAACGATCTACCACTCCACTTACATGGGATGGTGAGCAGTGCACATACATTCCCAAGAAGCAATTGAAGGTATAATTTTGAAATAACTTGTATATCTCGGATATCACAATATGGTTGGTTTTAGTACATTTCAATTATGATAATGAAATTCAGCCATTCCTATTGTAGATTTTCTTGAACACCTGCAAACTACTTTAAAAAGTTGAGAATAAGGATATCGTATTCACAGGGGAAAAAATTTGGTGCTCACGAGCCATCCACAAACAAATTTTGCATTGCATGTTCGGTTCGCATAAGGATACACACCTTAACAAGGACAAATTTTTTAGAAAAACGTAAAAAGACCTCAAAATGTTTCAAAATTTAACTTCTTCACATGTGTTCTTACTGCTTCAGATTTGAAGTCAGTACCAAACTGACTGCCTTGATTCTTCAACTTTTTGTCACATTTTTGTTTCTCTGTGGCAACAGTTTCCAAGATGTTCTTTAAGATACATCAAGCTACATCCCCAATATGCCAGCTAAATATAAGTTTTCGAAAGAATGAAAGTTATAAATAATGAAAGTTAACCCATCAGCGTTTGCATCAAAAGTTCGATGTGGCGATTAAGTTTGACATTTTCAGATTACCTACTGACTGGTAATACAGATATATATTTATTTATGTGTTCACTAAGGCCAAGGTCAGAAGGGCTTAAGGGCTTGTCTTGTTCTCTTATTAGTAACAAAAATTACCAGATTGGCAGCTTTGTTAGTAGTAGTTGGTTGCTGTTTTAGAAGTGTCCTCTGGTGTTATAGCAGAAGGCCTCCAGGGGTCCAATATTTGCTAAGGGGGCCTAACGACTAAAACTTAACACTTGAATAACAGTAGTTCAGCTTGAAGACAGCAGAAATCACCCATTGATAAACATGAATGCTGTGAAGATTTTTGTTATGCGAATTCGGTTTCGGGTGATCCATTCAGCCCGGTTTGAACTCGTTTTGAGATACATTGTGTTTTTTTATTTTATTTTATTTTATTCTTTTCCGTGGCTTTAGGAAGGGTTTAACCCACAACTGCCTCTCCCTTCGCTGTCCCACTGCTGAACAGGAAGCGTAAAAGCCTCATTATACTTATTGGCAGAAGAAATGCACCAGCTGTTGGAAGGAAGCATATCAACAAAGCGAACGAAAACAGTGCAGTCTATCGGAAGTAAGCTGAAGCATTGCAGCCAACCAGTCATTTCTTTAACTTGCTCTCAATCTAATGAAGCGTTAGCATAATTTAGACAGACAGTAATCTCGTGTTTGATGGAATGAAATGCCGTGGAAAATATAATGAAAAGGAGGAAAAAGATGTTCCATATGTCCGGTTTGCAGACGTTGGCCCTGGTTGGACAGAGTGGGTGTACGAGTGCAAGGCGCACGTCAGACCAGGCCGAAAAGCCAAGCCCCAAAATAGCTATGGAGGCCCCCAGCCATAGGAAGGCAGTAGTCGAGGAATCGAGGTGTCGTGTAGCCGAATCGCTCTGTTCACGGTGCTTTTGACAATGGTGCATGCGTGTGCTTTAGTGCTCCATCATATGATAATATTTACAGACCAAGGAACTGACAGTAAGGACTTTTGACCTGCATATCCAAGTGCTGTAATTTCATTTGGTGGCAGAGAAGTGTAGTTCATAACCTGAGTCGCCTTTTTTTTTCCCCCAGCGTCAAATTCAGCTCCAGAAATTAACAACTGCATTTTAATGCAGTGCATAAGTGCATTATATGTCACCTCTGCCATCTAGGAAATTCACAGCTCTTGTGTACGTGCAAGAAAATGGTGACAGAAGTGGGCTGAATCAGGCGAACTTAATGCTAATTTATTGAAGCCCTATTCTCAATGTTTATCAAATGAAATGAGCTATCATGCTTCAAGGATACTCTATTGCTGTTTTACAATGATGCCATAGAACAAAAGCCTTTACAGTTAAACCAGTTAGACCAATGGAGAACATCCTAAATGGGTGCGACCCCCATTTTTTTTTTAACGAACCTTATCCCTGTGTGAATAACAACTAGGGTTTAGAATGAGCCTTGTATTTTTATATGTATTTTACATTTAAGAAAATTAGATAAACTAAACTTTTGAACAACTTTAACTTCAAATTTTAATTACGATGTATTGAAAAAAATAAAAATGGTCGTTGAAAAAATATAGTTTCACCTTAAATGTAGGAAATTACTCTCACAATTCTTTACTTGTTATCACCACTGTGAAACCTAGTTAGATCAGGTCTTATTCTTGCTGAGAGCAAGAAGGAAGTAAACAATTGGAGTGCTGTTTTCGCTAGCAACAGATATTCACTGCTCTTTTTGGAGAGTGTGTGGGTTCACTGAAATGATGTTTGGTGACAAATGATGTCAGTAATTTGGTGTTTACTCTATTTGACAGAGCAATAAATGGCCATCTCAAACTGCCATGATTTCCAAACGGGTCGCAGCCCCGATAGCAGTTTCTCCAAGGTCTAGACTTTAGACATTTGTGAGATTTGTTAAAACACCAATTGGGGAAATTTATGATGAAGATGATAAAAATTTGGAAAATTCACCCACTTCAGATAAAGATTTCACTTTCGGGATGTAGTTATCTTCGCTGCTATGATTTATTCCTTCACTTACAAGTAATTAAAAATCACATACATTATGACTTAATATTTCATAAAATACGAAAGCGTTCCACTCAAAAACCTTGGTCTGCGTCTGTCACCATTTTAAAGCATACCTACACGTATTTAAAAATTCAGAGATTGTTAATATTTCGGAGTTTATGGTCCAGTCTGTTCAATGAGTACCGAAATTTCACTCCCTAGGGGTTATAAGTTGGCAACCTCGTGCTTGTTGGATGGAGGTGTATGCAAATGCGATGTTGGCAACAATATAAAATTAAGTCGTCCTTTCACATTGGTGATGTTGCATGGCGACGGCGCGTTGAAGAAAATGCGGATACCATCTTGGACAAACAGCTGCTAGAGCTCGCAGCCAAATTTTGCAGTTCAACATTCTAGAGTTTATAAATACATCTGGAGCTGCATTATAAACAAAGGATGTTTGAATTTGCCCCACATAGCTGATAGTATCGCGAAGCCCTGAAATTGCTGCTGTGAAAACGTCTTAATAACTTGCTGATTATTATTGTAGGATCATTTAACAGATTAGAATAGCAACCTATTTTTCGTATGTTCTCTGCAAACATTTGGATAAGGTTTTGTTTTAACTTTCTCTGCCACCTTTCTTTAGCAGGCAGAGAAGTATTGTATTCCACCCAAAAGTTCTACATCAAGATTTCCCCGAAAATATGTTTTGAGGCCCCTTAAATAGCAATGATTTTTAGGAAAAGGCCCCTTCTGTTTTTGCGTGCGCGCACCTGTGTGAACAAATTGGGAAAGGAAATTTGGGAAGGAAACGCTTCATGTCTAAACAACCTCACTTCGGGAGGGTGGTCCTAACTAGGTTTGAATCGCGGACCTCCCGTTCTTGAGTCCATGATGACCGAGTTTCTTGCGAGATTGTTAGAGAAAGTCACGTGAATGTAATTCATCCTTTTGTTTTGTCTTCTTTGACTTTACAGTCTATTAAACACACAAATTCAGTGAACTTCTGTTAGTACAAAATACAAATGATGGAATTATAAAATGTTGGTTTCTCCTTCCAGATATTTATGGAGGGGGGGGGGGTGTGAGTGAGTGAGTAGGGTTTAAGGGTCCGTTGTCAGCTAGGTCATTAGGGCCCCTCCAGATAATTATGGAGTGCCTTAGGGATGTTAATGGTGTGACACGTACTGAGTCGTTTAATCTATTTTTTTTATTTTTGTTGCAATTGGTAGGTTACTTCAAATATGTCATTAAAAATTGATTCGTCATTTTAGCTGTCATATTCTGAGAAAAACTCATCTTGTATCTTGTGAAGTTTTGAGTGAAAAAGGTCACCCTTTTGAACCCAAGATATAAAGTATGTTTCAGTAGCGTTTTGAGTCGCTTGACCCGCTAACTTGACATTGATCCAGGGCACAGAACTCTGAAAGAGGGGATTTTGAGATGCGCAATAGTATCTTACTACGCAGGGTGTCCACAAAGTGAGTGCAGATTTTTCGTGTGGTAGTAGGGAACATCCAATTATCAGTATTGTAGTACAATGGACGTTGGATAGGAAATGCGTTGTTTGAGTGTAAATACAGTATTACACAGCATAAGCCACGCAGTGCACATACTTTGGTGATTTGTTTACATTCTGACTTGCTTCTCATCCACTTTCCTAGTGAATAACTTAAGCGGGGGAGGGAGGAGGCTCCTAAATTTGTTCTCAAAACTTTATCATTTAGTTTATTTTCAATTGAATTGTAAGGATTGGGTTCTCTACTATCATTCTTAAAACGTGGATTGTTATACGCAGCCAGGACTCACTGACGTGTATCTTACTGCTGGTACGATGGCTGGAGCCCAAAGAGTTTATGCGCAGGACTTCCCGAATAGACATCATTTGCGATTACTGGACGAATGAGAGAGACTGGTACTGACAATGTAAATAATCCTACACGTGCAGGAGACCATAGTTCGTACACCAAATATAGAAGTGGTGTAGCAGTAGTTCAACAATTCCTCAACAAGCACTCGAGTTTTGGCTCGAGGTTAGCAAGAACACTGTTTGGAGTAATTTTCACGAGAATCTTCAACATCCTATCAAACTTGGGGTTATTTAGAAACTTGGGGATGTTCACTTTCGTTTTCGATATGCGCTTTCCCGGTGGTACTTGCATGCATATAGCAGCGATTGAAAATTCCCCATCATTATGTTGTGGACAGACGAGGGCAAATTTACCCGTAAAAGTATTTTCAACAGTAGAAACAGTTATGCGTGTGCGCACATTAACCCTCGTATATTTAATGCCAAGAAATGATAGTAGGTGCCTGAATCGGGTAAACTATTTAAGGCCAGAATATGGAAGTAGTTGCTTGATATGGCTTTTAATAGTGTTTGGAGTTAATTAACCTACGACTCTCGGAGGCGTGGAACTCGGAATAGCGGAGATTTTGAGAGAGGAAGACATGAGTTCTCTTTTCCTAGTCCATGTGCAGTGGCTTCTTGTTTATATAAGCGCGCTTTAAGTTACACACTCAAACTCATTCACCTGAAACTTCTAACAGATAACACACCTACTACATGCTTATCTAATACTATTTTGTTGTCTCGCTTGCTGGCAACAAATCTACCAAAGGCCAATAAGAGGCGGAGTTCCCAAAGGCTCTGTATTATCCCCCACGCTTTTCAGCATCTCTGTGACTGACCATCCTACGGAGCAGCACATGGCAGCATTGAGCTCAATATGCTGATGGCGTGCTGTTGTGCTGTACTAACAGGAAAATACGCGGAGCCTTTATCTCAGAGAAAGGATTGAATAGAGTCTATCAAGAAACGGATATGGTCGCCTGATTAGAGTTAAGCTAGAGTAAGGCCTAGTTTTGGGGAACAAATCAGGTACCTGTGGTATCGGGTCGCTGGGACTATGGCCCCTTGATACCTCATACTAAGTTCCGAGATGCTTGTTTCCTTAAAGATACGACTTGTCTAAACATTTATAATATCCGACCTATTATACGCCTGCAAGATGTTGGGCCTGACCTTAGGCTCCAATCAGCTGCTCTGAAATGGATACACAATGAAAATCTTCGAGGCATTTATTCTGTGTGCCGCTCCCTCCTCGTAAGACTCTTCACGTAGTCTCGTTCGTGTCTTCCTTACGCGGAGGATGAAGTTAGGCATAGGGCCGCAACATTTTAAAACTCGTTGCCTCACTGTCGAAGCGCTCTCATTCGATGTTGAGATGAAAATGTCCCGTCATTCGCATAGGGCGCCAAGATCGTGTAGTATATCAAGATTGCGCCCAATAACTTGGGGCACAACCAAGGCAACCTGAGTTACCATATCAATATCTGGAGGTTTATAACATTAGAACACGCGCCTTCAGGCTTCAGATGGCATACGGGTACTTTCGGTAACACAGGAACGATTTCACCAACATCTAAGGTTGAGCTCCTATATATGTCATCCAAGAGGTGCTTGGACTTCAAAATTTAAAATAGTAAGATACCTTCTGGCTGCCCTAGCGTATCAACATATTTTCGTCGTAATTTTGTGACTAAATTTTCTCCTTAGTGCCGATGTTATCAATGTATGTTATCAACGTGATCAGTTTAACTTGGTCACTCCGAAACTTTAACACACACATTATTGTACACACACATTAATAGAGTATATTTTATTTCTTATAGTATCATGTCAAACGTTTGATATTTTAATTAATGCATTAAGAGCTATTTTCGAGAAGATAAAAAGACAGCGAAAACTAAAGTAAAAGCGAAAACTAAAGTAAAAGCGAAGATAAAATATACGTATCACTCACTTAAACAGCTTCGGAAAATAACCGACCTGTGTACTTAATATGTATACCATTTTTACTTTCTGTACCATGTACAAATTCGATACCGAGTTCACAGGAAATAAACGTTTTGAGGTCCGCTGAAATTAAAAACTTTTTAGAAAAAAGTGCAGGCGCGCGCGCATGTGTGTGTATGTTAGTGAGTCTGTGAGCAATATAACTAAAAAATGTAGTCAGTTAAATACCAAACTTCGTATATATATATATAAGTTAAACATCTCCCAAGGATGTGGCACGAAGATTTTCAGAAGTCTTTCCACCCCAAACTACCCTTTTGGTGGAACATTTTTCTAAAATGTTTATTTTCGCAAGAAAAAAAAAAAAAAAAAAAAAAAAGGCTCAGCAGTTTGTTTAAAACACTTATGTTTAAGACATTTTCATTACAAATGAAACATATATCCTGAATTTTCTGAAACAGCCTCTGAAGACGTCTTTATTCTGAATGACTGGAATAACTGGTAAACCGTAACCGATAGACCATATCTGCTGAAGAAGCATGTAATTTATGTTTAATAATTATTTATCTAGTTTTGTGGAGTTAACCATTTCCGAGACTTTTTTTTTTTTAACCGTCCGATATGACGCAATGTTGGAGGACGTTAATTAAAAGGGAAAAAAAAAATAAAAAAAATTTCCGAGACTTTTCTTATAATTGAATTTTCAGATACTTCTACTTTTCTCAACTGGTCAGTCGCTATTCCTTTTTCCCTCGTGGTTAAGTGGTCATACAAAGCGTATGGAGTCGTTCTTCGTAGTCTAGGTATAAAATGCTAGCCTGTGGTTCCGAAGGTCGCGGGTTCAAACCTGGCGGAGGGCAATGAGTTCGGACGTAAAAGTCTGTAGTATGGCTTCCTTAGGAAGGGAAGTAAAGCTGGTGGTCCCATGTCCTACATGTACGACACGTAAAATATTAAAACCTAATTAACAGGCCTCTGAGCAAAATTGGTCTTTCATGTAGGATGCTGAGAGCTATAGCAATTACACAGCGTATCTAAGTACATTGGCTTTCATGAATTACATATATGAATTAATCATATACCTCGGGAAGGTTATAAATAAAGGCCGGAGGCGTGTGCGTTTTTCCATAGGTATACTGCACATGGACTTTACTGTTATCGCTCGGTATGTAAACAAACTGCAAGTTGACCATGAAAACCACCTCACTGCAGCACAATCTACAAGCATCATAAACTATGCATTCTGGAATTGCACTGAAACGCTTATACATACTGCTGTTTATTAACTATAATATCGTCACAGAGTGCATTACACTTGGTTGCAATGTACATTCGTAAATTATTAAATGTGAAATTTCGACGCCTAGCACTGAAGCAACAGTGAAAAACTTATTTCTACGTCACACGATGTTAGAGGTGCAAATGTAAAGAATTCCACTCTGTCGTCTGGCGTGTTTTCCTTCTTACTTATTTTCAAAATTCACACATAGCTGGATAACCAATATTTTTGTTTAGCACTTTCTGGAATTTAGGAGGTATCCTATTAATTGAATTAGCTAAGTCCTCTGCTATACTTATGTTCTTGGACATTTTCAGACCCGATTTTTCTAATTGTTTAATAGCTTTGGGCAATACTGCAAAATTGGTGGACATGAACTTAAGATTTTCAGATAGTTCACTCCACGCCTGCAGCTCACTGGGAGAAGAAACAAAACTACACCTTGACCTTGTGTCTGCATACACTTGCAAGGCAATGCTTCACCAGTTTGCACAGCACTATGTTACGTTGTTTTCGACTCTTACAGTTGTTTGTACATTTGATGGCCGTGTTGTACTTCTGACGTCATTCATACCCTGTATCCAGCTAATCTGTATCGCATGCGAGCGCACATCTCTCCGGCCTTTAGTTATAAATAGCCATACGCTCGCGGCGGCTAGCGCTGCTACCGGAATTCCCGTCTGTAAGGGAATTGTGGTTATAGGAGACTGCGGAGTGACTTCTCGATAATCCTATATAATGGTAATCTTTTGTAAAAATAGTTTGTCGAAGACTGAGTAAAGAAAGTCATGTGAGTAAACCACATACATTTTTACTTTGTCTACTGTGTAAATAGGGGAAGTGTTGCATACCACCCAAAATTTCGATATCGAGATTTCATTGGAAATACAGGTTTTGGTACTCCCTGAATCTTTGTTTTTAAGAAAAAAAAAAAAAAAAGAAAGAAAGAAAAAGGTCCATGTGTGAGTGTGCGTATGCTTACACGCGCGCGTCCTTTTATGGACAACATAGCTTTAAAAAAAATCCGTTAAATACCAAACTACCCATTACATGGAACATTTTTTGAAAACGTTGAATTTACCAAAAATGATTAAAGAATTTGATTCAGGTACCATATGTTTAAGACATTTTCGTGACAAATGAAATGTAGATCTTCAGTTTTCTGGGAATGTCCTGAGAAGCCCTCTTCATTCTGGATTCCTTTTGTATAACTGGTAAACCGTAAGAGATAGACAAAATCGTACTAAAGTTAGAGTTAGCCCGACAGATCCCTTTGGGCAATCGCCTCTCACAACTCTGAAATTTACAGACTGAGCTAGTTCATATGAATTTTCCTTCTGGTATTTATTGGTATAATAATTTAAAACACACCAACTTCCTCCCACTTCTGTTTCTTGCCTCTCTTGTTCCATTGATCACTTCACTTAACTCTTGTATCATCTTTGACGTGGTCGTCCTTTGTTTCTTTTACCCTCCATCTGAGATCCCACATTATCTTGACGTAAGCACACCTATTTTGAGGTATTCTGGCCACGAAGTATCTTACTACCTTACAAAGAATGTAGAACTCTTTATTACAGTTTCACGGGCGATCAGCCGTGTGAGGTTTAAAAATATTGAGCTTTCGGCTATTCTGAACTCCATGGCCTTCGTCAGAATGAAAGCTCAATATTTTTAAACCTCACACGGCTGATCGCCCGTGAAACTGTAATAAATAACGTGTGCCGTGAAAGCTTTAAATCTTACACAATGTAGAACTCGTTAAAACACACAACTTATGTTAAACCCAACTCATTAAAGGCACTATTATAGTGAACGAGTTTTAACTTTGCACTTTTTCTACTATCCTTGTCTAGCACGGACTGTGGAAAAGTCGTGGGTTTCATTCCTTGAAATGCTTAGTCCCTTTTAAAGTCCTATTGTATTCCCTAATTAGCTGCGGTGGAATGAAGGTAAATAGGTTCACCGTAAAAAAAGAGACGATTTAGAAAGAGGTTGTGAGTCTTTCTTTTTCTAATAGGCAAGTGCCAAGTTACACCTCGTCCAGTAAAGTTGAGTTGGGAAGGTTTGTGATTGAAATACAAGGTTCTTTAGTTATTCGCCTGAAAAGCAAAACTGGCCTTTCGGCACAATTTTGAATCCACTGAAGGGTAAGGCAATATATATTTGTGTATATATTTGATATTTGCTTAAATGTATTTTAATCGCTGTTGATCCTTTACAAACAAACGCGTTGACGTAATTGGATTTCAATCTGTGCTTGTGAAGAGAGGAGACTAACCGAAACTTTCAGTTAGCTCTGCTTGCCAGTTGAATGAACGCCGTTTACATACATAATTCTTGTTTGTCGTTAAACAAAATATTTGCGGACATCGAACTGCTTACAAATAGCAAATAAAAGTGATTTCCTGTTTCGCCGTTTGATAAATATTTTGAAATCGTATTTGGAGAGCTGTCGTGCTATTTGAAATAAAATTGCATTATGTATGAGTTACATCAGCGCAGTGAATTTTAATTAATTGAAGTCATAACGTGTGATAAATAGGAGAGAACACATATTTTACTGTAAGTTAGGACAATATTGATCGTTAACGTATAAATATGTATGCTGAAGAGGAGGTTTGACCAGCGGCCAGTTGGATGGTTTTCATTGCTGTTTTGTACTGGAGGGACGGATATTTTTAATGATGTTGCGACAAGCGAAATTGGCTCGTGCATAGCTTGTTCGAGAGAAGTACTGCCTGTAATTATTTGTACCAAGGTGAAGTAGGTGCTGCTTTCGAGAAGTTGTAAACTGAATTAGAGTTCCCAGAGTATCCTCGAAGAGTGTCACGATAGAGAGCGTGGGAACATTGTTTTGATATTGATGAACCATGTCTCTGAGGTGCATTAATATGACGAGTAAATTTACAATGCCGCACTTGCTTTTTGAACGAGTCTTTCAATATTGAAAGGCCGAAAAAGTAATAAAGATATCTAACATTCCAAATCCTTAGATTTATTTTTATCTAAAAACTGCAAAACTCGTTTGACCGCTTGCTTATCATCCGCTATGACCTCTGCAAGTCTTACAGGTAGTTGCAGAGAGTGTCCAAGGTGCGCAAGGGAAACACTCTAGCAGCACGTGGACCGACAAAAGGTTCTCGGAGCAGGGTCCTGTTTAAAAGGGTAACCCTGCATAAAATTGCAGTGGCCAATGCGTAACTGAACCAAAATCATCTCCTCGCGACGAGATACGCGAGAGGAGGTTACCCAGCTTATTGGAAGTTCTTTCACTTCTCTAAGCTTATTGCCGCGGAGATTTACCGAAGTACTCGGTTCACTGCGAGAATCGCTAAGCTTTGCAATCGAGTGAATGGTAGACATTGGGAAGACCTATACTAAAGCGTGCTGTAACTTTAATAATTAAAAATTAGCACTTCGCGGGCATCCTATGTACATTTATTCACCATAGAATATAAATTGCGCTGTTTCTTGTTTTAATTCATTTAAAAAGTATTTTGGTATTTGTGTCTGGACATTGGTGAAGTTTTCGGCGGAATTCTAAAACAGGGAAATACCGGTCTGGGACGGAAATACGTGCACATTGGTTTCTAAAGTGATTTCAGGTAACTGAATTGCGTAACAGTCGCTGTTTGCGTTCTGTTATTTGTCCCATTTGAAAGATGTTGATATAAACGACTGTCTTGGACCCGAAAGAGTACGAGCATCGAAGATTATCTGCAGTGTGGTCATATTAAACTGTGCTTATAAACATATGCTACATCTCCGTAGATGCTCAATTTGTGGTGTACCATCAAGATCAGAGAAATACTAATTGTGCGTTTTCAAACTGTGTTCAAGTAAACATTCTTGCTTTACCGACTGAGTTACGGGGCCAGCCGAATTGCAAATTGTTTTCATTTCATGTAAGGGTGAAAACTCGTGGCCATGGCGGAAATAAGTTAAATGTTTCGAACCATGGTTGAAAGTGAAAAATACTATTTTGTTGCACTAGACTTCAACTATCTCATAAACTGTAGAGAACTAAGCCACTCTGAACCTCCCTATTCATTGCAAACAATGAAATTTAATGTACAAATGAGACCCATGTCACAACGATTTTGCCTCTGTGACCTAGGACACAATGCACGGATGCTTAGCGTGACACAAAAGTCACTGATCAGGAAGCAATTCTCAGCTCTATAGTTAATCCCTGCTAAGAAGAAACCAGACTGCAGTTTTCGTAATACACGTTTTAAATGAAGAGGCTGATAGATCTTTCAAAAATTGTTTGGAAATGCCAATTTTTGTAAGAATGCATTTTAAAAAACTGATGTACACATGCGCGACTTAACTGTCAATTAGGAACTGTTATCCCTTACGTTGACTCATTCACAATAAATATGCTTGCCTAAAATGATTTCAAATTAAGTATTAGTACGTTTTCTCAGGAATATAAAATTATATAAAATTGGTTGGGAATGAAGAGGGCTTCATTCTAGATCCCAACACTCATGGTCATCTTTTGCGTGGCGACACGGTTCCTGTGTGTCACACGTTTTGCTTGATTGTCCACGATACGTTCAAGAGCGCCAGTCTCTTGGTCTGGGTTTTACACTGCGTTGCACCATGGGCGACAATCCAGTTGATGTACATAAAGCACTGCCAATATTGGATTTTCTCCGCAAGTTTAACATGTCTTGGAGTTATTTTATAAACTTTTAGTGTATAATTATGTCCCGTTTTAATATTTGTACTCTTTTACCTTTTTAGCGTTTTAACTCTAATGGTTTTACCGATCAGTTTTTAAGTTTTAATTGTTTTAATTTCTAACTGTTTTAACTTTCACTTTTTAACCTTTTAACAGCGAGGCTTCACAGGTGGTGAGTTTCCCTGTTTTTTTATTATTTGACTTCGGGCCCTAATGACCTAAATGTCGACGGGCCCTTAAACCTCTCTCGCGCTGATTCACTTGCGATGTCGGTGCATTTTATTTTTCATGCGAATATCTGAAACATGCGACTCACTTAACACATTTTTCGACGCAGTCTCTCTCTCTCTCTCTCTCTCTCTCTCTCTCTCTCTCTCTCTCTCTCTCTCTCTCTCTCTCTTTTTTTCAGAAAAGAAAAATGTTCTGTTTTTCCTCATAGGTTTGCTGGTGAGAGAATTTCATGACAAGCATCACCTTGCACGTATATTTGAAAGATGCCAAGCGAAGTTAGTGTTCCCCGACACAACAAACAACAAATGACGAATGCTTGCGTGTTGCCCTCATTAAGTGTTTCATGCTAAGCTATAAAACCTTCATGACTTATTAATGCGCCTGTATGTGTAAAAATGTCAAATGTGCAGTGGTGCATTTAAGAATGTACATATTTTTGCAGCACTTAGTTTGTGCCTCCAACAGGAATGACTGCTTTACGAAAGTTTATTTCTCGTCTTGAAAGCTTCCGTCCCTAGCAGCATCTCGTTGCAGAATCAAAATAAACCTTCTAGTGGGCTGTTGAATTACACATCCTTTCCACTGTCTCCGTATTGCCGAATGTTAGCTGCTCCTTCGATTTCATGTTAAAAATGTTCAAGTTATGGGTGGTCATTTCAAGACAGCATAGGACGACGCAGAAAAACGGCAAGTGATTGTGGATAATGGAATCCACATTTAGGTGTGTTCACTATTGGCAGTGCAGCCATTAATGTCGCTTTCTCTTTGAACACATCACGGACCAAACTCGACACGAAAAGTTAAGTTAAACAGGAATCGTGTTTGGTTAAGCCAGTTTCTACAAATATGGGTTGAAACGTTGTATATGTAAGAGCAATTTGGTTGAAATCGGTATAAAATTAGAAGTAGGGGAGTATTGCATTCAACCCAAAATTTCGATGTGGAGATTTCACCGCAAATATATATTTTGGGCCCCCTGAATAAAAAAAAGTATTTTTGGATAAAGGTCTGAGCGCGCGCGCGTGTGTGTGTGCGTGTGCTTGCGTACGTGCGTGTGTGTGTGTGGGTCTGTGTCTGTCTTTCTGTGAACAGCATGACTCAAACGAAAACTCAGTTAAAAAGCAAAATGTTCGAAAAATTTTATTTTATAAAAAATGGCTCTAACCGCCACACGTTTAAGATATTTTTATGGCAAATGAAATGTATGTTTTGAATTTTGTGGCTATAGCCTACGTAGTGCTATCTACCCTTGATGACTTTCACATAACTGATAAACCGTAAGAGATAGAACAAATCTTACTATGAAAAAATTTAGATCTGGTTAAAACACACAAGTTATCTCCTTTTTGGTTTTTGTTTTGTTTGGTGAACTGAACTATTTCGAAGATGTTCCTTGTTATTTGTATGGGTTTTGCAATACACTTTTCTCAAGTGGAAGGTCGTTATTCATGTTTGTATCTCTTGGCTGTGCAAAGAGAACGGAGTTTCAAAGCCTTCATTTAGAGACCAGCTTTAAAAGATTTGACTATCGCTCAAAGACTACTGTATTCCCATATTCCCCTTGTACCTACAAGAAAATTAGCAATAGGTTAATTTCTTTAAATGTTTATCTCGACTAACATGAAGAAGATAGAGGGATAATAGTTTGTAGATTCTGTTTAGTCAACGCATGTGCAGTTGGGTCACAAAGGAAATGTGTGACTGTCAAATCCATCTCCACGCTTCAGAAATGCAAATCTCTCTCTGTCCTTGAAGACCAATAGCAACCCTGATTTTAAGGGAGTAACAGTTAGATATTCACTCCACGTGGAGTCTCAGTTGCCAAAATTGTGAATTGCAGTTCTTTTCCGTTTTATAGCTACAAAGGTTCATGTTAAGAAGTTGCAACTCTGCCTGAAAGGACTCAAGAGGAAGGGACCGTGTTGTAGAACTATTATGACGGTTCCTCAAAGGAAGCGACCGAACTGCACACGCGTTGAGTAAACGGACTATAAGAATGGTCAGTACAAAAGCAGAGAAAGTCATATGAGTGCAGCACATCAGACTTTTTTCCATAGAATCTCCAAAAATCAACAAGATTTAGAGAATCTTTCCATACACGAAATTTGAAATATTGTATTTTTGGCATTGTTAAGTTGTAGAGAAAATAAAAGTAGTCCAGAAACGCAGGCCGTAGGTGTAATTTGTACAGTCGCTACCGCTTACCTGTGGCAGGGAGAGCAAATGTAGCTCATGCAACATTCATTTTGAGATT
Organism: Tenodera sinensis; assembly: GCA_030765045.1. NCBI lineage: Eukaryota > Metazoa > Arthropoda > Insecta > Mantodea > Mantidae > Tenodera > Tenodera sinensis. Next base: position 141,392,781 of record CM060966.1, on the reverse strand, counting down.
TAACCGAAAAGTCCACTACCCCCGTCTGTCCCCCCACCCCCGAAAAAAGGAGTGGTTATGTTTGTGTGTGCATGAGAGAGAGAGAGGTGACAAAAACAGATCTTCGGGAAAAATTCTAAGTTCATCCAAAGCTGCTAAAAGAACAAATTTTAAGAATATTCTCTTATGCTAACTATCCTTTATATGCAAAAGCTTTTTTTTTTTTTTTTTTTTTTTTATTTATTTATTTTTTTTTTTCTCAGGAATGGATCTCACAGTTTTAATTAAAATACTGCATGTTTAAGCTGTTTACATCCGTAATTAAATGTATCTTTAATTTTTCGCGAATTGTGTCCGAAGTCCTCTTCTTTTTGAGTGAATTTTATATACCTACTAAGTAGAGGAAGTATTTGCATTCCATCCGAAAGCTCGATACACAAGTTGTGCTGGAAGTATATGTTTTGTAGTCCGTTAAATTTAAAAAAAAAGAACTCTTTTACTTTTGTACTCCACAGAAAAATGTGATGTCAAGATTTTACCGCAAATATGTTTTTAAGCCCCATGGACCAAAGGAGAAAAATACATTTTGATTTTCTCTATCACGTACATAGGTAGAGAAGGTATTGTATTCCACTCAAAAAATTAGTTATCGATATTTCACTAGAAATGTCCCAAAAATTCACGTTTAGTAAAATGTTGGTGTCCCTGTGTGTTTGTGAAGAATATAAGTCAAAAACGAAAATTCTGTTAAGAACCAAACTTGGTATTTATGTTAAGTTTAGCATCTTCCAAGGATGCACACAGGAATAATAATTGAATTTTCTGTGAATAGTCTCTGAAGTACTCTTCATTCTGGAAGAATCTTGTATTATTGGTAAACCATAAGATATAGACACACTCTTTCTGATCCAAAAATATGGATCTCCTTAGAGCACACAATTTATTTCAAATACATTTTTGTGGCATGAGCCATTTCCGATATATCCGTTATTAATGGTTCGAATTGTTCAATACTTTGTCACTCATTTAAAGTCCTGTTGATTTTCAGTTGTTTCTCGCGATTGCAGGGAAATTCACCTCCTGCGAAGCCTCGCCGTTACGTTTGACTCTCGCTATTCCCTTTGTATCTGCAACGAAACATGTAATGAATTCATTTCTGCAAAGGTTTAACTCGATTAAAATTAAGTAGTAAAATAACCTTTCATAAGAACAGTTTGTATGCTCACTAATAAACGAGAGAGCGTAGAGGAAAGCCTGTGAATGTAAAATGCTATTATTATTATTATTATTATTATTATTATTATTATTATTATTATTATTATTATTATTATTATTATTATTATTATTATTATTATTATTATTATTATTATTATTATTATTATTATTATTATTATTATTATTATTATTATTATTATTATTATTATTATTATTATTATTATTATTATTATTATTATTATTATTATTATTATTATTATTATTATTATTATTATTATTATTATTATTATTATTATTATTATTATTATTATTATTATTATTATTATTATTATTATTATTATTATTATTATTATTATTAGTATTAGTATTAGTATTAGTATTAGTATTAGTATTAGTATTAGTATTAGTATTAGTATTAGTATTAGTATTAGTATTAGTATTAGTATTAGTATTAGTATTAGTATTAGTATTAGTATTAGTAGTATTAGTATTATCATCATTATTATCATCATCATTATCATCATTATTATTATTATTATTATTATTATTATTATTATTATTATTATTATTATTATTATTATTATTATTATTATTATTATTATTATTATTATTATTATTATTATTTAGATATGACTTACTAGAATCTGTAACAAATGGGTATCTACTTACAACAAAATGTGTAATGAAACTATAATTATTTCCCTAACTATTTCTGCAGAAATTATAAAAATATTTGATAATGGGTAGAGAAAATAATAGTAGGCATCGAAAACATTCATTAAACAACATGAATACAAAATTCGCCTGCAGAAATGTCATCTGAGCGAAGATTGTTCATGAGCATTTTGAAGTTTGTTACTGTGTGCGGCAATTGACAGCAAACAACACTTGAATAAACCAAAGAGTAGTTCCGCACCATAAGTGCTGCTGATAAAGCAAATGCCTGGTGATCGAGTTGAAAGGAGGATACATTGACCTCAAGTTGATTGGATTTGTCGCAGACGAACTCTGTTGTGTGGACGACTTGACTCTAATTTTATCCATCGCGTGTAGCTTTTGTCAGCATGGTGCAGGGTGCAATACAGAATCGGTGATAAGCAAAACGATTCAGATCCACCTTGTTCATCAAATGCAGGTAGAGAAAGAATAGCTATTTATGTAGTCCACAATTTCGATCCTTTAACATAGTTGTATTAAAAAAGGCATGCTATATTTTAGAATGTTCATAACCATGCTGGTATTCTTGTTCTGTGTGTCCATACAAGATCAAAAACGGGATTCTTTTTCTCTGAGTTCCATATGAATATTTGAATATTTTCACCCGCAGAAGTAAGCAAATGTTTAGATGTTATATACCTATATGCGATTCACTCAAAATTTGAAGATTATATTAACTGGACCTTGGAGTTTAATTCTGAATGTTTAGAAGTATTAATAACAGTAGCTGCGTTTCAAAGATTAAATGATTGTATTTATGCATTACTTTGCGTTCCATTCATTCAGAAAGTCCTTAAACGAATGAGAATGAGAAAAATTTAATCTACCTCCTGCTAGCTTTAGGTTATCGTGCAAGGTTTTAGGTTAAAAGAGTGTGTGTATGGCTTAAGGGGCCGTCCACAACTAGGTCATTAGGGAGGTTAAAAGATGACATTAACATTTTTTGTATGGAAAGGAGGGGCTCACTGAGAATATTAGATGGTCTTTCTCGCTAAGCAGTTGTTTATCTGTAGTAACACAATGAGAGCTCACAATTTCTGCTGAGAGATAGATCTTTACTTGTACAGTGTTTATTTCATTTTGTCTCTTTTCGGCACTTAAACGGTCTTATAAAATACTGTAATGTTGCGCAAAGGTACAATCCGTCCATAAATTGATCTTGAAAAGATGCCCCACAATGAGCGTAGCGCCTGTACTATCGTTAAAGCGATCTCCTTAATATTTATTTATTAAAATAATGAAATCCGACATACCTAGTTTGAATATTTTATGTGTTATAAAACTTTAGTCTTTTATGGATTTGTTGCGAAATTCCGACCAAAATTAGATCAACCTGTGCTAATTAAAACGCAATTTACAATGACAGTTGTACGAAAAAAACCAAGCGAAATGGCTCCGTGGAAACGTTTGAGGCTCGCATTCGGGATATCGTGGTTTCGATTCCCATGGCCGACCTTCCTGACCCATTATTTTCCGGAGTTTCCCCGGGTCATCAGGCAAGTGCTGGGAAGGATAATTACATTCCCCGAACTTTCCGTCCCTCCATTTCATTTCAATCTTGTCTTTCAGGGTCGAAAGTGTTGGCGATGAGCGAGTTTCGCGCTGGTGTGTGGGGATTTTGCGAACTGTAACTGCTGTTCCTGGTTCGAAATGAATGATCTCCATCACACATTAGGGGCCCTCACACTACCTCGCGCTACTCGCTCACGTTCCAATAGGCCCGTGGAGTGCTCTCACTTCATCCCTTCCTCCGGGAGTCTGGCATACAATGGCCTCAACAGTTGGCTCAGCGTGGAATCCTCTCCGTAAATACTCTACCTCTGTAAGAAAAAATAAGTAATGTTTGCGTAAATGCACTTATAAATTATCTATTAAACTTGAACGGCAGGAATGCCTAGTCTGGTATTGTAATTACCGGCAATAGTAGAACAGATGACCGCAGAAATTAAAACTGTTTATGGGACAGGATAGTTGGCGGCATAACGCGGAGATGATCAAATTAAAACAATAATACCAGGAGGATAAAATATGTGATTGATTCAAATCCAAAGCATATTTATCCAGATTTGGTACTTTCATACATGAGTGAAATAGTCACAGTAATTGTAAATATTATCTATTAATAACTCCAGACTATTTCAAAATGATTGTATAGGATACGGTATTGCAAATCAAGGAAAACATGTACACACAGTTATATATTTAGGGTAGGTCAGCATTGGACGGGCGTGTCTAATGGGATAGACGTGTACGGTACTCTTTGGAATCAGCTGATAGTCCAGTAATTGCCTAATGAAATAAAATTAATGTCGTATAATATATTGATATAAAAATAGGAACCAGAGACGCCCGCCACAACACGTATTTTAGACATTATGTGAATTATTTGCATTGCTTTATTCTGACCATATGCCGTGGTCCGAATAATTGTTATTGTCAATTTTGTTTTACGCAGTTTCCTGTTCATTATGGTGTATTTCTTTTCTGTATGAAAGGCAGAAAACACCAGAGGAAAAGTTGCAAAAAGGTGGCAGTTTCCTGAGGCTCATTTTCCTTTTCTGTATGAAAGAAAGTACATATATGCTTTAAATATATGAATTTAAAAAATGAAATTCGCTGTAAATCAGCGGATTGACTTACCAATTTGTCCAAATACGTGAAATTTTAAATTCTAAACAGCACCTTAACTACAAGTGAAAATATCTCAAGCAATGGCGTAGCCTATCAGACTCGTGTGTGTAAACCCAAAGAATATTGTAAAATTCGTTAAAGTGACCCAACTTAAACAGAATTGCCCTCCGGACTTTTCATCTTTTATCATTGTCTGAAAGAATTTTCAATAATAGTGAGAGCATGATTCAAAAGAGAATCTGCTTTTCTGCCAGAATATACATCTGTAAATCAAATAAACTTCTCCTCAAAGTTTCCGTCAACTTTTATGTAACGAAATGTACAGAGTTGCTCTTCATTATTGTCAGGAATTCCATCTAATATTAATGAAACAAAGAAGGTAGGTATCAATAATTTCTTTCTTAATTCCATATGTCATGATGGTGCTCTAACTTGAAATGAAGTAATTCTGAGTATCAAATGAAGTTTCACGAAGAACAACCGACTTTTCCAATTGCTGTTACAGAGAGGCATCATATATTGCTAATTCACTTAAATGTTCAATGTAATTGCCTCTGTTTGAAGACCCTTCATTCTCATTGTATCCATGAAAAGCAAGTGCTAAAAACATACAGCTAGAACAAAACGAGAAAGTAAAGCTCTGTTCTTTTTCACTTGATGGTTATGCTGTTCAACTGAGAGCTTATACCGATTATTCAATGAAAATTCTATTCCTAGATTAGTCCCAAACAGTTTTAGTTGTTTTACACATGTGGTGTGATTACAAGAATAGTTCTGTTTTTTCCGCTGCCTTATGCTATTTAAATCTTCATAACTGGAGAAATTCCAAACCCACTTTTCTTTTTAAAAAATCAACAAAACATGTGTTTTAAGTATTACGACACAGCTAGGACACTTTCATTAACTTTGATGTTGAAATACCTTATATATTTTTTGATGTTCGTCGTAATACTGAGTGTGGGCTTTGGAGGATCTGCTTTAATTATAAATTGCCTTTTAGAAAAAGTTTAATGTTTGGAAGCTGCTTACGTTGAATTTGTCAATCACACAACAGTTTATTTCTATTGACATTGCTACAACGGCACGGAAATACAGTTTTGTTTGCTACTGTAGCTCTGATTCATATTGTGACGTCATAGATGTCACTGCCTGTGTGCATACCCCTTCGTTCCAGAATCCTCGTAAATCTTAACCTGCATTTGCTTTGACAGTAAATAACCAAGCGTCCAAATCATGCTCAAATGCCCACAACTGAAGAGCACACACACAAGAAACAAAACAAACCGCGAATTACTCTATTCACGACTATAAATGCAGTAGTGTTAGCGCGATTCTTAACGTGAGATGTATAACAACACATTACATCCGTGAGTGAAGCACACAACACCAGTTTCTTCCAGCTGACGACAGATGCCGTTACCCAAGCTTTGTTCGGAATCATACTGCTGCTGTGTGGCGCGAATTCAGGTCATAATGTTTAGGAAAACCTGCTTTTTAATGACAGTAAACCAATTATGTAGGTACTACAAAATTATAATGGACACCAATTTGGCAATCGGTTTGAGGAAAATCACAGGCTATAGAATACATCTCACACATCCATTAACGCTACGCCCCTGGTCTCAAGCAAAGTCTAATGTACTCTTTACTTGGTGGCTAGTTTCCTACAGGAACGTAGCTTCCGAGTGAAGGTGGAGGGTTCATTTTCCCGAGAAAGGCCCATTGGCGCAGGAGTTCCCGAGGGCAGTGTACTGTCACCGGCACTCTTTAATGCTTACATGGCCGATCTCCCCACGCACCCCAACACTCACATCTGTCAGTATGCGGACGATCTCATGATCTTCGCAGCAAACAAGAACCCGCGCTACAGCTACCGTCAAGTACAAGCCCACCTCTGTGCCATCAGTAGATGGTGCGAGAACTGGCGCATGTCTATCAACCCGGAGAAAAGCTCTGCGATTCTCCTGGCCAACACGCTGGCAAACCGGCTCCCGCAGGACCTCGTGCTTCGGCGCCGTCGGATCCCTTGGGTCACTACGGCGAAGTATCTCGGGGTCACGTTGGACCGGCGGCTAACGTATAGGCATCACGTCAGGGGCAAAGTACTACAAGGTCATGCAGCCCTACGGCAGTTGTATCCCATCCTCAGCTCCAAAACCATGCCCATTCGCCTGAAACTCCAGCTGTATCGTGCGATCATCCCGCCTCTGGTCCTGTACGGATGTGAGATCTGGGGAGTGGTGACAAAGTCCACCTTCATCAGACTCCAGACGTTGCAGAATCGGGCATTAAGGATGACACTGGTTGGAGATTTCCTGCCCACATCCTTCACGAACATTCCGGCATCCCGTACATTGTCGACGTGATTAAAACCCGCGCTCGAACAATGTACAACAAACTCCAGAACCACCCTAATCCACTGGTGAATACTCTGGGACAATATGACCAGAGAGAGCCTCGCCGACTACCATCTAAAAAATTGCCGAAGGACATCTTAAGTCCAACGGTCTAATTTTCGCAGATGGGAAAGGCAAAATGAATATCTGTACTTAAAACAGAGTAAAACGCCTAACTCAGATCACCTCTCAGTGAGTGACTGACGGCCAGAACCAGGAGGAGATTAGCGCGTCACCTGATTGACTAACCAGCCAATCAGCATGTATGGGCAGTGCCCGTTCATGGACCAATCCCTACCATCATCAATCTTGTCCCTAAAATACCCCTGATCCCAAACATTCCCAGAGTTTAAATCCCTGTAGACCAAAACACCATACTATCGCGCAGGTAAAGCCGTATAACGGCTAGGTACTGCGGTAAAGACACTTCGGGTGGGGGAATAAGCTTCCCCCATTCGACTCGAACTGCCTCTGGAGCCTCTGGAGCCTCATTCTCATTCTGAGCATGTCATTCAACAGTAAGAAATACTGGGAGAATAAATATTGTTTAATACTGTTCTAAAACTTAACAGGTTCCTTCATGAGCTAAACATGGTGCATTTTATGCTCAGGCACATGTGCTTAGTTAAAGAAGTTAAACACATGAAAAAGAAAAAAAAATATGTGAGTACAGGTTTTTTGGCGGTTTTAAATTCAGAAACAAATTTTTAATTCAAGTAAATTTGTTTTAAAATAAGGAGTGAATTTTTGCAAATCTTCATATATTTAATTGCGGTGATGATTTGGACATTTCTGCTTATGTTAGCATGCCGGGTTGACTATTAGGTCGCTGATTCTGGGATTATAAGTTACGTGACAAACAAATGTGAAGTTACATTTCTTGGACTGTAGATTGTAGAGAGCAATAGATGCTTACTCCCACATGAGCATGCGGTCTCTTGAATGCCAGGCCAGAATTACGCAAATGTTTTGACGTGCATTGTTATTGGACACGACCCTGTTCCACAAAAACTAGCCGGTGTCGCTTTGCTATACGTTTATTTCTGTCTCATACTTGGCTAGCATGTTGAAACTTTTAAAGCTACTTACTACCTCCACCATTCTGTTTTTCAAATATTCTAACGCCGATGTTTTTATGAATACAAACTCGTCAACCAAAGTTATTTTGCTCTGTTTTCAGAGGAGTCTTTTTCAGGAAAGATTGTTATTACGATGTGCAAAAAACGAGAAAACATTGGATGAAAACAGCTTGCTATAAATTTGGTTCTAATAGTAAGATTTTAAACTTTTTATGCTAAATACGGGAACTTTTGGTATTGAATTAACCTAGAGTGGTTTTGATATACTTCATTGCAATCTAGAAATAAATTTTTGAAATTGAAATATAGCTTTTAAAAGCATTTGACGGCATTGTACCAGGTGGCCCACTTCATTCGGCATTGGCGTAAATAGATAACCCGTCGTGCGTTAAAACAGTTGCAGAACTCCACGGCGCAATTCTAGTCAGTGGCGTGTTCTGCCTCTCAGGAAAGACGTGAAGTGAGAGACAGTTCAACTAACGTGTGTAGTCCGCGATAATAGACAGTAACAGTATAAACTCACCCCAGTATATGGTGCTACTGGCGAATATTACGGATTAGAGATTGTGAAGTGCAAGCATGAGGGCACGTAATGTTTCATTGGCATTTGTTCGTTTCTTATTAATGTTATTGTATTATTATTATTATTGTTGTTGTTGTTGTTGATATTACTACTACTACTATTACTAATATTATTATTGTTATTATTATTGTTGTTACCACCATAATTATATTTTCTAACCATAACATTTATTTTTTTAACATGTTTCATTGTAGAACTTTGTTTTGTTTTTATTGTCCTGTTCAACCGTTTAGATGTGTTCTTATTGGCATTTTATTTTTTGTTATGCTTTCTCCAAAAGGAAGCCGATTAATAAAGGAAGTTTTAAAATAATATGTCCCCAAATCTAAGGCAAGCTGTTTCATCCAATGCCCTTGACAACCATATTTCCTTAGTGCATAGAGAGAAAAAAATGCACTGTGTGACATTCATGGCCCACTATCCAGTAGCAGCCGGTGCATATAGCCCAGAATGGCCGGGCCCTCCTTAAATATTGCGGAACACCAGAACTGTCCTACAATTTTGTAAAGTTCAAATTGAGTGAGCACAACTTACAGTATAAGTAAAATGGAATTTTAAATCTAGCCTGCGCGGGTGTGTTAAGCATAAAGGCTCGTTTCTTTATTATGTATACATCTTCCGCGAAAAAGTATAATAGGTACCAAGAAATATCCGCAAATGAATTCACATCTTTTAGCTACCGTCCTATACAGTCACCAACTTTCTGAGTATATTTCTCTCATCGTAATGCCAGTTTGATTATACCCTGTTCATAGGAGTCAGTTCTGTTGGAGTAAAGCCATCTGCGCACTGCTGATTTCACTTTTGCAAAGCGTTGACCGGCCAGGAATTTCTTCATGGGACTAAACAAATGAAAGTCCGAAGGTGCAAGGTCTGGACTGTAGGCTGTACACACCTGTGGTTAAATTTCAAAATTGCCGCTTCAGTGACTGACATTCTGCGGGATTGTAGCTGTAACTAGCAGTCCAGGAAGTGGTGAATCACACAGGTTATTATGGCCATCTCTGAAGAATGCACACCACCTGGAGACATTGTTACGTTTCGCACACTACACGCCAGGCAAATCTCTTTGAATTTCACTCGTTATGCCCTTAAGGCCACAAAAATTGCACTACACTTCGCTGCAGTTCACAAGTTGACAGTAACATGCACGCCATCTTTGTTGTATAGATGCTTCCCTCGCTAGAACTGCACATGCAAAACAAATAGCATCTGTAGTGAAAACTTCAAACTACCTATATCCTGGCGAAATTTCAACATCCCAGCCACAATATCAAGGCAGAAAACAATGTGCATCACTTTCCGATCCACCCTCGTACACTTCTCTAGCATGCAACCGAGCGAGATGTTTCTAGACAGGGCGCCAAGTAACGTTTTCCCAAGTCAGCAGAAGTGCTAAAATTCCAGTTTTGGGAATGAAACAGTCTAATGCTTAGTTCATGTGCTGCTACTCGGAAAGTAGGAAAATATATGAAAATGCAGGTGGACAACGGAACCTGAAGATTTTTGCTGTCCAAAAACTTAATATGAACAATTAGGTTAATAGCGCTGTCTTAAAATGACTATTTAGTGTGTCACTTTGGAAATAATGGAGCAATAGACTGCCAACGTGTTTTAGATTTAGCGTTTTAGTCCCCCGCCCCATCTCCCCCGACTCCATTTCAGCGCTTAACAACCTAAAATAGGAACAATAATGCTACGAATTTGGTCGAATCTTTTATGATTTGTTTATGCAGTTCCCGTTAATAACTCTTGGCTATTCCAACAGATCGCTACGGCCGGACACCTTCATCCATGTTTCTTCTATTTCAACAAGATATTCAAATGTTGTCAAAGACATGCCCTCATTAACGACCGGGAAGCTTTCGTCTTACTATTGAGTAACATTGGCTCAGCAATGAACTCTGAATTTCACCCTTCAGCGCTGCTCTATTCCATTATCGCTGAAGACAGTGGAACAATGGCAACACGTTGTAAGTCACATAAAGGTAATAACAGCGATGTCCAATCTTGTCTCAAATGTGCTAATGACGTCACCTTATCGCTCAAACCCACCGCCTTCGTTTTTTTCATGAAGCATTCCCCCTTCACTCAGGTAGCCAAGTATTAGAGGGACTTGTTTGTTTTTGATTCCCATGAATGCATCACGCCCAAAAAAGGGGAGGACGGATTTTCCTTCACCTACTTTTCGCCGAGCTATGACGCATTCATGGGACTTAAAAACAAACCTTTGTAATGCTTGGTTACCTGAATGAGTGAAGGAGAAATGCTCCATGCACAAAACGGAGGTGGGGTAGAGCGACATGGTGACGTCATTAGCACATAAGAGAGAAGGTTGGGCATTGCTGGATAATGACATCGCATTTGTCACAACCTGAGGTGAGAAAGGACTGCATGCTCGGTTTTTAACGAGAATAACGAACCTTATAATATCCCTAGGGAGAGTCAAAACCGGTACTCATTGCGTAGAAGTGCATTCTGGCCATAGAAAGGTCGCGGGTAATGATGTGACATGACATGTTTTTCATGTAGAACAATAGTGTAGAGGAGCTGGCTGCTCAAGAGCTGAATGGCAAGGAGGAGCAGTTAGGTTAAAAGTGAACATGGTGTGTAAGCGAGATGCAAGGCCGACCCGTCGTCTCACAGGAATGGTCTGTGCACGCGCAGCTGACGATCTCGCACCATGCGGGGAACAGTGGCAGCGGCACCACTACCACCACCAGCACCTCTGCCGACCCTGGGGGAGGCGGAGTACGCATGGAGTATTCTTGGGACCGGCCGTCGCCACCTCCACCGCCACCGCCTCCAGTGGCACGTCCATGCTACGAGTTTCAGCGCGGAAACATTTTGTTTACAACCCGGCCAGCCAAGAGTCGCCTGGATTCTGGGTATAATAGCGAGCAAGTGTCTCCCGGTTCATACGGTAGTTTACCGTCCCGCCGACCCGTTCAACCTTACAGTCGCCGCTGTAAGAGCACTTGCAGCATTGTACTGTCAGACCCTGTGGTAGATCCTCCTGCACCAACATCAGATTGTGGAGATCGCAACTGTTATCATCACCATCAGCAGCAACAGTTCTCATGCGAGGTTTGTGGCAGTGGGGGCGGCAGGAGTCCTACCTCCATACGTCGCGCTAACACCTTCACATCGCACTTCTGCACCCGAGTTCCTGGCCGAGAGACAAACAAAGCACCTGACAAACCAAAGGAGGAACAGCCATCCTGGAACAAACTACCCAGTCGCGATGCTGCTATCCAGACATCTGTCACTTCTCTGCTTGGAGGTGGGAAGAAACCCAAGATGGGGAACAAGGTAGTCACTGGAAGGCGGAGAACAGAACCTGCGCTGCTCCAGGTTCCAGACCCAACGGACCAAGCTCAGACTAAGAAGGTAAGTTGCAGCATTTCTTGTCGTCATCAAATAAATAATAATATGTTTAATTAGATTTACTTCCAGTGAGAAATGTTCACAATTATTGCTGTAACTAGGCATATGCCAGGTGGTCCAACAGTCACCTTTAACTAGAGTTACCAGATTATTTTCTGCAAATGTAGGAATATACAGCTCTCAGTGATCCACGTATTTCTTTTTTTGAATACATTGCCAATGATAGGTATTCAGAAGTCATTGAATAGCAGGCTTGCATGTGTCTTAATATACGTAAGGGCTACATTTAATGGTAGTAACCTGAACAAACTCTATCCTACTGCTTCTAAAGCGTGTCTTACCCTTAAAAGACAGTACACGTTAAATGGGGCGCAACGTTGCAACATGTACTATATGCATACCTTCTTTTATATTCGAACCCCATGTAAGAACCAACGCAGAGTGGCCCTTGAGAAATTCAGTAGGGTATCATCATCGTGATGATACCATGACAAAATTATATTCAACGTGGGTGACATTTTCATACAGTAAAGAATGAACAATTCGCCGCACTCTGATTTGCACTATTCCATCATTTTGTGTTAACTTAGCATATTTTTGTCCCGTCCTGTTTGCTTTCTTTTTCGTGGCGTTCTTAGAGGTCCTTTCATTAGTTCATTTTTAATCCTGTACTCTACTGCTTCTGAACACCCAATAGCTTTAGCTGTTTCTTTTACTGCCTTATTAACAGGCATTTGACTTGAAAAATAACATAACAGATTCATAATTATTTGGCGTTCCATACTTCTTAATTTACCAATATATTGTCTCTTCCTAGCTTGCCCCTCCATAACTATAAATATTTACGGAAAACGTTAAATAACTAACATAATATCACTTCACAGGTTCCCCAAAGTATAAGCACATATGCTTCTTTATGAACTGATGTTAACTTTTGCTGGTGCCTTTTGTTGTTAGCTGAATAGGTGCATACCTTTTGTTTGCCTTTACACGATAAAAGAAAAAGGTTACAAGCTTCTGGTTTATTTTAAAAACTGGCTCTAACCCTCCTCAACATTTGCTCTCGCTTGGTCCCTGATGTAAACTCAATAATAAAAAAAGTTTCCCACTGCGTAAGTTTTGCAGTGCACAGATATAAAATGTTCCGAAAACATTTAATTTAAAAAATTGTAACACTTGACTGAGTAAACATAAAGAATTCAAAGTAGGCAGGTAGCAGCACCATTGTTTACTCTAGCTAAGAAAAAAATATAAATGTGTTCTAGCAGTTAGTCTATTAGTTAGTTCATGATGAATATAGAAACAGCAGATATCGGACTTTTACTGAAAAGAACATTTTCTGTAAAATTTTTGGCCTATAAAAATATATAATGACTCTAAAAAGGATATAACCTGATGAAGAGAAATATTCCCCATAGGATAGTCTGTTCAAAGCTGAAATTTATAACAACTGAATATTTACGCCATGCTATTAGAAACCTGGCAACAGCGCAAGAACAGAAAAGGATGAAGCTAACAGCAACTTGTATGCGCTAGATAGAGACAGATATATCCCATTTAACTCCATACTGTCATCTAAGTGTGAGACAAGCTATAGTAGTAGTGCAAATGATTTCACATCAAGTTTCAATGGAAAAATAACATTCTTCATTTGAGAAAGGTAAAACAGCTGTTAGGTGCCAATCCCTTGAGGTGTGTAGGGTCATGAATTTATGAATGTAATGACATAGATGCTGCCACAGTTGGTAGTGTGAGTTTCTGAAACGTTAGTCAATTATTGTGATTGTTGATAAATTAGCAACACAAACAATAAATATATTTTGTGAGTGGAAAATAATTATTCATTATTAAGTTGTTTAAAATATTTATAAAAGTATACTAACCTAAATAGTGGTGACTTTGACACGATAATGGAGCAGGAACAAGGAAGGACCATTTCAGATACAAACCCAGCTCAAATAACAGCAAGTACTGCAGGTAAGATTGAACTGGACAAAGTGAGAGTGTCAAGTTGCCACCTTTCTGGTTCGAGAAACCGGAGATATGGTTTTGTCAGACAGAAGCACAATTTTTGATTGCTGGCATTACATCTGAAACAACAAAATATGTTCTGCTTGCACAGTTAGAGCCGAGAGTGGTTGAAAACATTTGGGATGTAGTATTCCAGCATTTGAGATCAGGTCCTACAGGTTCTCCTGTACGTTATATTTATCTGCACAGCACCTAGCCACTTAATGCGACTTTATCTGTGCAGTATGTAAGGTGTTCTAATTTTTTCAAGCTTTTGTGTCTGTGGGCATGGTTTCTTCCTGCATACCTGGATGAAGGAAGGGGGACAGGAATAGGTGTTGGGTGAGTAAGTGTTAGAAGGTGGGTGTGTCGTTACCATTACCCAAGGGTGTCCTTAGGAAGGCGGTAACTTTTCCTTCTATGGGGTACTCTGTGGTCGTATTGACCTAGTGCCCGTACCAGTTCATTGGTGTGGGAACTCAGTATGGTGTGCATGGTTCGGGATCGCTCCCTCACCAAGTCTATGATGTAGGGTAGTCCGGAGTGGTTGTGAAGGATGTAAGATGGGAATCTACGCCCGGTATCATATATTGTACTTAACACCCTATTCTGCACTTTGCAGCCATACAAGATCAATGGCGGGATGATTGCCTGGTAAATGCTTAGTTTTAGGTAAGTGGGCATGGTGGAACGGAGGATAGGGTAGAGCTGTCTGAGTGCAGCGTGGCCGAGTCCGGCCTTTGCGTGGACGTGTGGAGCGTATGTTAGCCCGCAGTTGAGAAGAACGCCTAAGTATTTGGCGGAGGTTACCCATGGGATATTTCTCTGCCTGAGCCGAAGTAACCGTTCCGACCACCAATGGCAAACCTTACCAAGGAGGAGTGCGGAGCTTTTCCCCGGACTAATAGCCATTCTCCACTTCTCACTCCAGTGGCCAACGGCATTGAGTTGTCGTTGAAGGGGAGGGAGGCAATATCTCACATTCTTGTTTTGTGCCATGATTAGGACATTGTTTGCATACTGGCATGTCACAGTATGCTGTTCCATGGGGAAGTCGGACATGTATGCTGCAAAGAGTAGCAGGGAGAGTACACTACCCTCTGGGACTCCTGCCGCTATACTTCTTAGTGTAGACAGTCTTCCTTCCACTTTCACTCTGAAAGTGCGGTTCTGTAGGAAGCTGCTAATCAGTGTAAGATATGGGGGAGGGATATTTGCCTGCTTTAGTTTGTACAGTAGACCTTGATGCCAGGTTGTGGCGATTTCCTTTTCCACATCCAGCAGCACTGCTATGGTCTTAAAGTTTTCCCTGAACGCTAGGGCAACCTTCTTGGCCACACACAGTAGCTACATGGTCGTGGAGTGACCCCGACGAAAACCAAACTGGTGATCCGGTAGGAATTGCCTTTCCTCAAAAAGAGACATTAGGCGGGTGAAGAGGAACCACTTGAAAACTTTTGAGACAGTTGGGAGAATGCTGATGGAGCGGTAATTGTTAGGACAGACTGGGTTCTTGCCAGGATGTAGTAACCAGCACAGAAAACAATAAATATTCCCTGGCAAAGGAAAGGCTACTAATGCTTTTTAAAGAAAGCGAAGAATACCAAATAAAGAAATTGATAGGCAAAATAGAGCTAGGTGATATGAAGCCCAGCCAGCTTTTGAGAAAAATAAAAGGTTATGGCGGAACAAAAGTCCCAAAAAATTTTAAAAACTGTCTGGCTTGATAAGCACTCTAATATTATAAAAAGCATTCTAAGCATTTCAAACGAGAGTGTTGATAAAATGGCACAAATGACAGATCGTATATTTGATGTGCAAACAGTAAAGTGCAGGTAGCCACAATGCAACCTTCAGTAGGAGCAGTAACGTTACCCCAAACAACACCATCTGCTCTGTTGATTCAAGATCTTGCTAGGATTGAAGAATTAGAAAAGGAGTTCAGAAGAAGCCAGCCAATGTTTGAAGTTGCCCCAAATTTAACAAGAATGACAAATATTGTTATCATTTTCGATTTGGTTCATGATGCCTACCTGAAAAATGTACCCAAACTTGTCAATGGATGAATAAGGGAAACTAAATACAGCAGACAGCTCTGCCAAGGAAGGAATTACCTGGCCACCAAGTTTGCTTCTTCGTGAAAGATCAGATTTCAGGACACGGGTTTCTGTTTGATAGAGGAGCAGACATCTCTGTTATATCAGTATCAGCCAACAATAAGCCAAAACCCAGTAATTTTAAAGTGTATGCAATTAATGGTTCACAAATTAATACCTACGGTTTCAAAATGCTGAACTTAACTTAGGACTAAGTCACTCCTTTGAATGGGCATTTATTGTGGCTGAAGTGTCTAAAGGCATACTAGGTGCTGACTTCCTTCATCATTTTAGCATACTCATTGACTTAAAGAACAAACAATTGATAGACAGTAATACTAAACTCAAGGTTTCAGCTGAAACAAGATTATGCAGAAGCACAGATTCTGTAAGTTCAGTTCATTCTATTTGTGAATTTTCAAGACTTTTACAGAACTTTCCTGGAATAACTAAACCATCAGTTACAGTAAAGGAAGTAAAACATGATGTTCAACATCATATTGAGACATCAGCTGGATCACCAGTATACAGTGAAGCTAGGCAGTTACACCCTCATAAATTAAACATTGCAAAAGTGGAATTTCAATTTTTGTTAAATCAATCCATCTAAATCACAATGGGCTAATACACTACATTTAACAACAAAATCCAATGGACAATGAAGAGTCTGTGGAGACTATCGTCTAAATGACAGGATCATCCCAGACCAATATCCAATTCCAAGAATCGATGCTGTAAGTTAAATTCTTCAGAACAAGAAAATCTTTACAAAGATTGATCTTCTAAGAGCTTATTACCGATTCCAGCCACTGGAGAAGACAAAGCAAAAACAGCAATAATAATCACTCAATTCAGTCTCTATGAATTCAACTTTATGCCTTTTGGTATAAGAAGCGTGAGTACTTTCCAAAGATTTATTAACGAAGTTGTTGAGGGCCTAGATTTGTGTTTTGCTTATTTGGATTATATCTTGATAGCATCCACAACTGCAGAAGAGCATAAACATCACTTAAACTTACTGTTTAAGCAACTTGATAAGTTTGATTTTACAATTAATGTACAGAAGCCTGTATTTGGTGTAAAAGAGGTAGTTTTCTTTGGACAACTAATAACACCAGAAATTGTTAAGCCTGATGCAAAAATGCAAAAGCCAAATGATGTAGCTCATGCAGCTCTATTAACAAATCCAGATACCAGGTATGAATTGGCATTAGTTGTTGATGCCTCAAACTTTGCAGCAGGTGCAGTGTTACAACAAAATGAAAATGGTAACTGGAAGCCTATTGGATTCTTCGCAAAAAAATTATTTCCACCTCAACAGAAATATTCCACATATGACCGAGAGTTACTCAGCATTTATATGGCTGTGAAATATTTCAGATATCTGATGGAAGATATTTCATTATTTACAATGACATGCACCACTTATGTTTGCATTTATGCAAAGAAAAATGAGAAAGCATCACTGATACAATTGAGATATCTACAGGATATTTCTCAGTTCAGCACAGATATCCGACATGTACCTGGAAGAAAAATCAGAAAAATTTTGACCATTTGTCAAGAATTGAAGAACTAGAACCAATTGATTATGAAGGAATCACTCAAGTTCAGAATGGAGATGAACTAGATAATCTATGCCCTCATTCTTCATTGAAATGTATAACTCAAACAACACCAGGCAGAAAACAACTATGGTGTGATGTGTCCACCACATGTGTGTGCCCATATATTCCACAATAGTTCCACAATAGTTCAGGTTTTGTATTTTTCAGTTTTACCACAGTATGGCATACACAGGAATTAAAAGTTCCATGAAGTTGTTAACAACAGATTTGTCTGGAAGAATATAAAACATGATATAAGTCACTGGACAAAAACATGCATTGCATGCCAGAAGCATAAAGTCATATTTGAGCAGAAACTGTAGCTCAAGAATTTTTTAATGTTTGGATCACTTGGTTTGGAATGCCACACCAAATAGTAACTGATCAGGGAACACAATTTCAGTCTGAACTCTTCCAACACTTACAAAAATATGTCGTCGTAAATTAACGAGAAATATTCGTATCATCTGCAATCATATGGAAAAACTGAAAGATTTCACAGGACACTTAAAGCTCTATCTGTGCTCATGAAAATCTTAAATGGAACAGTACATTACCTACAGTTTTATTGGGACCACATTGTTCTATCAGAGAAGGTAGCAATGCCACTACTGGAGAAATGGTATATGGTACTCCACTTAAATTACCGGGAGATTTTTTCAATGATCCTGATACAAAAGTGAATGCGGAATTGCCAACACCTGTAGTGGAATTGAGGAAATACATTAATCAACTCAAACCTGCTGAATATCCTAATAAGTCAAAGCAAAAAACATTTGTATTCCAAGACATTAATAAGGCAAGTCATATACTCGTATTTATACGAGTTGACAAAGTAAAGGCAGCTCTAGAAGCACTGTATCAAGGTCCATATGAAGCCATGAAATGTACAGGAAAATTCTTCGGTGTAAAAATAAATGTCAGGATTAAAAATATATCCTTAGATAGATTGAAACCAGCATATATACTGACTTATGATAACCACATAAAACAACAACCCCAAATAATGGATATGCCAAGTACAGCAAGAACTACAAAGTCAAGCCAAAGAATACGATTTCCAGCTTTCTTCTTGGAAGATGTATAATGACTAAAGCCACAATTTTTAGTACTGTATCATGTGTAGGAGTGTCAGTTATACCGTGAGTGTGTTTTCCCAGACCGAGAGGCCAGCCATCACCACTACACAATGCAGCCCCATGCACACAGTAAGGTGACTAAGAAATGTGGCTGTAATAATGACTGAGAAGGGGGTGATGTAGGGGCATGAATGTATAAATATAATGACATAAATGCTGCCGCAGTTGGTAGTGTGAGTTTGTGAAACGTTAGTCAATTGTTATGATTGTTGTAAAATTAGCAATGCAAACAATAAATATATTTTGTGAGTACAAAATAATTGTTCATTTTTAAGTTCAATATAAATATATATATATATATATATATATATATATATATATATATATATATATATATATATATACACATATATATAAAAGTATACTAACCAAAAACCAAAATAGAGGCTAAAAGGTGCATTGTAACTTAATTTTAAGTTCCATGTTAGAAACTAATGAATGTTTGAAAGGAACTCGCATATGAATATAATGATATTTTACATAAAGTAAGTAGCAAATGCTATACATTGCAAATTGCCCTGCTTCTTTCAGTAAGCACACAGCCAAGATTGGATAAAGCAGGATAGCATTGACATAATTGTTCTTAAAAATCCTGGGCAGTTGCCTTATTTTGAGTTTGTGTTTTTATTTTCAAGCTCTCTTACAAAGGCATAAAACAGGTGGAAAATCTGGACCTGTGTTTATTTCTCATATTACTTCTTATTTCTCTATTTATTATTCTTTATCTTTTGCTCAGTGTTATATATATTGACAACACGTTGAGCATTTAATTACAGCAAAAAGTAATCAGAAGCATGGAGTGGTGTATTAGTTTGCATGCCACTCAATTCATAGGCATGGAATATGAAGCTCTGGCATGTGATAAGTCAAGGAATGAAAACATAAGCATGCATCTCCTTTCGCCGATCTGGATGGCTCAGTGTATTAGGTGCTGGTGTGCTGTTCTCAAGGTCGTAAGTTAAAACCTGGCTGAGACCGATAGTTTTTAAGTGTGCTTAAAAATTATAGCACTATATCAATAGATTTACTGGCATGTAAAAGAACTGTAGTACATAATTCCAACACACCAGTGGCATAGTAGTAGTGTTTTAGGGCGCACAACTACCAAGGTTATTAGTGCCCAACACCAGCTGATATAATCATGGCAGTTGACAATGTTGTTAACAAACAAAATAATTCTAAAATGCCTCTTCTTGAACACAAAACTTTCGTCCCCATTGGATGTGGACAAGGAATCATGCATTCTTCCACAGACACCATGTTTAGTTTGTGCTTAGAAGAAGTCAACAGTGCATGTTCTCTCTCAGAAATTATTGACATAAATTCTTTAGTCCCTTACCATGGTGAATTATTAGTTTAAGCCTATGTTTATTACAGATTAAATTGTGAACTTTGTTATCTTTGTCAAGTTACAGACCAATGCATCACAGTAGCTGACAGCAATCTCTATGCTTTTGGAACAGTAGGCAAACAGAGCAATATCAACCTATGTGACTTCAGAACATTTCATTGTTGTGTATCTGAAGTACTGATATGAACTGTGGACCACATGGCATATTAAGTGAAATCACCTAGAGCATATTTCAGAATTTAAATGCCCTAAATATAATTTAGTATGTACGCATTTCAAGAAATCATCATCATCATCATCATCATCATCATTATTAAATTTATTTTATTTCTATAGGCCCTCTTCAACTACCATAGTCATGTCAAGGGCTTTGAAATAATTTGATGGTCCTTTTACTCTTTGAACTTTTCAGATGAAGTTCTGTAGATTTTCATAATTTCTTATTTTCATATGCACATTTACTTTCACATCCACACTTCCAGACTCAATAGAGAATAATCCTAATTAAAGAAAACTTCCCACACTCTGGCCTGGAGAGAACTGTGGCTCTCTGATTGAGATCAATTTTCTGGCCATTTGACCGGAGAAGCATTCCTATTCTGATTAATTTTGAGATATGTACTTACCTCAAATGGTCCATTGAAAATAAAATTATTGTAATAGCTGAAAAACTATATTATGCTATTTTTTCACCTGCATTTGATTTATTCCTGAGCTGTTATTTCATATGTTCAGTTTTCCATGGGTTGTACAAAATTCAAGTAATTAGTTGCACTTTAATTTAAATATTTTATTTAATATCTGGAAGAACCATAATATATTATTATCATAAACTTTGGTTTATTTTTCACACAGCCTGGAAAGCGCCTGACAAGATCTCCAGCCATTCGCTCTCCTCGTAGCCAGTCTCCCCTTCGCAAGTCAGCATCTACAGAAACAACATCAACAGCTGTGCCTGCTGCTAGCACATCTGCACCTCGCAAACCACCACGGACAGTCCACATTGATGTCTACTGCACTGGTTCAGAGGACGCTGATGCAAGTAGTACCTCTGATGATACTGATAGCACTCTATCAGATTCCACTCCCCAAACTGTTTTTGAATCTGAAGATATTCATGTTATGCATACTCGAATGGGCAAAGATAAACTCCCAGCAGGGTATATTTTGCGTCAGCAGCAACAGAAAAATTCAAAACAAGCCCAAAGAAGCTCAAGCTATAAGCATGAAGAACCCAGTTCTAATGCTACAAGTTTTGCCCGTGGTTATGACAGTGATGATGGCCTTAGCTCACAATATCCATCACGACTAAGTTCCTGCAGCCAGATATCCCAAAGTGACACTCCTGCCACATCTCGTGATCCATCCTATTCCACAATCTCATCACCAAGTATAATGCTTAGTGAGGACTGTGACATTACATCATGGAAGGATACAGACTTGGAATCTGTCCTGCAGAGCACATTTAGTCTAGCACAGAGTGATAGTTTTGAATACGCAGATGCAATGGATAGACTGAGGATTAAAGAGAAAGAACGAGCTTGGGCAGAGGGAGATTCAAAGACATGGCGCTCACCAGAAGTGGAACGCAAGCATATGCTACAACAACATAAGCTTAAAGAGTTCCTAGAAAAACGTATAGGAGAAAAATCATTGCCAGTTTGGAAGGTAGAACAAACAACAGAGGATTCTGACGATGATGAAACAGGAGATGCTTGGAGTTTCTGTAGCAGAGACACTTTATCAACAGCAAACTCCCCTAGAGCTGCTTTAAGGCGAGAGGGTACAGTGGTAGAAAGGATACCAGCGGTAAACCCAACACAACACCAAATAGGAAGCCCAAGTGATACAGGACCACACCGATTTATACCCAGGGACTCTATTGGACCCTTTGGATCACGATCACCATCTCCTCCACCAGCCAAGGTTGCAAGCAGCATCACTTCACCGTTCACATCCATCCCAGGGGCCCGCACAGATCAACTCTCCAAAGCAGAGAAATTTGGCTCAATTGTTGGAGCATTTCGTAAACCAGGGCATCATGTGGGACCTTCTAAAAATCCTGAATGTGGTTGTGAGCACTGCAGGAAGTTCTATGAAGGAAGTAGAAAAAGAACAAAATCCGTAGGAGACAGCACTTCAGAACATAGTGCAGATGATGCTTCAGTAGACAATGACTCAAAAGATGACAGAATATCATATCTCAGTGATGATGTGGTGTGAACATTTTCCCTAACAAGTTGTTTTGCAAGCTATTTAAATGTCAAGTACAGCTCCATTGTGAATTTTGCTACTTAGTGATGATAAACTTGTACACTAATTGCTCATCTTGCATATGTCTGAAGTAGAGCAGAATTATATTCGTAATTAAATATTTAGCCATTGTATGTTCAATTGCCCAAGTGTGGATAGGTCAGCAAAATGTAAAACTGTTTGGGATAGTGGGAGAAACAAATTATTTTCTTTAATGTATAGCTTGAGCAGATTTTGTATAAATAATCCAAATAAACCTGTATATTGTAATAAAATAATGGTTAATGTTAATAAAGGTGCAGATAGAGTGTGTTTTGCAGGACTGTTTTCCAGAAGAATTAATCGTTTTTTATATCAGGTTATGCTAAACAACATACATTAATACAAAATTTGTAAAAATCACTGGTTTCAGTTGCGTATCAAAAAATTTTTTGAGTTTTCCGCCTCAGTGTTGTTTCCAGTAGTTTCCTGTTTGAGTATCAGTTTTCTCCATAGGCAAATTTGGTCCCTTTAAATCTACATAACAGGAGAACAAAAAACTTATGAACCGACTGTGCAGTGTTTTGCACTTGTTCCGTCTGCTGATATAGAAAAGCACAGATGAAACCATACAACATTTTTAAAACTACTTTTAAAGGCTTTACTTACCTGCTTTATGAAATGAGATGCTGGAACTGGCCACCGTCGTCGTCCATACATTTTTGGCACCTCTTTAGGAATGTATCACTTGCCATGGTTTACACTGAGAAATGTTGGCAATTTCCTGGCAGATATTTTGTTTTAATTCTTCCAGGGTGTGTGAATTTGTCTTGTACACTTTGTTTTAAGTTACCCCAGAGATAGAAATCACAGGGAGTTAGGTCAGGGGACCGAGGGGCCCACTCAGAACCTAATATTGTTCATGAAGCACCCCTTCATGATGAAAAAAATAGGTGTATGGTGTGCCATTATCAGAGAAAGGTTTCTCAGAGCTCCAGTAAGTGATTTCTATCTCTGGGGTAACTTAAAACATAAAGTATACAAGACACACCCTGGAACAAGTGAAACAAAATATCTGCCAGAAAATTGCCAGCATTTCTCAATGTGAACTATGGCAAGTGATGGATAGTTTCCTAAAGAGGTGCTGAAAATTTATGGATGACGACAGTGGCCAGTTTCAGGATCTCCTTTCATGAAGTTGGTAAGTAAAGTTTTTAAAAGTAGTTTTAAAAATTGTGTATGGTACCATCCTCACTTTTTTATGATAGCAGCAGACAGCAATGAGTGCCGAGGATGCAGACAGGCAAAACACTGCACACCTGGTTCGCAAGTTCTTTGTTCTCCCAGTTTATACATTGAAAATAAAGGAATCTGATATGTTGTGTTACTAACCAATGCTGTTTATGGAGTTTCATTAACTTTGTGCTGAGTAAATATATAATAGTTTCAATTGCTTGGGAAAAAATGGTTTTGTAGTGAAGCTATCACAGACAGTAAACCTAAGAAGGTAAGTTAAATATTAATAAGCTTTGATAATTTCTATGTTTTGACTTAACCTCCTACTTGAAAGAATTACTGGTTTAAGTATTAGGCACAGGTTTAGTTTCTGTCAGAATGAGAATTAGTGAAATTAAGTCATTTTCAAATCTATTTAGTTGCTTGGTGATTGCTAGTTTTTACAGTTTGGACCACAACTATGATAAAGACCTACTACATGGGCCAGCATTTGATGCCCCAACTGTCTTTTGTCCAAAATGGTAAATAATTTCAAAGGAAACCATAATAAACCACCTATTCTGAGTATAACCAATAATTTTAATGTGTTTCCAAAATTAATGATAAATTTCAAGCATTGAAAACATGCTATGAAGATCTTTGTTCTGGGTATGTTCATATAATTTTAACATGTGTCCAAAATTAATTATAATTCAAGCTATGAATTAAGGTTGTTGCCTTTCTATCAAACCCTGAGAAACATTTGCAAGTTAGACCTAAGTCGTCCAGTCTGTGCAGATTTCTACACTATAATTCAAACAGAATGCTTTTGACATAACTAGTGACTTCTAGTGTACTTGAAACAGATTCATTGCTAGTCATCTACGGTCATACAGCAGAATCCTGATAACTTGACGTAATGTGGACTGAGAGGGTGTCAAGCTATCAATGGAATAAGGGGTGTGTTATTCACAGAACATAATACTGTAAATTACATAAATGCATGTTCTAACACAATATAGGAAACAGAAAAGTATAACATATCCTATCATTTATTATGTATTACATAATATGTTCCCCTTTGTCCTGTCTCTTTAATGCTCCGATTTAATTTTTGTTGTCATGCTCACTTGTCTATTCTTCTTAGTAGTAACAGTGAGCCTGAAATCTGAGAAACAGTAGTGTAACCAGAAATATGAAAGTTTACCTTATCACATACGTACTGGGTAAAGCAATAAACCTTCAAATCTTCCAAACAAGTGTTTGTGCTATGTGCCCACATTACTAGGACTTTGTGACAATGGTGTGCTGGCTGCTTATGTTAATGTCTAGATATTGAAGGTCAATACATGATCAGCCCTTTTGTTACGAATGCAGTAGGTGGTATTTACGTATGCTGTTTATACTGCATAGTGCGTTACAGAAATTATTACAGTCAAGTTTAACAATAAAAAATTAAAAAAAAATAAATAAATAAATAAAACAAAAAAGTCCAAGTTACATGAAAAGTCAAGTTATAGGGGTTCTACTGTACTTGAAACTAGCTAAATCCATGACTAAGTCAACTAATTGTCACAGTGTCTCCACTGTGTAGTTTTACAGTGCCTCATGAAATTTAGAGATATGTTTTTAATACCCATTTAGCCCCTGTAGTGCTGGGTTAAGAAAATTATCTAAGCCATGAAATTATATATTTTTCATTCATATGAAGCATGAATCTTATTTAAAAACCTGCTTGCCATTGACTTCTGTTAAGTAGCATTTTAATAATTCTGGATTTGTAACGGAATGCTTCACTTATGCTTAAACATAAAACATTTTGCCTGAAATTGCTTCAACTTGGCAGTTTTGAAGTCAGTCACGAATCAGTCTCTGGCTGAGGATGTGAAAAAATCCTCCTGAAACTGTTTCATTTAATTGACAAAGTAAGCTGAATTTCTAAACTTGTTAATCCTATAGTTAGTAGTTTAAACATGTTCAATTCTTATTCCATCACTACCACCAAAGTTTTCTAATTTACTACATGTTGATCTTATAAACTATCAAATTTTAAGGGTCATGTGTTAATTTGTAACATTAACCATTAGTGAAACGTGTTTAAACAGGCTCAAGTGAGTTTAGCAGAATCAAGTCGGAAGTTGGATCTGCTACGTAAATCCTTAGAGCTCCGTAGGCAAGAGCTTCCTCCAGATTCACCTGCAGCTGCTCAGTTGAAGAAAGAGCTTCAGAATGTGCAAGCTGCAAGTCCTGTTCCTGTCACGTACACAAGCCTTCAGCCCTTTCAAGGGCAGGGTGACAACACAAAAAGCACCGGACTCTCACCGTCATCCTTCACTAGGTGTGCTGCAGTCACGGGGAAACTGGAAGTGAGGTGAGCTAGTCAAAACCTATCCATAGTTGGCTGTTCACATAAATTGAAAGGTGCTTAGAAGTGAAGCAAACATTAATACAAGGGTGGGTCAATAAGTAAAGCCTCCTATTTTTTTTTTCCTTAAATAAGCTAGTTATGTGAAAAATTTGAATTTGGCGCAATTCTTCAAACCTTTTTCTCCAATCCCCTGCAGTAGTAACTTCCTAAGTCAACAGGTGGCAGCACTGCATCCTCTTGCAAAATGGCTGACATCGACATTCGTGTTAGACAGCGTTCTGTGATTGAATTTTTGACTGCGGAAGGTGAAACGCCAATTCGCTTTCACAAAAGGCTAAAAAATGTGTATGGTGATGCAACGGTGGATGTCAGCACTGTTAGACAATGGGTTCATCGCTGTAACGAAGCTGAAGGGCAAACACCATTGGCAGATGAAATGCGAAGCGGCAGGCCGGTGACTGCAGTGACTCCATGCAACATTCAGTGAGTCAATGAGATCATTCGTGGTGATCGCCGGATAACAACAGGTGAATTGTGTCACATTACCTTCCTCAGTAAAGGCAGTGTGATGACGATTGTTCAACAACTGGGTTACTCAAAAGTTTGTTCACGTTGGGTACCAAGATGTTAACCGCCCAAAACAAAGAAACAAGGAAAACAGTAGCCTCCGAACACTTGCAGCACTTCAATTTGGAGGGAGAGGAGTTTCTGGAAAAAATTGTTACTGGAGACGAAACATGAGTTCATTTTTTTGACCTGGATCAAAGTGGCAGTCAATGGAATGGCATCACACAACGTCACCGAAGAAAAAAAGAATTCAAAACTCAGCGGTCGGCAGGGAAAGTTATGGCGACAGTGTTTTGGGATGCAGAGGGTGTGCTTATGATTGATGTTTTGGAGCAGGGATGCACAATAAATTCTGTCCAATACGTCAGAACTCTCAAAAAGCTGAAAGCACGTCTTTGCCGAGTTTGCCCAACAAAAACTATGGCTTTGCATGACAATGCAAAACCACACACCAGCCGTTACACCACTGCAGAAATTGAGAAATTGGGATGGCAAGTCTTACGTCACCCCCCATACAGCCCTGACCTGGCACCATCAGACTTCCATCTGTTCGGGCCACTAAAGGAAGCTCATCGTGGGATTCATTTTGAAGAAGAGGAGGCTGTGAAAACGTCCGTGCATCAATGGCTTAGGAAGCAAGACCCTGTGTTTTACCACACTGGAATAGATGCCCTAGTTAAAAGGTGGGCCAAAACTGTGGAAAAGGACGGAGATTATATTGAAAAGTGACAAATTAATCGTCAATGTTGTAGTTTTCAAGCTATGTAAATTGGATTTAATTTTCTTGGCAATTAAAAGAGAAAACAAATAGGAGGCATTACTTACTGACCCACCCTCGTATTTTCCTACCTAGTTCTATCTGTGAGGGCTTTGGTGAAATTTATGTTAAGTCTAACATTGGAAGATTTCTACGAAGGAGAAATCACTATCGCTTTAGGCCATTTTACCTTATATAATTTTACTGTCGCATTTAATATATTATGCAGAATGAATGTCCACTATTTAATTTAGTTTATTTCCAACACTTAAGCTTTATTATTCTTCCAAAATAATGCATTACCATGTATATTGGAATTCCTCCCTTGGATCTACTGTCATCTCTTTATGTGAATTCACAGCTTCATCATCCAGTAATTTCCTTTTGTTTGATGCTTCTTGCTAGAGCTATATAAGTTGGTTTAGGTTTTTATAAGGCAGTTTCTTCAAAGTGGTCATACATATTGTGACAAAAAACAAGCCCAGTGTATTAAAATTATAGTTCTAATTCCACTTTATTTCTACTTATAAGAGAAAATCCATTGGAATTATTGCAACCTACCTTCAATTTGGAATTAATAGAGGAAATAAGTAAATCAGACACACCAAAAGAAATACAAAAACTTCTAGGTCTGGAAACAATCAATACTAGGTATCCCACAGAAGAATGGCTGCACATATATACTGATGGATCCTCCAAGGAAAACCTTACTGGAGCTGGAGTTACGTGTTCACATTTTTCCTTTTATCATTCTGTTGGCAGAGACACAACAAATTATGATGGAGAAATAGAGGCTATACACATTGCTCTCCGACAATTATTAAATCTTCCCTTAAATAAATTTAACAAGGCAGTAATTCTTTCGGATTCTAAAGCTGCAATTCAGGGAATATGTTCAAATACTACAAAGAAGTCAACAAAAATTAGAGAATGCTACAGAATGTTAACACAACTCCAAAAAGTTAATAAGACTGTTCATCTCCAATGGATTCCAGCACACTGTGGAGTCATGGGGAACGAAGCTGCAAGACTCACTTGCAAAGAAAGGCACAACAATAAAACAAAAGTCTAAATTCAATTTCTTATATTCCTCAATAAAACGCTTGATCATTAAAAAATTTTCACATTCATACCTACAAGAAATAGAAACAAATGCCAAAGATAAAAAATGGATTACACTACTTTCCAACCCAGATATAATCCCCCAGAGACCTAGGAAAACAGCGGTTGCAGCCTTCCGACTATTGACAAATCACGACTGCTTAGCAAGTCATCTCTACAGAATAGGTATCTCAGCCTCACCAATATGTGTCCTGTGTAACGATCCAGCAGAAATGAATGAAGACCACTTAAAGACCTGTGAAGCATTAAGATCAGAAGAAACTACAGTTCAAAAGTATTGGAAAGCATGAATGCTAATGGCTTCATTGCCAGATGCAAGGCACTAGAAAACAACAACAACAACTTTATTTCTTCTAAAACTGAATCACAATTCCCAGTTTTCAACCTTGAAACTCAGTTTTGTTGCATTCTAACCTTGACAATGTATGGTAACACAGACTTCTCTGTCTCACAAACACTTCTCAAGTGGTCACAACTCACTTTGACAACTAACTCACAGGCCAGTCTGCTTATATAGTCTCTGAAATATTGGCAAATCCTGTGAAAAAGTCATAAGTTTTTCAGCTTTTGTCATAAACAACACCCCTGCACATTGAAAGATTCTAGAAATGCATACAACAGTGTTTCTTCTGAGCCTTGCATTGTTTGTGTGGTGGTCTTACATAGGCAAGGATGTGAGGTAGCTGTCACTTAATCCTTCTCTGAGACATGGCCATCCCAACAATATTACTGTTTCAATGATTCATTGTAAGTCTGCATGGATTCATAAATCTCAACTGCTAAACTTAAATCTGTATTAACTGCTTGCAACTTCTTGGTTACAAGCTCATATTTTTCCAGAATTGCCCCCCAAACAGCACTTTCATCAATATTATAAAACATGTCCTACTTCTTATTTATACCAGTGCCGCATGTGTTCTGCAGATGTGTTTT
Organism: Tenodera sinensis; assembly: GCA_030765045.1. Taxonomy (NCBI): domain Eukaryota; kingdom Metazoa; phylum Arthropoda; class Insecta; order Mantodea; family Mantidae; genus Tenodera; species Tenodera sinensis. Next base: position 141,363,397 of record CM060966.1, on the reverse strand, counting down.
GAAAGCAATGACACAGCCTATCCAGAAGCCAAATGCACAACAGCCGTTGACGTCTACATTTATTATATATGATACACATTTGTTACAATAATGTATTGCTACTGCCCACTCATGTTTCTATTTTTCCTGAGCCGACAAATAATTTGCTGACACAGCAATAATTCAGAAAGAACTACACCAGTAAGGGCATAGTTTTGATGTGATATTCTAACAATGAACAATGGTGTGAAAATAAATAGCTTTTCTAGTCAGACAGATCTTTTTATCTTAACATCAGTTAGTTGATAAGTAATCCTGCAAAGCATAAAAAATGTTACTTGCTTTTGAGTGAAATGCCATAGCAATCAGGAAATTGCATCTTCACTGCACATGTGTAACAATATCAGCCCCACGGCAGTATTGGACCAGGCAAGGATTGCTGCGCCCTCCTCCAAAGTTACATATAAACAATTGGCAAGTCATGGGTATGGAACACTAACCACTGTAGTAACGTATATCAGCCTTACCTGCATTATAACATGTTTAAGTTGACCTTCAACATTCTCTAGATCTCAGAAAATAGTTCTAGTTTGCTTAGAAATGTTGATGTTGACTGATTGCCTGTTTTCTCTCATGTTGTCCTTCAATTCTTGTAATGTGCGTGCTTTTGATGTCTATAATTTATTTTTTAACATTTCCCACAGATAAAAATTGCTTGGAGATAGTTCAGGGAATGAGGTGGCCACAATCCTGGACTAATAATTCTGTCACAATACACTCTTAGCAATTCATGCATAGAATTCGCAGCACTGTGCGCTGTAGCTAAATCCTGCTGAAACCAGCCTCACAATCTTTCACTTCTTATTAGTTGTGGGGAAAAAAGTTATTTAAAATATTATTTACATAAAGATGTGAATCAACCATTGCATCGTAAAATATGGGACCGATAGTTCTACATGTATTCACTGTGCACCAAACCCCAAGTGCAGTGCAGTGAAGAACTTCATGATAATAATATGAGAACTTTAGGTAAACCAAAATTGTTTTTAGAGATACAAGGAATGTATTTGTGCTGAAGGTCATCAGTTTCAACATCTGTCGTGATGCAGCCTAATGCAAGTTAGTACAGTAGTTTGACTTGCCAATGGTTTACATGTAACTCTGGCAGAAGTAGTACCTGGTCCAGTGCTGTTGCAGGGCAGTCTGACTGATCTATAAACACAGTGTAGATCTGAACTGACATTACTGTGTATAAAAAATGTCTTACCGCTGACATATGAGCTTAGTCCAAAGAAATTGCTGCCCTATTCTGGGCCATAACCTATGTTGACATATGAATGATAAAGTCATTATTTTTCTTATGCTCAAATATATTTGAATAATAAAAGTTTTCTTTTTGTGAGATTCTGCAACTTTGTAAATGTTCTGAGTTCATGGATTTGTTTGAATTACATAAAATGTGCAAATAGGAGACTTTAATATTCCAGTCCTGCATAAATATGTCATAACCAGTAGCTATTGAAACATTGCTACTGCAAATATTCATCCAAAATTAGACAGAAGAATTTATCTTCTAAATTGTTTTTGTAATTTTGTATGTATATTAATTTAAATTTATCTAAATAAGGATTCAAATCAGCAATGTGCTTAGGAAGTATGGAATATTCATATACCTAATACAAATAAAGCAATATGTACACACTTATCCTGAATGCTGTTTCAGTCATAAATTGCATCTCATATTAGAACACAAAAAGGGCAGAAAGTATATCAACAGATCAATGACAGAGAATGCAGAAGCCCTGTGACACATTTTTTATGTGTTTTCACTCTAAAGATTATGAATATGATCTCAATACATGTCTAATTAAATCTTATTAGATCCTAAAGTGGATAGTGTTACATTTTTTTATATATATATGAACGTCCTCCAACGTAATGTCATATGGGATGGTGAATGAATGAAAAGGTTGAAATAGTGCTCAAATAAGTCCAAAGTCCATGGAGCTTTAAGTTAACCAACATTTGTCTTCTCAGGATAAGGGAAAACCTCAGAAAAAAACCTTACCTGGATAACTTACCCTCAGCGAGATTCAAACTCGTGACCTCTCGAACATGAGGCAGCATGCTAACCATCATGCTACCAAGGTGGGCGGATAGTGTTGCAGATATCCATGCTGCACAATACGCTACCAAAACAAAATTAGCACCAAAATCAACTTTGAAAGTTACAGTGCATTTGCAAGTTCCTGACATTTGCTGATCATGATCTATAGATATGTTTGTGCCATTAACTAGAATGTCATATTGTCTCTTAATAAATTAAACATTAATGCAAAATGCCTATACTCAAATAAGAAATACTTCTGCTCGATGTGAATTTTAAAAGTAAATTTCCTTTTCCTGCAAGATTTACTAGATTGCATTAATTTTTATTAATGCTACCACTGTTTCCTTGCTGGGAATACTTTGAAAATTACTTTGTAAGTATTTACTCGTAGTTTCCTTTAAAAGATATGGAAATGTTTGAAATACAATAGTTTAAAAATTAATTAATTCAGAGGATTAAAGCATGCAAGTTGTGACTTTATCAGGATTACATTCTGTAGTAAAGAGATTGGTGTGTTAGTTGAATTTTTCTGCAAATTTGTTGTTTCATATAGATTTTAAGGATATGGGGTAGAAGATAGGTACCTCAGTATGATAATGTGTATTTGAAGATTAAAACTATTAGTAAAGTACTATATTTGGGTTCCCATTCTTTTTCTCTTTCTTGAATTGGTACCGTTTAACGCCTGTTCTTAATACCCACAACACCACATGGTGGACACTGATAATATGTGAAATGAAATGATATTTGGGAAAGGACTTTTGGGTAGAAAATGTTCCAGCCCTAAATTTAGGGCACGTCCCTGGCATTTGCCAATTGCCAGTTCTGAGGACTGAGGTAAACCTGGAGCAGAGTCCTGGCTGGATTTGAACTAAGACCTCCTATTTATAGGTCCATATCTTAACATCTTTGACCACCTATTAATGGTTTGGGCTTTTTTGTTTCCCTTATTAACCTCTATCACCATCTTCAATTACGGTACTGTTTCACTTCCACTTCATGCATTTAATAACTCATTTTAGGCTTCAAGAAAGAGAACTACATTGCATGCAGATTACTTAATTTAGATCTTACATAAAATTATTTTATGCTGCTAATATTCCAGATATTGCATCCTTTCTCCTTTTTACTGTCTAAAACTGTTCTATGTTGGAAATGTTTGATTTATGTATTTTATGTGTTATGTGTGTGTATGTGGCAGGGGAGGGTGATAAATGACTTAGCTTCTTGTCTCTCCTTCTCTATAATTATCCTGAAAATTCTGTTAAAGCATAATTTCATATCTTAGATAATGCTTCTTGCTAAATTAAATCAGGAAAACTGGTAACACTTAAAATAAAGAATTATATTTGATTCATTCATTAGAGAGAGAGAGAGAGAGAGAGAGAGAGAGAGAGAGAGAGAGGGAGAGGGAGAGGGGGAGAGAGGGAGAGAGATCTTGAATGAGAAAGTTTCATTTGAATTGTTGAACAGCTTGCCTGCCACAGTTAATTATATCCTTATATAATATAGCAATTATATCCTGCACACTGCATTTGATACTTCAGTTAGTTACAGTTAGGTTTGGGACCTCAGTACCTACATATGTTGATACCTTGATACTCTCGATGCTCAATAATTCCGAGGTATGTCTAATGCTTTGAGCTAATGCTTTTTCATTACTTTTAAAATTTTAAGTTTTGAATTACTGCAAGTTATTGCATTGAACTTTATGTTAGATAAGGGCTGAAAGTAATTGACACTTTATGTTACTGCCTCAGATGTGTTAAGTTGCCCTAAGGGTTGCTGGAGTATAGTTCTTGTAGAGCTTGACTTCATTTCCTCTTAGTGAATGAATTCAACATTCCATAGACTCTTGTGTCTGAATGAATACATGCAAAACAATGGGAAAGGAGTACAGGTACTCAAGTAACATGTAGTGTTAACTGAGATGTGAATGAAGCTGATTTAGCTGAAGTACTAAATCATATATTTCTGTAATAGCTAACTTGGTGAATCACTCTCAGTCATTACATCTACCTACTCTGGTGACCAAAATCTGTGAATCTAGCAGAAACAAATCAAAACTTAAGACATGAGATAATGCAGTACATGCAAGTCAAACTCAGGTCATGACTTAATCGTACAGGCATACCATAAATACAGGCATAAATATTTTGTTTTACCAATGTACAACAGTGATATTGAATAAAATATGAGTGAAGTATAAATGATCTTGAAGTAGATGGCACGTACCAATAACAGCAAAGCAGTGTATAAAATATGTGAAAAAACCTTTTACACATGGTGGTAAGTCATACAATACAACAAATTTAAAGCAGTATATTACATTCATACACCATGTGAAGTTTACAGAACCTCTATTGGAAAAGAAATGTACAAGTTTTTGTCACTGTCAGAACATGTTGTGGCTACATTTGAAAATTATGAGCAAAACGAAATGTGTTACATGCGTTCATATACAGAAAACTACTAATAAGAATGTATTTCAGTGAACACGTTATCGCTTTTCAGCTTTTTATAAAATGAGTATCACATATCGGTGTGCTTTAAAAATTAATATCAGTATGGAGTGTTGAGAAATAGTTGTTGTTAGCTAATGCTGGATTTCTGACAATGAAGTCATTAATCCTCTTGCTCTCCAATATTTTTCACTGATGAATGGGGCGCTAGAAGAAATAGTGAGAAATAGTGGTAGTGTCCCATCACTAGTTACAATTGTCTTGAATGAAGCTATTGGCACTTGACTACAGATCAACATAGCAATTTCTTTATATGGGTTTTGTGAAGGAAGAGAATATCTCATTCCATAAATGGAACCCATTCTGACACACCAAAACTTCTTAGAAGTTAATTGTGAAAAATGTTTACCATCAGACATAAAAAATGGCCAATAGCTAGAAAGCAAATGCGTTTCTATAAATATGGGAAGTACACTCACTGATGCTATGTTTATAGTACACAACGCCCACTCTACATTTATTTGCAAGATATGCAATAAAAGAAAAATGCATACCATTCTAATCATGCACTCTGATCACTGAGTGGTCAAACACATGTCTGGTAATTATTATAGCTCAGTGGTAGAGCAGCCGCCCAGTAAGCGGAAGGTCTGTGGTTCAAATCCCAGTTGTGGCATTGAATTTTTAAGTTCCAGTTCTACCTCTCAAACATGTCTGGTAATTAAAACTTGTTCTAATTATTGTCTATACACTAAAAATGTAATTATTTGTTTATTTATTTTTCGTTTGTAAGTAAAATTGCTGTTTAATACATAGCAGTACTAATCTTTTTAATACAGAGGTATGTTTGAATTATAAAATAGTCTTGTTTAAACATAAAGTATAAATTTTCAAAATAAATATCTGAAGAACGAGGGCAACCATAGAAGTGAGGATTTACTAATTTATATCGTTTATTTGGTTTTTCATGTGAGAATATTTATTAATTTTATATTTATTTTATAAAAAGGAGTTCTGAAGCTTGTTTATGTTTTTTAAGGTGTCTACAAGAGTTGCCCAATAAATAATGCCCCATATATTTTTTCTCCAGAAGTATTTATTCCACAAAATTGAACTTAACATGTGTGAAAGAATTATGTTTTGTTTGGTCTCTTTATTTTTCTGCATAATCGCCTTCAAGTTACATAGCCTTTCTCCAGCTACTATCTATTCACTCTAAGGTTGATCCGCGCGAAACTGAACCCAGGTGGCCAGTTCACAGTTATAATTTATCCTTCCGCCATTCGCGCCAGAAATACTGTCACAACCATGTAGTGAGTGCATGCGATACGTAACAGAAAGGATACGATCCCTTATTCCGTCAATTTAAAGAGTGACTAATATGTAACTAGAGACGATAAGATTGATAGTCACAACAAAATAAACGATGCACATGTCATAATTATTATTTTTATTTGCGAGCACTGTTTATACTGGTACACGAAAAACCAGTGAACTCAGAAGTTAATTTCACTACTTCTTTGACGGGAACAGTTGGATATTTCTCACACAACTTATAATACACGTTAAAGACTATTGTTTTTTCACCACTAGTCAATGGTTGTCCCGCCTTATGCTTTACATAAGTCGACGAAGACGCAAGAGCAAATTCGCCGCTGCCATCCGCCATGATTCTAAATAGCAACTGCTGACTGTAAACAATGCTCGGATATCAGGTAATTCACACGAGTTGCATGTTGGGACTTGTAGCTCTGTTTATCAGTATACATCAGCGTTAATTAAACTCTTAGGTATCTGTGTAGAATATTACATCATTTAACGATAAATTCATTCTTAAACTCAGATTACTAGGATGGGACTACTTCCCTGCACGCATTGCTACCGTGTTGTACCACGGTGCACTGGTCACATGGGTTTGTTTTGACGCGGACAAACCTAAGACTGAACCTAGTATAGACATGAGGACATGTATTCCCTGTTGCTAAAAATCCTTACTCTGTCTGCGAAGCCAGGTTTTCACTGCGTGAATCACTTCTCTGTCGTTTTCGAAATGTCTTCCACAAATGGCATTCTTCAGTGTCCCAAACAAGTGGAAATCTGAGGGAGCCAAATCGGGACTTTAGGGGTGATGGGGTAATGGTGTCCCTGTTTGGAAGTGTGTGCAAGACATTTCATCACCTTTCGCAATCTGGGACAAGAAGGCCTCCCCGTCAACTTCAAAGCATTGCAACAAACCAGAAGCAATACCTTTTCTTTGGGATTTGTGATACACTGAGAAACCCATCTTGCACACACTTTGAGCCAAACAGGGTTGGACCATGTTATAGGTTGCGCGTTTGTTCTTGACGAATGACCTTGAACAGAAATCCAGTGAGTAGGCCTACCCTTAATAAACAGGTCAGCAAATGTTTATGCTACGATAACAGACACCTCTGTTTTCCTCTGTCGCATTTGTGTATACAGTTGACTGCAAAAGTTTTGTGCGGTACGGATGTGTGCATGCAGCGAAAATAACAGCAATTCAGACGAGGGAGAAATGTCGGGAATAGAAGAAATACAATAAAGTTAAGTGGAAACAGTTATAGAGGTATAGTGTATAATACGTGTGGCTGATATTACTGGAAGTGCGATAAATTGATTTGTAGTGCTGTACTACTTCAGCTCAGAAGCATGTGTGTCATCTCACTGCAGACTGTACCTCTGCTCTCTTTCAATGCTAACGTTCCCGCAAAAACTGAGTAGTGACTCGCATTCAACCTTTCATATAAAATTTTCACTCGTCAAGAAGTAACGCGCGACCTGTACCCATCCACCCTATAGTCCCTATTTGGCTCCCTCAGATTTCCACTTGTTTGGGCCACTGAAGAATGCCATTCATAGAATACATTTCATAGGTAATGGAGAGGTGATTCATGCAGTGAAAACCTGGTTCCCCAGGCAGAGTAAGGATTTTTACCAACAGGGAATACATGCTCTTGTGTCTAGCTGGAGAAAGGCCGTGGAAATTCAAGGCGATCATGTAGAAAAATACAGTGACCAGACAAAAAATTATGCTTTTGTGTATGTAAAGTTCAATTTTGTGGAATAAATACTTTTGGAGAAAAAATATGAGGCATTATTTATTGGGCAACTCCCGTATATCTTAAGTTCTTATCATTGGATACCTGATTGTTACTCTTTGACCATCAGTACAGAGATACCAGCGTGGAATTACTGTGGTGGAGCCAATTGGAATTTACACAAATGTATGCTTTGGGTATCTCTCTCTCTCTCTCCTTCCCTCCCTTCTTGAAGCAATAATTATATACCGTTTAAGAATATATAGTTGTTTGCTTTTTTACTAATTCTTTCTGGGGCGCACTGTAGTTTTCCTCTTGATGTTTATACCAAAAAGAACAATTTCATATAAATCATATGTACCTACTTGTAATAAAAGCACCAAACTCAAAGGAAATCTAAAGCACATCTCAACCTTAGAAGGCAGTACATGTTAAATGGAGCGCAGTTTTGCAACGTGTGCTATATATGCCTCAAAGTTGCGAATCTTACTCCGTGATCCCAATGTGGCCTGAGTCCTGTACTTAGTCCTTCAATTGCTGCTTGACGGGCACTTTTAACTTGGATCCCTCTACACCTTTGTCACTGTATGGCCTAAATTTACAAATTACTCATCTGTATAATCAATTGATTTCCCCTGGTCCCTAAACCTTTTTTATGTCTTTTAGATATTTATGTCACCATCTGATAATATCATCTATTAATATGCATTTGTTACTCCTTTCATATTCTAACTCCAAATCATGTAGAACCGACTCAGAATGGCCCTTGAACAACATGGTAGGGTATCATCACCGTTGAACCGTGACAAAATTATACTCACCGTGGGTAGAATATCTTCGAACAGCAAAGAGTGAACAATTCATCGCCTTCTGCTTTTCGCTATTCCATCATATTGCGTTCTATCAGGTTTTTTTGGTTTTCCCACCCTTTTTGCTTTCTTTTGCAATGGTTCTTTCATTAGTTCTTTTTTAATCCTATACACTACTGCTTCTCAACACCCAGTAGTCTTAGCTGTTTCTTTCAGTGCCTTACTAATAGTCATTTTACTTGAAAAACATACTCATATTTCTTTAACATTCCTTACCTCTTAATTTATTAATATGTTGTCTGTTCTTAGCCTTCCCCTCCAGATTTACAAATATTTATGGGAAATGTTAAATAATGTAATAACTAGGACTAGGAAGTTCATGCATTTGCATGTTTTTTCATAGGGGTTAAAAATGTATGCTTTTACATTATGTGCACAAATTATGGAATTTTAAGTTATTTGGACGTGATTTTATGGTGCATATAACTGCATATTTTCTTGATTTTGATAAATGCATATTATTTCAATACTATAGCCCCTATATAGCAAATTTTAATGATTTTTAAGGTTTTTTTTTCCAGCTGGATAATATTGTCATATTGGTAGTGTTGCATATGATGTAACTTGCGAGGTGGCGAGAAGCAATGCTGAGTCATGTTGTTATGTAGTGAATCCCCTGTTTCCATCCTTTCATTAATGTATATGCGTAGAGAATAATCAGTGCGTTATCTGAGAGGTTTATATTAACAAAGATAAAGTGCAGGTCAACGTTTTGAGCAGCACGATTATAGCAATGCTTGCATCTGCGTGGTCTTCAAACGTAACAGTGTTGTGAACTGGTTCCCTTCAAATTAAATTAGGCATATAAAATGTTAAAAAGCTCCTCAAATGCCGAAAATAAAACCAACTTTGAGTACTAGATTAACTAATTTACAGAAAGAGTTTTCGGGTGATTTAATATCTACAGATAATAGGGCACTGTTTTGTGGAGCGTGTGACAAAAATATAGTGAGTGAGAAAAGATTTCAAATAGTTCAGCACATAAACACAGCAAAACATAAAGAGAATTTAATCAGAAAACTCGCAAACAAATAACCAGTTCTAAAACAATTAGTAGAGTTTAAGAGGTAGAACTGGAACTTAAAAATTCAATGCCACAACTGGGATTTGAACCACGGATCTTCCGCTCAACTTACACCAACAGTAAGTTTGTTGGCATAAATAAATAATAATTACCATGTGAAGGTTATTTAATCCTGGGATATAAAGTACTTACAATAGTAAGTCACCATTGGGGTAATTGTTTCTGATGTGAGACTGCCTTTGTGGTTTACTAGGAGAAATACGAACTGGCTTGAGAATTTAATGCCATTCTGGCAGTTTGTCACAATAGCTCAGTGGTTAGAGCGTCCGCCCGGCAAGCGGAAGGTCTGTGGTTCAAATCCCAGTTGTGGCATTGAATTTTTAAGTTCCAGTTCTACCTCTTAAACGTTGCCCACACACGGCTTGTGTGTTTAAAAACACCAACAGTAAGTTTGTTGGCATAAATAAATAATAATTAGTAGAGTGTTTAGGAAGTAGGGTTGCTGAATTTTCCTATGACTTTTGCCAAGTATTTTTAGCTGCTGATATTCCCTTGTTCAAAATTAATAATGCGATATTTAAAAACTTTCTTGCCAAGTGTACTCAACAACATGTGCCTGAAGAAAGTACACTGCGTAAGACTTATGTAGGACATTGTTTCAATAACGTATTGTCAAATATACAAAATGAATTAGTGGATCAGTTTGTGTGGTTGTCTGTTGATGAAACTCCTGATTCTGAGCGCCGTTCTACTGCTAATATAATCGTGGGTGCTTTAAATAATGAACAAAAGACTACAGCTTATCTCCTTAATATGTGCAAATTGTCGGCCACTAACAATGTAACTGTGACACAGTTTGTGTTGGACTCTTTGAAATTAAAATGCCCATGTGGAATCGAATACAACTGCTTGCTTTTATTTGTTACCTTATATGGTAAAATCAGGAAAAACTCTGAAAGGTATTTTTCCTAACTTAATTCATATAACTTGTTAGGCACACGCTCTTCATCGAATTTCTGAGACAATACGCGATTCTTTCCCACTGGTAGATAGATTTGTGTCCAGTACAAAGAGAATTTTTGTTAAATCTCCTAAAAGAGTTAAGTTGTTTAGATCAACAGCACCTAATATCCGACTTCCTTCTGCACTGGTGTTAACTCGATGGGGAACATGGGTCGATGCAGTTGTATATTATGCTGAGCATATAGAAATAATCGAAGAGGTTGTTAATTTATTGGACTCAAACAACGCTTCATCAATACAAACTGTGCAAAATATTCTGTCAGGTACTGGGTTAAAGAAGGATCTTAAGTTTCATATCTGCCCATTTTTCTTTCTTCCCAACAGCCATAGCGGCATTGTAAGCTGTAGGATTTCCTTTGGATGAATCACTTACTGTGCTTGAAAAAACAATATTCTCTCTGTGAAACAGTTAACATCATTTAAATATGCCCCTATAACATCTTGTGACGTGTAAAGAAGTGTTTTGCGAGACAATAGACGACGTTTTACTGTTGAAAATTTGTGTAGTGTTGGTTGTGAACTGCAATTTAGCAGTTAATAGTAGCAGCGGGACCACTTCTGCTTCAGCCTCTAAGGAACAAGGTAACTTTATTATTTACACAAACTCGTCTACTGCAAAGGGACATGAACTGTTTTAATGAAATAGTGCATATTTCTTGGCATATTTTGAGGGTTTTAAGAGCATATTTGCATGCATATTTCAGTGTTTTTAGGGCATGAATTTCCGAGCCCTAGTAATAACACTTTACAGGTTCCAGGCAGTTTAAACACACACACTTCTTTACGAACGATGTTAACTTTTACTGCTGCCTTCTGTGTCACACCTGACGCCTTTTAGCTGAATAGGTGAATATCTTTTGTTTGCTGTACAGATGAAAGCAAGAGGTTACAGGCTTCCGGTTTATTTTAAAAACTGTCTCTGACCCTCCTCAACATTTGCTCTTGCTTGGTCTCTTATGTAAACTCAATAATAAAAAAGTTTCCCATTGTGTAACTTTTGCAGTGCACAGATATAAAATTTTCTGAGAACATTTAATCTAAAAAATTGTAACACTTAACTGAGCAAATATAGAGAATTCGAAGTAGACAGCACTATAGTCTAGCTAAGAAAAAACTATAGACATATTCTAGCACTTAGTTTATTAGTTAGTGCATGATGAGTATGGGTCAATCCATGTCAAATCGAACACCCGTAAAACACAACTTTTTCGTAGGAGGTTCAAAATTTTTTTATGAATAATAGGCATAAAATAAGGAGACCCGTATTTTTTTATTTCCGTATTTTTAAATTACTTGCTTAGTTATGGCTATTAGAAACTAAGCAATTTCTGCGCACACCGTAATATAAAATCACTTGTTACTCTAAGTTCATATAGAGTTGAGAGTTGGGGTTTGGCGCACTGGAAAGGTTAAATATAACACTTTTAACAACTTTCAATCAATCATTATTACACATAAATTTTGGACTTTTTTTTGATGGTATATTTTGTAAAACCAAAAATAGAATTTAAATCGATGTGTTAAAAATCTAAAAAAAATACACAGGTATTCCCTGACATTTTATCTATAAAATAAGATGTTGAAAACTATGGAGCTTGCATTAGTGCATTTGCTACAATTTTTTTTCTGGAGGCCTGCAAGCACACACGGACGAGTAACAAGCCAGGTGACTGCAGACAGCCTGCAAATTGCCACGCCAGCTATGCTAGTCAGATAACTTCTTCTTACTAAGGCAGTACAGTCCATGCAGAAAAATGTCTCCCCGATGTACCTTCTTTCTGATACTCCTGTGGCATCTGATACGTGCTTTTGAACTTTTGAATTTTTTTGAAAAAATCTTCTGATGTAAACAGTTCTTTGCTTTTAGCTTCTTCCTTCATGTATGTCCATACATTTGAAATAATTTCTCTACTCTGACTGTGTAATGTTTTGGTCCCTAATTTAGAACTTACAGATGGCATAATTGATTTACGCTATGATCAATGTCTCACAAATTCACTATATTCACTCTTTATCGCAAAGGTCTATGTCTTCAACTGCACGCTGCACTAAAAAGCACTTTTGAATTAGCAAGACATGCAGATATCACTACCTTCCCCCTCCCTCCCCCTGTGCATGGTTTCATTTGTAGAATTTTACAATATGAGCTGATGAAACAGACAAAAGCTATGGATTCGCCAACAGGACTTCCAGTCAAGGTCAGGTGCCAAGAACGATGGTTCCAGCTATGCTTTAAAATTACACTCCTTCATTCCTTTGTCAAAAACTGAAGCTTTAGTGAAACAATTTTCTTTCGAAGAAGGAGGTAAAGCTGTGTGTTGTATGGAAACATTAGCTTAAAATGCATATTTTAAAAACATTTTGAAGATGCTAATAGTGTACATGTAATAGTGTCAGCTAGAAGTGTTCTCCTTACTGTACTGTTGTAACGTTCATGGAACCTCAAGCAATGTACAGTTGCTGCAATGGAAGGTGGTAATTGTGTGAGGTTACTGTAGCCGCCACCGCTGCCACGCGAATTCGCTGCACTGATTTGCAAAGTTAATTACAACTGAACTATTAGAGACTCCATTCTGATTTTTTCTGAGAATATTGAATAAACTTCATTGTATTTTTAGTTTTTTTTCCCCAGATTTTTAAATAGCGAGTTTGTGTTATTATCTAACTTCAAAACTTTAATCGTATAAAATATAATATTAATAATAATTAATAAAATTTTCTAATAAATACCTCATGAAATACTGCAATTTATCTTTAATTTGAGCCAAAGATCAAGTAATTTGTTTCACTACAATCGGAGGTATGATTGATCGAAGAGTGAGGAGCACACAATTTTTGGGACATTTCAAAAATTAATATCTGCCAAAATAAATTTTTTTATACAAAACGAAGAAACAGGGTCAAATATATTTTGTTCCAAAACACAGAAAAAAAAAAAGAAAATTTCAAGAAAATCTGAGAGATCAAGGTCATTTTTTGCCATATTTTGTTCAATTTGACGTGGAATGACTCGTATAGAAACAGGAAGTATCAGACTTTTACTAAAAAAATACACGTTCTGTAGAAATTTGGGCCTTCACAAATGTATAATGACTTTAAAAAGGATATAAACTGATAGAGGAAAAATTCTGCGTAGGATAATGTGTTTAAAGCTGAAGATTATAAGAACTGAATATTCTTCAGCTCTATAGCCCAGGGTGCGCTTCATCTTTCTTCATGAGCTTCCACCATTCCTTTCTATTTTGAGCAACCCCTTTCCAGTTTCTATATCCTGCTCTTGCTACATCCTCTTCAATGCTCCTGCCCTATACAGGGAGAGAACATTCCATGATGCTAAATAAAATTCATGTTTTCGCCATCCAGCTCCTTTCCTTGACACGCAGACTCCCTTCCAGGAAGACCAGGAACTTTTCTGTTAGGATTACGATACCTTAGCCGAGAGGTCTTGTTTTAAGGTGCCAGGAACTCCCCATCATCCATCCCCCAAGGGGTAGAATTTGCTGGTTTTGTAAGTAGGCAAGCCCACCAACCTGAGCATTTCCCAGCATTTACTAGAGATATCTACTCAACATCAATGTTTCCTCTGGGACTCAATAACCAGCCATTTTTCCCTTTAAATTGCCTCTTACGACAGGCAGCAAATATATGGGCATATTCTAAACCCCCTTCCCACTGGGGGAAATTATCCTGTTATCAGAAAAAGTTAATTAACATGTTAACACTTTACTAATATATAACACACATTCCATCCCAACTTAAAGCCTTATTCAACATTGGTCATATCTTAAAAACTGCTCTGAAAGAATGTAACCTATGTAAAAAGTCCTATTATTTTGTAGATAAATATATGGATGGTGTACTGGGTTGATGTGCCTCAGTAATATGCAGGGTGTATAGAAAAAAACAGATAATGCTTGGTATTCTGGACGAGACATTAAAGCAAGCATTTTTCAAGGGGAACCCTTGTCTGGTAATTCATGGTTTGGAAGCTGTGGGACATTGAAGTTTGTGTACAGTTTGTATATGTTTAAGGTATGTGTTCTACATTTTGTTAAGAAGCCTAATAACAATATCACATTGTGCAATAAATTATAAAATGGGTTCAAACTGTTGACATACTTGAATGCAGAGTGTACATTAATGGTGCATACAGATGCACATGGTTAAATAACTGCGGCTGTGTGCTCAGTATTTCAATGGCAGTGTGGATTTGTGCAATAAGCTGTGCCTCTAATGTTAGAGGGGTATCATACACCATAGTTTTCATGGTACTCCACAGAAAATAGTCAAGAGGTGTAAGATCAGATGGTTTTGTTAGCCATGACACAGGTTTGCATCACGTTACTTGACAAGCCTGTAATGGTGCCACTACAAGTAACTTTCTGATGAAACTTGGACATCCCATAGCGTGCAAAACATGTATTTCCAGACATGAGTTCCCTCTTGAAAAATGTTCACTTTAAGGTTCTGCCCAATGTACTAAGTGTTTTCCGTGTTTTTTTCTGTACAACTGCATAACTGTATAAACCTCTTTGTAAATACTACACAAATACTCAATGTTTACAAGTGTATAATACAATTGTAAATAAATTTACACCTATTTGTAAATTTAAAAGCTATGTATAAATGTGTGAATCATCATCATCATCATCATCATCATCATCATCATCATCATCATCATCATCATCATCATCATCATCGTCGTCATCATCATCAATCATCATCAACTATACACAGTATCCAACAGAGAGCAGATATAAATATCAGACATTTTCATGCAAAATGTATATGCTTTCAGACTAATGGGTTGTCAGGATCTCTTAGAAGAAGTTCCTGGACGGTCAAGGAGAGAAAAAGACAGCACTTCAAGTCCTGGCGACTTAAGATCCTTTGTCAAAGGAGTAACTGGCCGCAGTTCAAGCAAGTCATATAGTGTAAAGGACGAAACAAGCAGTAAGTGACATTAAGGAAAATGTTCACTTTTAGGTGCAGAAAATAGAAATTTAGTACATAATTGATTGTTAAATTTATCACAGAATGACTAGCAGATATTAAAAATAGTAGTAATAATTTAAGCATAGAGTAGAAGTGATGCAAATTAAAATCCAATTGTTCAGAAATGGCAAAGAAGCATTAACTGGTTGGCATGACTTCAAAGCAAAATTAAGAAGAAGAACAATGTATATTCAGAAAGTACATATGTTCACAATCTTATTTACATTTTAAGTGGCATGGTACAGTAAAATCTGCCTAAAACGGAACGTGATTGTTCCAGTAATATTTTTCCGTTTTCACAGGTTTCCGTCTTACAAAGGTTGTGCATATTTTAGTAAAACAAAGCACAAAAAAATATGATCATATAGAATTAAACTGAAGGAATAATTTAAAATAAAATTCTGTAAATAAAAAATAGGTTCAATTGTATGTTTTGCTGTATTTTCAACTTATATGTGATACATAATTGCAGTTTCTCCATTAGTTTCTTTTCTCCCACATATCCATCAAAGTGCATTGTCACGACTTTTTCACAAGAGAATGCCCTATGATCTCCTTTGCATCCTACATCAGCTCTAGCAGGTTTGGAACGTTCTTGGAAGCTGCAAATTCCTGAAGGTCACTCACAACAGATAATGCTTCTTTAAAAGTGCATATTTTTGGCTCTCTTTCATTAGTTTTGTCGTCATTGTCCATTCCTTCCATGACTTCACAACTGCACAATATCTGCTGCACTTTGAATGACTTCAGTCATAGCAAGTTCATTTCAAAGCATGTTAACTATGTATTAAGCATAATGAAAATCCATCGTAGATTAATTATGTAAACGGTTCTGGAAAAACATTCTGTTTCTGCATTAGGCAGTTTTCCGGTTTAGAGTGTTATTTAATATAGGAAATAGCTCCGTTCCGAGATTTATTATCCGGTTGTCCAGGTTTCCAGTATATAGGGAGTCCGGTTTAGTCAGGTTTTACTGTAATACTTTTCTTTTTAAATAGTGTACATGTCAAAGCAAACGTTTCATAGAATTTGTTTAGTATTAATATGGAGGTTCAGTCCTTCCTGTCCACATATAAGCTGTCATTTACCTATGTTGCCATATATAAAACAAAAGAAAAATTGTGCTGATACCAGAAACACTTTGTTTTGAATTCATACTAAATGTTAACTTATTTATCATAGCATTGTAGATTGAAAAAATTCAAGTTTACTGTGGTTAGTCTGAAAAAATGTTAAGTGTTAGGGCACAACCATTTAAGAGGTCTGTCAAAATGAGCATGGCAACTTACAGAATTAATTTTTTGTTTGTCTTATGCTTACCTGTAGCAAGTAGAAAAAGAATTTTTGCATTCCACCCAAAAACTCATTACTGAGATTTCACTGGAAATACAGTAGCACCCTGCTAATTCAAATTAATTGTAAATTTTGTCTTTTCATATTCAGAAATGTTCAGATTATCCAAAAAATTGACAAAAAATGTATATAAATTCAGCTCTAGGATTACCAGCTACAAAGTAACGTAGCATAGCCATGTGAGGAAGTGACAATGTTGTGAATACCATGCACAAAATAATGAGAATGTATTCTTCTAACCTGTGGACATAGCTGATCACATGTGATAGTTACGGTATGTAGGTAGTTCAGTTTGTTTCAATATTGTTAGCAGTCATTCTACAGCAATTTATGCTTTTCACTCGTAAATTAACACAGAACGGGTGCTTGCTTGTGTTATACTGTGCACTACGATGTTAACCAAATGGAAACATAGTTCCTGTATGTTAAAATAAAAAGTGGAAGTGCTTGAGCGAGTTGACAAAGGGGAAAGTCCTACAAATTTGGTAGGTTTGGTTCTTTATGGCAGAAGATTACCGATTGTGCAAGTTAAGTGAAAATTACTGCTTCATAAACACATAATAGTTACTGGAACGGTACCTAAGTAAATGTGAAAGTTTTGTTTAACAGTGACTAAATGCATTATGTACAGGCACACTCTATAGCAAAGCTGAGCAAAACATTTTTGTGCAATAAACATTTCATTTAGATGTGTGTAGTTTCTATGAGTTTGTCAGTTCTATAATACATTTTTTTCTTTAGACTACAAATAAGCTTTTTGTTGTTTTTTTAACTATGGATTTTGCATTTGGGTTATCAGGAATTTTGGCCTTGTGGGGTTTGGATTAGTGCAGTTCTACTGTACATACATTCTGTCTGTGTGTGTGCGCGCGCATGTGCAAGTTCTGCATCTCTCAAGGATACGAATAAAATTTGTGTTATTTTTTATTTTCTCAAAAATGGGTGAAACAATTTTCATTAAAATACCACATGTTTAAGTTATTTGCATGACAAGTAAGGTGTACTATCATCTGGTGCTGTCTTTTTACTAATAGGATGCTTGAGTTGAGCTATGAGAGTCTTTTGCTATCTTGGGTCGTGGTACAGGGTGAAATGAACGAACACCGGATGTAACTTTACTATAACACTTTTATTTGCACCTTTCTCGTTGAATATTACATTCGTTACATTTAAATTAACTTTCGTTGCACATGAATATATTTCCTTGATATTCTTTTCACGTTATTAGTTATTTTAGATGACTTTTAGCATCCACATCTAGGCATGTCACAAAACGTGTCCTTACTCTCCGGACGCCAGGATGCTAAGAAAGAAAAAGGTTGGCATCTCTTTGCACAATGCATTTGTATTCATACGCGTATGTGTTTATTTCCCGCAAAGTACACTTTGAAATCATCCTACACTTTTAACATTAAATATATATGGTTCTTATATTTATTTCAGTTGGCCAGTTTTGTTGCAGACAGACAGTTTTTAAATTCTAAATCTTTCAAATAAGAAAGATTTTATTTCAATGAGTACCCAACATCAATAAAAAAAACAATGGCCTCAGGGGTCTCCGTCTAGGGGATATGTGAATAGCGACCACAAGGTACCCAAGCTGAGCAGAACATTACTTCCACTTACTGGTGTTTTGCTCCTCACTGTAACTTTTCTATCTGACCTTACCTTGATCATCTCTTGTTCTCTTCCGACCCCGGTGCTATTAGGGTTCCCAAGGGCTAGGGAGTCTTTATTTTTCCAACCTCTCCATTTCTCTAATTTCTCTATAAAATCTGAACCCCAACATGCTGACCTGTCATGGCATGTAATACGTCCTCTGATTGGTAATCAGAGGATACGGTCGGTGAATTTATTTTGATAACTCTCCCGGTCAGGTCGGTGAGACCCGTAAACCAACGACAGGTGGGGTCCTCCAGACATTCTGGGGGTTGTGAGAGAGCGATGTGACCGCCAAAACATAAAAATATGTTGTTGTTGTTGTTAGCTAATGCTGAATTTCTGACAATGAAGTCATTAATCCTCCTGCTCTCCAATATAAAAATATAAAAATATGGTGCTCTCTAAAAAACGGTTACTATTACTGCTATTGCTCTCTTCAATATCATTGTGAAAAATATTGGAGAGCAAGAGGATTAATGACTTCATTGTCAGAAATCCAGCATTAGCTAACAACAACATACTAAATGTTAACATCATTTTACTATTTCTGAAATATTTAGGTTTTGTGCTCCATATAATTCTGTGCTTGATGGCTATAACTACTGTCTGGCTAATGTAAACAATGCAAGGTATGACTATTACCCATGCATGTTGAGAAATGCCACACACAGCATTACCTGGAAAATGAATTCTCTCATCCATTATATCATGTGTTGATGCTAGGGAATGTAAACAAATATTTTCTAGCCATTAACCATTTACCACAGCATCAGCACATTATGCTAGTTTCATTCAAAACATCACACATTTTCACTCTTTCTTGTGTCTTTAGTTATTCTTCTTCTTTGATTTTGTAGTTAGGAATAGTAATTCTTATTGAATGGTATAATTAAAAGCAAGCATGAGTTAATTTCACACTAATTCCAAGAAGTTGCTCAGTTTTGCATAAATAAAAATTTTCTCCTCAACATCCTCATGAGCAAAAGCTTGCTAAGCTATTGCATGCAATATGTTATAAATAAAAGCAAGCACTGGCTTTTAGTAAGCTTTTGCATGCTATTCCTCGAGGTACCTCCGTAAGCACCTTAGCTGGCTCAACTGAAGTTCAGCACCATGATGGTTCTTAAGCGCAAAATAAAAATATGATGCGTTGCATTCACCTGCAATTCTTACAAAATATGGTAATTGTTATTTTATGCCCACCAACTTAATGACGGTTTAAAACACACAGGCCATGTATGGGTAATAGGTCACTTATCTCTGATGTGAGATTCCCTTGTGGTTTAACGGGAAATACAAACAGGTTGGGGAATTTAATGTCATACTGGCAAGTTGCCATGGTAGCTCAGTGGTTAGAGCAGTCGTGCATGAAATGGAAGATCCAAGATTCAAATCCTGACTATGGCATGGAATTTTTTAGTCCTTATTCTACCGCTGAAAAGCTTATTCTTAGTATAATTATTGTTAAGTGAAATAAACTTTCACTAGGTATTTACACATCTCATTGTAGGAGTAAGAATGCAGTGAAGCGAGGTCAAATGTTTTAAACAATGGGTTGCTGCCTGATGGCTTTGAATTCTGTTCTTTTGAATGATTATAGAAAAAAGAACAAAAATCTCATGCGTTACTTTCAGATGACTTAGTTACTTGCTCTTCTGTAAACTATTCTTTATAAAAGCTTTTCTAGCTACTTCTTATTTATCCAGATAACATTCAGTTATTATTTACACTTATACATTTCATTGTATGATACAGTAAATAGAGCAATAGTCATATTTTCTGACTAGGTGTGTGGTGCCTTTGAAAGAAACAGAAATACAGTACAACCCCGCTAATCTGAATCCCATAAATCTGAAATTCTGGATAATCCGAACACAAATTTTTAGCATAATTATGAGCAAAAAGCATAAATCACTGTAGAATGACTGCTAACAATAGCGAAACAAATTGAACTATCCATGTAACACCACTATCGCATGTGATCGGCTATGTCCACACATCACAAGAATATATTGTCGTTATGTTGTGCATGGTAACTGCAGTGATGTCACTTCCTCATATTGCTATGCTACGTTACCTTCTAGCTGCTAATTGTGTAGTTTAATTTATATACATTGTTTCGTTTCTCAGATAATCCCAACATTTCCTAATCTGAAGAGAGCACAGCCCTAATTAATTTGGATTAGCAGGTTTCTACTGTATTCCTATTTGATAAAAGTATAAGCATTTGAAAATTGAAATCACTTACAAAGAATATCTTGGAAATGGTTAACTTCACATAAAGAAGACAAATTGTGTGATGTATAAACTTAGGCTTTCACGGCCGATGTCCTGACTATAAATAGTCACAAATTGTGTGCTTTAATATGAATGGTTTATGTAGTGCAAGTCATTCACAGTGAAGAAGACTTCAGAGTCTATTCCCAAGAAATTCAAGATATACAGTTGACTTGAAAATACCATAACCATATGGTATTTAACTGTTTGCCATTTTTGAGGAAATGAAAGTTTTCTAAAAGTTTTCCCTGTAGAGTAGTTATGGGTGAGGGAATTTTTTGGAAATTGTATTGCATCCTTGTATGACACTAAATTTAAATGATCTTGCTCTTAACACACAACTTTTTCTATTCAGGATATTTTCAGAGAGGGCAGGGATTCAGGAAGTCTCGAAATATTAATTTCTGGGGAAATTTCAATGTCAAAATTTTTGGGTGGAATGCAACACTTCCTCTACTTGCTGTCTGTTAGTAGTAAAGAAACTCAAAATTGATAGAAGGCGCAGGGACTCAGAGTGAAAATAATACACAGTTTTAAAACAAAATTTAATCTAGCTTGCACAGTGTTTTCTTCCAGAAATACATGAAGTGCAAAGTGAACTTTTAACAATGCTGGAAAGATCTTGAGTTGCTTAGGTTCAATGATGCTAAACAAAATATGAGTGAGGTCATAGTGATCCTCTGTCATTACTGAAAGACTGATAATGTAAACAAAGTGATGTACAAGTGTGCACAAACATGTAGAGTAGAATGTTCATATAAATCAAAACTAGATTGGAATCAACTTACTGCTGGTTGGCATAAAAAAGCAATTGCCATCTAAAAGTTACTTAAACTTCAGACATAAAATACTTGCGATTGTAAGTTGCGCTTCGGGTATTTATCTCTGGTATGAGATTCCCTTGTGGTCTACCGGGAAAGTATGAATTGATTGAGGAATTTAATGTCATACTGGAAAGTTGGCCATGGTAGCTTAGTAGTTAGAAAACTGCATGTCAACCAGAAGATCAGATCCTGACTATGGCATTTAATTTTTCAGTCCTGATTCTACCTCTCAAACATTGCACACAGCTTTTGTGTTTAAAAACACCAGCAGTGAGTTGGTTGGCATAAAAATAACAATAGACCTGCTTGTTTACACAGCTAATATGACTGGTGAAAGTCACTCAGCATAAGCTTAGTGCTGGATAGGAATAGCTCATGTATATTTATAACAAAGTACAACCTGATGCTTGATTCTCAATTTGCTTGCAAGCTGCAGCTCACAAGCTCATATTTATGCATTGTTTACTTTAACCTAGCATGGGTATGGTGGCATGTTAAGCATGCTTGCATACAGTAAGACAAATCTGTTCGCCTGTGAAACAATGAGGCAGTGAATATGGGACAACACTAAATTATTTCATCCTTTCTTGCAAGTGCTGCAGGATACCATGCACCATTTATAGAAAATGCTAAAAGATGCATAATTTCTAGATATTGACTGTAGATGGGGTAAGACTTTGTTTTAACAAATAAATAAGTGTATATCAAGAAGTTGTTTCAGGAACTTCGTTTTTTAGAAACTAAAATTGAAGACCAGCATAGAAAGAATGCTATGTTGGATAATGATATTGCTTTTGGAATATATTTTGATATTTTATGGTTTTTTTTTTTTTAATGGTGAACTAGTCATCTGGGAGGATATGGTGGATATCACATGTTTTAACAAGCCAAACTCTCATCGACCTACAAGTAAGATATGAGAAAGTAGCACGGGCATTTTACCCTAGTTGTGTAGGTACTATGTGTGCTTAAAATGCTTACATTATGCCATTGTTATTGCACTCTCATTACTAAATAATAAGTAAAATAATAAGTAGCTATTTGGTTATAGAACAGTTGAAAGTAAATTATTGTACTAGTTCTGTAATTATCAGTAAACAGAGGAATTAAGTTCATCCCACAACCATCTTAGTTTTTATAGTATTGTAATAGAAAGAGAACAGCAGGTTCTGCTAATCACACTTTGTCTTCTACTTGGGGTTAGCATAGTGCTAACATTGCACTTGAATCACTGTTGCACAAACTCAGAACAACACAACCTAACCATGGAGTTGAGTCACAACTGTACTGTGACTACTGGATTACAACTCATACTGAACTGCACTCAGCATGGTTCACAGTTGCTGTCCACTGAACGCTTTGTAAATGTTTAACAGTCAGACTCAGCACTCACCAGCCCCTTATATAGGTCCCATACACAAAGAGGAATGGAATATTCTATATTGCCAGAAAATGAAGGATTTGGAACCTAGAATGCACACAATAGTGATTGTTTCTGTACGGCCTATTGTCCTGTCAGGTGTTGGGTCATTAGTCCAGCTAGGCGGTCGCATCCGTTCTCTGTTGTAGGTAATTAGCTGCAGGTATGGTGACAGTATTGTAGCTACAAGTAGCTTCCAAGTCCATGATGTGTAACAGAATGCTATGTTATATGCCATAAATTATTGTTGTTGTTAGCTAATGCTGGATTTCTGGCAATGAAGTCATTAATCCTTTTGCTCTCCAATATTTTTCACTGATGATATTGAAGAGAGCAATAGCAGTAATAGTAACCGCTTTTTAGAGAGCACCATACTTTTATGCTTTGGCGGTCACATCACTCTCTCACAACCCCCAGAATGTCTGGAGGACCACACCTGTCGTTGGTTTACGGGTCTCACCGACCTGACCGGGAGAGTTATCAAAATAAATTCACCGACCGTATCCTCTGATTACCAATCAGAGGACGTATTACATGCCATGACAGGTCAGCATGTTAGGGGTTAAGATTTTATAGAGAAATTAGAGAAATGGAGAGGTTGGAAAAATAAAGACTCCCTAGCCCTCAGGAACCCTAATAGCATTGTGGTCGGAAGAGAACAAGAAATGACCAAGGTAAGGTCAGATAGAAAAGCTACAGTGAGGAGCAAAACACCAGTAAGTGGAAGTAATGTTCTGCTCAGCTTGGGTACCTTGTGGTCGCTATTCACATATCCCCTAGACAGAGACCCCTGAGTCTAAGTATGTAATGTTGGGTTTAACATGCCATAAATTATGAGTTTATCCAATTTCTGTATTTTCCATTGCTTTCGTGCAGCCCATATTTAAGTTTTCCCTCTTCTTTATTTCTTCCCTGAAGTGGAGGCTATATTGGTTCATTTCTGAAGCACATCAAACAGCAGGTTATGGGGTGCAGCAACAATGCCTCAGTTTAACACTGGCACTCAACTACAGCAATGACTGACTTTCTTGCCTGTTCTCTGGGCTTTCTTGCCCAGTTTTGATTTGAAGCCTTTAGGTTTCAAAACCTCCTTAGCTGCTGATAACAGCTGTTGTCAGAGAGTCAGCTGCATTTCAACAATGAGTTGAAGCAGATCAGCCTCTGTGTTACAGTATGAAGGTTGTCCATAAAATAAGGTTCCCAATTTTTTTTACAATGAAAAACATATTGACATTGAACAGTAGATTTTTGGAAGCTTAGACTTTTTCCTATTTTTCAACATAATCGCCATTCTGATCAATGCATTTTTGCATGTGATGTACCATCTTTTGTATGTCTGCATCCTATAACTCTCCCGCCGCGTGGCAAAGATAGCTTAAAACAGTTTCTTTCAGTACCTCTCTGGTTCTGAAATGTGTCCCATCCAGGCATGGTTGCCAACCCGTACGATAATTATGGGGGTTGTACGATAATTTTAATGTTTGTACACATGGTTGCCAACCCGTACGATAATTATGGGTGCATACGATAATTTTAATGTTTGTACACATGGTTGCCAACCCGTATGGTAATTATGGGGGTGTACAATAATTTCAATGTATGATAGTTCGATATCGGCAAAATATCATGTTTGTTACACCAGCAAAATTAAATTAATTACAAATAGCAACACCACTTTTGCCTTCATCGCCTGTCTCCACCCCTCTAAGACAACCCTTTCATATCCTACTAATCCTTCTACCTTTTATCCTCTTATTACCAGTGTGCCCAGATCTGGTAATCTCAGTGAAGAAGGCACTGTTCAGAAAATTGATGATCAATGGAGAAAACTCGGAATACATGATATTCTGTATGAAATAAAGAACATGCCTGAACCTGGCAGTTTCTGGAGTGCTGTAAACACATGTCACCTTGGTGGAAATACTGATTTCAAAGAACTGATGGCGCTTGCATTATCAGTGATTTCATTGCCCCACAGAAACATTCTTGTGAAAGAGCTTTTTCTAAACTGGGTTTAACAAAATCAAAGTTAGAAACAGGTTGGCACTAGACACGGTAAATGGACTTATTGGTCGTCTCACCTTATGAAAGAATTGTGGAGGGTTCAAAAATCTGCAAGCCACTGAGATGTTAAAGTTTATCTCAACAACAAATTTGTATAATGCTGCAACATTATACAAATGCTGCAACATTATTCATCTGAAAGTCCAATGGACTTTCAGATTAATAGTACAAGAAACAGAGGTGCCAAAGTTGTGATACTGGTTGGGGTCATTAATCTTGTAAGTGGATATCATAAACATCATTACTATAACATTTTCATAAGGGTTATACTGATATTTTTATTGTTGTAGCATTTGGTGTACGATGTACGATAATTTTGAATCCAAATCTATAATTTTGAGTGGCTGGTATGATAATTTTACTTTTAAAAGTTGGCAACCCTGCATCCAGGTGTTTCTTCAAGTCAGGGAAGAGATGGCAGTCACTTAGGACTAGGTTCTGGGCTGTAAGGAGGGTGTTTGACAGTATCCCATCCAAATTTGTGGATGAGATTGGTCGTAAGCCTGAAGAAATTCATGGCCTACTTTTAACACATTCTCATCTGTGGTCCTTCGTAAACATTCTTGGGACCCACCTTGGTAAACCCTAAATGATCTGTCAAAATTTTGTGAATGCAGGTCTTGCTCACATCAGGGATCATCTCGCAGATCTCCCGAACCGTCAACCTTTGATCTTTCAGCTTTGCTTCTTCCACTTATACAATCGTTCTGTCCGAAACGGATGGCTGTCCAGAACACTGGTCATCATGGATGTCTGTACATCCATCTTTAAATTCTCAGCACCACTTGCACACATGTTGTACGCTCATACACTTCACACAGTTGGGAATGAATGTCCACCGGTGCAGGCTTTTTGCACACAAAAAATACATCACAAAGCGTAATTCGCACCTGCTGGGAGAAGCGAGTGGAAGCTCCATTTCTAACAGCTGCCAAGACAAAACTGTGCATCGCAGACAGCTTGCAGGTCAGGGGGCTAGGAGAGGGAGAACCAAGCTATACACCACTGTTGCCAGATCTCCTGTAACAGTATCCCTTGCGACTGCAGATCCTTGTAAACCTTATTTTATGGATGACCCTCATATACTGTAGTAATTTTTTTACTGTGGAATGAATTAAAAATATACAGCCAGCTGTGACATTGAATTTTTAAGTTCCAGTTCTACCTCTCAAACATTGTCCACACACGGCTTGTGTGTTTAAAAACACCACCAGTAAGTTTGTTGGCATAAATAAATAATATACACCCTTACTTTACAAAATAAAGTGTCATGCTTTTGTTTCATTTTTCCAAACAGTAGAAATAGTCTTTGCCTCTGTGATCCAGTGTCAGCAGTATAGTTTCTCAACCCAGAGGTCTCAGATTCGATTCCTGGCTGGGGTGGAGAATTTTTCTTTAATCAGAATTATTCATTATCCTCTGCAGAGTCTGGAAATATGGCTGTGGGAGTGAATGTGAATGTGTTTAAGAGTAAACAATAATACAAAGCAACTTATAAAAACACCATCATTGGAAGTTTCTCAAGTCAAAATGATAATAGAACTCACAGAGATATGCGCACATGTGCATGCATGCGCGTGCACATGCACCTTTTAATAAAAAAATTACTGTAGGAAATTTTTAGCTGCACTCTGTTACCTAATTGGATCCAAAGCTTATAGTAACAACATAAGGTACATGCTCTTAAGTTGAGCTGTATTGATGATACTTCTATGGGAAGTACATAGGCAGCTAATTAATTTGGAAATTAGAAGTTGGAAGCAATGAAGTGAAACATCCAAGTTCTAGTTTTATGCACTGTAAATGTCATTCACTCTTCACTGTAAAAACCATAACACTGAAGTTCTAGGCTTTAAAAAGACTTGTAATTATCTAAGGGTAGCAGTGACCAGAGCACTTTAAATGTGAGTAACAGATAACTGGAGGAACAGAGTAGCTTCTTGAATAGTAAATTCACAAGAAACCATGTTTAGACATAGTGCTTATTTAAAATGGGGAATTACCATTTGAAAGCTCAGACCCTGCTACATTATAATAGTTGACAGCATTTCTACTTATGCCATTCGTCAGTTATGAAGTTTTGTAATTATTAGTGTAGGAAGTTCCTTATTTCAATTCAAAGATTCAGTGCAATGCATATGTACGTAATTTAGTGTGCTGTGCCTTAGTAGTGGTTTTATTAAAGTATTATCTGATTGCTCAACTCAAACATAAATTTGACCAGCTCCTTGATGGCATTGTTTAGTAGCATATGTATCCAATATTGTTCTCCACATATAATATAATCTTGACAACATACATAAAGGTGTTATACATCTCCAAATGTACTTCTTTTTTGTATCATAATAGCAGTGCCTCTAAATACTGTTTTAGTGCATTTTTTGCTTATTGCGCTTGTGTTTGTAGGTGTACATTTTCTAATTCTTGGTACCCAAACTTAAAAGACCATGGAAGGAAGCATTATATGTTTGTAATGTTCTAGAGCAGTAATGCAGCTTCATTTTCAAAAAATATCTTACAGTCAAATACTGATGTTTATATACATAATAAGAAGTATTGTATGCTATAGAGAGAAATTATAACTATGTAAGAATGAGTTGACAAGTTGACAGTTTATTTAAATACTTTTTTTCTCCACTTAAGTGTATTGGCATAAGACTAGTTTCTGGGAACATTTTAGAGTCAACTGCACAATTGGTGATTCAGAACATGTTCCCATAAATTAGTCTTAGTGCAGGAAAAAGTGTTTACATAAGTTGATTCGCAGCCTTCACTATGATGTGGGAAGAAGGGTGAGGTGGTAGAATGCAGGAATAAGCATGCCAAGGCTTTGGAATCCTGTGTCACTATACTCACATAAGTGTCTCTGAAATGCACCATGTGAACACAACTAGGCTACATAGCAATAGCACATGGAGTTAAAAGCTAAAAAGAATGTGTTTTTAATTGTGTGATTGCTATAGTTCTCAACAGCTGTATTAGTATTATTTATTTCATAGTGTACAGTTATCAAGACAGTTGCTAGTGCTAACGCTTCAAAATGGATGAACAATATGTACTAAAACAATTAACGAAACAACCATACTAATAGCTGAAATACAAAGATAAATTACTGATAGTAAAACATGGAATGCCTACTCCAGTTCTTCCGCACTTGCAGTGTGAGCAGAACCAAAAGAAATAAGGGTACTAACAAAAGATATTTTAATATAAGCAATTATGATAAGGTGCAGCTGACTGCTTCATGTGAATTAAATAAACTTTATTGCTGGCTATGTTTGTGGTTTGCAACCGAGAAAACACCCTACAATATGAGTTTTGTAAATTTAGTGTATTTAATGCCAGCTTTGGATAAACATAAAAGATTAACAATGCATATAAAATCTTTTATATCTTTAAAAACTTTGGACACTGAACAGACAGACCACTCATTGAACTATCAGAAAAAATTGTTGACCGTTTGCATAATGAAAAGATTAAAGAAAATAGAAATCTATTGAATAGATTGATTGATGCAGTTCTTATACTTCCTCGATCTGTGAATTTTATTAAGGAAACCAGACAATTCTTTGTTTCCCTTAATAGTTTACCTGCTTTTTTCTCACATTCCACTTCAGATACATTTCAAATTACAAGTTGTATACCTGAAGATTACAATTTATTATCTTTCCATGAAGAGTAGTACAAATTATAGTGTAAACCGTATTCATGCTACCTTTTTTCTTTCTCTGATCTATCTAGTAAGACAATGCTAATAAAAGCTGTGTATATTTCAGCTAAATGAAGTTAAACATGGGATTGAAGGAAAAATGAAGTTTAAAAAAATAAATACAAACATATAAGCACAAAAATATTGCGAGGGCCTACTAGGTCCTGCGTGACTAACAGTGTTCTGTCAGGACGTGTGCCTAAAGGAAGGTTAATCAACAACCGATTATTGTCCAGATCTGATAGGCCTAGTGATAGCCCAAGTTACAGTATGAAGTTTGAATAATTGTGTTTAACTAGGAAACCATAAGAGTTAGATAAAACTTAGTTTTAACAAAATGCAGATAGGCCATTAAAACATACAATTTATGTGAAGTAATTTATTTTGTAGTATTAGTTGTTTCAGTTTTAAATATTCAGCTCTAAGTTTGTGATTCTATTTTTTCTTCACAAGAGTTCAATACAATAACTTCTGAATTTATGCCTGTGTTCTTCTGATAAACACTTGAACATTGTTTGCATATGTATGCAGGTACTTATAGTGCTTTTCAAATGGGAAAGGTTCTGATCTGCAGCCAATGAGATACGTTTACATGCACAGCATTGCAAGCTCATTACCCCCACTCTTCATATTTCTTGGCGCAGGTCAAGCCCCACTTAAGTGGAAAGCAATATGACAACACAGCAGGACTCCGATGGTTACCGGCCTGGAGATGCTCAAGAACAAACTCCTTCCCATTTGAAAAGCACAGTAATGCTTAATTTGAAATAATTTCCAGGCAAAATGATACAGTAAAGAATGTAATGTGGATAGAAGAATCAGTTTTTATAATAGTGATATGGACAATATATGAAGTTTACCTGCAACTTTTTAATGGGTCAAAAAGGTTATATGACTGCCTGTATGAAAGGCTAAAAGGGTAAAGGATACAGACACAGACACAGAGGGGGACACTCGCTCATGTCAACCTACACAGATCAATTGCGGCTACCCCCCACCAGGAAGCAAGGATAAAATGAGGGAACGGAAGGTGCCACACAGAGTCTGAGCTAGACAGACCACAGAGACAGAAGTCCCTAACAGGTGCTGAGATCTCTTCATCCTGGCACCAGGCCTTGCCAAGCAGCCATCACACCACAGGTCTGGTGTCAGACCCCCCCCAATGGAGGACAAGGGCTGTCAAATGCCACCTAGTGCCAAGAACAGCAGTTACCATACACAGTCAATCTGCCTGGCACTGCCAACACTGCACACCTAGAAGTACACCTGAAAGATGAGAAGGAAATGGAATGAAGGGAAATTATGGAAAGGAAGCCGTGGTATGAAATAATGCACCCCAGCATTCACCTGAGTGACATGGGGAAACCATGGAAAAACCCATATCAGAGTGCATGCCCGAATGTGGGCCACAGATGTTACCGAGTGAGCCATCCCACTTGGTTTCCCCTGTATGAAAGTCCCAAACTGAAAACAAAATACCATTCTTCTAAGGTGACATGAACAAACTGCAGTATTTGTTTAATTTGTATTGTAATTTTTGGGTTTCTTTTATAGATTTCTATAAAAGAAGAAATACAATGCTATAGAAATAATTGGCTATTGCATGTGGAGAGGATAGACTGTGATAAACTTCCGAAACTAGCTCTAAACTGTAAACCAGCAGGTAAAAGAGACGTGGACAGGCCATGAAAAATGGAACATGCAATGTGTCTAATCCATGGAGTGAAGATGAATGATAATTTTTGGGTTTAAACAAATTTCTGTATTAGTCATGTAATGACAAAAATTTACTTTGGAATGACCCTACTGTAAGTTGGTACCTAACTGATGCAAAAGTAATATCTTATATAGTATGGTCATTGTTATTAGCCATATCATTTACTTTTCATATTGCACTAAATCATTTGCTTCTTGTAGACAACATCTCCTTTAACATATATGCATGCAAGCAGAAGAAACTGCATCTACGGTCTGGAGGTAGCAGTGGAAGTTTAACTGTAGAAATTTAATGTATGCAAATTTATGAAAGGCCATTTTGTTGTATATGTCAAATATTTTATGATTCATTTCACTGTTTAAGGTGACTATTTATTGTTTACAGATGAAATTATGGCTGTTATAAAACTTGACAACCAGACTGTGGCACAGACAAATTGGCGTCCATGTTCTCAACAGGCCTGGGATCAGAGGTTTGTAGCTAACCCAACCATGATGTAGATATCCAACAATTTCATTTCTTTGAACAAACTGATTTTCTTAATTTGCACATTTCCCTCTGCTCTTGGATACTTTTGTCATTTAGGGCAAGTAGAATGTGCAGAAAATAAATTGATCTAGCTTTAGTTTTGCTTTCCTTTCTATGGAATGCAGTTAAAGCAAGATGTAAAACACTGCTAAAGTTACATTACCATTTGAAGTCATTGGCCTTAGGTAAGTATTATAATGTACACTTTGAGCAGTAAGTGCTCCGGAAACAAGATTCCCTTGTGGTCTACTGGGAAAATGCGAATCAGATGAAGAATTTAAGGCTGTGCCGGCATGCTGCCATGGTAGCTCAGTGGTTGGTAGCAGCTGTACGTGAATGGAAGATCCATGGTTTAAATCCCGGCTATGTCATTGATTTTTCATTTCTGATTCTACCGCATAAAAATACTTGTGGATATACTTGATTAGTTTTTAGAACAGTTATTTGGCACCTACAGTGTGGTTTTTAAAAGAACATTCATGACAGATGTCAGCTTCTCCACGTAGAGAGCTGCAGTGTTGCCAAGAAGCAGATAGTAGATAACCCTCAATACTCAAGACATGTAAACAAACGTTTGGGTTTATCTCATGGCAGTGAAAACATGTAGTAGCCTACTATCAAAACAAAGGTAGTTTGTTCTCAATAAGAGAACAGATAAATTCTCTAGCCTGGCTGTGCAATGTAACACCCTGACCGAAAGCTTTGGCAATGAATCCTCAGTCTACCTCTACGTTCACCACTATGTCCACCAACTCTTACTTCCATAATCAGGTCTTTCAATATAAAAGTTTTAACAAAGTAGGCCTACAGCACACTACACAACTGAACATCCAAACAATCTTGGTTCCCTACACACAACTAGTGATGACTGACCTGAATATACGAGGGCCGTTCAGAAAGTAACCTCCGATCGGTCACAGTGCGGGTAGTGGGGGGAGTAGCGACGCCATCTGTGCATTCACACACTCAGCAGGTCAGTTGGCATCAAGCCGTGGTTGAGTGAACGTCGTACCTGCGCTAGTTTAGTGTTTGTGGCCGTTTGAAATGTGTACTGCAATAGAAAACCCCGCCAAATGTGAAGTGCGTGCTGTTATAAGGTTTTTTACAGCCAAAGGATATTCTGCAGCAGCTATTCATCGTGAGCTTTGTGCC
Organism: Tenodera sinensis; assembly: GCA_030765045.1. Classification (NCBI taxonomy): domain Eukaryota; kingdom Metazoa; phylum Arthropoda; class Insecta; order Mantodea; family Mantidae; genus Tenodera; species Tenodera sinensis. Next base: position 141,331,170 of record CM060966.1, on the reverse strand, counting down.
GTGTACGGACCAAGAGTTATGAGTGAAGGAGTGGTCCGTGAATGGGTACGTTTATTTAAAAGTAGACGAGAAAACGTTCATGATGAAGAGAGGAGTGGTAGACCATCACTGGTGACGGACGAACTCGTTCAGACAGTTGATGCAAAAGTTCGTGAAAACCGACGTTTCACAATGTCGGAGTTGTCTACTGATTTTCCACAGATTTCTAAGACTCTGTTGTACAAGATAGTGACAGCAAGATTGGGTTACCGTAAGTTCTGTGCACGATGGGTGCCCAAAATTCTTACCGACCACCACAAAACTCAAAGAATGGCCTCTGCATTAGACTTTCTGTCACGTTATGAGGACGAAGGTGAACCATTGTTAAACAGAATCCTGACCGGGGACGAAACCTGGATTAAGCACGTGAACCCTGAGACAAAAGAACAATCAAAGATGTGGGCACATTCAAATTCGCCTACCAAACCAATAAAAGCCCGGCAAGATTTTTCTGCCCGAAAATTGATGGCAACGGTGTTTTGGGATGCAAAAGGGGTGTTGTTGGTTGAATTCATGGAACGTGGGACGACCATTAATCAAGACGTGTACTGTGAAGCACTAAAAAAATTACGACGGGCTATACAGAACAAACGCCGTGGTATGCTGACTTCCGGTATCGTTTTTTTCCACGATAACGCCCGTCCTCACTCTGCTCGCAGAACAACAGCCCTTCTTGAGTCCTTCAAGTGGGACGTTGTCAACCATCCACCTTATAGCCCAGATCTGGCGCCAAGCGATTATCACCTCTTCATGCATATGAAGAAATGGCTCGGGTCCCAGCTGTTGGATGACAACGAAGAGCTCAAATATGCGGTCACAGGCTGGCTCCAGGCACAAGCGGGTGATTTTTATGCAGAAGGAATTTCAAAGCTTGTGAACAGATACGATAAGTGCCTCAATCGTTATGGAGACTATGTAGAAAAATAGTGCAAAGATGTAGTTGTAAGATGTATATATTAAAATATTTTTATTTAACTTGGTGAATTTTTTGCAATCAACCGGAGGTTACTTTCTGAACGGCCCTCGTAAATTATTTATCAGTGTGACTAATAATGGCCTTTCCCTCTTAACCTTTACCTGCTTGACACTTGTCATATATCTTCTCTTAAAAATCATACTGTAGTATTTTTGGGACTGGAATGGTCAGAACTGTTACTCAAAAAACCCTTTGGTGGGCATTTGTCTTTTATTTTGCGGGGAGGCTACAGAATCTTTTATAAATAATAATGATGATTAATAATAATAATAATAATAATAATAATAATAATAATAATAATAATAATAATAATAATAATAATAATAATAATAATAATAATAAATAAAAAATTGAAATATGGCAATTGGTAAAGAAACAGACACATTCTTTTGTATGATTAAAACATAATCTATTATAAATAATAATGATGATTAATAATAATAATAATAATAATAATAATAATAATAATAATAATAATAATAATAATAATAATAATAATAATAATAATAAATAAAAAATTGAAATATGGCAATTGGTAAAGAAACAGACACATTCTTTTGTATGATTAAAACTGTCCAGCTTGGTCGAAAGCTTGAGTTTTATAAATTTGACATGGCTGATCACCCAAGAATCAATTATTAATTTTTCTGTTGTAATAAAATTTATTAGTTAAACATGCAATTTGCTGAATGGCATATGAGAAAGCAATAAAATGTTTCCCACACTTGCTATAAAACCTCTCCATCAACAAATACCCCAAATGTTGGTGCTACCAAGTGTACCTATAATCAAAATCTGCATTCCTGTAGGGGAAGGATGGATAAATTTAAGGGAAATTTAATTTTTACCGGATCATGGTTACATATAGAAGCTGGCTGCATGCACATTTTTATCTGCATATTTTAGGGCATCATGCCATATATTTATAATTAAGAAAATAATATAATATATAGTACTTGTGGGCACTTTTCTGGAACTTTGCATCGTGGTCACCTTTCCCCCTGTGGGGTAAAGTGTAAAGTGTGTAAGTGTAAAGTTATAGGCTCTTAGTACAACAGCAAGTGGGTTAGTTTGTAATATTTATTTTGCAATTAATTGTTCTTAATGAAATAATAAAAATTACAAATTTGGCCAGGGTTATGATTTTAGTCAATTTTAGTTGTAACAACTCAACTAATGCAAACTATGTTAAGTTCATTCATTCATCATCATCATCATCATCATCATCAACAACAACAATAACAACAACAACAACATTGTCATCCTCTTCACAACCAACACACTGTTCATGAGTCCAGCATTTACATTTTGAGCATCTAATCCACCCTTTGTTTTCTTTGGACCTTGAAAATGCTTCATTGCAGTAAAAGCATTCTGTCACTATCCTCATCATGAAATTCTTGTTCATCTTCATCCTTAAAAAGTTTCTAGCATAAACCCTCCTAGTTTTTGGCTACATTTTTATTTTCTTAATTGTATTTCACAGTTCCTTAAATTCTCTATTGGCTTTTCTGGATTCTTTTTCTTTAAACCTCCTTTGTTTCATTGAAAGCTCATCTTCATTCTTTATTTTTTTCTTCAGCCAGCTCTGCTTTATATGGGCTTGAAGTAATTATGGCAGCACTTCCTTTGTTGCTGTTGGTTTGCCTTTGTTCCAAATATTCTGTTTTAGGCAAAGATTTGCCATCTTTTGGGCTTATGTGAAACTCTCCAGCATGAAAAGTAATTGTGTTTTAAGTGGCCATTTCTCCTAAGTAGTGACAGCCACTTTATCCCATCAGACGCCATGTGAGGATTAATGGTCCATAGCCAAAACTATCAAACCAAAAGAAACAACAAGAACATATATTGTAGGCCCAAAGACGTTTAAATTGTGAGATTGCAAACATCTATTACTTATGTAATAAGTGAAGCAACAAGAATAATATAGGTGGCTTATCTTACATCAAATACCAAAAATCACAAAAGCCTTCACTGTAAAATAATGGCGCAGACTTTCTTTGTCAAACTCACAGAGAACACTAATGACTTTATTAAAACAAGCTTGTCCAGTTCCCATCAGGTAGCAGCACTCTTCAGGGCAAAAAACATGCAATGGCCACTTTTCCCATCCTGGCCATTTTACACTTCCTTCCCCAATCGCTAAAATGGAAAATCAATGTATTGTTATATTTGGTTGACAACTGTTGCTTATTGCATATAAATCCAATAATAATTTAAAGTTTTATCCATATAATTTCAAATTCCCTGATTTCAGTGAGGTTGGAAAGTGAGGTTTCCTCTGCTTTGCCTTGTTTCTCAGAACATACTTTGTAATAAAGAAAGTGAATAGAATTCTGCATTTTTTTATGAGACTTTATCATATGATTGATGCAAAAATTTCTTTGTTTAATAGGTTTTCCATTGACTTGGATAAATCACGAGAGTTGGAAATTGGTATCTATTGGCGAGATTGGCGATCTTTGTGTGCCATTAAATTCTTGCGTTTAGAAGAGTTTATCGATGATATTCGTCATGGCATGGCTCTGCAGCTGGAGCCTCAGGGATTACTTTTTGCTGAGGTAAGAAGTCACAGAAACAGTGTTTAAGATAATCCAATATCATACACATTTCAATGATTATTTTGGCAACCAGTACCTCTGCAGTGACACACTGCTACATTGTCTAGGATTATGTAGAAGTGCCCACTACAGGGCTGTTTTAGGTCTCCTCTGTTATTGGTTGCTTAGGGAAATAAGTTTCAACTAACATTTTCTGATCCATCCAGAATAAACTGCAATACAATGTTGATAGTTATCCTTAATTGTCAACAAGATCCAAGTATATGTGCATGTGTGTTTTTGCTGCATATTTGCAGGAATCTATTTTGAGTATGTGCATTTTTATAAGGATCAGAAGAATTCTATAAAAGTCAATATATAGTGCATTTTGCTATGCTACATAAAACATCAACAATAATTTGTAAATATTTGTTTTATGCCAACCAACTTACTGCTGGTTTTTTTAAATACACAAGCCATATGTGGAACATAAAGTACTTATGATTGTAAGTCGCCCTTGGAGTTCTTATCTCAGATGTGAGATTTCCTAGTGGTCTATCAGAAAAATATGAATCGGTTGGGGAATTCAATGTCAATATTGGCAAGTTCCCATGGTAGCTCAGTGGTTAGAGCAACCATGCATGAAGCAGAAGCTCTGTGGTTCAAATCCTAGCTGTGCCATTGAATTTTTCAGTCCTAATTCTGCCTTTCAATAATTTGGAGGTTTGCAGTTCAACTTAAAAAGAAATAAAACCTTTGTCTCTCTCTGCAACTGTAAACAAAAGCAAAAGGTATAGCATTTTCAAGTATTTAAAAACTTATATATATATAGTTTAACAACAGAAGAGGAGGATAATCTGGTTTACAAAGAAAAGGAAGAGTATATTTTGCTGTTGGTATTTTACATAAATTTTTTTTTTTTTTTTTTACTATTTTAAAAACTGGTTAGAAACCTATTGTGTTTATCTTGTTCTTTTATTGCTTGCATAGATTAAATTCCTAAATCCTATGATATCAAGAAAGCCAAAACTTCAGCGACAAAGGAAGATATTCAAGCAGCAAGTAAAGAATTTCCCACGAGCAAATCAGATGAATATCAATGTTGCAACATGGGGTCGGTTATTGAAGAGATCGTCACCTTCAATACAGAACAATCATACACAGTCCACGTTGGAAAGTCCACCATCAGGTATGTGATTATCACTCTTGTTCATTTTATTCTGAACCTGTAAAGGCCATTCAGAACTCAGAATCTCTTTCTAGCATTAATTTCCTATTTATTGTACCTATTTCTGTACAGAACACCTGTTTTGCAATAAGACACAATTTTTAAGTTTGAATTGAACCCAAGATTGTACCTAAAATTTTTCTATTGCATTACCTGCATAGTTTATACATATGGCTCCAAATGTTTTCCAACGTACAAGAGGGTGCTGGGAAAAGGGACAAAGAATTTTGTTATGGACAAAACAAGTTTGTTAATGAATCAATTGGTGGTATTTCAAAACTATGTGTTTAATTTCAAGAACTTGCAGCAAATACTAAGATAAGTGAAGCTTATAGTCTCTATGTATTTGTTATATTCATAAGATCCTATTTCTCCTTTTGAATATCTTCTCCCTCACTGCAAGGTCTATGATGTAATTGATATGTTTCAGTAATTACACATCTCTGTGCATTTCATGATGTGTATTCCAAGAATCTGTGGCGTGCTAAAAATTAAACAAAATACTGAGCAATAAACCCACATATACACAGAATTTTTTTAGTTTGCAAGTGAAACCATAAACTTTCCAATAGAAGAGAAAATGTATTTAGAAAACCAAATCACATCTCTTAAATTTTGAAATCCTAATAGAAAATAGTTTGATCATGACATACATCCAGCTATGACCATGAGTCACACGTATTGCTCGTCAAAGTTTTTCAGCTTATAATATAAATTAAGATTAATTTATTTATGGAATGATTTATGTGTTTATGTTGCAGGTATTCAACCATTACAGCTTTCATTTGAAATGGCTGTGACGGAGGATAAGCCTGAAACACCTGGAGAGTCACCAGATCCACAGGCGGTTGGATTATCTGGAGCTCGTCCTCTGGGGCTTGGTGTTGCTGTGTTACCTCCTCTTCCTCCAGAAAGCACAGCAGCCACTCCTATTCTGCCCTCTGCAATAGCTCAGAAAAAGAAAAGTTCTCTGCTACCAACTACACCACCCCCTGCCCCAAGACTGGATGTCGAGGTATACACTCTATTTACTGGTCCTTTTTAGCACTTACTTGACTCCTGTACCAAACACTAATCTTTAATTTGGCTTCCTTACATTTTTGGCATTAAGATACATAATCACTTATGCTTCATTACAAATGCACATTTGGATTGTATTTTATTTCCATTTCCATATTGGTGTCGGAGTAAATTTGCACAGTATACAAAGTGCAGTGGAGTCTTAACTATGTGGCCTGAATAAAAGCTATGATGGCATATGCAAACTGAAAATTTGACTTTGCCAAAGGGAGAAAAAGAAAGTGAACCTAAATAGATTGCCATAAAACAGGAACATAATGTTAATTTTCATGCATTTTTCTATTCAGGTTAATTAGTTTCAATTTAATTAAAGTTAAGAAGTAATTAATTGCAATGTATTTCAGAAAATGCATCATATATAACTTGCAAATTTATTAATGCAAATTGAATACTATAGAAAACTAGCATAAAAATATTTATGTGCAAATATAGTTCTATTTCACAACTTTTCCACTTGTGAGTCTTCCATAAATGTTCAAAAATTGACCACCATTCATGAATCAGCAACATTCAAGAATATTAACCACTCGCCTAGATGTTAATTATTAAGCAGCACAACTTCTGTCATACTTATCCTCGAGGTATTTTCTATGTTCAAAACCAGGCAGCAGTATTGATAAATGTCTTGTGTTGGTACAAATAGGTGACAAGACAGTGATATCAGCATTTGGCTCTCATTGGTTAATTAATTTGCTTTCTTTTGAGATTCAGAACCTCATAGCATTTACCTATCTCAGTTGCCCCAGTTTTTCTTGGAGTTTTTACTAACAACACTTTATTTCTGCAACACTATTTGGTACTGAGTGTTTGCAACAATACTTTCGCCACTTGATGTACATGCCTACTGCATTTCAAAAATTTTAAAGCAACCATCTAAGTGAACCATCATCTGTGCAAGCCATGAGTTGCAACAATAGGCTAACTTGGTTATTTTGATAAGTATTCCGAAAAGCTCTCTACTTTTTTATATGGCTTGCCATACAAACATAATTTTGTACCCAGTTTAACCAAATTTTAAATTGTCTACATATTCCCTTCAAACTCGCATATAAAATTATATATAAAGTTTCTACTTATAGCAGTTCACAGAATCATAAATTTAGCAGAATCTACAAATAAACTAAGTTGAATTTTGTACTAATTTCAGCCAAATTTGGAATGAGGCAACAGATTTTCTTCATTGACTATCAGCTTTGTATGTGAACTTGGTAAAAAAAATGTAATTTTAAATATAAGCAGACTTCTGTATGTTCAATTTAAATACATTACGTGCACCAGTTTGTGGGTTTTTTTCATTCTTGCTAACCTTTAATGGATGAACACACAAACAAATGAAAGTAGTGTGTGATTCACAGTAGTGAAAACACTTAAAAATGCTATTTTTGGTTTCAGGATGGCCTGTTATACAGATTATCAGTTCTTTATTACTGGAAAAATGTTGACAAGTTTTATTAAATATGTAATTAATTGATCATTAACTCATACTATACAGCTTGAGGAGGTACCTAGATTAAGAGCAAAGGAAAACAGGGGTGCATAGTTAAGATTCCACTGTTTGTAGACCACTGGTCCTGTAATTATATTGTTATATTTACTGCAAGAATCAGGCAGCACTGAGTATCTATAAAGTATGGTTGATCCTGGGAGAATTGTACAGTTGTGGTAGAAGTGGTATCACCCATCACCCTTTAGGCATCCCGCTGTTTTCTAGCTGCAGAGTGCTCTGCGGGAGTTTGATTTCCTGCACGCAGAAGAACGTGGGTCACCTGATCTAGGTCCCCTGGCGCCGCCACCACCACCTCCACCACCACCTGCCAGCGTACATACTCCGGAGCAGCGTACACCCTCACCCCAACCCGTGGTCCAGTTTCCAGAAGAAGAGGTATATGACCGTCCCAGTCTCTCTTGCTCAGCAGCAACTAACCTACATGTTTTCTTGTCATTAACAGTGTGCTCAAGCTTGTCCTAGAGTGCATGAATCAGTCCCTTCTTTGTGTTAGTGCAGTATAGTCATTCGTTTTGTTCAGCCTTTTAGATTTGTGAGTTTAGTCACTAACAAATTTTCATGTTTGACATAAATCTATTTGTCATTGCTTTCCATGTTATAAGATAGTTGCAGATATTGATCAAAGGGAAACTTTTCAACTTGAGCTCTGTTTTCAACAGAGTTCTAGTTATACAGGATTGACAACGCTTGCAAAAATGAATAAATTTGTTTTTTATCCCACATATATTATTTTGCAGAATATGTAATCGGAACTGAACATTCTTTGAGCATCTTGAAGTTTTGTAAGCTTTTATCACATTAATAAAATTCAAAAGCTGATCAAAAAGATTCAGAATAAAATTATCTTGTGTTGCTATTCCGTATATGGCAGTGAAACAACACTTTTTGAGAAGAATATTTCTCTATCATGAGAGATTTTTGAAAACCCAGACTATGCTCTTCTTTCATTGAACTGACAGGATGATTACTTTGATATGAAGCTTGGTAATATGTTATGTATCAATTGCTACCAATGAAAATTCAATGTAACTAAATTAAGAGCAAATTAGAAACTAAAAGCTTCACTTATCTCAGTAATATTGCAAGTTATTCCAATGCTCACTAGTTTCAAGTTACATCCAACACATTTTCAAAGCTATTCAAACAAGTTACCATAGTTACCGATGCTCAATTTAAAAGATCTATTTGTTGCCAACCTATGAAAACAAAAACCTATAAATACAATCTTTTGGTGGTATTTCAAAATTAATAATGCGGTTCCTGTTTTTTAAAATGAATATCTTTTCCCAAACCATTAAATCTATAGGTCCATTTAATTGTTTTAATAATTTAACCTCTGGATTTATTTCATGATTAAATGACCAAAAATGATCCACCACAGCTGATTTATCAATCTGTTTATATTTAATATTTCTATAATGCTCCTTCATTCTAGTTTCTAAATGACGTTTTGTTTTACCAACATAAACCCTATCACAATCCAAATAGCTAAATTGAGAAATGCCAGATTTTTTATAATTTGGAATTTTGTCCTGTTTAGAAAAAAATGTAGTAAATTTTGTATATTAAATTTATTTTGAGGAACCAAAGTTATTCCATATTCTTTAAAACAATTTTGTAAATTTTTTATTAGCCAAGGATGGTAAGTGAACTTTTTAAAAATACAATCATCTTTTATTTTCTTGAGGGTCGAAACTTATTTAACAGTCTCTGATATTTAAATTTTTCTACCTTTTTATGTATAATAACTTCAATTTTCCTTAACTCAACATAACTAGTTCATAGAACAGATAAACAATTACAATGTTGTCACATTTAAATGTTCCAATGTGACCATAAGACATTTCAACATAGAGAATAAAATAAATTGATTATTGGCCTGTGGCATCTTTCGGCAGTGTGAGACTATACTAATCTATTCAGGAGCCATACTAGTGCTGTCTTAAGAATCTGTTTATGTGCTGAACATGGATGTAGCAAACAATCAAAATCATCCTAGCAAAAGTCAGGTATCTCTTTGCCATCATTCACTTTTTTTTTTATTTTGCCATAGCTGCAGAATGATAAATAGTCAATATACATTAGGTAGTGAAATCTTATTAATATTTCAATAATTTCATAAATTATGTCACGGAAGAGCCAACTCTGTCCAGAACAAAGTGTGATAAGCAGGAGGTAGTAATTGGCATTGCATTAAATATTTTGGTGAAATCATCATAACTGTGCAGCACTGTTGGAGTTCAAAGATCATTAGCTACAGTAATTTTGTCCTTGGGGAAAAAATAGACATTCTGTGGGCGTGTTTTTATATTCAGCGCATGCTCATGTGCATCCATTGGAAATTCATCACATGGTTCTTTAACTCATTGCAGAGATCCACCAGCTTCAGCACTGAATGCAGCGCTTAACCGTTGTTTGCCATACTGCACAAATCATCGAACTGTCCTTCAGTTCAGCGAAAAATACATTCAACATAGTTCCATCGGTGGAATCCATTCCTCATTGTTCTATTGAATTAAGACTCACCCTATTTTGTAACAATTTTTTCTCTTTCCCACATGATCTATTTTGTTTTAAGCTTGGCAATTTAGCAATAAAACTAAGCTTAAGAATATTCACTGTGAAAAATACAATATAGTTAGTTTGCAAATGTATATGTGCCATAGAAACTTCCTTTAATCTTTACATATCCTTCCTGGAATCCCCATCTTTAATTAAATAATGTAATTATCTTAGATTGTAAAATGCTTCGTTAGCTTTGTGGCTTGACAACCTTTCTGTTTGTACTTTCATTCACTCTCCACTAGCATCATGTTAACATTTTTGTATTTATTTGTCTTTATGCTTAATTTTGCTTGACATCCTGCTTTCTTTGTCTTTCTTTATTTTCTCTCTTCTCTTATCTTTATTTCTTTGTAAATAGCAAGCAATTCTGATACTGTACATACCTATACCAGATTTATCATAATAGTATAACAAGCTATAAAACTTTCATTTAAAATTCGGTTATATTAATGCTATTCAAACTGTGATTTTGTTCTGTTCATACCATACGTTACACTTTTATCAGTTGTACCGAAAGACACAGTTCAACAAGAATATTCTGAAGGGTTTATACTGGCAGATAAAAGTAGTAGTTTGGAAATTATTATGTTATTATAGACAAAATATGTGATCAAAAGCAAGTATACATCCTAAAAATGTTGCCTTAGTAGTTGTGGAAAATGTGCAGCATCTGTAATTATGATGAGAAACCAGAAGAGACAATCTGTGAAGCTGACAGCTCTCAAAATAGGTGCCACACATATAGCACATCAGTTCAAGGCATTTTAACTCTTCCAAACAATCTAGACCATAGTTACCAATGTCAGTGAATTATACCTATGTGGATATTTATGACTCAAAGCATTCAGATTGGCCTGCCAAGTTTGATATCCAAGCACCACAAAACATTGAAGATTTTCATGGGGAAAAATCAGCCATAACCTGCCACTGCTATAAATAGTACAGAATGTCACAATCTATGACTGTGTACCACTGTGAAGTATTGCTGCACGTGATACATAGGTACAACCACTTTTAATTCCATGGGAATTTTCTCTTGCTGGGAGGCCTGGTATGGAATGTACTGAGCCTCATGAGATCCTTGGCAACCAGTGACAAAAACGTAGCACCTCCTGATCAAAAAAACCACATAATAGACTAATAGGGAGCAGTGTGGACCATTATATCTCTTGCATGGATGGAGGCTCTGGCGCAACAAGATTTTTATGCCAAGATTGATTAATAATCTACCACTAAGGGCTTGTCCCTGTTCTTCTAGATGGCAGTGCTGGTTACAAAGGCATTCTGATATTTATTTGCTGCTTGCTACTCAAGTGCAGATCTATGGTGACCTTGTACCATATCCAAGCACCTGTTCATATTGCACGATGTCTGGGCAGCAATATATTAATGTGTTCCTCTTATAAGAATGTGGGTGTAATGAATGTGTTAACATCAACAACCTGAGGCTAGACTTTCATCATATCATCAAAGCCTTTTAGAAAGCACACCCTTATGCTAGCATTGTTGGAATACTAACATTGCATGATATATTCAATGCAGGTTGAAGCTTAATTGATGATGGTTGCCCCACGTTGGATCGCCATTTGAAGCGAAATAGATGATGCTTCGCTGTAGCTTAACGACCGTTGTCGATAATTGTATTTCGGCTCCGACTAGCTCAACATGAGATTTCTATAATCCAGGGTATGCGTGAGTATATTTTATAGATCACCCAGAATAACTTTTGGAGACTATTTATTTTCCACTCTTTGACCCATTTCGGGAGTTATGCCGACTTCCAATACATATATCCTCGCAGAGCAACAGCAAATCACATGTGTACACCTCTAAGTCCGCTGCCGATCTGGGGCGAGTGATCACGCTTCCTGGCATCCCCACGCTAGAAAAAAAACGTTCTTTCCGATTTTAAATTTCATGACGTCATCAAAAGAAAGCCTCACATCCAAAATACTATTTCATTCCTTTTCACAATTTAGAAATGTCCCTTTCTATTAAAACATGTCCTTTTTTGAATTCCGAATATATAGTTACCTTTCTATGATTAAACAATGTTTTCTTTATATTTTATTAAACATATCGCACGACTTTTAAGGTTGGCAGACCTGAATTTTGACCGTGAATTTCAAATTATGTGGTATGACGTCATGACTCGTTAATTTCAAACCAATAATGCATTTATCCTATAAATTTAACGACTATTATTTACTCATATCTTGCTCACCTTACAACACTTCCTACTCTATTATCTACCTATGTTATTACTCAACACTTATCGCAAATCTCACATCCGGCAATTAAACTAAAACATGTCTTTTTCAAGCCCATTCGATTTGAAATCTAAATTTCGGTATCAAGGTAGATTTATTTACATGATGAGCTGCTATATAGTAATGTCTCCCTTTATTCCTCCAGATACCAGAACACTCTGCACACATTTTTCTTGTCAGAAGCCCACAGTAGTAATGAACTGTCCTTTCCAAAGTCCTGAATAGAATATTTATGGGATGATTTGCAATGCTGACATTACATCAGATCGTAAAAATCCACATATGTATTTGCCCTCATGTAGCCCTCCACAAAGAACAATCAGCCATTCCCCCAAGAAAACACTAACATCCTGACAGAGAGAGAGGGGGCTGTGATAAAGGCAAACTGTTATCAAACCTGCAATAGACTGATTTCCTTTTTTAGAAGGGCCCATGGGACACAACTTTGGATGCAGCTTCAGATGTCCATACCAATACTTTTGACCACATAGCATATTTTTGGTTTCATGTGTTAAAGATATATGCTCAAAAATATGTTTGCAGAACTAAAACTTGCATAACAATTACAAAATACTCTAGCGAATACTATGAGACTCTAAGAAATTTTCAGACATAGCATAGAATGTTAAAAGCATTGGTAGCTTAACTATATTTATCTCTGCTAAAACCATCTGTTATTGTTTGCATTTTCTATTTTCACAATTCACATGAAAATAGCATATCTGCTGGTTGCAGTTTTGATTCTTGTTAGAGAAAAATTAATTAACTGTGGCTTTTCAGAATGTTCTTTCATTTTTGAATGATGGAAAGGCTGTTGATGCTAGCATAAGAAACATATTGTTGGCTTACTTCTAAAACTACCTAATTTTAGCCTTGGTTCTTTGATACACTATATTGATTATAATAAATTGCACATGGAAGCTCCCTTAATTCATTTACATCATATGGCAAGCTGAACTTGCATAGTTTAGTAATGACATGTAAATCACATGACAATGTTTCGTCAACATGCTTTTTTGTTAATTTCATGTTATACTGGTCTTTATCAATAAAATACAAGTATTTGTAGCGAAGAGCAAAATCCATACAATTACAATTAAATGCAACCCCATAACCATTCATATGTGCCCTCCTATCAGCTGTTTTACATGGGCCCTCTCCATTTTCTACCAAGGACAAATTTGATGCTTTGCTGGGATTCAAATTCGACATCTGGCCAGTCCATTTTGTCTCGCCTTAACTATTTCAATTACTTCTGTTAAAGGTGCCTGCTACAGGGATATATAACAAGGGTGGCAAAATAATAGCCATTAGCGTGTTCAAATTGGATACAAAATGGTTAAGTTTTATGTTAACTAAATAAAATTAAACCTTGCATGTATTTAGGATCCAAAACATTTTCTTAAAACATTGTAAGCCTTTTTCTTAAAGATAGGCAATGCAAATACTGTTTGCAGTAATGAAGGTCAATTATAAATCTGGAAAAATTATTCAAATGAAGATAGGCAACAATTATTCATCCCTCAGAATTTGGTAAAATTTACAGTTTTAGAAATAAATCAACAATATATTAGTTTCCTTTCACTGCTCTATTGTGTAGCAGAATACTAGAAAGATATTATGTTATAATGAGTCTAAAATAGTTTTATTTTAAATTTGTTGTGATCATGGGAGTTTCTTTTTTTCTACTTTATGTTAGCTTTTTTTTAAAGTTTATACATATTTTGTATTATGATTATTATTACAGTATATCAAAATGTTCAGATGGGAATGTAAATATTTTACAAACTGCATGATTGTAAGTTTTCAGTACCATAATGTTGTTCTTCAAACTGGCTGGTGTATGCATGATTGCTTGCTTTTCTTTTGTGTTATTTATATGTATGTGTAGTCATTAACAAAAGTAATATTGTAATTTGAAGCTCACTGTGCTAACATCAGGTATGTGTGCAAAAGATGTATTTGCCACACAAAATGAATTACATGCATGGTGAATGATCATAAAGACTAGAAAAACTACTTGAAACTGTGAGCACTCTGCTTAAATGTTTATTCTGTACTAGAGTTGCTGTCATAAACAGAGCAGTTGTACACTGAAACCCCCTTCCACAAAAAAGAAAGCAGCAGGAGCCTCAGAGTGACAGGCATAACGATGAAGAATAAAAAATATTAAGGTTGCCAAATTTCAATAGGAACATCACTGTCAACTAAAATAAGTACCTCATTGTATAAGAAAGACTACTTCATTTCTGATAGGGGTGTGTAATGGTTTGGAAATTAGACACTGTCACATCAAAAACTGTGTTTTATATCAATTTGAAGATGGTAAGACATTCTGTTTTACTTAATTCAGTTTTTTTTAAATACCAGATTCGAAAATTTCTTTGTAATACAGAATTTGAGAATATAAGAATTAAAAGGCTTTCTCATATTCCTCAATAAAACGCTTGATCATTAAAAAATTTTCTCATTCATACCTACAAGAAATAGAAACAAATGCCAAAGATAAAAAATGGATTACACTACTTTCCAACCCAGATATAATCCCCCAGAGACCAAGGAAAACAGCGGTTGCAGCCTTCTGACTATTGACAAATCACGACTGCTTAGCAAGTCATCTCTACAGAATAGGTATCTCATCCTCACCGATATGTGTCCTGTGTAACGATCCAGCAGAAATGAACGAAGACCACTTGAAGACCTGTGAAGCATTAAGATCAGAAGAAACTACAGTTCAAAAGTATTGGAAAGCACGAATGCTAATGGCTTCATTGCCAGATGCAAGGCACTAGAAAACAACAACAGAATTAAAAGGTTGGCCAAGTTCCTTAAACACAGTGAAGCACATATTCATGTGGTTACAATTAAGATTCCCATGGTTTTCCTCCACAACACATGGCAAAAAGCTCCTTTACCATTTCATGTACTTATCCTAGCATATATGACAGAAATTTCATCAGTGTAATGGTGCAACATTTAAGTACTTCAACTTCAATTCTGATTTTCAAAATCAGAACATTGGGAGTATTGTTCATTCTTTAAACAAGGCACAGAACGCAATAGAGAAATTCAATACTCTGCTCCACACACAAAGCCTTATGTCTGGCAACTGTTGGTAAAGTATCAACTGTTAACAACAGAATGTCCTGGCCATACCAGCAACCTTGTCATGCACTTACAACCCAAATCTGGTAGATTGTTAATTGCAACACAGTAATGCCGAGCTATGCTTGTGTTGAAACATTATGATGAAGACTCTAGAACAGAATAATGTTTAACATATGTGTATTACTTTTCATACTTTCATAGTCATAAGCTTTCACCTTGAAGCTTTAATAATATGAATGAACAGTATCCTAAAAACTAATTTGAGGTATTAACCACCATAGCAGACTACATTTCATGCTGGTTGATAGAAAATAGATAATTATGTTTGTATAAAAGTGATTAAAGCAAGAAAGAATATGCAAATCCGTCTTTTTGTTTCTAGCAAGTGGTGTATGAACAGGCTGAAGTGGTTAGGCGCCCATCTGCACGAGGAATGGATTCTGTTTATCGGGATAGTGCATATGAATCACGTAGACACTCACAGTTCTCTGGCATGTCCATGGATAACTTCCGTCTGCTTAGCGTTCTTGGAAGAGGACATTTTGGCAAGGTATTAATTTTATTTCAAATAGTTCAGCTCACACATGTAAGTAATACTTGGTTATAAAAAGTATTTGTGATAGCTTTGTGGTCATAGACTTATTCATTTCTTTTAACTTTTGAGCAGTTTAACAACATTCATCAATGAGGTGCAGAAGAACATAATGCTAGCAAGGATTGGTATTGTAAGATTCCAACTTTGATTTAATTACCATGCAATTGAAACTGGCAGATAATATTTTGGATGTTATGTTCTTATCCAATTGGGTATTCTCATCGGAATTCCAAGGAGGTTTCAGCATGAAGATTTTCATCATTTTCTTGATAGAGAATGATTTTGGTTTCATTTTCATCTCTGATATGTCCATAGAATGGCATATACTAACAATAGAAAACAAATAATAGAAATTAAACACCCCAAAGATTAGGTGTTCATTAGTCATGAACTTTGTTAAAGCAATAAAACATGGATACCACAAGGATCTATGTTAGATCCACTTCTCTTTATACTGCATGTAATGATATCTCTCAGATCACATCAAATGATAACTTATTTTTGCACATGATATTAGTATATTTGTTAAAAAGAAAACAATGGAAGTGCTTCAGTCTTCAGCAGTAAATACACTCAAAGTACTATCACTGGACTAATGCTAATCATTTAATAATAAATACAGAAAAAAAATAGTTTGAAGAAGTTGTTGTTGTTGGAATAACCTAAAATTGGGTTTCTCTGCTTCCACATTCAAACTGACCAGTGCAGACAGCGGATTGTGTTACCTTGATGATGCCAAGCGCAGTACTTGGCGAAACGTTGGTATCTACAATGCCTTCTAGACCACAGCCTACAAGCCCGGAAGAACTAAACATTTCTAATAGTTGATTTAACTATTGAAACTTGTGTACACAAAGAAATTCAGACCAAAGGCTTGTCTTCTGTTGATAGTAAACACAGGTGCATTATCACTGCATTCTAGTTCCAATCTTGGTTCAAATTTATATAAAAATGCTAAATGTTTGTAGACTATAGTAAGTATGTTTAGACAGGACATGTGGCTACTGTGCATGGTTCAACCACTAACATTTTAAAAAACTTTGGAAGCATTTGAGAGGTAGAACTGGAACTTAAAAATTCAATGCCACAACTGGGATTTGAACCACAGACCTTCCGCTTACCAGGCGGCTGCTCTAACCATTGAGCTATTGTGACAAACTGCCAGAATGGCATTAAATTCTCAAACCAGTTCGTATTTCTCCTGGTAAACCACAAAGGCAGTCTCACATGAGAGACAAGTTACCCCAATAGTAGCATATTAGAGTCAAAATATTTTAGAATATGATAAATTACATATATTATGAGTTACATTTTTGACCATTTTTGCTTCTGTCTGTAATATTAAACTGATTGAGGTAATCCTTTTTTCATGGCATTGAGTACATGGTATTATTCATTCTCATTTTCAGGTTATCTTAGCGCAGTATCGTAACACTGGCGAGTACTTCGCAATCAAGGCTCTGAAGAAGGGTGATATTATTGCAAGAGATGAAGTAGAGTCACTCTTATCTGAAAAACGCATCTTTGAAGTAGCCAATGCAATGCGTCATCCATTCCTTGTCAATCTCTTTGCCTGCTTTCAAACAGAGGTAAACAATTATTTCCTAGTAACAAGAATTTCAGTCTTAATGATGACTAGAATTTGAATTGGTATTCTTTGATGATGTCTTTCTTTCCTTTCTTTTTCCTCCCTTCTATTTTCCCAGGTAAAATGCACAGAATCTCTTGTTGATACATGTAGTAGCATTTGGCATTGGAAATAAGTCATATTTTGAAATAACTTAATAAATGAACATTGTACACTTGTGGACAAAAAAAAAATGAGTCATGTCTGAAATTCATGCATACCTACAAGGTCTGCTCAAAAAGTATCGCGAATTTTGTGTTTCTTCAAAAGTGTTTATTTATTCACGAATATCTATTTTGTCCCTTTCAAAGTAATCCCCACCAGATATTATACACTTGTGCCAACATTTTTTCCAATCCTCAAAGCACTTTAAAAAATCGTTTTTTGTGATCTTGTTCAGCTCCTCCTTCGATGCCGCCTTTATCTCCTCAATCGTGGCATAGCGTTGTCCTTTCATGGGCCTCTTCAGTTTTGGCAACAAAAAAAAGTCACAGGGGTTCACGTCTTGGGAGTACAGTGGCTGGGGCATCATAAGTGAGTTGTTTTTGACCAAAAATTTGCACACAAGCAACAATGTGTGAGCAGGGGCGTTATTGTGTTGCAAAAGACAATTTTTGTTTTTCCACAAATACGGGCATTTCTGGCAAATTGCTTCATGTGAATTGTGCATAACTTGCCGGTAATAATCCTTATTGACCGTTCTACCCTGTGGCTGGAACTCATGATCCACCATGCCCCTGCAATCAAAGAAAACTGTAAGCAAAACCTTCACATTCAACTGAGCTTGGCACGCTTTTTTCGGTCTTGGCTCGTGTGGCAGCATTTATTGGGATGATTGAGCTTTAGTTTCCACGTCATAACTATAAACCCATGATTCGTCACCAGTTATGACCCCCTGGAGCAAATTTGGGTCGTCGCGGACAGCGTTCAATAGCTCCTTAGCAACGTTAATGCAATGGTGTTTTTGGTCGAAATTGAGCAACTTTGGTAGGAATTTTGCAGTGACCCATCTCATGCCCAAATCATTGGTCAAAATTGAATGACACAAGCCAATCAATATGTTTAGATCCTCAGCAACTTCTCTAACAGTGATTCAACGATTGGTCAATCCTATTTTCTTCACTTCTTCAATGTTTTTCTGTTGTTGACAAGCTTGGGCGTCCGGGACGCTCTTGGTCGTTCACATCTTCTCAACCCTCTGAGAACCTTTTGTTCCACCAATAAACGTTGCTTTGGTCCAAGGTAGCTTCACCATATGCCACAGTCAACATTCAGAATACATCTGCGCACTTATTTTGTTTTTCAGACAAAATTTGGTACATATTCTTTGTTTCATTATTTTAAATAGGCAAAAATCGAAGATGAGTCAAAATACATCCAAGCAAAATAGCTGCCAACAATTAACTGAACATTCAAAATGGCCAAACTTGTCAACGTAAGTGAGGGGCATGAGTACTAACACAACACCACAAAACAATCGAAAATCGAATATATGTAGCCCGTGAAAATTAAAAATTCACGATACTTTTTGAACAGACCGTGTATATATGTGCCTACATACATACAGATAGACATACATGACAGATAGAGAGACAGTCAGTTCCTACTTGTGGAAAATTGCAAGTTATTTAGTATTTGTAGACTTATTCTCTACCGTTAACCTTTTGAGCGATGGCCATTTAAAACATCCGCGATCCGAGAACTGCTACCCAATATCCAGCGCAGGGCATTTAAAGTGCTTCGTATACATACAGCTGCATTTTGTGCAAATATTAAGTTATTTTAATGAAACAAAAACTGGTATAAAACTCGTTATATGCAGTATAAATGTACGTCATCAGCAAAGTTGAGTTGTATTTACAAAACGTTGAAATGGCACTATTTTGTTTCACTGTGGTGAAAAGTCAACTTTGCTCTGTCGAACGCATCTAATATAAGTTCTCTGAAAGAAACAGTAGTCGACCTATTGTATGTGTGGCTTATGCGTCAGCATACTGTGTAATAAAGCACTACTGTATGCGTGGTCTCTTGAGTCATCAGAATAGAGCAACATTGCAACTTTTGCTTATGCGAGTTTCGTAACTTAGTAGACTCCGTTTCTTTCTTTGTTGAAATACATACATATACTTTCCTGCTTGTAGCTAAAGGGAGAAGTGGTGTAAAAAGGTATTTTTGCACCAGCTGGATATAACCATATACAATTGTTTGGTAATTTGGAGAGCTCTAAACCCACACAGGACAATGACCTACCTTGACTTCTGACTATCAATAGCTCGCAGCCTAATTGAACAATACCACGTTGGGGGTTGAAATCCAAAACCCCTGCACCCCTCAGACTTCAAGGAAAACATTATCCTTAAAGGATACTACCAACAGCAAAGATGTCCCGCCCATCTCGAAAGTGTTTCGTGTGCCGCAAGAAAGGAGATGTGGAGATGTACCCTTGTGTGTTTTTCCCTGTTTTGAGGTAAATCACTGCAGAACGAACATATTAAGGTAAGCCAGTAAAGTATATAGACTTTACTAAAATGTTTCATAAAGGGAAAATTAAAATTAGTTGAGTTAGATAAGGGATAAATAAGGGTTAAATGCTTAAACACACAGGACATGTATACACGCCCATATCGCTCATGCGTCATTTTAAATGGATGTGATTTCACGCCAATATCGCTGAAGAGGTTAAAGTAGCCTTGCACTCCAGGCATGACTCATTTTTTTGTCCACAGGGCTACATAGTGAGCAAATAGCTACATAGTTGTTTATTTTCATTTATGTAATTTAAAAAATCAAGTGTAAATGAAAGTAGTCTATAACTAGTACACTGAAATATATATGATTTTGAAGTTTTCTGAATGCATATGGTTGAATTTTAACAAATGAGTGTGTAACTGTCTAGAGAAAAAGTTAATAAACATAAGTTGCTTGATATGCCATAAGCATACATTTTATTGTTCCTCTTGCAGGCTCATGTCTGTTTTGTAATGGAATATGCAGCAGGAGGAGATCTTATGATGCATATTCACGCAGACGTTTTCACGGAGCCACGAGCTGTGTTCTATGCAGCTTGTGTTGTTTTAGGTCTTCAGTATCTTCACGAGAGCAAAATAATTTACAGGTAAATAAGAAATGTCAAATAAAAATTATTTCTCCCAGGTTAACATCATAAATGCTTTCAACACTGCCCACTGCATCATAATTTAAATACTTAAACTTCCCACTCATTTGCAGCAAATTTGCTTGTCCTTAGGCAGTACCACTAAATACTGTCCAGCAGGAGAATGAAGTAGATGTAAACATCACCAGTGTCTTATCACTTCACACCCATGTACTATCGTAATGACAGACCATCCACATAGACAGTACAGTGAATTTCACTACACATGCTTTTCATCACAAAGTACATTTATTTGATCATTCTCTAAAAAGCATGTAGCACACAGATATGGAAATTAATTGCTATTTATGTTACATTCCATCAATCTGAGCTGGACTTCAGTTCAGAACCCTCCAGATTGGATGTCTGATTATCGGATTTGTCACACATTTTTCCACCATTGATAACACCCTTCAAGTCTCAAATTTTTTATACTCTTATCACTTAAACACACTCTACTTTTCAGTTATTAATTAATTAGTGCAGATATGTGTGGGAGTTTGAAGGTCATGTTATTCCTGGTGACACAATCCTTAACCTAACTCATACAATGTCAGTCATTTAAGTAGCAGTGATATGGCAGCACTTGGAGTACTGTGTGACCTGATTAGTGATTAGTTCCACACTATTCAGAAATTTCAGAATACATCAAGCTCACAAAATTATGCATAGAACAAAATTTGTTTCCATTTCAATTTAAATATTACAGACAAATATCAGGACTAACAGTAGGTAACCCGCTTTCCGTAGTACTTGCAGATCTCTTCACGAGTTCCTTAGAAACAAAAGTAGTCAAGAACTTCCCTTAGATTTTTAAAACATGGCAATGGTACATATACAATGTCTTTGCAGTAGTACCAAGGAAACACATCAATGATGCACAAAAACTGCTAAACTTACAAGAAAAAACCATAAAATTCACCATAGAAACAGAAATAGATGGGCAACTTCCATTTTTAGATTTAAAAATCATAAAAACTAAAAGCAGAATAACTTTGGGTCTACAGAAAACCAACACAGACAAATAATTATATCAAATACAATACCTTCAACCCAAGACTGCACAAACAAGCAGCTTTCAACAGTTTAATTTGCAGACTACAGAATATACCACTTTCAACACAGGAATATCAAACAGAACTTCAAGAAATCATTAGAACTGTAGAAATTAATGGCTTCCAGAAATCTTGGATAAATAAAAAAATGAATGTAGCAAAAAAGAAAAAAACTAATAAAAGGAACAACCACTCTAAGCAAACCAAAAGAAGAAATATCATTCAAAAAATTCACATACCACCCAAAGCGTCCTGAAGATGCTTTGTTCTTTTTTGTTAACAATGTGATTCCTCCTACTAGTGCTACTATGGGCTCCTTATATCAGGAGCACCATGAAGAGGACTTCTTGTACATTGCTTACAGTGATGAGAACGTTTATGGAATGTGAAAAGCTTCATCACACTACACTATTGTATTATTAAAAAAACTTAAAAGCCAAAAAAGCTAAATAAAATATGGTATTTAAAAAAAACAAAAGAAAAGAAAAGAAATTTGACAAATTCAAAAAGATTTTTAGAGAATACAACATACAATTGGCTCCAATCAACAGATATAGCATTAAAAACTTGCTTTACTCAAACACTAAAGACAGCATTGCAGCAAATAAAAATCCAGAACCTACCAAATAGAATGGAATAACTGCAACCAGGTTTATATAGGAAAAACTAAGAGTAATTGGGAAACAAGAACTAAAGGACATTTCAGATGCATAAAATACAAACACTTAGAAAAATCAACAGTTGCCATCCATTTTTGGAAAGAAAATCGTGACATTAATCTGAATCCAAACTTATTAAAACGCATATCAGGAAACTAAGAATTGTCAACATGGGAACAGATCTTCATCTGGAAAAATAAAGACAGTTTTCAATTTTGATATACCACAAAGTGATCCATTATACAAGTTCTTAAAACCACCACCAGAGCAGTCTATAGGAAAAACCAGCTCTACAAGTTCAGTTGATGACTGATAATGGAAAGCTAGCCTATGAAACATGTTCTGGGAAATTGTAAAAAGTGAATGTTGTTTAGTGTTATTAATTGACTCAAATTCTATTTTAATATGATTCCAACAACACTGTCATGAACTTCCAGTATTTATTATTGCTATTTACTTTCTCTAACATATGTCTAGTATGTAGAGGAAGTATTGCACTCCACCCAAAAGTCTGATATCAGGATTTCATCAGAAATACATGTTTTGCAGTCCTCTGCATTTCAAGAAGAGCATCTTTAGAATAGAGTGTGTGTGCATGTGTATAAACACGCAAGCACATATCTAGAATTTTCTTGGAATAGCATGTGCAATCCACTTTTTCAGAAATTATTGTTTACAATTTGTAAACCTTAAGAAATAGACCAAAATGTGTATACAGAAAATGTTGTTGTTAGCTAATGCTGGATTTCTGACAATGAAGTCATTAATCCTATCTGCAGAAAATGTAGATCTCTTTAAAACACACAGTTTATTTCAAATAACCTTTTTATAGCTTCAACCACTTTCAGGATATCTTTTGATATTAGTTTGAAGTTTTCAGTACTTTGACACTTTAAGAATTGCATTGTTAAGAACTTAGAAGGGGAGAACCGACACATTTGTCACTTCCCCTACATCATAGTTTTAACCCCGTCCACTACCTCACAGCGATTAGCTACCAGGTCACACCTCCTGATATCAAAGTAAAATCTTTGTAATGATAGATTACAGAAGAGGTAAAAATAAACCATGGTGGGTAGCGAATGTAACACATCAGATGTTTAAGGAAACAAGAACATGTATAAAAAAGTATAGTTCATTAGTTTATACAAGAGGCAATTTCAACTCGGTTTTTATTTTGTACACACTTAACAGAATTTTGCAAATTAGTAACCCATTTCAAATAAAATTAATATAACATGATTTTAGGAATATTATATCTTTAATGCAAGGTTTAAGTTTTATGAAAAGCCAATATTATTCATATGTCAAAAGCCTACATTGTTTCTGTTCAGAGACTTGAAGTTGGACAACCTGCTTTTGGATACAGAAGGCTATGTTAAAATAGCAGATTTCGGCCTTTGTAAAGAAGGCATGGGATTTGGTGACAGGACAGGTACATTCTGTGGTACTCCAGAGTTTTTGGCACCGGAAGTCTTAACAGAAACCTCATATACACGTGCAGTGGACTGGTGGGGACTTGGAGTTCTCATTTTTGAGATGCTCGTGGGAGAGGTAAGAATCTACTTGTTTATGCTTTAAAGGAAAGATTTTTCACTTCACCTGTATTATTACTGATTGAAATATTTACAAGTTGAATATACATAAAAGGCACAATGTTGCAGAAAACTGTGTAAAAAGATTAGTTGTACTGAATGAGTCTTCCTATAAATCACTTCATAAATTTTGCTAAAATTTGCCTCCAGTCGCTAACATTTATCATTGGAAAAAACAGAAATCTTTTCAATAGTTGATACCACATATATTCATCCTCCTTTCACGCCTTAGTTAAGAAGCAGCATAGGTATTTTCATGATTTATCTATTATGTTCACTTATTTATATCTGTATAGAAACAGGCAATGCTGTAGAATTTCTTGTCCATCCTTAGTGTTTTGTTACTTGCATATTTGCACCATTAAAATTCTCTATTTTTTCCCATAATTACTCAGGTTTTGAACTAAAAATATAATGATCCCACTTCTTTTGCACTCCACATGTGACTAAATACTTGCAACAATAGTTCAAATATTTGCTTTATTTCAATAATTAAATGCACATTAAAACACACTATTCCAAAATCACCACTATCACTACCTGTCTTCCTTAGATAAGCATCCTAGGTTCAACAAATTTCTCCTTCCAGAGAGCTTTAAACTTTCAATTGTTCTGCTGTTGAAGGTTTCCATATTTAAAGGGCTTCTATATTACTCTGTGGTTTCCAACCTCCTTCTTACTTACGCAGCTTATTACTGAGCTTGACAATTTAGCCATTTCCTTATCACAACAGATTGTAATTTAACATTGTCAAGAGAGAGCATTTCATGGTCCTGTGATAAGAATCTATACCAGTGATATAAAAAGTGCAGCTGTATATACTTTCAAGTACTTTTTAGTACTTGGCGAAGGTATATACATCTGCACTTTGCATCCTCAAAATTGGTTATTCAAGAGGCTAACTTGGACTAGAAAAAGATGGGGTATTAATATAAGAAGACTGTCAAACCTTAGATTTGCAGACGACATCATATTATTTGCCATATCGGCAAGAGAACTACAAGATATGACATCAGAGTTGAATGCAAGGAGCAAAGAAGTAGGGCTACAGATGAGCCCGACAAAAACCACAGTCACGACCAATTCAAGAGACATACCAATTTTAATTGAGGGTACACCAATCCACCATTGCAGTGCATACATACAGGGTGGAAGGTACTGCTTCCTCCAGAATAATCTGGCTAATAGATGCAGGTGTAAGAAATATAAAATGCTAAGTTTCACTTTGTTAGGTTTAATAGTTTTGTAAAAATTTAAGATTTTTGGTAGTGTAAATGGCAACATTGTGCTGTCTTCGCACATGCCAACGACCTGTGTTGAACCCAAGCAGTGTGTGGTTCCAAGCCAGTACTGCTTCAGATGTAAACAAAACACCTGACTGGCGTGTACCTCACAGTCAACAGTTGTAAACAAAACACACGACTGGCGTGTGCAAAGCGCTGCACTAAGACATCAACAAAACACTAGTCCAGTGGATAGGATCAGTCCTTCACCCCGACCGGCATGTGCCATCACATATAAACAAAATACTCGTTTACGTACCAGTGAAGCAGTCACAATCTCAGGCGAATCGGCAAGAATCTTATTATTATCTGTCGTGAGCTAAAACAATAGTAATTGCCTTTAATACACAAGTAAATAAAATTCTTCCCCTTCATTTTTCTAAAAAAATTGTGCTTTTCTGTGGATTATCGGGCTGAAAGAAAACTAATGATCTCATCATAAATTACAGTGTTGTCACAAAGGCATCTAAATAAGAAGACAAGCAAAATGAATTTTTTCTCTACAAGTAAACATGACAGTGATACTGTCCTTAAAAGAAAGTATACATTATATGTAGTTTCTCTAGACATATGACAAACCAAATTCATATCTAATACGGTATTAAAGCATAGTTAATGTACTCTAAAAGATAATGCTACGTATTTAACATAGAACACAATTACCAGTCAGCATTTTGAAATGAATTCCATAAGCCTGTGTAAATGTATTTAGAAGCACTTTACAACAAGAAATTCTGAAAATATGCCGATTATGAGGAGTTTATTTAGGTTTTATTATTACTTAATTAAAGTTCTTAATATTGAGTCGCATTTCAGTTCACAAAAACCTTAATTTTATTTAATTTTTTTTTTTTTTTTTTTGAAGGGGGGGAAAACAGAAGAAGTGTTGGAGATAAAGTATGGCTTATTTCGCTAGCTAAGAGATGAGGAGCAGTGAGAACATCTGGCTCCTTTATTTATGTAATCTCATTGTTATGTTTATAATTTTATTTTGTATATCTGTTTATTTATTTTAAGGGGAATTGTCCCCTGAAATTAGTAGTACCATGTCTAAGTATTCCTTTAATGTGAGAGGGATCTGATCGCAAGCTAAATTCTGTCGTATTACAGGAAGATTTACCTTAACCCTTCCGCCGACCGTCACACATAAAGTGATATTTCCCCCAACTCACAGGCAGCCGAATTTGTAGTGAGAACACGTGACAAGCACGCTTGGACTGGCCCACGACATTGCCATATTTCACGTAGAAATTAAACTTTGGATGGCACTTTAACATTAAATTGTGGTTAAACTCATTCGAATTGAGATAAAAAGGCATTACGCTTTGTTCACACAATGTTTGCGTGAAAGTTAGTCAAATAATAAACCATTTATATCCATTCATCAAGGAGCTAGATGCAGGGTTGCCAACTTTTAAAAGCAAAACTATCATACTGGCCACTCAAAATTATAGATTTGGATTCAAAATTATCGTACATCTTGAACCAAATGCTACAATAATAAAAAATCATCACAACAATTTTGAATATGTAATAGTATTGATGTTTATGATATCTACTTACAAGATTGATGAGAAAACCAGGATTACAGCTTTCGCACTTAGTTTTCTCACACTATAAATCTGAAAGTTCATCTTCCTCAGCTGTTGCAGAGGTATGCAAATTTGTGGTTGACATAGACTTCAACATCTCCTCAGTGACTTGGAAATTTTCAGACCCCCACATTCTTTCACAAGTTGAGAGGACAGAATAAGTCCATTGACAGTATCTAGTGCCAGTCGGTTTCTGATTTTGGTTCCCATTCTTTCCTGTACTTCTGTTTTATATGTGCCGGTTTCGTTGAACTATCACCCCTAATTCTTTTCTTTTTTTCAGGAGTTCCACAGGTTTTTCTCTGGTCTACTATTTCGTCATCACTTTCACTTTCCATGCGACACATTGAAATAAACACAATTTAAAATCGCACCTAATGACGTACCGCAACTCGCGACTAATAATCGGATAGCGGAATGCAAACGAACAAACGAAAGCCACGACAACTAACGTACACTTTGCTATTTGCCATGTAACTGGTAACTTTCAACACATACACACTCACCGTGTTGATTGTTTAAGTAAGAAGAACCATCCGGAAATATTGCAGCATGATATAATGTTAGATAAGCGCAAGTAAGAGGGAAGTTGGAATCACATTGCAGTTGGATATCAGGTTTACTTGCGTCATGAAAGACTGCCAGATAAGCGCAGGGAAGGTGAAATCTTATTACAGTTTGGAGGCAAATTGTATTGCGTCATGAAACAATGCAACAGCAGCCGTCGGCTGGAGGAAGTTTTGCTATTTATATTTAGTTTCATTTCACTGGTGTGACAAACCAGTGAAAACGATATGCCGGTATCATAGAATGTACTGTCATACATCCAACATTCAAATTATCGTACGGGTTGGCAACCATCGTACCAGCATTCAAATTATCGTATGCCCCCATAATTATCATATGGGTTGGCAACCCTGGCTAGACGACTCCAAATGTTTGACACAAATGGTTCTTTGTTGACAAAAATTGTATCGGACATATTTGTTACACTCATCCTGTAGAATCCCTGGTTAACCTAAGGCCGAAGCAGTACCTTACATCCTGTATATCTGGAACAAACAATTAGCATGGTAGAGAAAAGGGAAAATGAGCTCCAAAGAAGAATAACACTTGCCTGGGGAAAATTTTGGTTTTTAAAATTTATTATAATGGAAAAAAGATTAGCCTCGCTACAAAATTTGAAACTCCGCAAACTTCTGTCATCCCAGTACTGCTCCTCTAAGGCAGTCAGACTTGGGCATTTACAAAAAAAAAAAAAAAAAACAGATTGAGATGATACAGGTCTGCCAGCAGAAAATGGAAAGGAGGAAGATGTTGGGAATCAGACTCAGGGACAAAGTACGAAATGAGGAGCTAAGAAGAAAGAGTGGAATGGAGGGTGCGGCCACTAGAGCAAGAACCCTTAAATGGTGATAGGGAGGACACGTGACCCGGATGTCTCATAGCAGATGGGCCTATGCCATGACGATGTGGGGTCCTAGGCTTGGAAAAAGAAGCAGAGGTCGTCCACGACAGAGATGGTCCCAAGAATTTAGTGAAGTGAGTGTGGTGTTTGGAGATCATTGGATGAGGGTAGCATGAGACAAAATGAGGTGGAAACAAATTGTGTTAAATTTAAATTAAATTTGAACTAATCTCTAGTTTCTAAGCAAGTTTTCAAAAATTTAGAATTTAGTGAAGTTCAAGAAGTTGTTTTCTAGTGCCTTGCATCTGGCAATGAAGCCATTAGCATAGTTCAAGAAGTGAATTGTAAGCAAAACTATCAAACATTTTAAGTATTCTCTAGTATGTAAGCAAATAGAATTTAACCTACAGGAAAATGAACTTACAGGAACTAGCTCAGCCTGTGAGTTCCCTGGTAAGAGGCTCTTGCCCCAAGGGATACTATGGACTATCTTTATCTTTAAGTACTAAGAATGTTATAATAAATAAGGTTGTCTGTGGAATTTGGTCCCGGCCATTCATTCACCGGACAACCACTTTACATGTAAAAATTATTTATGTATTAGAAGTGGTTTCAATTTTCTTTTCCTCTGTTTACTTTCCATTTCCACTTGTTTCTCACTTTAAATAAATACAGTGCCACATTTCTGCGTTCTTAGTAAAAAGGTTCAGACACTGATAAAATGCCATTAATTACACTGCGTAAGTCAATTAAAAGCATGTGTTTTTACAGCACCTATACACAACTTCAACATAAATGTAAACTAATTACACTTCTAAAAGTTATATGAAAATTTTGCTGAAGTTATCAAACAAATTTTGGACAAGCTGTGTGAAAATTTCCCAGATCACTGTTTATAGCTAGCAAGAAAGAACAATCAGAAAGGAAGGCTACCGTAAATTTTGCAATATTTCTGGACATTATTTTAAACAAAATTACAAAATTAATTTTTGTTCTCATTCTACATGCAAAGGTAGATTGTGGGACAGTTTACTTGTTGTTCTACACCATGTAGTTTTTAGCTCATAAATACCTTTAGAATGAATGTCTACACTTTTGTTTTTCAGTCTCCATTTCCTGGAGATGATGAAGAGGAAGTTTTCGACTCCATTGTTAATGATGAAGTGCGATATCCAAGATTCCTATCATTAGAAGCCATTGCAATCATGAGAAGGGTACGTAAATCATTTTGGTGGTATATTTGTTGTTAAGAATCATGAATGAAGTGAAAAATTATACAAACTGAAAAGTTTGTTCCCCTCTCTCCAATGTAACAAGTTTTAAATGGGTAGTTTTTCTATGTGAGTTTGAGATATAGATCCTGCAGTTTGCTGATAAAATTCAGTAGTAAATCATTAGGTTTTAAACACATTTGCTTGGTAATCTTTATAACTTTGAATAAGCTCATACAATAACATCAGCGTTGAAACTCAGAAGATGGCTAATGATCTACATAAATTGTAAAAACTTAAGTATATTCAAGCTGTGACTTAGAAGCTGCATGTTTGTCGCTTGGGCTTGAATTGTACAGCCAGCTCCAAATGTTTTCCGAGTCGGTGTTCCTAACTGCGCTGAGAAGGCAATATGGCTTATTGGTAGGTTATGCCAGGTGGTTTCAGAGTTCGACCTGCCAGCTCATACTTGTCTATAAGGGTGAGGGGCATAAGAAAATATTCCATTTCTCTTAGACTTGGTCGTAAGAAAATAACATGAATGAAAAGAAAACAACATTAACATTATAAATCCTAAACGAACTCGCAGCGAGGATGGAAACTAAATTTTCGGCATTAGAGGCCTCATATCACTCTATGATGGAATTAAATTTAAAACGTTTAAATTATTTTAATATACCACACTTTTTAATTAAGCTACTCATGGAGACACACATGCGCACTGTGAAATTTCCATAATGTTATTATTCAGCTAACATGAAATCATGTATATGATGTGAAATTTCACATTGAAGCTTAAAACACTGAATGACTGTTTATCGGAAATAGCAGGAAAACAGAACTTCAAAGGAAAATGAAAATTTAGTGTAACGCAAGTAATAAGAGTTAACTACTGCAAATTGCGAAAGAGCATGTTTCAAAAAAAGGGTGAGGCATCAACGCCGATAGGTTATGACATAGCTTCTCCTTCTAGCTTTCTTGCCTATTACCCTTTAAATTTAAACCGGTTTATCTATCTATCATCATCATCATCATCAATGAAAAATACATCATATGTATTATCTTTGTTTAAGGAATTGCTTAAACATATTTCATAAATGCTGTTAATGCTACTGCAAAAAAGTGATGCTACTTGTTTAAATACATGCAGAAAAGTATGTGCTGATTTTTTTTTTTTTTTTTTTTTTTTATAAAATGTTGTTGGCTACTGCTGGATTTCTGACAATGAAGTCATTAGTCCTCTTGCTGTCTAATATTTGTCACTGATGGATGGAGTGCTAGAAGTGGCCGGGCATATTTGAAGGTGGTCTTGGTCCATTTCCTCTTGCAGATCACATAGAGGACATAGTGGTGAAGAATATATCTCAGTTCTGTTCAAATGTTTTGCTCTTTTTTTTTTTTTTTTTTTTTGGGTGGGGGGGGGGGGGATAAAACAAAGGTGATTATTTTAGCTTCTTGTTTACTCCCCACTGACCACACATAGAGGAACACACACAAAAGTAAATAACTGGTGATGCCATCGCTGGACCACGTGCTAGTAATTCATAAGAAAATTCGTCTCTTTCCAATACAACCTCTCGTCCATCAGAAAACATTTGGAGCTGACTGTACATATTTAATTGGTCTGGTTCTTCAATGATACCATTTATAACATGCAGTTGCATTTGTTGTCATGTCACATGCATGCTCTTCAAAGATCAAAAGATGCCTTCTTGGGAATTATCCATGTATTTATGTGAAACAGCCAAAAACTCGTTATACCACCAGTCTTCTATAGTATGTGACAAAACAAGCAACACTTTCCACATTCAATTTTGTGTTGATTTCTACATTGATGGTTGTCACAACGTGGAATTTCCAGTCATCATATGTCGTTGGATGTCGGAATGGACCAAATTTACTTAATGTTAAAGAACAGTACGAGGAGAGATTTAACAGGGAAGCACCAAATAATAAAAGAATGTTGGCTGATGGCAAGTTCCATTGTATAGGATCAGTTGCCCACCTTTGTGATATGGGGGTGGCACATCTGCCTCAAATCCAAGAGGTCCCAGATTCAATTCTCAGTTAGGGTAAGTTACCTGAATAAGGTTCTAAAGTAAGAACAAATTAGAAACTAAAAACTTCACTTATCTTAGTAATGCTGCAAGTTATTTTATTTATTTTTTATTTTTATTTATTTATTTATTTTTTTTTTTTTTTTGCAAGTTTTTAGTTTCTAATTTGTTCTTACTTTAGAATCTTGTTGCTTCACTGTTAATGGCTTCAATTTCCTTAATTACCTGAATAAGGGTTTTTTTCTCAGTTTTTCCCTGATCCTGCAAGATGAATGTCAGGTAACGTTAAGGTCTATGGACCATGAGCTCGTTTGAGCATCATTTCATCCATTTCATTCATCGTCCAATGTGACCTAACCAGTTAAAGGATGTTAAACTGTTAAAAACAAAGAAAAGAGTCCTCTGTCAGCAAAGAGTTGTCCAATAGTCATCATCACAGAGTCAGGGACTATCCCTCCAACAGTTGTTGATGTCGCTTAAGCATAGTCAACAACAAACATTACTGAAAATTGATTTGAGTGATA
Source organism: Tenodera sinensis (assembly GCA_030765045.1). NCBI lineage: Eukaryota > Metazoa > Arthropoda > Insecta > Mantodea > Mantidae > Tenodera > Tenodera sinensis. The sequence goes on along the minus strand of CM060966.1, from coordinate 141,299,097 downwards.
AGTATGTTTGACATGTTAAAGGAACTGGGTGGATTTGCATACTGGATTCAAGTTGTTTGCATCTAACATGAAGGGATGAGCAAGTGACAGCCCACACCAGGGCCGTCCCTCACCCTTCTGTAATGACATTTTGGAGATCATCTAATATTTCATGGAACTACATTCCTGCTTCTCACAGCCACTGATGCTTACACATGGGGCATAATGAAATAGTCATTTTACAACACAGATGACCCATCTACAAATATTCCTGAACTATGTGAGAAGATAACAAATTTTTTCATCATGTTCAATAATGATTTGTAGAAGTATTTGAGTCTACCTATAGACACTTTAGTTGCACTTACTTAACTCAATATCAGATAAAAAGTAAGTGAAACTAAAAGTGTCTATAGGCCAACTCAAGTACTTACACAAATTATTAAAAGTTTCACTATTAATATCACTTCGTATATGTTAAACGTTCAATAATTTTCAGAAACATTGTGAACAATGTGCAGCATGTAATAATACAAATTTTGAACACACTCTGTGCCAGTGTCATTAATTAACACATTAGTGTCATTAGTTTTGCTGCATACTGTTTTGAATAGTTATCTATAATTCATTATTATCAAGCTATAACATACCAGATACCTTACCGCTAATGTGTCTGTTTGCAGATATGTTTTAAATCATCTCCCTTTGGCTTTATTAGCATAGATCAATGTAGCTTAATGTGTTAGTAATTTACAGTGATTTCTAAAATGACTTTCATCACCCCATAGGACAGTTAAATGTGGCAGCATAAATCAGTTAGGTGCTAATATGACATCATGAGCAAAGAATAATTTGCTCATATACCTGTAATAAGTTTTGCATATAAAAGGCCTCGCATAAGGCAGATGTTCATCAACCACTTTACATGCACACTGCTCAAAACTTATATTAATTTTCTTTTTTTGTAAATGTAAATACTACATTGTTTTAAAATGTACTGGTAAGCCATAGTAACCCAATCTTCCAATGAGCAGATCTTCAAAGTGATACAAATGCAGCAGGATCTTTGTTTATGCCTTTATGAGGCCCCTTTTTAGCTTAAACAAATAAATGACAAAACTCAGAAATGTGTTTAATGTTAAAAACTAAATAAACTGCAAAATAAGTTAAAACTCTTCTCTCGCCCATACCCCATATATCTCTGCTTGTGAGTAGACATAATTGATAGTTTGAGAGGTTCATAGGATGCATTTTGTGATTGATTACAGTTACTAAGGAAGAACCCAGAACGCCGTCTAGGATCAAGTGAACGTGATGCTGAAGATGTAAAGAAGCAGGCCTTCTTCAGGACCATTCAGTGGGATGAGCTTTTGCTCCGTCGCGTGAAACCCCCATTTGTTCCAGTTGTGGTAAGTTATCTAACAACCAAACAACTTTTCTAGATTGCTCTCTCCTTCTTCCCTTCTGAAAGAAAATAAACATCAGCCCATAATAATGATTTGAGTCAATTTTATCACTAAACACAGTCAAAATTAGCTGACGATGCAGGACATAGGTCTGTGAAACATGTCTTGTAATAAGTAAAAATTAGGCCTGTGAAACATGTCCTGTAACAAGTAAAAATTAGTGAAGCGAGTTAAGTGTTAAATTGACCCATAAAAAATGTTGCAATATATATACTATACAGGGAGTATGGATCTAGCAGTGGAGGTGACCACACATATAGTGAAGGAAGCTCCTGCGTCTGAGGGAACAAAGGAGTTAAGTGACATGGCAACTAAAGAGCAGATAAACAAAACAGTTTTAGTAAGAGTTAAAGGACTGGCAGAGAGATTCAGACAAGAGTGGATGAAATATGCTAGGGGAAATAAAGAAATGGATACATTAAAACTGGAAATTCAAAACTTAAAAAGAACATTGGAAAGAATGGAAGACAAAAGCAGAAAATATAATGTAGTGATTTCAGGAGCTGAAGAGAAATGCGGAGTGGGAGTATACCAGGATTTAAGAGATCTACTGGTGAACAGATTAGGAATACATCTGAGAGGCCAAGAGATTTCTGCTGCATTCAGAATCAGAAAAATCCCAGGGAAAATAAACATTCTTGTGAAGTTCACAAACACGCAAACAGCTATAGAAGTATGTTGTTGTTCTTAGCTAATGCTGGATTTCTGATAATGAAGTCATTAATCCTCTTGCTCTCCAATATTTTTCACTCATGGATGGGGCACTAGAAGTGGCCGGGCATATTTGAAGGTGGTCTCGATCCATTTGCTCTTGCAGATCACATAGAGGACAGAGTGGTAAAGAATATATCCCAATTCTGTTTAAATGTTTTGCCAGACAATTGGTGCTGTTTTTATAATTAAAATGTGCTTCGGATTGAGCAATGAGACTATTATTTCCCTCCGGGCGTGGCACTAGGTGGAATGAATAAACACTCGATGTAACTTCACTATAAATCACTTTATTAACACTTTTTTCGTCGTTACAATTGAATTATCTTTCGTCGCACCTATTTATATTTCATTGATAGTCTTTTCTACCCAAATCCACGCGCATCATAGAAACACGTCTTCTCATCTCAAATACACAGACGCTATTAACAATTCCAGCGCCACTTTACATGATGCTATCTTTGTTGAATACATCCGCGTATGCGTTCATCAAATAGTTCCCGTATTGTTAGGGAAGCGATCTTTAGCTATTCTCCCTTCGCTTTTAATATTAAACACATATAATTCTTTTATTTATATATATATATATATATATATATATATATATATATATATATATATTGAATTTAAATGTGGAACTTAACATTTATGATGTTTTTAAACAAACTTAATTTTTTGTAACAATGAACAATAGCAACATGTTTTCGTTACTCAACTAATTCGTATCAACACCAAAAATAAATTACATTTGCAATAAATATTTACATAAATGATTTCCTTTTGGGGTCTTACAATATTCTGTCTCACAATCATGTCCTGTAATCAACCTGACGGTTGCAACTGCTATTTTTCGAGGATACTCAGGAATTACTGTGTGAATGTTTGGTAGTTCCCATCTTTTATTTTTTGATTTTTCATAGTAATATTTTGCAATAATTTTTATGAATTCAGAGTTGACTAATCTTTTAGCTACATAAAATGGTAGATTAACTATAGATTTCTGCACATTGCAAGAAAATCAGCTTTCTCATTACCACTCAGTCCACAGTGAGCTGGTATCCATTGGAAGACCAGGTGTTTTTGAAGTGCGGTTAGATGGGTAAGGATTTTCCAACATTCTGTAATTGTTTGGTTTTTTTGGTGACAACTTGGAAGTAATTGCTATAATTGCCACCCTGAAATCTGAGAGAATACCTGCTTGATAAAAATGTGAAATTCTATGCAAAAGATTTTGTAGGGCCATTCGAATTGCTTCGATTTCTCCATCAAAGTTTGTAGTTCCATAACTTAAAGATTTGTAATAGGAAAAGAGGTGACACGTGACTCCAGCCCCTGCTCCATCTTGGTTTGATATCAATGATCCATCAGTATAAATATGGAGCCATTCGTGTTCTGGAAATCTAGTATGGATTGTCTCTAATGCCAATAATTTTAGGACACTAGTTGGAGTATCACTTTTCTTAACTTCTTCTGTCAGGTGTAAATAATATGTGATGTCTAATGTTTGTGTTGGATTGACTTTAGATATGAAGTTTTCCTTTGAATTAGGAAGGTATACATTCTTCCTGATGTCTTGAATTTTGGAAAGAAAGCTCTCCTGAGTCTTTAGTGTATGTGTAAAATTTCTCTTGTGCCATGTAATGGGAGTCTGATCAACTTTTCGTGTTGAATAAGAGCCCCTTTTTCTATTTCATATTCAGTGGGGTATTGGTTGGTTAGTATTTCCATAGCTGCTATTGGTGTGGTTTTGATAGCACCAGTAATTAGTCTCAGACTTAAGTTTTGAAAGATTTGAATTTTTTTTTATATTTGCTGTTACAAGAACTTCGCTGCAGTAACTAAATAATGGCTTTATATATACATTGTATGTTGTATTAAGAGTTGCTCTGGAACATCCCCAGTTCATTCCTGTTATACGTTTTAACAGTGGAAGACACCTCTCTGCTCTTTGTATTACATTTTCTATTTGTTTGGTCCATGTAAGTTTGGTATCAAATGTAACTCCTAAATACTTTGCTTCCTTTGTTTCTGGTAATTGTTGACCCTCAAAATTTAGTTTTATTTTTAGTGGGTTTTTTTTCTAAGTGAAAAGATTTGGTAGTTTGATTTTGTTGTATTAACAGTCATTGAATTTTCTTTGGTCCACTTTTGTGGGTTGTTTAAGGATTGTTGCATGGTTTTTTCTAGTTCTGTAGTTTTGTTTTTTGGTTTTGAAGTCCACATTACTAAGTCGTCAGCAAATAATGCACACTTCACACTTGGTTCTTGTATTTGTTGTGGCAGATCATTAATAAATATATTAAAAAGTGTAGTGCTGAGCACTGTGCCTTGTGGTAAGCCGTGGTGTATTTGTTTATATTTAGATATATTTCTTCCATATCTGGTAGCAATAAAGTGTTGTGTTAGGAAATGACATAGCCATGAAAACATTGGACCTTGTATCCCTATTTTTTTTACTTTCTTTAGCAGTTTTGTTCTGCATATAGAATCATATGCACTTTGGAAATCAATAAAAACTGATAAATTATCTTCTTTTCAATTGAAGGAGTCTTTGATTTCTTGACTGAGAAGTAAGACTTGTTCATTTGTAGAGTGGAACTCTCTGAATCCAGCTTGACATGGGGAAATTAAATTTTGTGATTCCAGAAACCAATTTAACCTATTTGACACCATTCTTTCCATAACTTTTGCTATTATGCTAGTAAGAGCTATTGGTGTATAATTTTTTATTTCTGATGCTGTTTTATCTTTCTTCAAGAGTGGGACAATTATTGCTTTTCACCATTCGGCAGGTACAGTGGTTGTCCAGGATAGATTGTAGAGTTTTAGTAGTTGTTGTTTTGCTGTTTTTCCAAGGTTTTTTATGAACTCTGGATGTATGTGATCTGGTCCAGGAGACTTTCTGTTTTTTAGATTATTAATTGCAATATTCAGTTCTTGCATATTAAAATATTGAAAAAAGATATTGTATTGAGTGTTAGAATCACATTCTCTTTCTTGTTTCAAATCTTTCTTAAATTCTTTACGTTCCTTTTTATTTATTTATTGTTACTTTATGTGAATTAGCATAATGATGCTATAGAAGTATTAAAACACGCAAAAAAGATGAGAGGATCAACTATTTACATCAATAAGGACTTAACATATGCACGAAGGATGCAAATGAAAGAGTTAATTAATCAGCGAAGAGAAGCAAGAAATGAAGGCAAGAGGGTATACATTAAAAGCTTCAAGCTATATACAGTTGACCAGGCAGCAGAGAGGAAAAATGAACCAAGCGACAGGTAGTGGCAGGATCTGCAGTCATTGCAGCAAGAAAGGCAGAGAAATCAGCATTAATCAGCAGGAAATACCACAAAACAGAAGACTATGCAGCATTTTACAACACAGGTGTAAGTGTGAGCAAAAAACATGGTGGGTATATGGAAAGCTGTGGCACTCAAAAGAAACAGGGGAAACAACCAAGGAGGGAGATGACAACAGTGGAATGGCGGGCAGAAGTGGAAAAAAGTGTGAATGCAGAAAAAATGTCAAATGAAATAGCTATGGAATCAAGGAGGGTGAGGGGGAAAGGGAGAGCTAAGCAAGAGAGAAAGAAAGAAAGACATATTTTGCCGAGAGTAACAAGGATAAAAAATGGTTGAGTAATCCATGAATGCGGTAGTAGAGGGTGAAAGTGAGGTTATAGTGAAGTAGTGTAATTGAGATAACAAAGATTAGCCAAGTGTACAATGTAAACTGATTAATAAAATCTATAAGAGTGGAGATGATAAGAAAAGTTGAGAAAGAGGGAAGTGAATTGGGTTGGGAGATGAAATAAAACAGAAATAAGATTTAAAGGGTGGGAGCAGTGTGAGATTAATGAAAAGGTTAACATGTGTACTGTGTATGTAAAAGGAAATTATAAAGAAGGGCTACCCTAATCAACAAAGGGGCCAGGGCCCAGCTTAGGGGTAGCCCAAGATGTGTAAGATTTGGTACTCAATAAATCATTTATTCATTCATTAATACTATACAGGTGGCATTTCTCAGCAACTGAATTTTTCTCAGAAAAAATGTATTCTCAAAACTGTCACACATTACTGTTGTAATATGTTGAACCCCCCAGGGGCCTACTACAGTAGGTATGGGTTTGCCGCACCTGGGGTCCCGAACCACTCACCATCATTTCACCCCTTTCATGTCCATCAGCTGTTGCCACGTGTAGCTGTTTTTGTTGTTACTATTCACCCTCTTCTTCTTCTAGGATTATTATGATTATTAGTTTGTAAGGTCTTAGGTTTATTAACTCCTGTCTCACCAGCAGGGATCTTTTCTATCTCCATAGTCCTTTCCCATGGTTTCAGTGCAGCTTCCGACATTTTTGCTATCCGGAGGTCTCAGGTCCGAATCACACTGCCCCCATGTGTAGCCTTAGGTGTGGAGCCCTTACACCCACGTAGCTCTCTGAGGGCCTGGCCTTTGTTAATTCCCTGAAGGCTGTGTGCCGTCAGGTTAGTATTGCCGGCCAGGCGTGTTACCTCTGAGGGAACCCCAGTGTAATCAACCACAAGTCCCCTGAATCTGTGTCTGTCTCTGTTTCTTGCACACAAAGTGGTAAGGGCATAAAACCGGGATGTGCATGGTGAATGGTTTACCCATGTGGACAAGCAGTGGAAATCGGAGGGTAGTCCCTCTGAAGTACGCTTTGAGGTCAGTCGTGGAGGGGTCTCCATGGCTGCACAGACTGTGGAGATTTGGTGTTTCTTCTTTAACCCCTGGATGGCAGGCTAACGCCGACAGTTCCAGAAGGGGGTTCTCTACAGCGTGTATCTGTGCAAAAATCTTTCATTTGACTCGTTTTTGGTTATAACCATGACATGTGACAAGAAAACGTTACAGGACCTTAGCCCCTGTTATATAAAACAGGAAATTGACAGGATTTGTGGCCCTATGAAAAATGCAAATAGAGTTTAAGATGGTATGCTTTCAATTGAGGTAATTACTGCAGACAGGCCCAGAAAATTTTAAAAGCAGCTTTGTTTAGATCCTACCCCATTTGGGTAGCCCCACACAAATCACTTAACTCATGTAGGGGAGTTGTAACCACATTCAGTCTGGACGGTCTGTCAAATGTGGAAATAGTTACCTGCCTCTCTCACCAGCGTGTGTGTCAAATGTACCATTGTACATGAAAGCAGAATGGTAAAAGTACCTTTTATGCACGGTTTTCCTCACCTTTAAGGGTACTCAGTTACCAGAGTATATATTCTGCGGTTATCAACGTGCTGCTGTACATCAGCATGTCCCGAACTCTATGTGCTGCTTTCAGTGTCAGAAGTTTGAACATACTAAGATCTTGTGCAACCATCCTGCTGTTTGTGAGTGCTATGGCCTAATACCACATAAGGACATGGCTTGTACTCGTGACCCTCTTTGTGTTAACTGTGGAGTGAATCATCCATCCAGCTGGTGAGAGTGTTTGAAGTATCTTGACGAAAAGTGTGTTAAGGAACACCTTACATTCCCTGAAGCATGTCGGCGATTTGAACAGCTGAAACCACCAACCATCACCAGCTATTCATCAGCAGTTTGTGTGCTCCTGTAACCACTGTTGGTATACATGTTCCTATGCGACAAGGATGGACTTATCCATGAATACCCTTCCACTGTATAGTGCCACACCTGCACCAGCTCCTACATCTTCAGCCATCAGCTCATAAGACAACTAACCGTAGCCAACCTGCCAGCAGCCATAGTTCCAAGCCTACTGTTCATGCTAGCAACCGCACATCCTCGATGAAGTCCTGCTCCGCAAGTCGCAGGGGATCTTCAGACTCCCAAACATCGGAGTAGTCACCAGAGGATGCCAATTTCATATCTACGGTCCCAAGTCAGCAAAAGTGAAGAAGAAGAAGAAAAAAAGATAAAGATCACGCACTAATCTCTTTTTTACTATGGAAATAATCCAGTGAAATGTTAATGGGTTTCAGGCATGTGCTCCAAACAAGAAACCCATTTGCAGCCTAATCACGCTCTCCACCTTCATGGTTTTTTGGCATTCAGGCATGATTCTGCAGCTGATAGACAAGCATGCGGTGGTGTTGCTACTCTGGTGGTGCATAGAATCTCTGCCACCAGCATACCCCTTTACACACCACTGCAAGCTGTAGCAGTACATGTCCAGTTGTAGGGCCTGTGCTTGTCTGTCTGCAATGTCTGTCTGTGTGTCACTGGTCAGTGTGACACATGAGAACAGCCTTTGGGCTCTTTTGGCACAAATTCCACCACCGCTCATCTTTCTCTGCGATCTGAATGCCAAAAGCATTTTATGGGACTCCGACACTAGCAATGCTCATGGGTGCCTTGTAGCAGACGTTTGTGATATGTCTGGCCTACTTTTGTTAAACACTGATGTCCCTGCGTTCTTATCCTCTGCCTGCGGTACCCACTCCGCCTTAGACATTTCTTTCTATTGCCTATCACTGGTATCTCTTCTTGGTCGGTCAGCACTTTCTGACCTCTTTCGCAGTGATCATTATCCCATTAACATTCACCTATGCGGCCACCATCCTATGCCAACTCATCCTCACTGGATTATTTCCAAGGATGACTGGGGGAAATTTCATTCCTTCATTCACCACACCAACGATGTTTTTGCCATGATCAAATGGCAGAATATTTCACTTGCTGTATCCTCGCAGCGGTTTCCAGCATTCCTCAAGGTTCATCTGCACCACGTCACCTTCCTGTACCTTGGTGGTCCAAAATCCTGTTTGGCTATTAAAGCACATAAGCATGCTCTGCATGTTTTCATTTCACATCCTATGGAGGAATATTTTATTGCTTGTAAACGTTCTCGTGTGAGGGCACATTTTGTACTTCACAGTGCAAAATACACATCCTGGGAAACCCACATCTCTTTCCTTTCCCATGCACTTTGGCACAAAGGGTGTGGACTGCTGTTCAGCGTATATACAGTGTCACTGAACAATCATTCCTGGCTTTACTGTAAACAGCTTGCATTACACCAGTGAGCAGAATATGGCCGACAACCTTGCCAATTCTTTGCTGCTACTAGCCAAACGACTAGCGATGATAGAGATGATAGATACCTATCAAGGAATTTGTGGAGAGGATAGTTCTTGATTTTAACAGTGACTAGTGAACCATACAACACACCTATCACTGAAGTGGAGCTGGCGTATTCTTTGTCCCCCACCAAGGCCTCTTCTGCTCCTGATGACATCCACTGACAAATGCTGCTTCATCTTCCACCTGCGGCACTCTCCTTCCTCCTGAGCATATACAACCGTATCTGTCTTCAGCAGGTCTTCCCGTCTTCCTAGCATGAGGGTATTGTCATCTCCATCCCTTGGTCCGGAAAGGACCAGACACTTCCCTCTAGCTACTGCCCTATTTGTCTAACGAGTGTTGTTTGAACGGATGATCAACATTCACTTAGTGTAGTGCCTAGAGACGAAAAACCTGCTGAGCAATTTTAAGTGCAGTTTTCGTCACCATCATTTCAGTCTCAGCAATCTGACATACAGAAAGCCTTTCTGCTGAAGCAGCATGTCATGGATGCCTTCTTTGATCTACAGAAGGCCTATGACACCACCTGGCACAATGGTATCCTCGTACCCTGCACGGATACAATTTATGAAGTCATTTAGTGATCCTTCTTTTTAGCTTTTTAAAACTTTGCCGCTTTCGTGTTTGCATTAGAAACACGCTCTCCCAAGAGAGGATCCAGGAGAACTGTGTACCCCGAGGGTCGATTCATAAAGCTCTTCACCGTTGCCATTAACGGCATTGCTAGTGTTGTTCGAGCAGAATCCCAGTGCCACTCTGTGTTGACAACTTTGCTTACACTATCACTCTTATAGTCTTGAACATATCGAGTGTCAACTGCAGTTGACCCATTATCAAGAGGGCACATCGCACCAGCTTTCAGTGCTTCCCTACGAAAACACAGTGTATCCACTTACATCAACTTTGTGGTGTACACCCTCCCCCTGATCTCCATTTGAGTGGCACATCTCTACCGCTTGTTCCACACCTCAAGTTCTTGGGTCTTCACGCTGACAGCAAGCTTACATGGGAGCACCATATTCGTCATCTTCGTGCTTTCTGTGATCACACATTCAGGTTTTTATCTGGGGCATCTTGGGGCGGCTATCACACCGTCAAGCTAACACACACACGCACGCACTGACCTCGTGCAAGGCTTCTTGGCGGTCAAGATGTTAGGCTTTTAATTTTAGGGTTTTAAAATCTGGAATCACATTTGTATTGTTTTACCGTTTGTTTTTAGTGTTTTAAGTCTTCACTGTTTTAACATTCGCTTAATTAATATTTTAACTGTTTTAACATTAGCTGTTTGATGTTTTAACTGTTTCACTGTTTTTACTTTGGTGTTTTAGCTTAGCCTTTTTTACAAGAAGTTTGTGAGTGTTTTAGTCTTCAAAATTTGACTTGAGGCCCAAATGATCTAGCTGTCGATGGGCCCTTAAATGCCACTCACTCCCTCACTCACTCATTCACTCACTCACTCCTGTGATTTCATTTTTCAGACAGCTTAAAGAGGCTCAGTGATTCAATGAGGATGCCAGCATTATGAAGAAATTAAAAAATAAAATATAAAAAAGACATTGTATCTTTTCATGGTTGGATAAAGTATTAACAGGAAATTTAGCTTTATATGTGATCCACCCCTGAACATATTCATTCTTGCAGTTGGTCTATTTAAATGAGGAATTACCTGATAGTTGTTGTTGTTGTTGTAGTGTTTAACGCCCGCTTTTACTACTACGGCACCGCAGGTGGTGACACTGATGATACATGGAATGAAGATGGAGCACCGGTGGAAAATTACCTGATAGTGGAGTAATGTGGATCTAAAACCAATTATAGTAATTATGAAGAACCAACACATGCCCAGAAAACTCGTTTGGTCCAACTGTAAAATGCCTGGATTATACATTGGTTTTTTTTTTTTTTTTTGTTTTTTTTTTTTCTTCTAAAAAAAGGTCTCAGAGCAGCACATAATTTTGGTTCAACTTCTATTTATCATAGATAAATGACAGAGAAAATAGGGAATTAATGCTACATAAATTCATTATTTTGATTCTAAAGTAAGAACAAATTAGAAACTAAAAACTTCATTTATCTTAGTAATGTTGCAAGTTCTTTTTACAAAAATGACTCAAGTTTCGAGTTGACTCCAACTCATTCTGAAAGTCAGAACAATTATACTTAGGGTGTTAACTGCTCTGTATTTTCCTTAGAAAAAGGGCCAGTGCCCATCTCAGGGGTAGCCTAGGATGTATTCCCTTTAATACTCAATAAATCATGTCATATTTAGATGCTAATTGCTGTTTTATGCCAAGATGGTTTTTTAGACACACAGGCCAGGTGTAGGCAATGTTTGAGAGGTAGAATCTGGACTGAAAAATTAAATGCTATAGCCAGGATTTGAAGTGGTTAGAGCAGTCGTGCATGAAGCGGAAGATCCTCGGTTCAAATCCTGGCTATGGCATTGAATTTTTCAGTCCTGATTCTACCTCTCCTATCATATAATGTTTTCCTTTGTTGGAGGAAGATAAACTGAGAAAAGTAATTATTTTCAGAAATCCATATGACTGAATGATTGCTGATTTAGTCTATTCTGCAATTCCTCCATGTATTAACAAAATTGTTGGCCTATTTGTTCTAGCATTCTGTGGAAGATGTAAGTAACTTTGATGAAGAATTCACATCAGAGAAGCCACAGCTTACCCCACCAAAGGACCCTCGTCCTCTCACAGACGATGAGCAGGGTCTGTTCAGAGACTTCACCTATATGGCAGACTGGTGCTGACATGCAGCATCAGCACTGTAAGCATCTTGGAAGAAGAGTGATATCACGTTGTGCCATGTGCAATATTAAATAGTTAGCTCAACAAGAGCAAAAATAATGTTATGCAAATGAGGTATGGAGAACACTATACAGTATTTATGGAAGTAGCAAAGAAGGTGGAGGTACTGCATAAAAAGGTAATGATAATGAATATCAGAGATTTTTTCCTGTGTAAACTGTGAATACAACATACACAGAAAATTGATCTCAGTTCTTAAACTTCAACCGCTGTAATGGTGTGTACTGAGATTTTTATATTTGAATTCCCAAGTGGGAGTTCCTGCTTCCAAATTGTAACAAGAACAAGGTATTTATTTTGAAATTATTTTGCCCTGCACTTTGACGGTAATGTGTAAGAGGAATTCTACTTATTTGTATAGTTCTTTTTGTAGATTTGTGCAAATTAATGTTTGATGCATTGCATCAGAGAATTTCACTTTTAAAACTTGTATAGTAAAGAAAGCAAATGCTCACATTGCATCCTTAGGGTGCAATTATATGAAACTGAATGTCTTTTGTTATTTCCCAAATGATTACAGATGGTTCTAATACTGCATAAGATACAGTATTAGTCAGTGTGATAATTTACTTACAGAAGATATTTATAGAAATGACTATTTTTTCTTATTCCTTTTTCTTTCACTGTCCTATGTTCCTCATGCTACAAAGTGCCCTGCATATGTGAATTACCTACTGTGTTGGTTTGCTACACCCTTCTTGTCCCTTTTGGGGGGAAAGGTAGGAACTAACATATTTTTACTGCTCAATATCATATTTGGCACTCTGAGTGAGTAGCCAAGGAAGTGATAATCACTTCAGAACATTTGTTTGGACAGCCTATCCTGAACACTGGGGAAGTTATTCTGGGAATCTGCTTTTTGTGTTTTCATTTGCCATCTCCATGAGGGATATAGATTATTGCACAACAGAAGCAGTTCAGTCCATTGAAAAGGAGTCCGTTTAGAAAGTGATCAAATTCAGACTTTCCCCAAGCCAGTTTCAGTATTGATATAATTGTTAATTGAAGCACCTGCTTTGAATGAAAACTATAAAAAATATATTTAAAGGTGCAAACTGGTTCAAGAGCTAAGATGTATACAGTTTGTAGAGTGATGTTTATTGTTCAGCTAGTATGCTCACTGCCAGCAATAAGATCATGAGAAGGTGTGCATAAAAGTAAATGGAAATCTTTCATGTCTTGGCAGCACTTGTCAATTTGAGTGAGGTGAATATCTCAGAATTTGAGTGCATAAAAGTCACCACATTGCACCTACAACAATTCCTAGTGTTTTGCGATAGCACAGGCAATTGTATCTCATATTTACTTTGCTGATATGGCATTGTCTTTTGCAGGTAAATAATTTCTGCCTTAGCTTTCATTTGGGGTACAAGTATGTTTTCAGTATTAGTTTTGTTTAGTAAAGTAATGAAAATTTGTTCCTTTTCTGCTGGTCAGTGAATAAAACATATGAAACTAAGTGAAAATTAAAAATATAATGAGGTTAAAGTGAAAATTCATTTTAAACAAAACATAATAAAAAAGAAAGGGCTGGAACATTAGGAGGAACAGCTGCTAAATACAACATAAGGGGTGCAGAAAATCCCACAGCAGTTCACTGTACATTGCTGATATTTTTTTTTTCAATCTGTATAAATGTTTATTATCACATGGATCTTACATGATCTGTCTGTGCTGTGCAAGTTAAACTCTGCCATATGTTTTTTGAACCTCTGGAATTGCTACTAACATGTCTCAAGAAATCACAAGATCTGTGATCACGCTGATCACCTGATATAATCTTTATAATTTCATATCCAAGTTTCATTCATATGTGAAAGCACTTCTGCAAAATCATTAATAACTAGAACTCTTGATTTAGTGCTGAAAAGAGCAGAAATAGTTTGCAGTGTTCAAACTCTGATCCCCCATCCAATAATAGAAAAGGGAAATATTGGCAATCTGAGCAAATTCAATACCTATACCAATTCAAATAATGTTTTAACGCTAGGCACGATTGCTTGACTTTTGCTTAGATTGTCATTTAGGTAAATAATTGGTGAAAAGTTGTCACCACAAGCAGGTAGCCAAGAAAGTGATATACACATATTGGCAGAATAAATAAGTTAAGTTTCTTGCTGAAACTGAATTTAGAATACCAATAAATGGGGGGTGAATAAAGTTAACTGGCTTTGTTCTCCACTTGGTGCACTACCTTCTGCATTGCCTCTTAAAACCAGATGCCCTAATGAATTGATTCTTATTTTAAATTATGATAGTTATATGGAGACAGTATTTATACACAAATTACCAATTATCAATCACTTTGCTTATTAATTATCTTCGTTAAAAAATTTAAATAATAATGAAATATGAAATTAAAAACAGAGCAGAGTTTAAAACAACTTTAATTTTTATTTGACTGTGTGAGGTGAGTAACTGTCTGCTTTATGTTTGCTCAAAATTTAGCCATTGAACCATTAAAAATAGCTAATACAGGCAAGCAAAATGTGGTTATACGCAAATCATACTTGCATGATGTTTTTAACATTTATGCATAGAACATGTAACACAGTATTTATACATAATTTAGAAAACAATTTTCTGTTTTGCTGGTGTGTTTCCAATGAAATTTGAGGCAAAATATGTTTTATTGCCTAAAACAACACAGTTCCCTATTGACAGGTGTAAAGAGCTGACATTGCCATTTTTATCTTTTTCTTAGTAGTTCGTCAAAACCATCCACATATTATGGCAGCACAACCCTAAATGACAAAGAGTGAAAACTTCTTTGAATATCTGTGTTTTAGTCATGTGGGTACTCTAAAATTAGAAATATTTACTGAACTCATAAATACAACTCTCAGCTTTTCTTAAAGTACCTCTTAAGTAAGGTCTCCATCTAAACAAAATCTAAAAACAATTAGTAGCATAGCATTTCCTTCTGCTAGAAGCAGAATAAAATTCCAGAAATTTTGTATGATTATTTTGGTTGGACATCCCTTCACTGCTTTTAAACAGTGGAGCTAATAGTGTTCATATATGTCTGCAGTACCATTCAAATTATTTCTGGTTATATCTACCTCATATTATTCAGTTTACAAAAGAGTTTAATTCATTATTTTTCTGCCAGACTTAAGTTCAATGGACTATTGCATTTGTTGAACATGGAGAAGAATCAGAGCAAATCCTAATGTTAGAATAGTTTGCTTTTCTTTCGTCCCATATTAGAGAGTAGTCTCTTTAGGGAAGGGAAGCTAAGGGCCTACAGATTTTCCAAGAGATATTCCCCATCTTTTCATGACAATGGACTGGTGTCATTTTATCACTGAAAGAAAGAAAAATTTTGTACATATAACAAAATAAATATTATATGTAAAGGCATCTAAGTGTATATACATATTTTATGTTACATTGAAAATTCTTAGAGTATTAGTATATGTGTACATATCCTCTATGTTAATTAAGTAAGAAAGAAAAAAAAGTGTAACTATAAATATTAGTTTTGAGCACCAAATTGTCATAACTGGATTATTTTTACCAGCAAACATCAGTGGGTCAGTTCAAGTAAAATTAAAGCAAAAGTTGTTTAAAGGTAAAAAGGATTTCCATAGAAAATTTAAAATTTAATCTGAATTAAATATATTTTTTAAAATATAGGATCATTAACATTTATGGTAACCCATTTGCATGTTCACTCCAATGTGCAAGAGAACCGAGAGTTACAAGTGAAATGGTGCTGGCAGAGGCACAGTATAATCCTTACCTCACAAACAGAAGCATATCTTGTTTCATTAAACAAAATGGGTCCTATTATTACTTTCTCTACTGGTAAGTATGGAAAGTATTGTATTCCACCCAAAGATTCAATGTCAAGATTTCACCGGAAATATATGTTTTGAGACCCCCTGAATCCAAAAAAAGCATTTTTAGAAAAAGGTCCGTGTCTGTATGTCAGTCAGTCTGTGGATGCAGCATAACTCAAAAACGAAAAGTTGGTTAAAAACCAACCACGTGCAGCGTGCCTGCCCCTTTTTGTCGTTTTTTACTGGCTGGAACTGATCACGCTGCCTTGTTTCCTAACCACGCTACTTTTCACTCTCGTAACAATCGTTCGAAAGTTGGTATTTAAGTTTAATGTCCAAGGATGCGACACGAAGATGTTGAAGAAAATAGCCCCACCCTAAACTACATGGAAAATTTTTCGAAAATTTTGATTTTCTTGAAAATGGCTCTAATGATTTTGATTAAAATGTCATATGTTTGAGATATTTTTATGGCAAATGAAATGTATATCTTGAATTTTTCTGGCTATAGCCCCTGTAGTCGTATTTACTCTGGACGACTTTTGCATAACTGGTAAACCGTTAGAGATAGACCAAATCATACTATACAAAAAATGTAGATCTTCCTAAAATATACAACTTATGTGTCAATGAATTTTCTTGTAGCGTTAACCATTTCGGAGATATTCCTTGTTATGTGTGTGAGTTTCGGAAAACTTAAAACTTTTGTGAAATGTATCATCGTTGTTCATTTTTTTATATGTTGACTATCGCACAAAGCCTACTGTATTCTAATATTCCCCTTGCACCTACAAGAAAATAAGCAATAAGATAATTTGTACAAATGTTTATCTCAACTAACAAGAAGAAGATATAGGAATAAGAGTTTGTAAGAATGGTTAGTACAAGAGTAGAGAAAGTCATGTGAGTGCAACACATCACATTTTTTTTCTATCACTTACCACTAGGCTTTGAACCGTTATACAGCTATCGTGAAATGAGGCAGTCACAAGTTACCTGCCAGATTGCAAGAGTGTGACAATCATTGCCCCAGTACAGTGACAGCACAAAGCACACTGCCTACAGCACAGTCTCTCTCAACTATGCTCACTAGTTCCACACAGTAAAATGCTTGCAGTATGAAAATCGAAATCTTCACATATTGTTGAACTTGTACAACAATTTAGGAGTGAATATTTTACTGGAAATGGTGACAGCATTGAATGTAAGTTATGCAACATTATCTACAATGTTGGTGCATCAACTAACTGTACCTGGTCTACTCTGTGCTGTGATCATGTGACAGACTGACCTCCTCCCACGTGCTATAGTCCAAATTTCTCAACTTTTTGTTCTCTGTATGAAGATTCGTTCCCTACTTATCACACACCACACTCCAATTTTCAGGCTATAGTAAGGAGTTTCCGCAATAGCACAGGTTCTTTTCAAGTCCAATATCAACTGTGTGATTTGTTGAGCTTGGTGCTGACTTTATAATAATATTTTACTATGAGTTGAGCTATGAGAGTCGTTTTCTATCCCAGGTCGTGGTACAGGTGAAATGAACGAACACAGGATGTAACTTAACTATATCAATTTTATTTGCACTTTTTTCAAAAAATATTACACTCATTACATTTAAATTAACTTTCATTGCACCTGAAATTTTTCCTTGATAGTCTTTTCATGTTATCAGTTATTTTAGACCGGTTTTAGCGTCCGTATCTACGCGTGTTACAAAACATGTCTTTCCTTTCCGAACTCCAAGACGCTACTAAGAAAAAAGTTGGCACCTCTTTACATAATGCTTTTGTATTCATACGTATATGCGCTCACTTTCCCGTGAAGTACACTTTGAAACCCTCCTGCATGCCAAATATCCTATAATGTTAGGGAAGCAATCTTTATCTATCCTCCCTACACTTTTAACATTAAATATATATGGTCCTTATATTTATACACATTAAATTTGAACATGTAACTTAACATTTATGACATTTTTAAACAATTACTTCTTTTTTAACAATTAAGACAATGGCAATACATTTTCAGTGCTCAACAAATCCTTACCAACATGGAAAATAAACTATATTTACAACAAATATTTACATAAATGCTTTCCTAACCATATATTCTGTCTCAAGCTAATTTGTTTATGATTTTTAAGGTGATCATTCTAAATTGGCACTTATTTCATTTAGTTTGTCTTCTGTTAAAACTGATCCAGAATATAATGACCAAACTGAAGCTATTTAAAGTGAAGCAATATAAATCAACCAATATAATAAATATTTAGAGACTAATAACTACACTTGTCTTTTGCAAGTTGTGAAGTGAGTGATGGGATTAAAGGGCCCATTGATAACTAGATCATTTGGGCTCATATAAGTTGTGAATATTTCAATTCAATATAAGTTTTGAATTGACATATTCACAACTTACCAAAGGTAAGTGAAGTTATTAGACTCTAAATATTTCTTGTCTTACACTCAACATGAAATGAGGTAAGAATTTTAGTATGCCACTGCCGGCACGATTATGCTGGCAACTCTTGGGTCCCATTGCACAGTGGAGAGAGCCCACAAACCATATGCTTTAATGACTCTATACTTTAGGAGTAATTATATTTATGATGGCATTTGTAAATTAAAATAAACTTATTACAAAAACATAAACATTTCATCACTGTGAAGCGGAAATTTCTTTAATCACAGCTTGGGAATATGCCTAATTTTGAATCAAAATCCAAAAAGGACTGTTGAGCTAAAATGGAAAGAATAAATTAAAAGAGGTGAAGCTATTTTAGACCATCAAGCAGTATGATGTGATGTAACTTCATTTGAATGGATGCAACTGTCACTGGACTTTTATCATTGTGGTACATTACCATAAATTTTGGAACATGATCAAACCCTAAAATATGGAAGGGGATATTTGGCTTATGCAAATGGCATCTGTTAATGGAATATTAACAAATGTTTTAATTATAATTTGCTTCAAAAAAGTAGTTTCTCAGTTTATAATGAACATTGTGTGATAATATTTGTAAAAAATTGTGAAATGTTAAGAACTTAAAGCAGGCCTATCCAACTTGAGCACTTAGTACTGGGGCACGTTGGTGCTGCACTCAGCAGCTCACATAGCAGCCAGTGTGACTGCATGTGTACAACAGACAGTAAGAGTAACATATTCTCTCTCTTTCACTCTTTCTTCTCAACGCAGAAGTGGTGTTAAATGGGATATAGCAGATACAGCGGAACAATTATTATGGCTTCTCCTTTGTTACAATGTCATTTAATTCTTCATGGGAAGATTTATATTTTGTTATCAACACCAAAGAGAAAGCCTGATGCTTAATTTGTCAAAGAAATTAATGATATGGCACCTAAACTTAAAATTTTTTACTCGCATTTTCAGCGCATCCTGAAAAGGCACCATCAAGTTTTCAGACAGAGCTGATAAAACTAAAGTGCGATGGAATCCTAAGAGATAGGTACTACCACTACAGCAATGATGTAATTAAATTTGACAAAGGTGAATATCAACAGGAATTTCCCAGAATTTATGCATTTGTCTTAATATTTGTGTCAAAGTTTATTATGCATGCGAACAGATGTTTTCAATTATGAATTTAAATAAAAGTAAAAGCATGATGTCTCTGTCTGATGCTGCCTTAATGGGGGTAATGCAAATTTCTACTGCCAAATTTATTGTAGCAAATATTAGTAAATTAGCTGTGGCTAAAGATGTCAAAAAATTAACCTAACTGATAAATGCGCACAAGGGTAACCAATATATATGTAGAGAATAAATGCACCAATTCACAAATTGGTAATTAATAATAATTGTTCTGGTAAGCTGCACCTGACTTGACCACCTCCATTTAACAGTCAGCACAACGTTTGCCCCACCACAGGTACTTCGACTAGTGCTATCACAATATCTTATTGGTTGTGCTTCTGCCATTTCACCTTCTCACACCTCTGCGGTGCCCAGCTCAGCACCTCAGTTGGAAAGGCCTGACTTAAAGTAATAAATTTACCAAAAAAATGCTCTTGAATGACAGGTAATCCATACATAATTTTATAATCATAAAAATTATATCAGATTGTAAATATTTATAACAAAAATATTGGATTTCTCTTGAATGATGCAACTGGTAGCCTGCTGTACCTCCAGCACTGCTATATGAGCCTATTTATGCACTGGTGGCATACTGGCCTGTTGTTTCTTCCCTAGATATCACTAACAGTACAAAACAATAGGAGTATATTGTAGTTACCTCTCATTATAAAAGGTGTTCAATACAAGCCTAGAGCCTATTGAAAACATCAGTCAACGAATTTCTACAGCCTAAATATGGGGAAACACTACCAGATGTTTTCATTTTGTTTGTCAAGCATATAGAGGTTTGTTACATTAGCTATATCTTTAAGTATTCCCCAAGATAATAACCATATGGATTTATAGGCCAGTAATCATTCTGTCACCAAAAGCAATAATAGGAGGCAACGATTTTCTTGTAGTTTTTGCATGACAGCTATCTAGTGTAATTTTTCCCCTGAATTATTGGCTTTCTCTATGAATTGTTTTTATTATTATTATTATTATTATTATTATTATTATTATTATTATTATTATTATTATTATTATTATTATTATTATTATTATTATTATTATTATTATTATTATTATTATTAATTATTATTAATTATTATTATTATTGTTGTTATTATTATTGTTGTTATTGTTATTATTATTATTAATTATTATTATTATTATTATTATTATTATTATTATTATTATTATTATTATTATTATTATTATTATTATTATTATTCACATCATCATTATTAAAAAGATCCACATATATTTGAATATTTATAACAAGCTGTAAATTGTGACTGTCAGGAAACTGTGTCACTAGTGACTGTATTTATAAGTTCAAGCTAACAGTCCACATGAGAGCTAAGCTAGGCAACTGCAAAGCCAAGTCATTCAAGCCTTTGTCTACTACAAGTCCAATCCAGTGGCTGCCAGTTGCATTATTTAAGTTAAACACACTCGTATATAGCTATAAGCACAATTCATTAAAACAGAGAAGTTAAGTAGAGCAAAGTGTTAGTATTTGGTAATTGTAGAAATAAGTCTGATGTTTATTACTTTCACATACAATATTTACTTCAACTTGCTTCCAAACCTAGTCAACGAAATATTAAAAGAACTGAAGGCAATAAATATCTGAATCACTCCTACAGTTACCAATTACAAGAACAAGCCTTTTTTTGGTCCTTCAAACATTGTGGTTTTATTGCATCACTTTCCTCATTCAAAGCACTTTGTACTGTCTGCCCACCAAAAGAAAGCATGATGTAGAAATGTGCTATGTAAACATCCTTATTATGTATATGCACACTAGTGATTCACATATCGGTGCTGTCAATTGTGTTAGCAAAAGTCACCAAAACGTAAATTAAAAGTCACAAAAAAGTCATTAATCCAAAATAACTATTTTAATTAATTAGAAGGTATTTGTATAACATTTAATAATTTTGAAAGAAATTTCACTTCTGTAATCAGGAGAAAAATAACTCCAACTGCTCCTCAGGCATCTCCAAATGACGTGGATGTTCTCAGAGCCATGTGTGTGCTTATATTGTACCAATTTTACATCCAACATTTTGTGGGTTTTCCAACGATTAACACATATGTCATAAAATCCTAGTAGAATTTCTGCTATACAGCTTACCCAGTTGCCACAGTTGGAACATTTAAGCAGATTCTTTAGCATTGACAGTATCCAATGTGGAAGAAAGGGGATTGCAATTGTGAAATCTAGTGTCTTTTAAATGGGTTTGGTGCTGCCAAATCTTTGTCACAATCTATGTGCCTGTAGTGTCCAAAACTACACTGTACTGAAAATGTTTTTGCATATTGTAACATTTACGTTTAAGCATCCAATTCTCTATTTCATTTATTTCAGAAGGAATTAAATTGCAATCCTTCTCAAAGAAAATAATTTTTACTGTGCATTTATTCTATTTGATACTTAAAAACCCAAATATTCCTCAGCTAGTAAACTTATCAAGCCAAAAATTTGAATCCTCCAGAGTTGCATCATCTAAAATCATCAGAAAAGTTACTAGTCTCTGTCTTTAAAATTCTGTTGCTATATGACTTCAAAAGACCAGATCTAGTGACAAGTTACCAGGGTTAGCAACATTGTCACATACGCCATTTTGTAGTAAACAAATCAACTGCGTGAGCAAGTTAAGAGTTGAAGCCCTGTCTCATAGCTCAGACTCTGCACGCTTCATCTGGTAGACAGACAGTACTTTGGTTTCAGGTCATGGTTCTTGAATTCTAAATAATGTACATGTAGTTGCTGATGTTTATTAGTACTCCATGACCTGTAAACATACTGAATGGCTGCCTTTTACATGGTGTCCAAAGTGTGACTAGATTTGTTGTTATGATATGTCCATATGAGTAACTTGATATAATGAACCATGCATTGTTACAATACTATACTATGAAATTCGGCACAAATAGCTTATTACAATTTCTTGATTAATAAGCAGGCATTACTTCTTTCTTGACTTCCGGTATGGGCCGTGTCCTACTAGCTTTTTCAATCATACTGACGTTTCGCCACAAACTTAGGCTTCTTCACTGGGCGACTGCAAATCTCGTTCAATTGGTTGCTGCCCTTATAAAGCCAACAGGATGCGGCCCATACCAGAAGCCAAAAAGAAAAATAATTTCCATAAATTATATACAAAATTGTAACTTAGCCTCATCACTAACAAAATGTTTCCCATGAAATTGTGATTTTTGACAGCTTCAAGGTATATGCTTGGCAACATAGTTATTATAAACATTGCCATTGTGGGTTTACATATTATCATTGCGCTAAAATCTGATTTGATTTCTAGAAAGAGTGCGTTTTAGGCATGAAAGTGAAAACTTGAAAATTTGACCAAAAGAAAAGATTTTAGTCCTTTCTCTTAATTGAAATTACAGCTTTTTACAACATTTGTTCAAAATTACTGATATTGGTTTGTGATTTGGTTGCAAGTATCTCACCACGGAATGAGAAATTTGAATTCATATTTCTTGCTCCCTAATTTTTGCACGAGCTAGCCACAATGTAGCAATGAAGTCACCATAGACCTCATTTCTACATTCTCTGAAATTGCTAGTGGGCATAATGTAGGTCTAACTCATTCAGCATTTTCATAGTATAGAGTATGTAACATGCATTATATTAAATCAGTACTTGTGTGGATGTTCTTTAGTATCACAAAATATTATGTACCTATTCCGTAGACTCCCAGTATATGGAGAAATTTGAAGCTGACTAACTCTGCACATTTGCAGGACTCACTCATCATTTACAATAGGTAAAGTAAAAGTCACCCATGCTGGAGGTTAAGTAGAAATAACCGAAATTACAAAACAAACATACACAATAGGAGTATTTTCAATTCCTTTTATAAATTGTTACTTCAAAGCAGCATTAACTTTGAAGAGAGAATGGAACTGAGTAATTCAGCCGCATTTCAGAGATATTGGATCATTATTGCAGTTTAGAAGAAGAAAAGTGTGTATGTATTATTTATAATATTGTTCCATGAGATAAATGATTGGCTTTTTCTTCTGTACTGGTAATCTGTTTCCTTAACCAATTTATTGATAACAAAATGAGGGTTTAAAAAGCAGAAGTACAATATAAGTTGTTTCAGAAAGTTATGCCAGGCATGTCATGAAGGATGAATGTGTTGTTAAAGAATTTGGAGCAATAATGCTTAAAGAGAGATGTAAATAGACGACATGCATTCATATCACATTAGTCATTTTACATTCAGGACAGTTCCATACATTCATTCCTCAAATATGTCCATGCATTTAAGAAAAGTTAAGTGTTCATTTACAACTTCTGGGCTAAATACATTATTAGAAAAACTTAACTTTTTTTTGCAGAGTTAAAGAGAATAACATTGAATGTCTGCATAATGGATATTTGCATCTCTTATAATATAATTGTACTTACATTTATACTGTTATTTGCAATGAAGATATTATCATCATCTTTGCAAAATTCTCTGAGTGATAATGGCAGCTTTTGCTTTAAGAACTGTAAATTTTTTTTAGAAAATGCAAATATAGAGATAATAAAGGTGTGTAACAGATGGAATGGCATACCTCTAATATGTGAAATCATGTAATGACAATACATAACACATGAAATTAACTTAAAAGGTGCTGTAATTTGCCTTTACAAGTAATTCCCATAAGCGGTCTGTATAAAGCCTTATTATGAATTTTGCTACTCCAGTGAATTTTAACTTTGTAGGGATTTCAAGTCTGCTTAATAAATATTGTCTTTTATTAATAAAAATGCTCAATGAAGCTTTGTGTTTTAAAATGTGTTATGTCCAACTCCTTTCCTACAGCCAAACAGGTATCAGTGACGACCACAAAAATAATTATGGGAAGAGGTAGCTTCATGCTGCTAATGAAACTTGAGTAATTTGAATGTTTATCATTCTAATTATCCCTTAATTTGAATTTTTCCTTTGTTCCCTTGAAATTCCTATGTAAACAGTGCATAAATATATTTTATTCAAACATGTTATGTTTAATGCAAACTAAAAATCTCTGAAGTGAGCCTGATTTATGGAATGTGGGAAGGTGTGGTTGAGCAAACTTCAAATCCTATTTTGCTGTTTTGAGAAGCAACAGACACGGCAGTGGACTGCCCCTCAGTGTGACTGTATACTGTACTCCACACATAAGAATATCTCTGAGGGGAATTTGTTGAATCAGCAACTACAGTGACGGAAGAGCTCGAGTACTGCTCATTCCAATATATCGGGAGTCTACCATTATTATAAAGTATGTAGAGACCAACAGCTTCACTTAACTAAAATTGAGTTGCACACATCACACAACATGTGGGTTATGTAATGTGTACAACTCAATTTAATTAAGTGAAACTGTTGGTCTCTACATACTTTATAATATCAGGAGTCTACAAATTGGTCATTGCAATTGCAGGAATGGTGATGTCACGAACCGCAACCCACCATGCATGTAACACACGATTCGAAGTTAGCCTATACAACAGCCTAAGTGGTTGTATCCAAGTTAGCCTATACCAACCTACACAATAGCCTAAGAGCTTGCCTCCATGTTAGCCTAACCTAGTCTATACAACAGCCTAACGGGTTGCCTTCATGTTGGCCTATACTAGCTGTCACAACAGCCTGAGAGATTGCCTCCATATTGCCTATACTAGCCTACACAACAGTCTCTAAGAGGAGATTGTTCTATAGGCTAGTATAGGCATGGACATCGCAAAGGGGGGGCAAGGAGGGGCCATGGCCCTCCCCTTGGAAAATAATAAATGTATTGTTCAATGAATTACTGTTAGACTACTGCTTTAATTTTTGGGTAAAGTACACTTTTTATTTAGCATAAATTAACATGCTTATCCGTAATAAATACTATAACTCAATTTTTGCAGTTTTTAGCTACAGAATAATGAATTAATTGCAAACTTCCAATATGCGGCCCCTCCCTGAAAAAAAGTCTGCCGACGCTCATGAGTATAGGCCAACATGGAGGCAGTCACTCTATGAGTAGGATGCCTTCATGTTGGCCTACACTAGCCTACACAACAGCCTAAAAGATTGCATCCATGTTAGCCTCTACAACAGCCTAAGTGGTTGCATCCAAGTTAGCCTATACTAGCCTATACAACAGCCTAAGAGGTTGCATCCAAGTTAACCTATACTAGCCTACACAACAACCTAACAGGTTACATCCAGGTTAGGCTGTTGTATAGGCTAGCACAGCCAAAGTGGTTGCATCCAAGTTAGCCTATACAACATCCAAGTTAGGCTGTTGTATAGGCTAGCACAGCCAAAGTGGTTGCATCCAAGTTAGCCTATACAACAGCCTAAATGGTTACCTCCAAATTAGCCTATACTAGCCTATACCAGCCTATACCACAGCCTTAGTGGTTGCCTCCAGTTAGCCTATACTAGCCCATACAACAGCCTAAGTGGTTGCATCCAAGTTAGCCTATACTAGCCTACACAACAGCCTAAGTGGTTGCATCCAAGTTAGTTACAGACAGTATAACTCAAAAATGAAAAGTTGCTTAAACAACATGTTTTAAGTTCAACACCTTTTAAGGAGGCAAAACGAAGATTTTGAAGAAAATTCCTCCACCCTTAAGTACTCTTTACATGGAATATGTCAACTAACACAAAGAAGATATAGGAACAAGAGTTTTGTAAGAATAGTTAGTACAAGAGTAGAGAAAGTCCTGTGAGTGCAACAATTCGATTTTTACTTATAGTTTCAGCACCCCTTTTTCTGGATGGAAAACAATACTCATGTTTTATTGTTTATATTAATGAGGTCTGGTTTCACTTCAAGGGTTATGTTAAAACCCAGAAGTTATTGTACAGGAGAGCTGAAAATCTGAAGCAAACATAATAAGGCTTTCTCCATAGGGTCTGGTGTACTATCAATACACCACAACCACCTCTGTGATGTGGGAGTAGCATGTGTGCTTCACATTCAAGACGTCGCAAGTTCGAATCTCGTCAGAGTGAGTTAACTGGATAAGGTTTTACTAGGGTTTTTTCTTATCCTGAGAAGACAAATGTCAGGTAACTTGCACCTTGGGCTCATTTGAGCATCATTTCATCCATTCATTTGTTGATATGCCATACCTGGTTAAAGGATGTTAAAAAAAGTGGTCTTTTTTTATTAAGATAATTAGCCCAATTTTACCTCCATTTTTGGTGGATTGACAGAAGAGTATAATCAGATATATTTTATGCAAGATTACACCACTGCACATACCATAAGATGATTCTATGGTATTCCATGAACACTTTGTACCCCTCATTTGATTTTTATCTTTGGGAACTCTCAAAGAACATAAGAAAACAGTCCCCACACTGTAAATAAATTGAAAACAACTTGACAAGAGAAATTATAATTATGTCACGTGGAGAGCTATGTTGGATTTCTAGAAACAAATCCTGACGATAGGAAGCAGACAATTATAATTTCTAGAGGATATTGTAAGCAACAGGTATGTACATACACTTTTAATTTTAGTGCTACTCTGCAATAAAACTAACCGGCAATTGTAACCTTGTGTTCTATAGAACTATTTACTTTGCACATGCAATTGGTACCATAAAATATTAGATCCCTTTTTTCTTGCATTTTTATTAAATTTATATAATTCAGATGTTCAGGACATAATTTATTAATGTCTGGGCATGTGATTTCCTGTAAGATCATACTGCATGATTAAGTCATGCTCTGGTCCTACACGTGCAATCAGTTTTGCCGACAGGTGCTGACAAACTATTAGGTAAGCTCTTTGTAAGCAAGTTTTGTGTATTTAGACTCCAAATTTTGACCACACAGAGGTTTGATTTTCACATGCTAACACGAACCCGTGCTACTTTGATCTTTGAAGACTTCTCTCAAGATGAAACTTATGCTGCCAAGAACCTCTGCCAAGGAAATAACAATACTGTTTTACTCGGGCCTTTATTTCCTCTTTCATTCGGTGTAATGTACATCATTAACTTTATTCATGTAAATTAAACCTTCTGAAACTAGAATTATGTGTCAACTTCTTGGATATATCCTTCACTGCATTTCCAGCCATCCTTAGGAATTAATAGCTCTGAGCTACCCTCCTGAACGTCCCTTCTAGTCATGGTAATTTGTTCTTTAGTGAAGACACCCAGCAACAATTCTAACATAAGATCTGGTAGAGACACTAAGTAACATTCACGATTGAACGCCACAATATTACTAACAGCACTAACTTAGTACTGTGCCATGTATGACTTAGACGAATTTGGCATCAAGACATGACTCATTTCTTTTTGTCCATGGGGGTACCTATCTGTGAAACATAGAAATTAATAACTGCTAAACTACACAGTGAATAACATTGTTTTGTCCTAAAATAAAAAGAAACTCTCCAAGTTTTGTTACATACCTGACAGATGCTAAATGGGTCCACTTTTCTGATATGGCAGACATCCATGTGATAATCCATCTTGCTCTATACATGCTCCAGCTTGTCATGCCTTACCAGTGCCACAACAGCTACAATCCAGTGGCAAATTTCCTGGACATCAGTAGGGAGTACAGGCATATAGAGAACTTGGAGAGTTTCTCTTTTTCTCTCTAGGTATATCAATTACCATTCTCAGGTTTATGCTACAAGGATATTTTGAAAAACAGAAAATCTTAGCAGAACTACAATATGGATTTCAAAAACATAAATCAACAATAAATGCAATAGATAAACCAAATGATAAAATTATTAATGCACTACATAATCGTGAATTTGCAGTTGCCATATTTCTGGATCTGTCTAAAGCTTTTGACTGTGTAAATATAAACATCCTAGAAAATAAGTTAGAAAAATATGGCGTTCGAGGCATTGCACAAAAGTGGATTGCATCATATCTAGAAAATAGACAGCAGTGCGTAGAAATAAACTACAAAAATGAAAAGGGTATGGTAAATAAAGTAAGATCACAATTTGAAACAATTAAACAAGGAGTTCTGCAAGGCTCAAAATTGGGTCCTTTTCTATTTTTAGTTTATATAAATGATCTTTTTGAAATGGTAGCAAATAATGGAGGTACAGCAATTGGCTATGCAGATGATACAACAATAATAATTACAGATCCCACTAACAAAGGTGTAGAAAACAAGGCAAACAGTATCATAAAAATATTAAAAGACTATCTTTCAAATCTGGATCTGGTATTAAACATAAAAAAGACATCATGGATAAATTTCAGGCTAAAAGAAAAACATGCAGATCACATTGATATCAAGGTAGATGGGGAAAGTATTCCTGAGACACAGGTCACAAATTTCCTAGGAGTGCTTATAGACAGAAATCTTAATTGGCAACCACATATAATGTACATAACAAAAAAGATAAATAAGGGATTATACATTATGAAACAAGTTAAGGATAACATGGATAATAAAACGCTGAAGCATTTATTCATATATAAAATACGGCATAACACTATGGGGGAATACTACAGCTAAGGAAGTACTAAAAATATTCAAATTACAAAAAAGGGCAATTAGAATAATTGGGAAAATAGAAAAAAGACACAGTTGTAGGGACTGTTTCAAAAAATACAAAATCCTAACAGTTCCATGTATCTACATTTATGAAAGCATCAAGCATGTTCTTCTAAATGGAAAAATTGCTAAAAACAATCACATGCATAGCTATAATGTTAGAAATAAACATGATTACTACAGAACTGCACTCAGGGGAACATTAAATAATCGTTCAATAAAAAGTATAGGAAAAGAACATTATAATGCTTTGCCCAAGGAAATAAAAGACTTAAAAAATAGAGAGATACAAATAAAAACCATTAAGAACTATTTACTAGAAAATGCTTTCTACAATACTGAAGAATTTAAGTACAACACTAAATGTAATCAAAATGTGTAAATGAGTATAGATGTATTTTACAGATATGTGAAATTGAAACAGATTTGTAAATAAACGTTGTAATTAAACTTTATATGTACAAATTAGGTAAGTTCTTCTGAACTCTTGATATATCCTATGTAACAGAAACATATGGATGAATAAATTGAAATTGAAATTGAAATTGAAAGAGATCACTTATCTGATTTTTCCCCTTTAGCAAGACATTCAGGGTATTCAGGGAGCTGTTAAGTCTGCCAAATAACATCCAGTTTAGATCATGAGCTTAGGTACTGGTTTATGCTGCATCTCAAGAAACAGTGTTATGTCTTCCCTCAATTCACAGAACCTATGTAGTACCTCTCCTTGGCGATGATGATGGTGGTGGTGGTGGCAGTGGCGGTGGCGGTGATGGTGATGATGATGATGATGACATATGCTGTTTATTGTTTTCACTACTACAGACATGACATTGTTGAGATGGATGCTTTTAGCACACAAATTTTGTTGTAAATTATGTTATGCAGAGCAACAATATCATGAATAAGTTTGTTTTGTCGTTAATTCACCCAAAAGTTCCACTCGTAGTTTCTACCATGGAAGGCGCTTCATCCATTGCAAAGAATACAAGATTGCAAATTCTGTAATTCAGCTTCTTCTACAGCTTGCTGCAGAGCAATAAAAATGTCCAAATCTGTAGTGCTATCATGCATTAGAACAAAACTGATTCAGCAACTCATCCCGTACCTGGAGGTTAGCATCAACACTCCTTACAAAAATTGATAATTGAACAGTGTCAAGAATCTCAGTGCTCTCATCTAAGACCAATGAAAATGCTATGAAGTTCTTTGACATGTTCACTAACTGATCACGAACATCGCCAGCCATGTCCTGAATGCGGCGCTTTACTGTACTTGGAGATAAACTGATGGCCTCACATTCACATACTTGATTTGGAAAGAGCTCTGCAATTGTCATAATTATATAGTCTGTAATAAATTGACCATCATTATATGGTCACAATCTTTAATGAAAGTTTGAAGCCCAAGCACACTGCCAATTCACTGACAGAGTGCTCTTCTATTTCATGTAGATCACATTTTAACTCTTCTACAAGTGTTACTTGGTCCTCTTCTTTATACCTGTCGTAGCCACCAGTATGGCATGCTGCATAATGGAGTCAGTCTGGGTGGCTCAGTTGGTTAGACGCTGGCCTACTGATCCCAAGGTCACGGGTTCAAATCTGGCCCAGACCAATGGTTTTTAAGTGTGCTTAAAAACGACAGCTCCATGTCAGTAGATATGCTGGCATGTAAAAGAACTCCTGCGGGACAAAATTCCGGCACACCGGCGACGCTGATGTGATCCTGGCAATTGACAGCGTCGTTAAACAACAAAATAATAATAATAATAATAATAATAATAATAATAATAATAATAATAATAATAATAATAATAATAATAATAATAATACATAATGGCTTTATACATTATACTTCTTTACTAACTTTAATACCACATATTAAACACTTAGCCATGCCACCATAATCAGTACATAAAAATAGTTCTTCCCACACTTGTAAAACATTGGTGTTGGCAGTCTTATGTTAACATCTGTAGCTGCTTCTGACACTGTTCTCCTAGACTAGTGTTAGACACACGAGCTACCATGGAACACATAACAACTGCATCTTGAGGCGGAAACCCGCGCCCGCCGATTAAAACCCGCGTACCTATGTAATAATTTGTATATCATGGAAAATGGAATATAGGCTTTACCTGATAATTCGTCTGGTGGGCCGAGGGTACAGGCAGGGAAAGTAACGGTGCCTCAAGAAGCCAACAACCCCTCAAAGAAAGGGAACAATAGGGTTGAAAAACCCAACGCGTGAAGACGTACGTGCCTAATTGCAAGGTGAAGCTGGCCAAGCGGAAGGGCCGAGCTGAGAAATACAGTTCTTCGGGAGAGAAAGACACTTGCTTGGTAGATCTTCAGCGGGATAGACAGACGTGTGCGTTACGCGGATCACGATACTTCATGGTCTTGTGTGTCGGAAGGGGGCATGAGTAAAGTGAAGTAAACACTAAAAGAAATAGAAGACTTCAATTTATTACTTGGACATTCCTCAGCTGGACAACCCTGAGATAAAGACCTCGTGCTCAAACAAAAGTCACACTGTAAAAAGCCGGAGCAATCAAGAGCACCCACACCTTTCTGACCTACACCTTCCCAAGTAGACCAGAAAAATAGCATCACCCACACCCATCCAAAAATCCCGCACCAAAATGGCACCCAACGTGTCATAAACTACCCACACCAGCACCCAACTACGTCCACGAAGACCTCATCAACTTCAGCAGCGACCTGGTCCGAGCTGGATTTCACCGCTACACAGACCGCCGCGCAGTGAACGACACCGCCTAGGAAGCATCACACTGAAGGACACCTCACACATCATTAGTGACGATCCTCAACACCCAACACGTAAACGAGGTAAACTGTTCATCACAACAACAACAACAACGAGTAAGTACACTTTTATATCCAGTGACACATCCCGACTCAGGATAGGCAGCCAGTACAAAACTAATTATACAGTTGTATGAAATTGAGAAACGGAAAAATAATAAGCGTTGACATGGCGGAACAACAGGCTCAAGAACAACAAACAAACATTACCGTAGAGGAAATTTCTCCTGAAACTGCACCCAGCCTCACAACTATGATGCAACAGATGCTTCAGCAGTTCCAGAATTTGGAAAGTAGATTAATAGAACAGAGTAGTCAGTTAGACAACAAAATAACCGCTCAAGGAGCGCAACTTCAAAGTAGCCTAACAGAACAGAGTAAACATATAGAACAACAAAAACAAGCCCTGGATAGCATTTGCCTAGGCCAAAGCAGAATTGAAGCAGAATTTCTAAACTTGCGCACAGAAGTGCATGACACGCAAAAGGAATTAGAAACTATTAAAGACCATGTTAATCGTGTTTCGACTACTAGCAATAAGTTGCATGCACAATTGAGCGAGGAGCTGCACTCCACCTGTGCGACATTGGAAAAGCGGCAGCAAAGTGCCGAAGCGAGAACTCAAGCCGAATTTTCTGAAGTAAGAAAAGTTATACAGACGCAACAAAATGAACAGAGAAATGAACTCACAAAAATGCAAGATATAATAACACAGGCAGCAGCGGCTCATCGCTCAACACTTACATCTGTAGAACACCACGCGCAAGAAATGGCAGTGCTCAAAGAAGCCATAAATGAGCTCACCATAACAAAGAGCAACCAACCTCAACAAACGTACACTGCCATTTCTAGTGCGTCAGAGAGCCAGGGGATGTTGAACGCGCGTTCTGCGGCGTCTTCAACATCGCCTGCAGAATCATGTAGTAGTATAAGTCCGGAGAGCACACAGACCCATTGCATGACACATGGTTTCCCCAACCACTACCATCTATTAAACGAAATTGCAGTACCCACTTTTAATGACGCGAGAGACAACGCTAAGCGGTATGTAATGGATCTCGAGTCATACTTCCACCTAAAAGCTATCCCAGAATCGTTTAAAACGCTAATAGTGAAGAAAGGCCTACAAGGACGATCACTCACTTGGTTTAGGTTAGCGGTAGGCGACCATGCCACATACTCAGATTTTAAACATCATTTCCTCGCCAAATACTGGAATAGTGCAACTCAGTACGCGGTACGTACAAAAATCAACAACGGAAAATTCGATGTACGCGCAAAATCCATGGTGGATTACTTCCTAGACCTCGCCCAACAGAGCCAACTACTGGACCCTCCAATGGAAGAACAAGAATTCATTTCTCTTGTCATAAGGCACTTTCCGGAACAGATAAAGAACCATCTCATTGTTGCCCGACCCAACAGCATAGCCGGAACGCTGGATTTATTAACAGCATTAGCGCCACATATGTCTGAATCGAACCCAGTCCCACGAAATGAGGTCCCACACAATGAACACATTTTTAGTGGGACGAGGGCAAGAGCCAACTACAATGAGCGCCGATATGACCAGGGTCACACCCGGGAACGCTATCGAGAACAGGCACCCTCATCCGATTCCCGGAATGACCATAGACACCACCAACAGCGTCCACCCCGAGAAAGACCCCATCACGGATACCAGGGACAACGGCACCAGATTAATTATGTGCAAATTTGGGGACAACGACGACGAACAAACGACACCGACAGATACCAGAACAGACATACCACACACCGAAGGCAGTACACGAGTAGCCCGCCCCGAGAAAACCCCTCAGGGACCCAGTGGCAGAATAATGTATACAACGGCGCGGAAAACGCTGAAAACGGGCACAACATGGCGGATTTCAATATGTACGGAGGCAACAACCATGAGAACTATAACGCCACCCAATGGCACAACACCACCGATAGACCGCAACCCGCAACACATGCACACAGCCAAGGCGCCGTAAGCCGACAAAAATGGTTTGGCGGTTCACCATTCGTGACGTCTGAGAATACTACATCAGGTGACGGAGCCACGGCGCAAAATGGTAATCGGGTTTTTAACAATTCGGGAAACTAGAACCGGGTTGGATGAGGTTCCCGAGTCCAACAACGAGGCATATCTTCAACGAAGGGAACAATAACACAGTGTCAATGCTGAATGTACAAAACACGGAAGCAACCAGCCACAACAATGCAAGAGGCAAGGTCGAAATGAAAAAAAATTCAGGAAATCGCGGAAACACCACAAGTAGAAATCCTAATCCAAAATGAAACTTTTCTCGCCACCCTAGACACGGGGGCAGCAGCATCAGTGTGTAGCCAGCAATTCTTTAACCATTTAACCACGAAAGGGCTAAAATTACAGACACTTCCGACGAAAAACGTATATGCGTTGCTAGCCATAGGAAGAAAAAGACAAAGGATTCAAAAACAGGTCATGATTCCATTTACAATGGGCGGAGAGCACATGGAATATATCTTCCTAATAATCCCACACCTCGCTGTACAGATACTCTTTGGTAGTGATTTCTTTGACTCTTGGCAAGCCCGTATCAATTACGACAGCAAAATATTCACAGTAACGTGTGAAAATAGGGAGGTCAAGGTACCTTTCGCTCAGCTGACTGGGGAAGGACCACAGCTTACTGAAGGCGAACTTCAGTTGGAAAGGGAACAATTCTTCGTTCAAATGGTTCAGGTAAACGAGGGAATATTTTTGGCACACCTCCAAGTTAGGGAGATGATGGAGACAGACGATGAAAGCGACGTTTTTAACTGCGAAAATGTTAGGTATGAGGAAGCGCGTACGGAAGTAAAAACGAGTTATACACCCCTCACGGTAAAAACCGGTTCACTTAATGTGCAAACGCACAGACTGAATGAAGCGTCAGAAATACAATCCCTTGCACCGACCCAAATGATACCTGAAAGCTGTGACCATATTCGCAGAAAGATCGAGTGAAAGGTGAATGAAACCCTGCACTTAGACATCTATTGTGGCAATATTGATAGTTAACGAGCTGAGTGACCGATCGTTCGAAGTAGCAGATATGAGAACACAAAGAGTTATAGGCAGATACAATTTAGCGCTACTGCGACCATCCAAATAACTGGATAATGCAACAAACACATCCATTATATGACGCAGCGATGATCTTGCTTCATAAAAGTTTTTTTTTTCCGTAATAAACTTCACTATCGTAGGATGTCGCTGACGACACCTCAAGTTTAGCATTATCCTTTTCTTTTTTCTTAAACCGTAATAATAAAACCTGATGTCATGAGTGGGTCAAACCATTAGTATTGTTAACGATTGTGTTGAATAGGGTATAAGTACCTGTATATAGTAGAAATAGAATTTCTGAGGGACAATAATAATAAACTCACTCTCCCGAGTAGTATTAAGATAAAGGAAGAAGATATATAAAAGAAGTAGTACATTCTGTAAATCCAAGGGAGACAGTGAAATTGTATATATTTATACTAATGTCAGAAAACACTCAAGTGGATGTTAGGAGAACAAGGCAGTGTGTATAGTAGCCCCAGTTGACAAAATGGCCGTGCTGCCGACTTTACTAGTAAACATGTCCAAATAAGATTGGATAGGATAATAGTACTATAGAGGAAAATGTATATACAATATAATGTATGCTAAATCCACACATAGTGTAAGTTAAGACGTGTGAATAGGCATGAAGCGCGCGAAATAGTGGACATGCCATATTCGTGTGATTAGAAGTGAAATACCACGAGTGTACCACAGAAAAGTGCACTCAGCAGTTTCCTGGTGCACAAAAACTGTCATTGCATCAGAGAAAACAGTACCCCAAAAACAAATGGCAGTAATATCTGTATATACGTATATTACCAAACTGTAACAATTTTAGCGTTAAGGCATTGCAATATTGTGTAACTTCAATTACATGTGCAATTTGATGTACTATTTAATAGGATAAGATGTTTTGTATATTTTGAGAATTCCTAAAATGTATCAAGGGTCAATTTTTGTAATATAACATGTATGTCATAATTAGAATACCTCACCTGACACACAAGACGGAACAAGAAAAAAAAAAAAAATATATATATAGGGAACGTTTATCGTCTGAGTACGCAGATTGCTAGTGGGACTGTCGAAGAAATTTTCGATTTTTCCTTAAAAAAAAAAAAAAAAAAAAAACGGAAAATTCCTCCGAAGGGCATATGAGGCGGAAACCCGCGCCCGCCGATTAAAACCCGCGTACCTATGTAATAATTTGTATATCATGGAAAATGGAATATAGGCTTTACCTGATAATTCGTCTGGTGGGCCGAGGGTACAGGCAGGGAAAGTAACGGTGCCTCAAGAAGCCAACAACCCCTCAAAGAAAGGGAACAATAGGGTTGAAAAACCCAACGCGTGAAGACGTACGTGCCTAATTGCAAGGTGAAGCTGGCCAAGCGGAAGGGCCGAGCTGAGAAATACAGTTCTTCGGGAGAGAAAGACACTTGCTTGGTAGATCTTCAGCGGGATAGACAGACGTGTGCGTTACGCGGTTCACGATACTTCATGGTCTTGTGTGTCGGAAGGGGGCATGAGTAAAGTGAAGTAAACACTAAAAGAAATAGAAGACTTCAATTTATTACTTGGACATTCCTCAGCTGGACAACCCTGAGATAAAGACCTCGTGCTCAAACAAAAGTCACACTGTAAAAAGCCGGAGCAATCAAGAGCACCCACACCTTTCTGACCTACACCTTCCCAAGTAGACGAGAAAAATAGCATCACCCACACCCATCCAAAAATCCCGCACCAATCTGCATTACACCATTATCGCACATACACATACTGTTTATTGATATTGGATTCTACTCTGCCCGGCACAGTCAAAGCATGCCCTGACGTCACTCTGCTTCGCAATTACAGCCACTATTCTATACTACACAAAATACCAACATTTGTTATACAGATAAATTTGGAGTAGAAATCCTAACCTGTTAAATGAACAAAACCAGTTTCTAGGGAAACCTGGACCATTTTTATTGTTACTAATAGAATAGTATAGAGATGGCTGCTTTTACTCATATTAATTGTAATATGTATCACATTCTAAGAACTGTGCTTTCATTCTGGCATATTACTATGAAAACTATAAGATTCTTTGTGTATAGTTTATCTTCTACAAGTCAACAGAATGGCAGAACACTGTGGAATTAAGTCAGCGAGTTGCATTTAGATAATGATGTTGCCTCCGTAGCTCAGTCGGCAAAGCACCCACCTGCTGTACAAGGGGTTCCAGGTTCAATTCCTGGCTGGACAGTGGGAATTTTTCTCTTACCAAGATTATTATTCCCTCCCTTCTCCAGGATCTGGGTATGAATGAGTGTCAATTTTTGATCTGATGCACAAAAGACCCAAAACCCATGATATACAAGTTAACACTATTGTCCAAAGGCAATGTGTTCCAAAGGGATTGCTGATATGACCACTGAAGTTAAAGGCAATGTATACCTAAATGGAGCAAAAAAAAAAAAAAAAAACTGAAGGCAGTGCACAAAACAGAGATTCCAGCAGCATCAGGCAATTTTGTGAATAACATTTTTTCAACTAGGTACAGTTCTAGATGTTTCCAAGAAAACGTACACACTGCTTAGTTCACCTATTCTGAACTTGGGAAGTAAACTGATAGAATTTACTTGATTAAATTTATATTACTATTCAGATTACTAATGGGACAAATACCTATACAGATTTAGAATAGCAGAGTCCTATATGCCCTTTTGTAACTTGGATGAGGAAATGGATTGTCATCATGTCTGCATTGCCAGACTTTTACAGAAGATTACAACCTCCCAGCTAACTATTGGAGTGCAAGAAAACAAATGATTTCATTATCAAGCATTTAACATTAAATACCAACCAACACATTACTATTTTGAATTTTAACTTAAGTACCTATTATATATGTATAAGTGAAATATTTAGGTAGATATAGGCTGATATATTTTAAATATGTTTTAAAACGCATTCAGATATTACCATATTGTGCCGAATATAAGTCGCACACTTAATATTCGAGAGGGGAAAGAAAAACAGTTTATGCTCGAATATAAGCCGCTACAGGGCTTAATGAAGAAACATTTTATTGTACACCTCTAAACATTTTCTCCTATGTATGGTACAGCACACTCACAGCTAACATGTTGCCAGTATTGCTTTATTCACTGTCATCACTCTCAGTATTCATTTCATCACTCTCTCACTCTCACTACCGGTATTTTCTCATTTCCTTCCCATAATACATGATCCTCACTGCCATCCAGTGCATTTGATAAGCACATTTTTTTCTTGAATCCATCAATAATTGAGTCCAATAGTGGCACTATCTACTAGCTCAGAAGGATGACTGATGGCTTCTTAATCTTACCAGATGGTATAAGGGCATGATCGTTTTTCACAAGTCAATATGAATACTGTTTTCAATGGTTATCTCGGTTTGTTCACTACTACATTTAGCACCTGTAGTTTTGAGGTCATGCCTCCGGGTATTATGACTAGGTCTGTATTTTGTAGAGCAAGTTTGTTCTTTACTTCAGGAGTTAGATGTCCCTTAAAAGCATCCAAAACTAGCATGGCTCTTATAGCAAGCAGTGCTCCTGGTCTGCGATTCCAAACAGTAGAGAGCCAGTCAATCATCAGCTCCACTGTCATCCAGCCCTTTTCCTGGCAATGAATCACCAGGCCCTCGGGAAAGCTTTCATTGGGCATAGTTTTCCTCTTAAGAATCACATAAGGAGGCAATTTTCCCCCAAAGGCTATAACAGCTAACATCACTGTTATTCTGTTCTTTTCATTCCCGGTTCCTCTCAATGGGACGCTCTGTAACCCTTTCATGTCTACTGTTGTATTGCTCAGCATATAGAAAAATACTGGCATCTCGTCAGCATTGCCAATTTGATGAAAAGGGTATAAGTGGCACTATCACATTTATATGACGTACCGTTGGAAGTTAATCAGTTTCTCCTCAAAATCTGCTGGCAATCTCTGTGCTGGTGTAGTACTTCGTCGGAGAGCAAGGTCACTTCGCCACATAAACCGAGAGCATCAACCAATACTGGCCCGACATTCGCTTCGAGGTATATTTAACTCTTTTGCAATTTCCATTACCTTCAACTGGATTATTTCTCATGAGATAGGCATTGCATATTTCATCTTATCTTGCACATAGGAAAGAACCCTAGCTTCAAGTTCCGGATATTTGCCACATTTAAGTCCTCTGAACGCTTTTCTTGTTGAAACTGACTTTTTCCATTTTCCTTCTGAAGCAACCCCACGTCGGACATTGGATTCATCCAATCCAAACCTCCTTCCAGCCTCGCTGTTGGTTATGGTTTTGGCATAACGCACAACTGCAAGTTTGAAGCTTACATTGTAGGTACACCGAATTCCTCGACTTGATTATGCTTTTCTCTCTAAATGATTCATATCGACATGAAACACGGCTAAATTCTTACTGGACCTGATCTGGGCCAACAAGGCATTTACTGTTTTACTTTGAATTTACATTGTATAAGTTTACAAATATCATACAAATATCATTGACTACTTTATTGTACTAACATTCCAAGGAATTTTGAAGACCTACAATATTGTAACCTTTTGAACTTACTTTTCATTTACTAATTTCTCAGTATTAGGTTTAATTTGTGATATGTACAGAACAAGTACATTAACAAGATGTACTGTGTGTTTGCTCACAAATGTTGTTGTTAGCTAATGCTGGATTTCTGACAATGAAGTCACTTGCTCTCCAATATTTTTCACTGATGGATGGGGTGTTAGAAATGGCCGGGCATATTTGAAGGTGGTGTCGGTCTATTTCCTCTTGCAGATCACATAGAGGACAAAGTGGTGAAGAATATATCCCAATTATGTTTAAATATTTTGCCAGACAATCATGTCCTGTAATCAACCGAAGGCTGCAACTGCCATTTTTCGAGGATACTCAGGAATTACTGTTTGAATGTTTGGTAGTTTCCATCTTTTATTTTTTGATTTTTCACAGTAATATTTTGCAATAATTTTTTTGAATTCAGAGTTGACTAATCTTTAGCTGCATTAAATGGTAGATAAATTATAGATTTATGTACACTGCTGGTACCCTGTTTTGCAAGAAATTCAGCTTTCTCATTACCACTCAGTCAACAGTGAGCTGGTACCCATTGGAAGAATAGGTGTTTTTGAAGCGCTGTTAAATGGGTAAGGATTTTCCAACATTCTATAATTCTTTGGTTTTTTGGTGACAACTTGGAAGTAATTGCTATAATTGCTGCCCTGGAATCTGAGAGAATAACTGCTTGCTGAAAATGTGAAATTCTGTACAAAAGATTTTGTAGGGCCATTCGAATAGCTTGAATTTCTCCATCAAAGTTTGTAGTTCCATAAGTTAAAGATTTGTAACAGGAAAAGAGGTGACACGTGACTCCAGCCCCTGCTCCATCTTGGTTTGATATTATCAGTATTCCATCAGTATAAATATGGCCATTCGTGTTCCGGAAATCTAGTATGGATTGTCTCTAATGCCAATAATTTTAGAACACTAGTTGGAGTTTCACTTTTCTTAACTTCTTCTGTCAGGTGTAAATAATATGTGATGTCTAATGTTTGTGTTGGATTGACTTTAGATATGAAGTTTTCCTTTGAATTAGGAAGGTATACATCCTTCCTGATGTCTTGAATTTTGGAAAGAAAGCTCTCCTGAGTCTTTAGTGTATGTGTAAAATTTCTCTTGTGCCATGTAACGGGAGTCTGATCAACTTTTCGTGGTGAATAAAAGCTGCCTTTTCTATTTCATATTCAATGGGGTATTGGTCAGTTAGTATTTCCATAGCTGCTATTGGTGTGGTTTTGATAGCACCTGTAATTAGTCTCAGACTTTAGTTTTGAAAGATTTGAATTTTTTTTTGTATTTGCTGTTACAAGGACTTCGCTGCAGTAAGTAAATAATGCTTTGATATATACATTGTATGTTGTGTTAAGAGTTGCTCTGGAAAATCCCCACTTCATTCCTGTTAGGCGTTTTAACAGTGAAAGGGACCTCTCTGCTCTTTGTATTACATTTTCTATTTGTTTGGTCCATGTAAGTTTGGTATCAAATGTAATTCCTAAATACTTTGCTTCCTTTGTTTCTGGTAATTGTTGATCCTCAAAATTTAGTTTTATTTTTAGCGGTGTTTTTCTTAGTGAAAAGGTCTGGTAGTTTGATTTTGTTGTATTAACAGTCATTAAATTTTCTTTGGTCCCCTTTTGTAGGTTGTTTAAGGATTGTTGCATGGTTTTTTCTAGTTCTGTACTTTTGTTTTTTGGTTTTGAAGTCCTCATTACTAAGTCATCAGCAAATAGTGCACACTTCACACTTGATTCTTGTATTTGTTGTGGCAGATCATTAATAAATATATTAAAAAGTGTAGTGCTGAGCACTGCGCCTTGTGGTAAGCCACGGTGTACTTGTTTATATTTAGATATATTTCTTCCATATCTGGTAGCAATAAAGTGTTGTGTTAGGAAATGACATAGCCATGAAAACATTGGACCTTGTATCCCTATTTTTTTTACTTTCTTTAGCAGTTTTGTTCTGCATATAGAATCATATGCACTTTGGAAATCAATAAAAACTGATACATTATCTTCTTTTCTATTGAAGGAGTCTGATTTCTTCACTGAGAAGTAAGACTTGTTCATTTGTAGAGTGGAACTCTCTGAATCCAGCTTGACATGGGGAAATTAAATTTTGTGATTCTAGAAACCAATTTAACCTGTTTGACACCATTCTTTCCATCACTTTTGCTATTATGCTAGTAAGAGCTATTGGTGTACAATTTTTTATTTCTGATGCTGTTTTATCTTTCTTCAAGAGTGGGACAATTATTGCTTTTCGCCATTCGGCAGGTACAGTAGTGTTCCAGGATAGATTGTGGAGTTTTAGTAGTTGTTGTTTTGCTGTTTTTCCAAGGTTTTTTATGAACTCTGGATGTATGTGATCTGGTCCAGGAGACTTTTTGTTTTTTAGATTATTAATTGCCATGTTCAATTCTTGTATATTAAAATTTTGATAAAAGATATTGTATTGAGTGTTAGGATCACATTCTCTTTCTTGTTTCAAATCTTTCTTAAATTCTTTACGTTTCTTTTTATTATTTCTTGTTACTTATGTGAATTAGCATAATATTTATTGAATGTTTCGGCTATGGCTGCATCATTTGTTAATATTTTATTGTTGTGTATGATAGGTGTGCTGTTGCTTTCTTTCCTGTCCTTGACATTTTTTATGAACTTATGGGCTTTGTTGCCATCTATCCTATAATCCATTTTTTCTAAGAAATTATTAAGTGATTCTTTTTAGCTGTATTAATTTCTTTTTTTAGTGAGGGACATTTCTTTCGCCATATTTGTGTATCTGAATGTGTTTTGTTTGTTCAGCTGTATTTCTAGCTATATCCCTTTGCTTTCTCAGTTCTTCTAACTGGGGGTTCCAAAAGGGTTTGAAATTTTTTATTCTTCCATGAGGAATATGTTTTTTTGCAGTTTCTAGGATGACTTTACAGAAATTTTTGTTCATATGATCTGGGTGGTCATGCAGCTGTCAGTTTGTTCTTTAAATTTATGTTCCAGTTCAGTTTTATATTTGTTCCAATCTGCTTTTTTGAAGTTCCAATACAGATTTGTGTGATTTTGACTGTTATTTGTATTACCTAGTTTTATATCAGCAATTACTCCTCTATGACCAGAACTTGGGTCTTCTATAACTTGTTTTTTAATTTTTGAAACAATATCTGTTGTAGCTAACAAGAGGTTTGGGTTACTGCCTGCTCCAGAGTAATGTATGAAGGTTTTGGGATCTTCTTTATCATAAATCAGTTCAAAGATTGTGGTATTCAAAAATTCTTCCACTATCTTCCCTGTAGAATCCACTTTTTCATAACCCCATCTTTTGGAATGGGCATTGAAATCACCAATTATGATTGTTTTATTTAATTGTTCAATAAGTGAGAAATCTGGTTCATTCCTGGGAGGATTGTTGTTGTTAGCTAATGCTGGATTTCTGACAATGAAGTAATTAATCCTCTTGCTCTCCAATATATTTCACTGATATTTAAGAGAGCAATAGCAGTAATAGTAACCGCTTTTTAGAGAGCACCATATTTTTATGTTTTGGCGGTCACATTGCTCTCTCACAACCCCCAGAATGTCTGGAGGACCACACCTGTTGTTGGTTTACGGGTCTCACCGATCTGACCGGGAGAATTATCAAAATAAATTCACCAACCATATCCTCTGATTACCAATCTGAGGACGTATTACATGACATGACAGGTCAGCATGTTAGGGGTTAAGATTTTATAGAGAAATTAGAGAAATGGAGAGGTTGGAAAAATAAAGACTCCCTAGCCCTCGGGAACCCTAATAGCATCGGGGTTGGAAGAGAACAAGAGATGACCAAGGTAAGGTCAGACAGAAAAGTTACAGTGAGGAGCAAAACAACAGTAAGTGGAAGTAATGTTCTGCTCAGCTTGGGTA
Organism: Tenodera sinensis; assembly: GCA_030765045.1. Lineage (NCBI taxonomy): Eukaryota > Metazoa > Arthropoda > Insecta > Mantodea > Mantidae > Tenodera > Tenodera sinensis. Next base: position 141,255,696 of record CM060966.1, on the reverse strand, counting down.
CCTTGTGGTCGCTATTCACATATCCCCTAGACGGAGAAATTGAAAATGTGACGGAGTCAACATGAAACATGCTTGCATATCAATTCAAGAACCTGCAGCAATCACCGACATAAATGAAGCTTTTAGTCTCTAAATTTGTTTTTATTTTAGACTGATCATTGCATAAATCAATTATGGCACCAGTACTTTCTAATTAGGGTCTAAAACATTCCACGATTGAAGTAGAGAAATTCTTTCAAATGTATGGAAATACATGAAGAAAGAAGCTAAAAGCAAAGAACTGCTTACATCAGAGGATGTTTTCAAAAATGTTCTAAAGCACATATCAAATGCCACAGAAGCGTCAGAAAGAACAGCGAAGAGAATTGTTCAAGAACGCAAACAAAATTAAAATCAGAACACAAATTTTGGAAGTCCAAGCAAAAAGCACAATGTTCCAAAACAAGTAACAGATTTAGATGATTTGGACAAATGTGTCATTAGAAGAATGATTCAAAATGTTCATGTTCAGGATAAAAGTGCTCCTACAATTGCTAAATCACTTATTAATTTAAGAGAAAGCATTAACATTCAGGGCAGAATGTCACACTTACGCAGAATAGTGGGAGAAGTGGGTTTTAAATAGAAAAAGACCAAAACAAACAGAAAACTGCTGAAAAGCACACTATTCATCCTAAACAAGACTATATAAATGACATAGGAAAGTAAGTATAAGTCAGAGGGAAGACCTATTTTACACAGATGAAACTTATAAACGCAGTAATCACACCAACCCAAAAGGATGGACTGATGGACTGTGTAGACATTTTCCTGCATACTTTGCTAAGAACATTATCCGAGTAGTATTGAAGCTGATGCACCAATTCACTTACTTTCGGCAGTCACCTGGCTTGGTAAGTAAGCTTGCTTTCAAGCTTTACGTTTACTTCCTCTAGGAACCAAGAATGGTGAATCCAGCTGTAAACGTCATATAAATAACAATAAGAATTGGTTACATGATTACAAATGTAACTTTCATTCTAAACTCTATTCTCTGATAATACCAATATAACATTTGTGTGAAGTGGGTATGTCAAAAGAATTATGCAAAATCATGTAAGTCATGTATCCACCCTTCAACCTTCAGAAAATATTTATATAAGGGATGAAGCTGTACAGGAATTAAAGCAGCCTGATGTGTATTTTTATAGTATTAACCAAAGCTTTTTTTTTTTTTTTTTTTTTTTTTCAAAATGTGCAGCATTTGGCATATATGAAGCCTGGGAAATTTATTTTCATGTTTAATTGAATTTTTCTCATTATAAGGTTTTTTGACTTAACTGCTTTTTCACACCCAAGCAAGAATTTTGCTAAGAAATGTATAGAACCTTAGGTTACTTTGCTTTAATAGTGTTTTTATTCTGAAATATATTCAAAAATTAGTAAACAAAAAGCAGATGAAAGAGGTCAAGAATTCAATACAATATGTTCAATGTGAGTCTTGCCTAACATTCTCTCTACTTAGTAATATTCTGAAAATGTAGGTTTTCATTACCAAGAGTACAATATACAGAATTATGAATTTTGACATTTTACACTTCAATTAACAATACCTTCATCCTTTAAACAGTTCTATTTAATGGGTGATATGCAGCTAGAGGTGCCTTTAACATCTAAAGCATTAACTACATACACTCTAGCCTACCATATTTCTGACATGGTATCAAATAACATATCTCATATTGAAATACAACTGTATCTACTAAATAAATAAGTGTACATACCACTGCTCTCATTGCCAGGCCTTTACTACCAGGTGGCAACTGATAGCATTTATGATCACCAAAAGCAGGTGCTGACTTTACAGCATCTCGAAATGGACCATAGAAACCAGATGCAAATTTTGCAGCATACGATAGCACCCCAACTCTGTTGCAATAGCCAGCTGCAATAAGTGCTCTTTTTATTGCACCTATTCTTCCATCCATCATATCTGAAGGAGCAATCAAATGTGCCCATCACAGGCTGTTTTAGCCTGGGAGGATTGTAAATACTGTATAAATGAAGATGTGTTTTTTTATCCCAAAAATTTAGCTTTATCTGTGTTATCATTTCCTAAACAATTTGAAAGGAGGATTTAATATCATTTTTGACTCCAACTAATATTCCACTACTTATCTGTCTATTTTAGGTAGTAGGTGTAGTAAAAATCCAGTAAAATTGAAGTATTTGAGTTGATCATTTGTTAGATTTACTTCTTGTATGACAAATATATCTATGTTATAGTCAAATACAATTTTAGGGTGAGACCACCAGCGTTCCATTGTAGAATTCTGATGTTAGATCTTCTATTAATATAATGTTTTGGTTCTCGAGAAGTAGTCCCCGCCCGGAGATCCGAATGGGGGGACTATTTTAACTCCGGAACATTTTACCCCTCGAGTCATATTTCATAAATATTGAAGAGACTTAGCAGTAATAGTAACCACTTTTTAGAGAGCACCATATTTTTATGTTTTGGCGGTTATATCGCTCTCTCACAACCCCCAGAATGTCTGGAGGACCACACCTGTCGTTGGTTTACAGGTTTCACCGACCTGACCGGGAGAGTTATCAAAGTAAATTCACCGACCATATCCTCTGATTACCAATCAGAGGACCTATTATATGCCATGACAGGTCAGCATGTTAGGAGCTAAGGTTTTATAGAGAAATGGAGAGGTTGGAAAAATAAAGACTCCCTAGCCCTCAGGAACCCTAATAGCATCGGGGTCAGAAGAGAACAAGAGATGACCAAGGTAAGATCAGAAAAGTTACTGTGAGAAGCAAAACACCAGTAAGTGGAAGTAATGTTCTGCTCAGCTTGGGTACCTTGCTCACAAATGTATGTGGAGTTAAATCTCACACAAGACTGAAAAGTGCTATGAACACGCAAGGTGTCATGTCACAACTGGTGTTTACCGTATGCATACATCATCATTATTTCACTAGCTGACCTTTAGTATGAGCTGTGGTTTTGTGTGCACTCATGGCTGATTTGGTACAACAGAGTTACGACTACTGTTTTAACTCATTCAAATTAGTTAACCACAGAGTAAAAAATAAAAAGCTAAGACCATTAACATCAGTAATGCTGATTAAACTTAAATTAGAAGGCCTAAGCTTATCTCATGATTTGAAAGTTTGTGATACTTGGCGCATGAAAATGTCAAAATTTGCAAAGGAACAAATCACCACCGAGTTATGTGTGCCTAGTGCTACTGAAAGTTCGTAGAACATGAAAATTCAGATAGTGATAGCTCTTTATTCTCTAGTAACACAGTGAGTATGGGCACAACAGATGTAACAAGTAAACTGAATGAGAGTTTAGAATAGGAGAATCTATAATAAAGAAAAGAAAACTGTCACAAAAACGCTACCCTAGCAAGAAGTTGCCGAAAATATCACAGACATTGAAGCAGAAAATATTTCATATTCCAGACTGCTTCATCTGAAAATTCAATGATGGCAGAACTGTAGTACAGCATCTAAATGGTATCTACATATGACTCTCATTACAAGCAACGGTGTTATTGAATCCTTGTGTGTGGAATAAGATACCATGGTTAACATCCCTAAACGTTTGTGTGTAGTGTATGGTAATGATGCAGTGGATAGGAGTACAGTTGGGTGATGGGTAAAGAAAGTTTAAGCATCAGGAAATGCAGAAGCAGAGCTCCATGATAGGCCACATTCAGGACATAATGAGTTCAGGACAAGAGCTTTTACAGGCAGGGAATACATGCTCTCACGCAAAGTTGGTGTAAGACCATTGTACGTGATGGAGACTACATAGTAAAATAGGATATGGACAAGAAATATCTATGTATATTGTCACCAAATTCTGACTCTTAAGAATAAATATGTTCAGAGAAAAAAATGTGTGGTATTATATATTAAATGACCCTCGTATGTATATACTCTATGAAATATTTCTCAGCAACAAAATGAGACAGAAATGTAATTTTTGTTGTGTTAGTTTGTAAACCTGTAACATGTTTAAAATGTTTCCTTCTGCCACTACACACCCCAACGATGTTTTTTATGCAAAAGCCTCATAATAGCATCAACACTATTTCTCAATGGAACTTTTTTTCTGTACAACCCTTTCAACACATCTTGTACCACTCCATTGACTTCAACTTTGTTTTAGATTCTTGTGATGGCTAATCTCGTTGGCAGTGGTGTATCAAATTCAACCTTTCAACATCATTGAACCTCAACATTCTCCATTTCCTAATAGCATTTCAAATAATAAATACTCCCCCATTTCTATGTACATGAACATGTTCCCGTGCTTTCCATTGCCATCTGAATCATTAACAACAAAAATGAACTCTTGTCTCATTTTGCTGCTGAGATAGTGTTTCAAAGAGTGTATACATCAATTCGGCAGACTGTAGGTATACCTGCAGAAAAGCAATGTAAAAATATCAGGGATGCTCAAGTTCCTCTTGCATACAGATTATCCAGTACAGAATGCTACAAATTAGAATGCAACAACGTGTACAGGGAATAGAAACATTGTCCATGCAAGACAATGTTAAAACCCCATTATTGTTAAATTTCCTTCGTTCTTCTTTGTCTGTTTACCCTCCTCATATGGAGGATTTGCAAGTGGGTACCTGGGGCCAGATGCCTGTCAAGGACCAGACAAACTCTGAATCAGGGAGTTTGAGTGATCAGCCCAAAACCTGATATGCGACTGAGAAAGATGATACGAAATGAGGGCAAAATTGATAAACAGAAAGGTGGTGATGGAGCACTTGGTGGAACGAATGAGGGGAAACTGGAGAACCATAAGAAAACCTGTCCGCACACTACTTTGTCCACCACAGATCCTACATACGGTCCCCTGGGATTAAATTGACCACTTTGGTGAAAGGCAAACAGTAAATTTTCTCTCACAATAGAAAATTAAACTGATTTTTAGTTGATAACTAATCCCCTCATACCAACTCAGTATTATTTCATCTTCAGAATTATTGAATATATGTAACTGAATATTGTTAATATTCTTAACAGATCACACCTTGAGTATACTGAACTGCACACTTGTACACTTAAGAGTATAAAATATGTAGATTTAATTTCTTGTACTTAAAGCGAGAAATTGTTAAACTTGACTGTAGAACTCTAAAACAATAGTTTGCAAAGGGCAGAAAATTGAGCTAAGTTTTATTTTTTAACTAGTCCTCAAACATGGACTGTGAGTTCTGGAGGCCAATCATTCCCAAATACTAATCTTGGAATTACCATAGGAATTTGTTCCTTATTAGAATAATGATGCTGATAATCATTTTCATACTCATCACTAACTTTGTCTCAGCTGGACTTACATTTTGCACTTCAAAGGCCAAACTTGAGAAGCTATTATAGCTACACTACTGGATAAAAAATGTGTTGGATTCAACAACTTTCTCCACTCACTCTTCTTACAAAAGCTTATTCTTATATCTACTAGTTAATCACGAGTCTTTCACAATACACTTGTACGTAAGCTGTTACTTTTAAAAAGATTTCTATACGGCAGCACTATGGCTGAGCGGTTAGACCATTCGCTTACCACCTAGGCAGCCCAGGTTCGATCCCAAGGACCCCATGTGGTATTCATGGTGGACGAAGCTGTGTCTGGGCAGGCTTTTCCGGGTTCTCCGGTTTCCCATGTCACTCATTCCACCAAATACTCCATCATCACCTTTCCATTCAACCATTTTGCCTGCATTTCATATCATCCTTTTCCTCGATATCACACCTGGTGCTGGGCTGACCACCTGCTTCAGGTCTTCACTCTGTCTGTCCATAGGTTTCTCTGCTCCCCGAAGGCGTCTGACCCTTGGCACTGGCTTCTAAGTCCCACATAAGGGGAGGGCACTCAGGTACAGACGATTGCTATGTGATGGTAAGAAATTTTCATCTTTTTTTGTATGAGAAAAAACTAATAGCGACTTATCATTTAAAAAAAGTTTAAGTACTTGAAAAGCCAAAGAATATCTCAGAGCTGATTAATGCCACAAAAATATTTCTATCCGAAATAAATTGTGTCCCTTAACGAGATTACATCTTTTGTTAAGATTTTGCTATCTTTTGTGATTACCACTTGTACACATACATTCAGAACTTCATAGGCTATTAAAATCATTAGAGCCATTTTTGAGAAAAAAAAAAATAGTCTTTTCATATAAATGGTACTTGGGGGGGGAATTTTCTTGAAAATCATATCACATCCAAATTTAAATACAGTAATATCTCGTTTATCCAGATCAAATTTGTAGATCGTTTTTTTTAAATTTCATGTCAAATAAGATATTAAATTTAACTACGATAGCAAGAACGTAAGTATAAGTATATACTCCAAATATTAGTTTTTAGTTTGATTTAATGTACAGTTCCTTCATAAACTGTACCATAAATTATAATACGTACTATATTGTACTGCAAAATGCTACCTGTTGAGCTTAAGAAAGATTTAGTAGTTTGTCACATGGTGCTGATGCGGTATGTCTCACCAGCATACATAGCCCTAGAAGAAAGTGTTGACCCTGATCCCTACCCGTCACTACATTTCCTTCAAACTTCTCAATTTTCAAACGGCACATGTCATTAAGTTTGTGCATGTTTCAACCAGATTGTTTTAATGTTTTATCAAAGTGTGAGCGTAAGCCCTACACCACTCCAGCTGAACTATTAATCATAAAGCGTTTTTGTGGCCGTACTTCGATCTAATGAAGTGTGGCACATGTTTAAAACAGAACACTGTGGATCAATTCTCTGTTAAGAAATGATGTGATTAAACTTTTTCTACTTTTAATGTCTTGTAAACAATACATACTATGTGCTGCACATAATTTGTTATAACACAGTTTTTATCATCATAAAACAGCAAGTCCGCTTATTTAAGGATTTAAGAATTTTGGTTTGCTTATTACCCATATAACCTGGATTATCTGGATTTTAGATTTTCTAGATTGCCTTTGGTCCCAGTTAGTCCAAAAAAGCAAGGTTTTACTGTATTAAGTTTGGTGTTTGACTTATGTTTTATAAGTATGCACATACGCAATCACAGACTGTTTTCTAAGAAAGCCTTTTTTTTTTTTTTTTAATTTATTCAGGGAGCCTCAAAACATGTATTTTCAGGAAATCTCAAAATAGAATTTGGCAGCAGAAAGCAGGTAGTACAGAAAGTAAAAATACTGCACACCAGTATCAAAGTTTTGAAACCTCAAAATAAACTGAATTTATTGCTTGGATTTATCTTTATAAGTCAAAATGTTTTGACGTGGAAATTTCTTGTTTACTGCTGTAACACTACATATAAAAATACTATAACTCATATGTGCATTTTCTGTGGTAAACAATACTATTATATATCAGATTCATTTTTAAGTAAACCTTTGCTTTCTAATCCTTGATGTAAACTCTTTGAAGTAAGTCTACAGTTACCTAGAAACACACATCTGCATGGTGCCATCGAAAGATTTATGGCTGTATTTCTATCAGCATCAGCAACTCATCAACGGTTGGTGTCAGGTGAGCTTGTTTAGAGTGGTTTTCACTTGGAGCTGTTTCCTAGCGACGGTTTGCAAAATTTCAAGACTGTACCATTGAACCTGTTTGCATGATATGGAAACAGACCTGATCTTTGAGCACAATGTGGCATATCAGTATATGGACTGCTGCATTAATGATTTTCTGGAATACCATGAGGCACCTCGAAAAATCCTTAAGCTAAATGTTAAAGGGCATTCAGATAGCTCTTTTTTATGCCTCAAATGTGTGTACATTTTTAAAACTTAAACAATGACCAAGCCACTGTGATTATACATGTCTTTCACTTCTCAATATTGCTGTAGGAAAGTCTTCCAATAAACTGCTGGAAGACAGTACTATTTTGCGCTCTATAGGAAGCTCCATGAATGCAAAGCACGGACCTGGATAGCACAACTAAGTGCCCCAAAACAACATTTGACCTAGGCACTCTCTATGTAGTGATACCCATTTTCAACTTGAAACTAAAGGCTCATCAGACGGCAGTGACATCATGCATAACCATCACAGAAACAATTAAAAATGAACACCCAGTATAAATTTGAGCACATTTATCTTTCAGGTATGAAAATGCTGGTAAAACACTTCTGATATCCCTTTTTGTTTTAACAAGCTGATGTTTACGAAATCTTGATATACAATGTGTCATCTCTTCTTTCATGGTAGCCAGATAGGAATGTTTCTATTATCCATGTCAAATCTCCTGCATATGGCAGTAGCCAATGGGAGCACACTACAACACAGCCATATCGTATGGATTTTACAGAGCTATTAAGTGGAACAGTAGATCAAAACTTAAGTAAAATTTGGTTAATCAGTTAAATTAAATGGCAATAGAAATAAATTGATTTGTTCCACAGGCTGCAGCAGTTAACTCTTGGCACTCTAAAAACAAGTTTGCCCCTTTCTTTGTCACTTGAGTTCCTTTTAAAAAACTCATACACCCTATAAACAACTTGTGGTTGACTAAGTAAAACACTGAATTTTTTCCTCTTCTATCACAAACACAATCGCTTGCTTAACTTAGCGACCTGTTACAAGTTTCTATAAATTCATAGAAGTGCACGTTATCTACTTGTTCTGTCCCCTGGTTAGAGTAATTAGAGGTGCATTAGGAGAAAGGGGAAAGCATAATGGTAACTTATTCACACCTCTGTCCACTTCAGTTCTGACGAAGTACACGCAACTATAATAGTGTATAAATACTGAATGGCTGAAGCTAAAATTATAAGTGTTAAGCTTGTAATAAATCATTAATGCCTGAGTGTTAGTCAAGTAATTATTAAGCAATGAAGCTAGTTTTAACTATGCAACGCTCCAGGTCTGTGATTCACTACAGCTGTGGAACCTCTGAAGGCTATGCAGGACTACTACATCAATGAACAATTTTATCACCTTTTTATTCATGAACTAGGTGTCTTGTTGTTCATATAGAATACTTTTATAACACATTACCTAGTAAAATAACGGCCATGTTTTTAATTTTATTCAATAAGGGGCAAAATATCAGTACAAAATATCAAATAATTGCAGAGACTTTTCCAATCAAAGTAGATAAAATAATTTTGCAGATACCAGACATGAAAAATATAAAATGTTTGTTCAACATTCAATTATAGAACTAATAAAGTAAATCTGGAAAAATGCCAGAACACAAACTGTATTATCATCTGGTCTTTCTGTATATTAAAAATTCTAAATTTTTTTTTGTCATGACTTCCTCTACCTAAAATTCCATTCTTAAAAGCTTATTCTGATTCATGTTAATAAACATAAATCTTTACAGAAATGGTATTATACTATATTCATTGTAGGTAAAAGGGAAATGTAGGCTTAAGGCATAGACAAATATTTTAAAAACTGTTGCTATGTGATGGCTTTGGTATTCTATTCTCCTTGCACGATGAGGGAAAAAGTGAAATAGCAATTTATTTGCATTAAAATATGAAGTACTTGGTAATTAAAGCTAAGAATATCCCTAAAATGGTTTAATGTTGCAAAAGTAAAAAGTTTTAAATCAAAAATTTTTTTGTAATCACTTTATGCTCATCTCATGTAATTAATTATAAGAATTCCATTCAGAATGAAGATAAGCCCACCTTTGTAGTGTGGTGATGATAATATATTGTTTAACGACGCTATGAATTGCCAGGATCACATCGTTGCTGGTGTGGCAGAATTTCATCCTGCAGGAGTTCTTTTATATCAGTAAACCTACTGACATAGAGCTGTTGTTTTTAAGCACACTTTTATGCAAAAGTGCTCTAGTGGCACAATGGTTAACATGCTGGAATGTCATGGTGCAGTTTGGAAGTTCAAAGCATGCCTGCAAATAAGTGCTGTTCATGTTGTAAAGGCCACATAACTGGCCGGGAGGTTTTGCACTACTGATCACATCCCATCCTCCAATACTGCATCCCACTCATGATGCCTGTAGGAGGCAGTGGTGGGGGATGCAGTGGCTGGGCAGCAAGCCTTAGCCCATGAAGGGCTGTTGCATTAGGGGAGGGAGGGTGGTTTATAAACCGGGATGGATTTGTAGTGTGATGGTAGCATGTTTGAATCTTGATTAGGGCGAGTTATCCGGATAAGGTTTTTTCTAAGGTTTTCTCTTAACCTGAGAAGATAATTGTCTCATAGCTTTAAGCTCTATGGTCCTTGAGCTTATTTGAACAGCATTCACCCACTTTATTTGTCTGATGACACTACATTAAAGCAAGTTGTTAGATATAAATAAAAAAAGTGAAGAGGACTTCACAGGCTACTCACAGAAAATTCAAGATATACATTTTATGTAAATACCTTAGATATAGTGTATAATAAAAATTGTTAGAAAGCCATTTTTGAGAGAAAAAAATATTTTCCATGTTAAGGGTAGTTTGTGGTGAGGAGATATTTTTAATTGTTTGTGTTGCATCTCTAACACGTTCTGAACTTCTTCTTCTGATTGCTCTCCCAGTATGGAGGACTTACACCTTCTAAGACTAATAAGTCTGTGCTGGGTCAGATGCCCGTTGGGGAGCAAACAGAGTGAACTCTTGGAAGCAGGTAGTCAGCCAAGCACCAGATATGAGAGTAAGGAATAGGATGATATGAAATGCAGGTGAAATGGATGACTGGAAAGGTGATGTTGGAGCAGTTGGTGAAATAAGTGTCAGGGAAAACTGGAGGACTTGGAGAAAACCTGCCCAAACGCCTCTTCGTCCACCACAAATACCACTGCAAGTTCCTGGGATTGAACCCAGGCTGCCTAGATGATAGGTGAATGGTCTCTCTGCTCTACCATGGCACCGCGTACATTCTGATGTTTAATACCCAAAATAGTAGTTAATCGACTTTGTTATGCTGCACACAATTTTTTGTCTAAAACTGCCTCGTCTTTTCAGATTTAGGGGCCTCTAACACCTATTTCGGGTGAAATCTTTTTTTTTAAAATCTTGGGTGAAGTACAATATTTCCTCTACTCATTATACATAAGCCATAGTAAGTAAAAATGAAACTCTCCTGGCTCCTAGAATTTTTTAAAAGCAGACTGAATATTTTCAGGAGTGAAGGCTGGTTCACAATCGCCCAATGATAATGATAGTAATTCCGAGAATGCCAAGCAAGGACACCACTCAATATTTTGGTTCACAACAGCCCGGGAACGATAACATACCAGATATTGCACATTGGGAGTAAATTTGTTTCTAACATGGTTGGTTTAATTTGTACAGCGAAAAGTCTAATACACATAATACGAACCTAACATGCCGTGCCCAGTAACAGCAACGGAAGTTAAAAATTTGCCAAGTCTTCTTTGCTGTTCCCGGGGCCTGGGAAAGCTTCTTGGTTGCACTCCCATTTGAATACTGTATTTCAAGTTTATCATTACCATTGTCAGTGGTTGTGAACTACCCTTTCCTGTATATTTTCGAGTGGATACAATATGGTTCCGTACAGACTCGCCACAAGCATTTGTTGGTCAAAACTACTGGCATGGTGACCATGTAATAGGTTAGTTGAATTTCAGTTGACAACTGAACAACCACCATTATAAGCAGTTCATGCTCACAAGCTGGCAATATCAGTTTACCTTTCTGGAGGTTCAACAAAATATGAAGTTTACCACTGAATAAAAAGGAAGTTCAGGGAAGAAATTTGGCAAACCATTTTTCTTATTGCAGTAAAAGAACAATTCAACAAACCTTTTGACAATTGAAATCAGGAAAGAACAACTCAAATCTACATTGAATATGTAATGCTGATTATGGACAGAATAAATTATTTTTTGTAATGTAGCTGCCACTTTTTTTTTCCTGAAGTTCACAAGTTAAGGAACGACCACTACTGCATTACAAGGGTATATATTTGTTCCTGAGCTTTCAACCATTCCAAAACATAATGAAGTGTTATTTACGCCATTTGTCTCTCCATAGCGAGAACAAAAACTGAAAGCATTAAGTGGAATCAGACTTGAAAAATTCTATGCCATAGCTAGAATAGAAACCATGAATCCTCAGCTTTTCATGCTGACGCTCTTATTCAAAGAAACAGTTTCCATTACACATGATGTATTGAATCTCTCCAGTGTGATCCACGTGTATTCTTTGGCAACACTAAATGCAAAGTAACCTCAAACGCAATTCATTGAAAGCACCTTATCACTATCAAGGAGAATGGAATATGGTAGACAAGGCTTAACCATTTTTGATTATAGCTTAGGAATCAATTTCTTGTGCATTTTTCCCTAGCAAATCAATACAAATCATTCCAAATATTCACATTATTTATTTATATATTTCAGGTATAAATTTCCATTTGTTGTTTCATATAAAAATATGTATACGATATTAGAATGAAAGCCCTAAATTTGAGCAGTAACAAAATAGTTTTGCATCATTACTACAACGAAGTAGCAGTGATTGGTGCATTGCTCAAGCAAACAGGTTTTCCTCTGGGTTAAACAGCCTCTTGAAGGCAACAAGTTCTGCAATATACAGGCCAGGAATCAAACCCAGACTGGCTGAGCGCTCCAACGCCCAGTTGGTAAGCAAATTAAACTGAAAGGCGATCTTTACTGTCAACAAGAAAAGTTTTGTTATCAGCTAAGGAGAAATAAAACGCGCCATTAAAAACAGATAAACAAATAACTTCCTGAAAAAGAAAAGTTAAGTGACTACATCTTCATTTGAATACACTAGTTTTCTGCAACGAAGGTTATACTGTGAGACTGAAAATGGACAGGTATTGTAAGCATTTTATTAGAAATATTAATAACACCAGCATTAAGATCATACAGTAAAATATTATATTTAATGTGTAAACCAACAGCACTAAAAATACAGAGAGAAAATTTTTAAGTGGATGCAAAAAAGAACAATTTTATTTAATCTTGTATCAAGTGCACCGAGTAGATACAGAGTATGATAAAACAGTTGAAACTAGGAGGTAATCCTAAAAGTTCAGCACCTTAACAGTTCCATAATAAAAAAGAGCTGCAATATGAGCTTATTTCTCTTCAATGAATCAAAACATTTTGGGCCCATTATCAATATCCAAATGAAATGAAATGTTCACATGCAAAAAAAACCTTGACTAAACCACATGTGCTGCCACCAAGAGACTCTGTGTCTACTCTGGCAAAATTAGATCATACACAATGGCTCATTCACAATGTGTTATTTACATATAACAAAATTTTTGGAATGCCTTACTTAATGTAAGTCAATCATCCAAAGTTTCCATTTAACTTGGAATATCACCAGCTGGAAAGATGTGAAAACTTAAAATTGATGCACATAGGTAGTTTAAGTGTCACATGTTTCCCTATTGCTGTTAATAATGGTTAAGGAAATGAAGTGATGAAAAATGGCATGAAATAACTGTGTTTAGTTAGTATTCCCTTTGGTCCTCATTTAGGTGCTGCTATTTCCTGAAATAATGCTGAAAAGGAATGGGATCTATAAATCATAATGGCAGCAGATATGAAAAGCTAAAAAATTGGAATAATATATTTATATAATCTACAAATTTGCAAAAGTATCATCTTTTCAAAATACAAAGTAAATTTAACTATACAGCATTACAACAAAATTATTTTACATTTCCAACATATTTACTGAAAATGAAATAATTAAGGTAGTTAAAATACATCACACTTGACCATACAATCTTACATCAAATCAGAGTTAACATTTGCAAATCAAATAAGTTTGTACTGTAAATGAAGCCACACAAAGTTCATTAAAAAATCATAAGTATGAACTGTACTACAGTTGTAGTACAAATATTCTCCTGTTTTCAAAAACAAAAAGTGACATTTCTTGAGGTTTCTGTAGGTTTATGGCTAATAAATAAAGCAGTTCTATTGAATTTTTTCATTTCACCATCAAAGCTAATTAATATAATAAACATGTAATTCTTCTTTTCTAAAACCAATCTTTTAGATTTTCCTTGTTGAAAAAGTCAATTAACAATTAATAACATAGTTTCCTATAATTAGGAAAAGAAAACATGTTACTCTCTTGTTTAGTTATGCAGCCACAGCCATCTGAGCACACTTAAGCCCTAAATTTTAGAACGGTTAAATTACTGCATTTCGTCTATTCTTTCTGAACATATCTTGATCAATAAGTGTTGAAACTGCTCTGAATGATGACCTGCTAACATGAAAACTACCTAGTTTCACACCCAACTACATTTTTTTTTTTCTTCAAAATTAGTGTACCTAATCAAGCACAACTGATGGCATACAGTAACATATGTAATCTTAATCTATGCACAACTACCGTGCCATCATCAGCTGCAATCTATAATTAAGAAGCAAATTCATCAGATATTTAAGGTATACAAGGTAAGAAAATTGCACTATTCAAACGTGCTAAATTAGGTTCACCGAATTCTATTAGTGATTTCTGTTCACAGTGTCCTGATTTAAATAATGCAATATTTATCATAACAGGGTACACTACATTTCAAATATATTAAATTAGCTTTGTTTACTTTCAAATGTGCTATAAGGGCAATCATCCTCACAGAAAACACTGCTAAAACTGGTAACGCTTTTCAAGAAAAACTATCTCCCTTAATTTCTCCTTTCCCCCCACACCCAATTTTCTTTTTTGTTGGGGGGATGGTATTTCAAACAGTAAATGAATGTGGCTGTCACTCATCCTGAACCAATCTTGTGCGTCAAAAACTTCCCAACATAACTTCTCAATTAAAGCACATTTACTTGATCCTAAGATTGTCACTAAAGAATGAGACATTATGGTAACCTGCTGGACAGGTGAAGCTTCTTAGCACATTCCTATACAACTTGTTTAAAACAAACAGGTATTTACTATTAAATGTTCTCAAAAGTTCTGTTCTGCTCCTGAAAGAGAAACACAAGGTGATAAATGTATGCTTGGAAAATTAACTTGGTGGGGGTGGGGGTGGAGCTGCAAGAAGACTTGGAAGCCCAGCTAGAGCATTGATGTCTACGGCATTCTGCCCACCGTGACTTGGGGGAGGAGGGGGCTGCACTGGCTGTGGTGGGGGAACCCCAACAAAGCGCTGATGCCAAGGAAACATATTTGGTGGTGGCGGTGGAGGTGCAGCTCTAGCTGGAGGAGGCACAGGACCTGGTGCAGCTGCTGGAGGTGGCTGTTGCCAAGGAGGGAGTCCTGGTGGGGGAGGCAATGCTGCACCTGAAGTCGGAACTGGGATTGGTGCTTGTTGTGGAGGTGTCTGCTGCAATGGGACTGGTGCAACAGTAACCTGCTGCTGAGGGGGTTGTGAACCAGGAGGAGGAGGTTGTGGCTGACCCTGCAACCAGGGCATCATGGGTGGCATGGGAGCCTGAGATGCTGTTACAGGCGGCTGATTGCTTGGGGGTGGTGGTGGTGGGGCCTGCAGAAGATTTGGGGGTGGAATGCTAGGGGTCTGCCAGGGAGGAGGCATAGCAATTGCTGTAGATGGAGGAGGAGGCTGGTTCATGTTTGGCATCATATCTGCACCAGGAGGTTTGCTCACTGGAGGAATGGTAGGAGTCCACGGAGGAGGAGGGAGAGTGTTAGGAATAAGTTGTGGGGCAGTGGGCATCATGCTATGCTCCATTCTTGGTGGTGGGGCCATTATGGCACGTGGTGCCATCTGGCGATCAAATAAATTCATGTTGTTCCCAGCTGTACCTGTACGACGGACAAAGTTATTCTGCCTGGCATCACGATCGCTGTTGTCTCTATTTGGAGGTGGACCTTCACCAAGTTCTGCCATGAGGGACATATATTCTTCATCAATCTTGTTCTTGTCACCAGAAACATTTGCACTACCTGTTCCTGCATGTTTCTGACGACAATCCCTTGCGATGTGACCCGCTCCTCCACAGCTGGAACATACAATACTGTTTGTAACATTAGGTTTGTCTGGACACTGCCATGATTTGTGATCAGATGCTCCACAGTTGGAACATCGTGGACCTTCATTCTCCCTTAAAGTTCCATTTAACAATGCCAACTCTCTTAGCTGCATGCGACGCAAGTCATTTTGACCTTCAGGTACTTCTACTCCTTGCCGGATTATTTCTTTGATTCTATCCACTGCTTTCTTCACTGCTTCTGGATTATTTGCAGTTACATATGCATGCAAAGGTTCATCTTCTCCTGGAAGGGGCTGACCATCTTTACGGCCAACTTTCCCTTCTTTCACGGATCCTTTCCCACGAATGATAATTTTTGCACCTGTATCTCGCTCCATTGACTTAAGAGTGTTCCCGCGAGGGCCAATTAATAGACCCACAAAATTTATATCTGGATGATCTTCTTGTGGTATCATTACTTTGTCACTAACTCTAATAATTGGAGGTTTATAATCCGCTGGTGGTTTAAAATCTGGATTGAGGCTTAGCATCTGTTGTATAAGGTGATGACGCTCCTCTTCTAAACGTTTTCTCGTGCGATATTCCCTTGTGTTTAGGCGCTTACCATCGCTACTGTAAATAGGTTCCGGAGATGGAGACCGTTCTTCCGGGTTCGCCGGTATTCCTAATTCACCTGTACGAAGCTTCCTGCTGATTTCTTCTATTTGTAACTGCACTAGATACGCCGCTTCCTGCTCTTTGCTCAAGTTAGTGGGCAATACGGTGGGCATACCTGGAATAAACGTTTTTTCTTTTTCGTCTCCTCCCCATCTTGATCTCCTCCTCTTTGCTCGCCTCTCTTCTTTTTCCGCTTCACTTTCTCGCTTGTTAGATTCTTTACCATTCGACGCCTGCAAGTAACTAGGATTCAACAACGACGTGAAGTTTCTCGAGCTTCCCTGGGATCCAAATGAGGAATCGAACCGATTGGCAATTTGGGTATCATTAGATGCATTGGAACTCATTGCTAAAAAGATAAATGTAGTAAATAGTAATTAGTTAATACTAATACAGTTTATATATTCCGAAACGGGATACTTTATCACACGTTTAATAAAAGTACTATAAACACTAGATCCCGACAATATTCTTCCTCACTAAATTAAAATGGCGATAACCAACACTTTGCAGAGCACTGCCAACGCTAACATCTCTCTCACCTCTCTCACGCTTGCCACAACACGGACACAAAACTATAGTGGTGCTTTCTTTCTCACAGTGTTTCAATCAACAGCATCAAATAACAAATAGGATTCTTTATTCGATATGCGATATACCTTTTACTTTTCGAGATAATTATTAAGTGTTATGGACTTATTAAAAACTTGTTTTAGGTCACACCCCTGCTGAACACTCGCTGAACATTTGAAGTGCTATAGAAACAAGTGCTTTATGCAGCGCAAATAGTGCCCATTGGCTCCATGGATAATTTTTGTTCACGCAAGTTTTGCGGTGGATATGGCGGGAGTTTCGGATTTTGTTTTGAAAGAACCTTTGTACCTTTCTTATTACGTATAGTAAGTAGAGGAAGTATATTCTACCCAAAAACTCGATGTCGAGATCTCACCGAAAATGTTTTCATGCCCTCTGAATTTAAAAAAAAAGCAAAAAAAAAAAAAGCAAAAAAAAAAAAAAAAAAAAAAAAAAAAAAAAAAAAAAGAAAAAAGAAAAAAATAAAGAAAAAGCATTTTTGGTTTCTCTACTACGTATAGTAAGTAGAGGAGGTATTGCATTCCATCCCAAAATTCGATGTCCAGATTTCACCGGAAATATATGTTTTGAGGCCCCCTGAATCCAAAAAAGCATTTTTAGATTGGATTAATGAAGTTTAGGGGACCGTCGACAACCAGGTCATTTGGGCCACATTTTTAGAGAAAGGTCCGTGTGTGTGTGTGTGTGTGTGTGTGTGCGCGTGCGTGTGTGTGTGTGTGTGTGTGTGTGTGTGTCAGTTGTGGACAGCATAACTCAAAAGCGAAAAGCAGTTAAAAACCAAAATTGGTATTTAAGTTTAATATCTTTCAAGGATGTGGCACGAAGATTTTGAAGAAAATTCTTCCATCCTAAACTATCCTTTTCATGAAACATTTTTCGAAAATTTTGATTTTCTCGAAAATGGCTCTAATGATTTTAATTAAAATGCCATACATTTAAGATTTTTTATTTACATATGTTGAAAAAGTGGTACTGAGGACAGCTTGAGGAAGACCTAAATGTGTTTGTCTGAATTTGGATGTTGCACAGGATGTGGCAGTCTTTGTATAAAAATTCTGTTTGCACTTATTTCCGCATATTTTGCACACGCATTGCTCTTCAGCAATGTGGTATTTCTCATTGGTACACATTTTATAGTGGAATCCGTGAATTACGAGTCCTACTATTGCATACCCCTGCGTTTGGTTGCTGTTTGTCCACTACCTATTTGTTATGGCATCCGTACCAAAGAAGTTGTCGTCTATTTCTTTTTCTTTGCGTTTCCTTCTTGTTAGTACTTCTTTATATGGTTCCATGCTAGGCAGTAGTGTCTTTGTCCTTATATCCTCCAGGAAGAATGTTTCTTTCGCGAGCACAGACACCATTCTGTTCGGTGCATACTTGCTTGCCCCTAAAGCCCTTTTTATGTATCTCGCCTTTACATTTTCCAGTTTTTCCAATTCACTGATCTTCAGTTTATCCCATATGAGTTCAAGCTTGTATGTGGTGATTGGAGTTATTGTCGTTTCAAATAATCTCATTGCTGTTTCTAATTTTAGCGAGGTGATGTTCTTGAAGTTGCATATTGGTCTGATGGCTGCTATAGTTCTTTCTTGTATGTGTGTGCTGAATGATGAAATGGCTGGCTATATTGTGATGCTCAGGTATCTAAATTTGTTCACTATTTTCATTTCTTCGTTATCTAGTTTCAGGATGTCTGCCTTCGGTATTCTTCCTCCTCTCCTGAATACCATCTGCATTGTTTTGTTTTTGTTTATATGGAAATCATTTTCTATTGCTCATTGTTAGATAATATCTATATTTTTCTGTAGTTTTGGCGGTTACATCTCTCTCTCACAACCCCCAGAATGTCTGGAGGACCACACTATTACTATTACTGCTATTGCTCTCTTCAATATTGTGAAAAATATTGGAGAGCAAGAGGATTAATGACTTCATTGTCAGAAATCCATCATTAGCTAACAACAACAACAACAACATATTTTTCTGTAGTTCCTCTCTATTATTTGATCCTAGGGCCAAGTCGTCCACATACATTATAAGTGTGGATCCGTTGAGTTTATCCCCTGTCTGCTGTCATTATGTTAAAGAGCAGTGGACTTACTGGGTCATCTTGCATGACTCCATTTGTCTGTATTATATCTTCTGATGCCACCACTTCATCCGTTATCTGTAGTGCATTGTCTCATGATATCTTGTAATATTGCTGTTAGGGGGTGGTTACCAATTATCTCTTTCAGTTTCTGAATTAGTTTTCCTTGTTTATGTAGTCGAAGGTTTTCTCGTAGTCTATGAATATTGTGTAATATTTTCCTTTAGGCTTGCTAAGAGCTTCCTCGATTTCTAGTAGTAGTGCTGTTGCTGTTTGCAGTGTTGACTTCTCCTTTCTGAATCCAAATTGCGATTCTGGTATGTCTTATTGCATGAGGTCTGTCAATTTATTTGTGATTATTTTCATAAACAGTTTGTAGGACGCATTTTCTAGTGCCACTCCTCGTATGAGTTCATATCAGTATTATTACCTTTTCTTTATAAAGTATTTTTAGGATTGCCCTTTTCCATCTCTCAGGAACACTGCATGAGCTCAGGCATTTGTTAAAGAGCTCAGTCCATATTGTTGTCATAGTGTCTATTGTAGCTTTTAGATGTTCATTTGCTGTTTGGTCTGGTCCGGTTGCTTTTTTGTTTTTTGCTTCTTTGATGCATGGCCACTTCTTCCTCCGTTATTTCCTTTATGTCTTCCACTACCTTCGTCTTCTCCTGTTTATGTGATAGGCTTCACTTCGGGTATCTTTGTTCAGTATCTGTGAAAATGATTTTTCCCATTTTCTATTGGAATTTCTTTCATGGTGTGCTTTGCTTTCCTTTTGAGAGGTAAGGGTTTTCTGCTTTTTGTGCCATGTGCCATACTTCTTCCTCCATGTATTTTTCTCTTGCAGATCTGATAACTCTTTTGTATTTTCTTCCTTTCCTGGTGTACTCCTTTATGTTTTCTATTCTTCTTGTAATTTCTGCAAGGCTTAGGGCTTGTAGCGCATATCTTTTTGTTTCTTGTAACAGGTCCTGTTAAACCATGTTGTGCGTGTCTACGTGGTGCTAGCCTGCATGCATTTTTAATTATGTTGTTCGTCATATCAAGTGCTGTTTCCAAGTGTCTGTTCTGTACATATTCTTTCTTTCACTTCCTCTAATGGCCTCCTGGTTCTGCCTTATTCTTTGTGGATCCACTGTCTTTGACAGTCTGTTCCTGTTGTCTTTGGGTTCCTTGGGTCTTCTCCGTACCCCTACTGCCATTGTTGTTATGACTGGTATATGTTTTCGTAAAGGCGTGATACCCAAGGCCCATATCCCCTTTTGTTCTATTGCTGTTATGTTTCTGCATTTATATAGTAGTAGGTCAATTGCACTTGTGCCATTGGGTGCGATGTATATCGGTATGTTGCTTTTGTTGGTTAAGGTAAATCCTTCTGTCAGTGTTTCCATTACTATTTTGGTTTTGTTTTCTCGATTGATTCTGTAGTTGAAGTCCCCTGCTATTATTAACTTGTTGTTGCTTTCTGTGGTATTGACTGCTGTTATTATAGTATCTATTACTTCCTCTGAGGTTGTGTGAGGTCTAATGTAAACTGCTATTACTGTGACCAGACCGGTTTTTACTGTCAGTACATTTTTTACTTTTTTCTTTATATATAACTTTGAAACACCCCACAGTTGGTTTTAGGTAGCAGGAAACTCCTCCTGTGGGCCCTCCATCCGTTTTCCTTGCATACAAGTGCTATC
Organism: Tenodera sinensis; assembly: GCA_030765045.1. Taxonomy (NCBI): domain Eukaryota; kingdom Metazoa; phylum Arthropoda; class Insecta; order Mantodea; family Mantidae; genus Tenodera; species Tenodera sinensis. Next base: position 141,234,755 of record CM060966.1, on the reverse strand, counting down.
CATGATCTATTTAGAATAACTGTTTCCATTAGTTTTGCAAGCATAGTAAGTGCTATTGGTCTGTAGTAGTTGATTTTATCTGCTGGTTTTCCTTTCTTTAGAATTGGTATAATAATTGCATTTTGCCAGTTTGCAGGGACACTAGTATTCCATGAGAAGTTATAGACATTAGAAACTCTCTATATTTCGGGCTTAAATGTTTTATGAATTCAGGATGAATGTAATCCTGTCCAGGGAATTTTTTGTTCCTTAATCTTTGAATGGTAACATTTAATTCTTTGATAGAGAACTTTTGTTGAAATATTTGTAATATATTGCAATTATTTTTATTATTTTTTGTTTTCTTTAATATTTTTCTTAAAGGTTTTGTCTTTTTTCACATTTGTTGGTAAATTGTGCAAATTTGCATATTTATTGAAATTATTTGCAATATTATAATTATTTGTTAACTGTATATTATTGTGGTTAATACATTGATTTGTTTTGTAGAAATGTTAATTAAAAATGTATGTGTTAATGCTATCAGTTCTGTAATTTATGTTTTCAATAAAATTATTAAAACTATCTCTCTTAGCTGTTAAGATTTCTTTTTTTAATATGGCTCTTTTTCTTCTCAATTCTTTGACATCCATAGGATCTTTCCTTTGTTCTGCTTCAGTTCCAGCATATTCTCTGTGTTGTTTAAGTTTAAATTTTCGTTCCAGAAAGGAGTACATTGTTTTTGTTTTCCTCTAAGAATTACTTTTTGGTTTTTTGTAAAATGTTATCACAGAGGAAAGTATTCAATTCATCTGAATTTAAGTTGTCATCTATTGGTTTGCTAAATTAAACTTCTAATTCTGATGTGAATGAGTTCTAATTTGCTTATTTGAAGTTCTATGTGGTTCTGCTGATATTGGTTTGAGGGTTTTGTTATTGTAGGTGTATAGAGGCAATAACAGCTCTATCCAGATTCAGGATCTTCAACGATTTTCGTCTCTGTAGCTTGATATATGTTGGGAGGTTAGTAATAGGTCTAGATTTGTACCTGATCCTGAATAATATATAAATGTAGGTGGATCATCTTTATGCTTTCTCTACCGGTAAGCAGAGTATTCCGTCCAAAAATTTGATGTCAAGATTTCACCGGAAATATATGTTTTGAGGCCCCCTGAATATGTCCACATGCATGCGTGTGTTTGAACAGCATAACTCAAAAATGAAAAGTCGATTAAAAACCAAAGTTGGTATTTAAGTTTGTCTTTCAAGGATGCGACACAAAGATTTTGAAGAAAATTCCTCCACCCTAAACTACCCTTTGCATGGAAAATTTTTTGAAAATTGATTTTCTTAAAAATGGCATAACAGTTTTAATTAAAATGACATGTTTAAGATATTTTATGACAAATGAAATATACCTTTTGAATTTTCTGGCTATAGCCTATGTAGTCCTGTTTACTCTGAATGAACTTTTGAATAGCTCGTAAACCATAACAGATAGACAAATTGAGGACCTTAGAATAGCAAGGGCGTATGCGCCAAAAGCTAGTTTTGAGAAAAATGCGATTGAAGATTTACTATGCAGTACATATTAAAATCTTGTATAGAGAGATTAAAAATGGCTCAGTTGTGAATCTAATGCATTAATACTGTTAATTAGGAATGTAAAATGTTATTTGGCAGATATTTAAGATTTCAGAAGATTAATTTCATCAACAATATAATTTAGATAATGTAGGTATGCTTTCATGCGTGTTATATCCAAAATGTTTACGTCTAAAGTGATACCGAAATTTAGATTTCAAATCGAATGGGCTTGATAAAGACACGTTTTAGTTTAATTGCCGGATATGAGATTTGCAATAAGTGTTGAGTAATAACATAAGTAGATAATAGAGTAGGAAGTGTTGTAAGGTGAGCAAGATATGAGTAAATAATAGTTGTTGAATTTGTAGGATAAACGCATTATTGGTTTGAAATTAACGAGTCATGATGTCATACCACATAGTTTGAAATCACGGTCAAAATTCAGGTCTGCCAACCTTAAAAGTTGCGCGATGTGTTTAATAAAATATAAAGAAAACATTGTTTAATCATACAAAAGGTAACTATATATTCGGAATTCAAAAAAGGACATGTTTTAATAGAAAGGGACATTTCTAAATTGTGAAAAGGAATGAAATAGTATTTGGATACGAGGCTTTCTTTTGATGACGTCATGAAATTTAAAATCGGAAATAAAGTTTTTCCTAGCGTGGGGACGCCAGGAAGCGTAACCACTCGCCCCAGATCGGTAGCGGACTTAGAGGTGTGTACACATGTGATTTGCTGTTGCTCTTATATATGTATTGGAAGTCGGCATAACTCCCAAAATGTGTCAAAGAGTGGAAAATAAATAATCTCCAAAGTATATTCTGGGTGATCTATAAAATATACTCACGCATACCCTGGATTATAGAAATCTCATGTTGAGCTAGTTGGTGCCGAACTTCAAGTATCGACAACGGTCGTTAAACTACAGCGAAGCAACATCATTTCGCTTCAAATGGCGATCTAATATGGAGCAACCAACAACCATTCCGCATCAAAAGTTAGCATTTTGCAAGCAATACTTTAACTAATATTGGTAAATATTTGTTCTAATACTAACAAACAATACTTCTAAAGTAACATAAAGAAGTTAACAAAAAGTATGGCTAGATCACCGCAGATGTTTAACCACTGTGCTGTGCTGTGAGGAACCAGAGTATGTTAGTAATGTGAAATATTGTCAACCGCTGCTGCCTCTGGTGTGTGCCTTTACTACATGTTTGGTTTTTTAACTTACATGTTCTTCACATGTATTTCTCTTCTTCTTAGCCATATGCATTTACCATTGGTTTTTCTGCATGCCGCGTTTTCTAGGACGACTTACGTGATGAGAAATAGAATCATTGTCTGTGTCACTCATAGTGCTTAATAAAAGTAAATCACTACCCTAAATGCACTAAAGGTTTTTTAAATGGTATTGTTAGTAAACAACACAACTCTAAAAACATAATGCTAAACAGAAGTTAAACTGAGAGCTGCAAGCCACTCAAACACGGGTTTCTTTAAAAGCAACAGACTGAACTAAAGAAATACCCCGTACATCTAGGCAAAAACTATTTACAAAACCACAAAAATGTTTGAAAGCTTAAGGAATAATTTATGAGGGGTAAAAGCCTGAAAATAAACAGTACCCTCTCTTAAGTGATTTATTGCTATATTCTCGTCAAGAGCGACTGTCACAGCGTAGCGACCGGCTCTGGCCGGCAGGTTGGCTTATGTGCCTTTGCTATTCTTGTGATTCGACTGAAGCGCATTAGGTCTAACACCTTGCTGTATTCAAATGGAAAATTCGTTCATATCCAGGGCGTATAAACCATTCACACGTAACAGACATTAAAGAGTAGGGTTCATACTATATGTTGCAAGAAAAACAAAAAATTCGTATTTTGGTACATACGCCTTGCTATTCTAAGCACCTCAATTCTTACCATACAAGAAATGTAGATCTCGCTAAAACAAACCATTTATGTCCCGATAAAATTTTTTGTATAGTGAACCATTTTGAAGATATCCCTTGTTATTTGTGTCAGTTTTGGAAAACATAAGCTTTCATCTAATCCAACATTGTTGTTCATTTTTTTATATGTTGACCATGCAAAGAGAAGAGAATGGAATCTCATGCATAATCATGCAGGTTTTAATATTGAAAACATTAGTTTCAACAGGCAGAGCTAAATAACACTACTCCACAATCAACAGAAGCCATTAACAAATTGTTTGGGAGGTGTATCATACCATGTAATAATGATACTCCATGGTTCTCAGTGTTCTTTATTGCTTCCCATGGGTATCTTAAAATCAACGTGTACCACACACATCCTGCAACAGTCACTAAACTACAACAGAGGATTGACTGGCATACCTCAAAACAAGATATACTAGGCATTCCAGAGGGTGTACAACAGGTTATCAGAATGTGTATGGTGAAACTGAACACACCTGATAGCTTCAAGAAGGAAACTGACAGGTGACATTTTTATTTTGCAACATAGTTAACCCATTGGGCTTGGAGCACAAAATCGTTCTGTGGTCCGAGATAATATGTAGACACAGGGCTGGACCAGGAACGATTCCATTGTCCAACTTCACACACTATTTTTCCTGTTACCACATAGATGGCACCTGATATTCCTTTACTACACTTTTACATTCTTTACATTCTTCATTGTTCTTTACATTCATATACTTTTACACACTCCTTCGCCTCCGTTAGACTTTAGCTCCAAGGAATTGCATCACTAGCCAGCCTGTCGAGGAGCAAGCATATCCAGTATGGCTGATCAGTTCAATGCCTGGTATGACGATGAAGAAGAAAGAAATATAAAATGTGGTGAAGAAAGACTTCTTCTTTATCTGATTACCTCCCCTAATGTAGGGCTTACATGCTCTGTGCCTGGCTGTGTGTCAGGCACCTGTCGGGGAGCAGAGGAACCTATGGACTGGACAGAGTGAAGACCTGGAAGCGGGTGGTCAGTCAAACACCAGGTATGAGAGTGAGGAAAAGGATAATATGAAATGCAGGCGAAATGGATAATTTGCAAGGTGATGATGGAGTAATTGGTGGAATGAGTGGCAAGGGAAACAGGAGAACCTGGAGAAAACCCGCCCAGATGCTTCGTCGACCATGAATACCACATGCGGGTACCTGTGATCGAACACGAGCCGCCAAGGTGGTAGGCGAACCGTCTAACTGCTCGGCAACGACGCCGCCATGTGAAGGACGTGAGCTAAAAATAGGCGAATCAAATTACCTACTGTGCTTTTCAAATGGGAAGGAGTTTGCCCTTAAGCATTTCCAGCCGGCAACCAATCGGAATTCTGCTGTGTTGTCATATTGCTTGACGCATGCCAAGATAATGAACTAGAGAGGGTAATATGAGAAGAGTAGGGGTAATGAGCTTGCAACGCTGTGCACGTAAACGTATCTCATTGGCTGCAGATCAAAGCTCTTCCCATTTGAAAAACACAGTAATACAACATTTGCCAAGCGCTAGAGGAAAACCGGAAAGAGGAAAACAAAAGCCTCAGCCAGGTTGGTTGGCCCCAGGGGTTTGAACCCGGGAACTTCCGAAAGAGAGTCACTTGTGTTACACCGTCCATACCACCTTGCTCGGTCTTGCTTTAATAAATAATACTTTTTAATAAATCTCTAGTTTGTACAAATATATGCTGCTGTCTTCAGTCCCTGCCCTGTAAGCAGTCAAAAACATTGCGTTTTTAAATTAAAATCACTTGATGCACTATTAACCGGGCTTGTGGGCCGTGGTCTATTGGGTTCCTTCTTCTTCCCAAACGTTTCGTCTGCGACTACGGCAGACATCTTCAGTGTCTACAAGCTCACTAAACAGATTTGTAACATACTCCGTTCCGCCAAAGACCCCAGGGATCCTCTATCCACCGCAGGAGTATATAGAATACCTTGTTCTTGTGGCAAGGTGTACATCGGAACCACACAACGTAGTATAAAAACCCGCATTGAAGAACACAGAAGAAATTGTCGCATGGGTCAAACAGAAAAATCAGCAATTGCGAAACATGCCATACTCGAAGAAGGGGAACACATCATCCAATATGGTAACACAGATATTCTGGCATCTACATCCCACTACTATTCTCGCTTATTCCGTGAAGCCATTGAAATACACAAGCACAAAAATAATATCAATCGCAAAGAGGAAGGACTTAAACTCAACAGAATATGGCAAACAGCGTTAACAAAAACAAAAATCCAGAACCCCTCTCCAGCCAATCAGACGCCAGCTCCTTGTAGTACTCCGCTGGTACAAGTCCAGCCCACTGGCCACCCGGACCAATCACAACGTACCTCCCCTCCTGCCGTCGACATAAATACCGCACTTCTGGTGGTGACCAGCGCAGTCGGTGCTGAGATCTCCACTAGGAAACTTCGACCTCGCCGCCACTGAAGATGTCTGCCGTAGTCGCAGACGAAACATTTGGGAAGAAGGAACCCAATAGACCACGGCCCACAAGCCCGGTTAATAGTGCATCTAGTATTGACACCGGCCGTGAAAGCCTTAGAACTTTGATAAAATCACTTGTTCTGCCTGAATAAACCTTTGTCATGTGAAATGTTTTATTTTCGATGGATTGTTATGAATACAAGTCATAGATCAGTCGCATATAGTATGGAAAATGTATTCACTTGTTTTATAAATATTTTCTCCTTGTCTTCACACTCCTTTCTCTACTCCCTCTTCTACAAACAATTCATACAATTTTCTGTATATTTGAAATTGAAATGCAATGCATTACATTCACACGGTTATATTTACTCACGTTTGTGTTATGAAACACAATCACACATGGGTATCACGTATGGATGATAAGGGGTGGGGGCCATGGCCCCCTTGGAAATTAATGAATTTAAATATGCAATCGATTACTGAATATTAAACTACTGTTTTAATTTTGATGTAAAGAACCACCTTTATTTTGCACAAATTAATATGGTTATCTGCAACAAGTACTAAACATTTTGACAACAGAGAATAATGAATTAATATTGTCTGATTGCAAACTTCCAACATTCGCCCCCCCCCCCCCCCCCTCCAAAAAATAAAAAATGTCTGCCGGAGCCCATGCAATCACATTTCTTTCTCTACCCCATCTTTGACAAAATTCATATAATTTTCTACATGACTGACAAAGAAATCCAACATCTTACATTCACACAGCTTTCTCTACTTGCTTTACTTCCGGTGGTATTTGGGTTTTTTGTAGTATCCAACATAAGGCCAAAAGTTGTAGGGATAAAATCCTGAAATCATGGGCCATTTCAGCTAGTTTATTATAAAACATTAAACACAATTTGTCCAAGGTTTTGTTATATTAATTCCCAAACCTGACAATGCTATGGAAGACTAAATGAACTTATATTTCTCCAGTTATTTTAGCAACAATTGATTTATTTGTTTTTGACGTGTGTTTCCACATATCCCTCTGCAGAACTGGACTACAGTTTTTTAGGTTTCTTCAGTATCTGGATATTTGCTCTTGCATTTGTGAGCAATGAGGTGGAACTATGAAAGCAACACCATGCCTGGCTCCCTGGATTTATCAAGCCAAGTGTGTTGAGGTCAGGTTTACCAGTCACATTGAAAGAATTTGTGCACACATATTACAATGTACACTTGCCATATATATATGGTCCTTCAGACATTCTGGGGGTTGTGAGAGAGCAATGTGACTGCCAAAACATAAAAATATGGTAAAAGCGGTTACATTTATTGCTAAGTCTCTTCAATATTTATGCAATATGACTCGAGGGGTAAAATGTTTCGGAGTTAAAATAGTCCCCCATTTGGATCTCCGGGCGGGGACTACTTCTCGAGAACCAAAACATTATATTAATAGAAGATCTAACATCAGACTTCTACAATGGAATGCGGGTGGTCTCACACAAACAAAAAGAGTTATTGTTAGCTAATGCTGGATTTCTGACAATGAAGTCATTAATCCTCTTGCTCTCCAATATTTTTCACTGATGGATGGGGCATTAGAAGTGGCCGAGCATATTTGAAGGTGGTCTCGATCCATTTCCTCTTGCAGATCACATAGAGGACAGAGTGGTGAAGAATATATCCCAATTCTGTTTAAATGTTTTGCCAGACAATCCTGTCCTGTAATCAACCTGAAGGTTGCAACTGCTGTTTTTCGAGGATACTCAGGAATTACTGTTTGAATGTTTGGTAGTTCCCATCTTTTATTTTTTGATTTTTCATAGTAATATTTTGCAATAATTTTTTTGAATTCAGAGTTAACTAATCTTTTAGCTGCATAAAATGGTAGATTAACAATTGATTTCTGCACATTACTGGTACCCTTTTTTGCAAGAAAATCAGCTTTCTCATTACCACTCAGTCCACAGTGAGCTGCTATCCATTGGAAGACTAGGTGTTTTTGAAGTGCTGTTAGATGGGTAAGGATTTTCCAACATTCTATAACTGTTTGGTTATTGGGTGACAACTTGGAAGTAATTGCTATAATTGCTGCCCTGGAATCTGAGAGAATAACTGCTTGCTGAAAATGTGAAATTCTGTACAAAAGATTTTGTAGGGCCATTCGAATTGCTTCAATTTCTCCACCAAAGTTTGTAGTTCCATAACTTAAAGATTTGTAATAGGAAAAGAGGTGACATGTGACTCCAGCACCTGCTCCATCTTGGTTTGATATTAATGATCCATCAGTATAAATATGGAGCCATTCGGGTTCTGGAAATCTAGTATGGATTGTCTCTAATGCCAATAATTTTAGAATACTAGTTGGAGTATCACTTTTCTTAACTTCTTCTGTCAGGTGTAAATAATATGTGATGTCTAATGTTTGTGTCGGACTGACTTTAGATATGAAGTTTTCCTTTGAATTAGGAAGGTATACATTCTTCTTGATGTCTTGAATTTTGGAAAGAAAGCTCTCCTGAGTCTTTAGTGTATGTGTAAAATTTCTCTTGTGCCATGTATTGAATGGGAGTCTGCTCAACTTTTCGTGTTGAATAAGAGCCGCTTTTTCTATTTCATATTCAATGGGGCATTGGTTGGTTAGTATTTCCATAGCTGCTATTGGTGTGGAAGTAGAACTGAATAAAATTGTATTTGACTATAATATCGATATATTTTTCATACAGGAAGCAAATCTAACAAATGACCAACTTAAATACTTCTATTTTACTGGTTTTCTACTACACTTACTACCCAAAAATAGACAGATAAGTAGGAGAATATGCCAATTCACATAAAGTAACAAGAAATAATAAAAAGGAACGTAAAGAATTTAAGAAAGATTTGAAACAAGAAAGAGAATGTGATCCTAACATTCAGTGCAATATCTTTTTTCAAAATTTTAATATGCAAGAACTGAACATTGCAATAAATAATCTAAAAAACAAAAAGTCTCCTGGACCTGATCACATACATCCAGAGTTCATAAAAAACCTTGGAAAAACAGCAAAACAACAACTACTAAAACTCTACAATCTATCCTGGACAACCACTGTACCTGCCGAATGGTGAAAAGCAATAATTGTCCCACTCTTGAAGAAAGATAAAACAGCATCAGAAATAAAAAATTATAGACCAATAGCTCTTACTAGCATAATAGAAAAGTGATGGAAAGAATGGTGTCAAACAGGTTAAATTGGTTTCTAGAATCAAAAAACTTAATTTCCCCATGTCAAGCAGGATTTAGAGAGTTCCACTCTACAAATGAACAAGTCTTACTTCTCAGTCAAGAAATCAAAGACTCCTTCAATAGAAAAGAAGATAATTTATCAGTTTTTATTGATTTCCAAAGTGCATATGGTTCTATATGCAGAACAAAACTACTAAAGAAAGTAAAAAAAATAGGGATACAAGGTCCAATGTTTTCATGGCTATGTCATTTCCTAACACAACGCTTTATTGCAACCAGATATGGAAGATATATATCTAAATACAAACAAGTACACCGTGGCTTACCACAAGGCGCAGTGCTCAGCATAACACTTTTTAATATATTTATTAACGATCTGCCACAACAAATACAAGAACCAGGTGTGAAGTGTGCACTATTTGCTGATGACTTAGTAATGTGGACTTCAAAACCAAAAAGCAAAAGTACAGAACTAGAAAAAACCATGCAACAATCCTTAACCAACTTACAAAGGTGGACCAAAGAAAATTTAATGACTGTTAATACAACAAAATCAAACTACCAAATCTTTTCACTAAATAAAAAGTCACATAAAATAAAACTAAATTTTGAGGGTCAACAATTACCAGAAACAAAGGAAGCAAAGTATTTAGGAGTTACATTTGATACTAAACTTACATGGACCAAACAAATAGAAAATGTAATACAAAGAGCAGAGAGGTGCCTTTCACTGTTAAAACGTCTAACAGGAATGAAGTGGGGATGTTCCAGAGCAACTCTTAACACAACATACAATGTATATATAAAGCCATTATTCACTTACTGCAGCAAAGTTCTTGTAACAGCAAACACAAAAAAGATTCAAATCTTTCAAAACCAAAGTCTGAGATTAATTACAGATGCTATCAAAACCACACCAATAGCAGCTATGGAAATACTAACCAACCAATGCCCCATTGAATATGAAATAGAAAAGGCGGCTCTTATTCAACACGAAAAGTTGAGCAGACTCCCATTCAATACATGGCACAAGAGAAATTTTACACATACACTAGACTCAGGAGAGCTTTCTTTCCAAAATTCAAGACATCAAGAAGAATGTATACCTTCCTAATTCAAAGGAAAACTTCATATCTAAAGTCAATCCGACACAATCATTAGACATCACATATTATTTACACCTGACAGAAGAAGTTAAGAAAAGTGATACTCCAACTAGTGTTCTAAAATTATTGGCATTAGAGACAATCCATACTAGATTTCCAGAACACGAATGGCTTCATATTTATACTGATGGATCATTGATATCAAACCAAGATGGAGCAGGTGCTGGAGTCACATGTCACCTCTTTTCCTGTTACAAATCTTTAAGTTATGGAACTACTAACTTTGATGGAGAAATTGAAGCTATTTGAATGGCCCTACAAAATCTTTTGTACAGAATTTCACATTTTCAACAAGCAGTTATTCTCTCAAGATTCCAGGGCAGCAATTATAGCAATTACTTCCAAGTTGTCACCAAATAACCAAACAATTATAGAATGTTGGAAAATCCTTACCCATCTAACAGCACTTCAAAAACACCTAGTCTTCCAATGGATACCAGCTCACTGTGGACTGAGTGGTAATGAGAAAGCTGATTTTCTTGCAAAAAAGGGTACCAGCAATGTGCAGAAATCAATAGTTAATCTACCATTTTATGCAGCTAAAAGATTAGTCAACTCTGAATTCAAAAAAATTATTGCAAAATATTACTATGAAAAATCAAAGAATAAAAGATGGGAACTACCAAACATTCAAACAGTAATTCCTGAGTATCCTCGAAAAACAGCAGTTGCAACCTTCAGGTTGATTACAGACATGATTGTCTGGCAAAACATTTAAACAGAATTGGGATATATTCTTCACCACTCTGTCCTCTGTGTGATCTGCAAGAGGAAATGGATCGAGACCACCTTCAAATATGCCCGGCCACTTCTAGTGCCCCATCCATCAGTGAAAAATATTGGAGAGCAAGAGGATTAATGACTTCATTGTCAGAAATCCAGCAGTAGCTAACAACTTTTACATTGACTCTCTGTGCATGTGATGAAGAAAAAGTTGCTAAAAGCGAAGAACAAAATTCACAGAATCCTGCTTCACCTGGAAATGAAAATGACTGGGCATGGAGTGTTTTAAGGCATATCATGTAAATCTGGACTAATAAAGTAGGTACTTAAAATGTAATATGTATAAAGAACACAAACAATTTTAGTACAGGTTTATAATAGTGTTTCTTAATTATAATGCAAAGAAAACAACCATTTTTAACATTCCTGAAAAAGTATCCCAGCGTGAAGGGATGTATCTTGGTCAAGAAAATGTCAGGCCCAATGGGTTAATGGATACTATGAAATGTACCTTCATCAGTTATTTTTCCTGGTTTTATTGCCCAGTTTACATTAAAGCTTTCCCGTTTTCCTGCACACTGTGTACTATAGTGTAGAGTAGGTTTATTTGTCAGCATATCTTAGGCTGCAAAATATGGGCTAAAACAGGAGGTAGGTTTCTTGGAAGATATAGGTTAGACTTGCTGCTGTTTATTCATTAAAAGGTTGGTAGTTTTTATTGCTGTACCAACACAGATTTATTTAGAGGCGTTTGTTGCTTTTAATTTAAGATAGTTATATTCTTTTGCACCGCAAATTTATTCTTTTGACATCATTCAACTTAACTCTTTTACAATGTTGAGATGTAATCACTGTTTTCAACAATATTATTGCCAATTTACAAAACATGTTTAAACACCTGCTTACGTATTCAGTAAGCGGAAAGCACTATCACACAATACTGAAGTTTAATGTGCTTATTAGCAAATGTGTATTATCAACATAGGAATTTGTTACATGAACAATGCTTAGCATTTACAGAAAAATTAAGTAAAGAATATGTAATACATGCATGTAAAGTGAATATGAAATGTTAAAATGTACAGACATTTAAGTAGCCTTTGTTAACATTTATTGGGGAGGGAGACAGAAATCAGAGTGAAATTCTCAGTAGAATATGTTCATAATGTATGTTTTAGTATGCTGTTATAACAACCCGCAATATGCATATTATTTTACAATAATTGTAGGATCTCTGAATGAAGTTCTTCCCAAGTAGAAAGAGCTCAATGGCTGATACGTAATTTTCATTGATGACATTATTTCTCTTTATGCATTTTCTTGATTCTGTTGTTTTGTATATTTACTCAGTATTTATTTTATATCTGTGGTCTTAAACATAACTGAAATTGTACTACTATTAATGTACACTAGTTAGTCAGGAAAGAAAGATAAAACTTGCTGTTTAATCCTTTTGTCAAGAATCTGCTTTCCTGGTTACCATTAATCCATCTTGTAAGGTAATTTTAAGATTAAAATAGTACAAAGAATCCTGTAGATGCCGCTGCACCAGAAACGTATCTGCTTTATCTACACTCGTCTCCCTTAAACTTTATGTCATGCTTGTAAACTGATATCACTTCATCCTTTGTTCAAGTTTCTTCTATGATAAGAATTTACAATCTCAAAGCTGCAATGCTACTGGCATACTTTTGATATAACTCAAAAGTTAATACTTTACAGTCTAATTCACATTAAATAAGTAAATTATGTTTGTATACAATGTAAATGATTTAATCTTCATTGCACAATACTGCATTTCCCTTCTTTTTTAACTAAAGGACACAAAAAAGTAAAAATGTAAGTTCCATTAATTCCTAAAAGAACACCTGACATCAAATGCTATTTATTTCTGAAGAAAGTTAAATAATACTTAAGTTGTCTTAAGCAGTCTTGGAGTTTCAAAAGTTTGGCACTTGAGAAATTAACAATTTATCTAAGTAAATGCTTAAAAAGTGCCATTTAGGTTTGTTGCTGATGTTTAGCGTACTTGCTGTACCTGTGGAGCAGCTGCACTATCTCCTTGAACCATCTGTTTCATGTCTATGGGCTCTTTAAGATGATTGGGATCTATGGGCTGAGGAGCATGTTGAGGAACATGTGCTATATTGATGTTTTGTGCTTCCTTTGCCTGGGCACCCTGACCCTGTACTTCTTGATGCTGTTGGCCAGTCTGTGGCTGTGCAAACTGAGCAGAGTTTTGTTGTTGTTGTTGTTGTTGTTGCTGCTGCTGTTGATGTAGTTGTTGCTGCTGCTGCTGTTGATGTAGTTGTTGCTGCTGCTGTTGATGTAGTTGTTGTTGCTGCTGCTGCTGTGGATGTAGCTGTTGCTGCTGTAACTGAGGTGCCTGTGGTATGTTATTAGACTGCTGTGCATGTGGTGCCTGCTGGTGCTGTCCCTGTGCTACATTATATGCAGGTTGATATTGACCTTGAGGTATGTTATTGCTAATAGGTTGCTGCGGAACCTGTGGTACATGATAACCAGGTTGCGGCTGCCCTTGTGGAGGATGAACATATCCTTGAGGAGGTGAACCATGATGAGGAAGAGGCTGGCCTTGATACTGTGGTACTTGCCCTGGATGTGCCTGATTTGGGAACTGAAACAAAGCACAAACATTCAATTGGAGAAAAAATGAGTTAGCTACCTCCATTTTAGCCATTAATGGACAACAGCTGTTATCTGATTTTGGGGAGTGGGTTTTCCAAGAGCTGGGAAAAAAGAGAAACACAGGACCCAAGATAGAAAAATAATAATATATTTCATCTATCCAATTTTCTGACATCCATTAATTTACATTAGAAGTATCAGTTCTCAATTAAGTGAAAATGCTACTATGGAATAACAAGGGTTGTTCAACATATATTCTGTTTTCTTCTCTTGTTTGGATTTTATTCCTGAACTGATGTGTCCCAATATCATTATCTATGTTAAAAGCATCAAGCATCAGTATGCTAATCATTAGGGCTCGGAAGTTCATGCCCTAAAAAATACTGAAATATGCATGCATATATGCTCTTAAAAACTTGAAAATATGCCAAGAAATATGCACTATTAATTAAAACCATTGATGTCCCTTTGCAGTAGACAAGACCAGTTAGTATAAATAATAAATAAAGTTACCGTATTCCTTAGAGGTTGAAGCAGAAGTGGTCCTGTTGCTAGTATTAATGACTAAATTGCAGTTCACAATGAACACTTTGCAAAAATGTTCAACTGTAAAACATCGTCTGTTGTCTCACAAAACACTTTTGTAACGTGAAAAAATTCTCTCCACGTCATAAGATGTTGTCGGGCATATTTAAATCATGTTAACTGCTTTACAGAGAGAGTCAAGTCTCTTGGTGTGACAGATGGTTTTCTTTCGAGGATGTCTCGAATATCACACATCTGGTTATAACCAGAATTTTTTGAAATTACATAATTCACTTTTTGTCCTGTGCTACCAGGAACCGAACTTAGGTCACATATTGTTTTTTCAAAGACAGTAAGTGATTCATGCAAAGGAGATCCTACAGCTTCCAATGCCGTTATGGCTGTTGGTAAGAAAGAAAAATGGGCAGATATGAAACTAAGATCCTCTTTTAACCCAGTGTCTGACCGAGTATTTTGCACAGTTTCCATTGATGAAGCATTTTTCGAGTCCAATGAATTAACAACCTCTTCGACTATTTCTATGTGCTCAGTATAATATAAAACTGCATCGACCCATGTTCCCCATCGAGTTTACACTGGTGCAGGTGGAAGTCGGATATTAGGTGCTGTTGATCTAAACAACTTAACTCTTTTAAGAGATTTAACACAAATTCTCTTTGTACTGGACACAAATCTATCTACCAGCCGGAAAGAATCACGTATTGTCTCAGAAATGCGATGAAGAGCGCGTGCCAAACAAGTTATATGAATTAAGTTAGGAAAAATACCTTTCACAGCTTGTCCTGATTTTAGCATATAAGGACCTGCATCAGTAACAAATAAAAGTAACCGGGTGTATTTGATTCCACATGGCCATAGTAATTTCAAAGTGTCCATATCAAACTGGGTCACAGTTACATTGCTAGAGGCCGACAATTCGCACACATTAAGAAGATAAGGTGTAGTCTTTTGTTCATTATTGAAAGCACCCACGATTATATTAGCAATAGAACGGCGCTCAGAATCAGGGGTTTCATCAACAGACAACGAGACAAACTGATCCACTAATTCATTTTTGTATAGTTGACAATACGTTATTGTAACAATGTCCTAAATAAGTCTTACGCAGTGTACTTTCTTCAGGCACATGTTGTCGAGTGTACTTGGCAAGAAAGTTTTTAAATGTCGGATTATTAATTTTGAACAAGGGAACATCAGCAGCTAAAAATGCTTGACAGAAGTCATATAATTCAGTATCCCAACTTCCTAAACACTCTACTTGCTGTTTTTGAACACGTTCTTTGTTTGCAAGTTTTCTGATTAAATTCTCCTTATGTTTTGCTGTGTTTATGTGCCGACCTATTTGAAATCTTTTCTCACTCCCTACATTTTTCTCACACGCTCCACAAAACAGTGCCCTATTATCTGTAGATATTAAATCACCCGGAAACTCGTTCTGTAAATTAATTAATCTAGAACTCGGAGTTGGTTTTATTTTCGGCATTTGAAGAGCTTTTTAACATTTTATACGCCTAATTTAATTTGGTGGGAACCAGTTCACAACACTATTACGTTTGAAGACCACTACACAACTACTGATGGGCAGGCAAGCGTTGCTATAATGGTGCTGCTCAAAACGTTGACCTGCACTTTATCTTTGCTGCTATAAACCTCTGAGATAACGCACTGATTATTTTCTACGAGCATACATATAATGAAAGGATGAAACAGGAGATTCACTGCATGACAACATGACCCAGCATTAGTTCTCGCCACCTCGCGAGTTGCATCATCATGTGCAATACTACCAATGTAAAAAAATATTATACAGATGGAAAAAATAATAAAAAACCATAAAAATAATTAAAATATGCACTATCGGGGCTAGAATATTAAAATCTTTGTGAGTTGTGTCATCATGTGCAATATTACCAATATGAAAAATATTATCCAGATGGAAAACAATAATAAAAAACATAGAAATCATTAAAATATGCAATATAGGGGCTATAATATTGAAATAATATGCATTTATCAAAAATCAAGAAAATATGCAGTTATATGCACTATAAAATAATGTCCAAATAACTGAAAATTCCATAATTCGTGCACATAATGTAAAAGCATACATTTTTAACCCCTATGAAAAAACATGCAAATGCATGAACTTCCTAGCCCTACTAATCATGTTTGGTCTTGGTGTTACAACCATGAACATAAATTTAATTTTTGTTCACATGATGCATCTTGCTAAAGGATTATTTAATAGGCTGTGCATATGAATAATCATCTTTTTACTTTTTCTACCACCTACCTACTTTAAGATAGGAGTATTATACACCATCAAAAATTCAATATCAAGATTTCACCAGAAATAATTATGAATCAAATAGGGATCTGCTTGTAAGCAATGAAGTTCCAAGTGTTCTTAGATCTTGAGAAAGGCTTATATTGCTTTGGCCTGTGAAGTGATTGTCTATACTGCTTGCAAAAGTTAAAGTCATGTGCACGCTGGCCAATGCTCAAGCAGAGCGCTGTTGCCAAGTGTAGTGCGTATACCGGCAGAGGTTCTGGACATAAGACCGCATGAGATGTGTGTACCACATTCGGCAGCGCTGGTAAGAGGGGAAAGCTTACAAATAGCTGGAGTCTGCAGTACGGCCCGCCTCCATATGCCTTTAACTTTTGCGAAGATTATAGAAGATTTCACTTTGTTTAATTCTTCTTTGACATCGCCAATAAATTAATTTTGGTTCCACACCAAACTTGCAGCATACTTAACTCCATTTTCATTTGCAAAATTAACAACTTGTAATTTAAATGATCCCATGTAGTTATTTTTTTTGCCCCATTACATACATAACATGTATGATGTAACATGATTGTTCTGAAAGTGAAACTGAAGCTGACATCTGTTGACTTGATTCTGTTTCAGCCTGAAGGGAAGTACGGCAGGCAGATGGGCCAGAGCGAGGGCTACAGCTAGCACCACTTTTCAAAAACCAAGATGCACAATAGAAATAAGACTCTGAAAATAGGTCCTACCATCTGTGGGGAGAAATTGTGCAGCTAAATACAGTAATACGGTGCACAAATTTTAAATGTGTTTATGTGCTGACTGCAGTACATATCTTAGATGGGATATGACAATGACTCACTAGCTATCTTACGTCACTTTCATAAGCAATGCCGCTATCTTACTTCGCTTTCATAAGCAATGCCGCTATATTACTTCACTTTCATAAGCAATGCCACTTTTACCTGTTTCAGACTTGCTGTATGGTTGCTGTCAGGACCCTACAATAGTTTTAAGTCTATTAGAGTATCAATGAATAATTTGATAAATAAAATACAATTTATGCTTGACATAGTGTAAACTATACCAGAAAAGAAATACAAATTTCTGATTGTACGCCAACAAGAAGCAAACAGAAATTTGCTACTAATTAATTCATAATTAATTTTTTATGAGATTCCTGATGTTTCACTCAGTGTTACAATACTTATGTTCATACTCTGGTAAATAATGCACAAAACTCAGGTATGAGCATCACTAAGCAGGTGCATGATACTGATACTAACCTGTTGCTGAGGTGGAAGATGCTGCACTGGCACACCATGCTGATATCCTGGATGTGGAGGGGGCATGCCAGCCGGGTAAGGTGGGATCTACACATCAAGCAGTGCAACAAGCAGTAAGTACTAGCTAAGCAACTCAAATTCTATCTATTCTACAAACTTAACAAAGCCACAGGAGCAAGTGTTTGCTTTTGCTGTGCTAATCAGCAGTCAAATCTAATTAGGATCTGCAAGTTCTATGTAATGAAAATATTCTCAATGATTTATCCAATGTTCAAATTGTTCCAATTTGTTTCTTACTAGCACTACATCGCTTCTATTGTATGTACTTAACAAATTTAAGCTTACCTTATGGAAGGAGGAAGGGAATAAAGTCATTATGACACAAAATCCATAGCAAGGTAAGCATCAACAGCACAAGGAATATTTGTTTCAATGAAATATCACAATGTAATCAATTTTGTGGTGTATATAAGCATTATATTTGCTGAAATGTTTGGAAATTCAGAAATTACACAATATTTCCAAAAGCAATAAAACTGAGAGTTGCAAACTTATGATTTTAACAGACACTTGTTTGAATTCAATGTCAGTTACTTCACAAAATATATTAGAATGATGTTGATTATTTGATCAGTTATAAGAACTACATTGTAATAGTAGAATCTGTTACATTAAAGACATTTAAGAGCCCATTTCTGACACTAAGCTTAGGTTTTTGTTTGGCTCAAAAGTATTTTGACCTTCACTCTGTATAAAAATGTCTTATTCATCTTTTTTCAGCACCCTATCAATCATGTAAGCCTCCTTTTCCTTTTTGTGATCTTAAAACATCAAGCTATAACTGTAATCAGAATTGCTTTAAATTTTCACAAACTGAAGCTAGTATAAAATTGATTCATAACTACGTAATCACTCGGAACAAAACTGAACACTAATTTTGCTTCCCAACCTACTAACTTTTACTGTCATTAAGTTATGTAGGGACCTGTAACATTCCTGACTAGGCATTCTTAAAATTCTTGGGCAGTAAAGGTAAAGATTGAGTAAATACATGAAAAATTGTGGATAATAGGTGGTGGAAAAAGTCACAGCTTCTATTTAAATGACAGAGTCCATAGATTGGCCAGGTTACCTGCAGTGGCACCAGGCCAGGAGGACCGGCACATCCTCCGCCAGAGTTGCACATAAACGACCAGCAAGTCGTGAGTATGGAATACTAACTACTGTACTAACTTACATTAGATGTACCTGCATCACAACAGATGTTGGAACTAATGACGTTCAACACAAACACATTTTCTGTATCTCCGAAAACAAATTCTGGTTTACAAGCAAAAGTTCATGTTGACTGACTCACTGATGTTGTCCTTCAATTCTTGTAAAGTGTGCAAATTTTATGTGTACACTACATTCTATAACATTTCCCATAAATAAAAATCGCATGGAGATAGGTGAGGGGAACTAGGTAGCCACAATCCTCAACTAATCATCACCATAGAATTCACAGCAGTGTGCGCTATAGCTGAATCCTACTGAAAACAGTAAATTGATCTTTAATTTCTTGTTAGCTGCAGGGAAAAAAAATTTTAAATAGAATTTACATACGTGTGTGAATCAACTGCTGTGTCCCAAAATATGGGATCGATAATTCTATGCGCACTCACTGCACACCAAACCCCAACTTCTGCAGTGTGGTGAATATGGGGATTTTCAGTAAACCAGAACTGTTTTCAGAGATATAGGAAATGTGTTTGCTTCGAAAGTCAATTTAAACATCCATTGTGATGCAGGTAAACCTAATGTAAGTAGTACAGTAGTTAAGTGTTCCATACTCGTAACTTGTTACTGGTTTATATTAAATTCTGGTGGAGGATGTAACGGCCCTCGCTTGGTCTGGTGCTGCCGTGGAGTGGTCAAGCTGACCTACGAACCGTTTTCCAATAAGGAACTAGTTTTATATCCATATCAACATAATGTTAGTTATGTATTTTAAAGTTTGTGATTCGTGTTGATATATAAGGTCTCCACCGAAACTTTCGCAATGTTTTTCTGGCGTATTTCTTGTTAAAACCTGTAATTTCCTAAAAATATGTTGCAAAGTCTGTTCTTATCCTTAATATGCATTTATAAAATACATATCCACTAAGTTCTGAATGCTACTTTCTTAAATATAGGAGGAGAGTATTTCCAAATGTCATGCTCAAGTTTATTTGTTGATCTGTAAAAATACAAGAATACATAGAAGAAAAAATTACTCACTGTTGACATTGGAAACTGATATCCAAACTGCTTTTAACAATCCATCCACAAATGTTTTGTGTTATTACAGCCCATCCAAAAATGTTTTGTGGTATTCTGTACGGATATTGGAGCTTCAAGGACACTCAACTGAGCACTTTTCTGCAAGAGTTCTTGAAGGTCCAGACATCCATAGATAGCTTCATCTGCTGAAACATTTTTTTAGGATGGCACTACGGATGTCAGGGACTTCAGCATGTCTTCTGAATAAGAAAATCTGAAACGGACTCCAAGATTGTTCTGGCTGGATCATAAGATATTAATTTGTCCAACTTCACACACATATGGAGTGCTAAGTCCTTCAGAGATTCAATAATCCTTCCTCATCAAATATTTTAACAAATATTAATAAATAGTAGTGACTAAAACATCACTTATGTTTTGTAATTCTGTATTTTCCAACAGGATATGTTTCTCAGATCAATTATTTGCATCATCATGTTGAATGTTCTGTTGTAATCGTTAACAAAATAGGTGACAGATCCTTTCTTATTGTATTGCCAACTACTGGAAGTAAAACAATTTTATTGACACTCAATTGGCAGTATTTCAAAATTCATTGTTAATTTATATTGTTTCACTATCAATAGCTTCAACTTTTTTCTTGTACACAGCTAATTTTTTTCATGCCATTATTCACATGATCACTTAAAATACCTCTGGCAGTCACTTGAAGTACTCTCTTCAGATGATGTCATGAATACACTTCCCCAGCCTGAGGCCATTTATTAACTTTCAATTGAATGAGCAATTGGCTTCAGTACTGTACTATGTGTCTTCACAAACGAGCAATGAACATGTAACATGGTTAGATCCTCATCCCTGAGACTGCTTAGAAATTTGCAGCCAGAGTTCAAATTGCATTCCTCTGCCCTTCCTCAATGCAGGAAATTAAAAAGTCCCAGTTCTCTGTCAGCCACTGCTGTGGGTAACCAAGATTGAAACATATTGGAACAGGAGTGGGGAAGAGGTCAGCTGCTAACTTCCTTTGCCAAGATATTGTTTGAATACATTGCACCTTTTTCTTGTATTCAGAAACATTAGTTTAGCACATTAACTATTTAGTTCCGTGAGATTGCATGGAAGAATTTCAGCCCAAAAATTAATTTTGTGCTCCCACCAATGTAGCTGAACAACCTGATTAGATAAAAGAATCTGCAGAAATTAGAAGCAATCCACCAACTGATTGTGCCCAGCACCTCATCCTGCAGAGTATCAGAAATTACTTTAGCACCATTAGCTCCAACATACTGCTCCTGATAGTCTCCTGGTTCCACAGTGGAGAGGAGAGAGGGACTGCATGAGTGCAGTGAGTGAGAAGTGAGGGACTGCATGAGTGCAGCGAGTGTGTGAAGTGAGGGACTGCATGAGTGCAGTGAGTGAGAAGTGAGGGACTGCCTGAGTGAATGAAGTGAGGGACTGCATGAGTGCAGTGAGTGAGAAGTGAGGGACTGCATGAGTGCAGTGAGTGAATGAAGTGAGGGACTGCATGAGTGCAGTGAGTGAATGAAGTGAGGGACTGCATGAGTGCAGTGAGTGAATGAAGTGAGGGACTGCATGAGTGCAGTGAGTGAGAAGTGAGGGACTGCATGAGTGCAGTGAGTGAATGAAGTGAGGGACTGCATGAGTGCAGTGAGTGAATGAAGTGAGGGACTGCATGAGTGCAGTGAGTGAATGAAGTGAGGGACTGCATGAGTGCAGTGAGTGAATGAAGTGAGGGACTGCATGAGTGCAGTGAGTGAGAAGTGAGGGACTGCATGAGTGCAGTGAGTGAATGAAGTGAGGGACTGCATGCGTGCAGTGAGTGAGAAGTGAGGGACTGCATGAGCGCAGTGAGTGAATGAAGTGAGGGACTGCATGAGTGCAGTGAGTGAGAAGTGAGGGACTGCACGAGTGCAGTGAGTGAGAAGTGAGGGACTGCACGAGTGCAGTGAGTGCGTGAAGTGAGGGACTGCATGAGTGCAGTGAGTGCGTGAAGTGAGGGACTGCATGAGTGCAGTGAGTGAGAAGTGAGGGACTGCATGAGTGCAGTGAGTGAGAAGTGAGGGACTGCATGAGTGCAGTGAGTGAGAAGTGAGGGACTGCATGAGTGCAGTGAATGAAGTGAGGGACTGCATGAGTGCAGTGAGTGAGAAGTGAGGGACTGCATGAGTGCAGTGAGTGAGAAGTGAGGGACTGCATGAGTGCAGTGAGTGAATGAAGTGAGGGACTGCATGAGTGCAGTGAGTGAGAAGTGAGGGACTGCATGAGTGCAGTGAGTGAGAAGTGAGGGACTGCATGAGTGCAGTGAGTGAGAAGTGAGGGACTGCATGAGTGCAGTGAATGAAGTGAGGGACTGCATGAGTGCAGTGAGTGAGAAGTGAGGGACTGCATGAGTGCAGTGAATGAAGTGAGGGACTGCATGAGTGCAGTGAGTGAGAAGTAAGGGACTGCATGAGTGCAGTGAGTGAGAAGTGAGGGACTGCATGAGTGCAGTGAATGAAGTGAGGGACTGCATGAGTGCAGTGAGTGAGAAGTGAGGGACTGCATGAGTGCAGTGAGTGAGAAGTGAGGGACTGCATGAGTGCAGTGAGTGAGAAGTGAGGGACTGCATGAGTGCAGTGAATGAAGTGAGGGACTGCATGAGTGCAGTGAGTGAGAAGTGAGGGACTGCATGAGTGCAGTGAGTGAGAAGTGAGGGACTGCATGAGTGCAGTGAGTGAATGAAGTGAGGGACTGCATGAGTGCAGTGAGTGAGAAGTGAGGGACTGCATGAGTGCAGTGAGTGAGAAGTGAGGGACTGCATGAGTGCAGTGAGTGAGAAGTGAGGGACTGCATGAGTGCAGTGAGTGTGTGAAGTGAGGGACTGCATGAGTGCAGTGAGTGAGAAGTGATGGACTGCATGAGTGCATGAAGTGAGGCACTGCATGAGTGCAGTGAGTGCGTGAAGTGAGGGACTGCATGAGTGCAGTGAGTGAATGAAGTGAGGGACTGCATGAGTGCAGTGAGTGAATGAAGTGAGGGACTGCATGAGTGCAGTGAGTGAATGAAGTGAGGGACTGCATGAGTGCAGTGAGTGAGTGAACTGAGTGAGTGAAGTGAGGGACTGCATGAGTGCAGTGAGTGAGAAGTGAGGGACTGCATGAGTGCAGTGAGTGAGCAGTGAGGGACTGCATGAGTGCAGTGAGTGAGTGAACTGAGTGAGTGAAGTGAGGGACTGCATGAGTGCAGTGAGTGAGTGCTTGCAGCAAGTGGGTGAGGAGTGGGTGCAGCGGGTGAAGAGTGAGTGCAGTGAGTGAGGAGTGAATGCAGCAAGGAGTAAATGCAGTGAGTGAGGAGTGGGTGCAGTGAGTGAGGAGTGGGTGCAGTGAGTGAGGAGTGAATGCAGTGAGTGAGGAGCGAGTGCAGTGAGTGAGTACTGCAAGTGAGGAGTGGGTGCAGTGAGTGAGGAGTGAGTGAGGAGTGGTTGCAGTGAGTGAGGAGTGGGTGCAGTGAGTGAGGAGTGGTTGCAGTGAGTGAGGAGTGGGTGCAGTGAGTGAGGAGTGGTTGCAGTGAGTGAGGAGTGAGTGTAGTGAGTGAGGAGTGCATGCAGTGAGTGAGTGAGGAGCAAGTGCAGTGAGTGAGGAGCGAGTGAGGAGTGGTTGCAGTGAGTGAGGAGTGGGTGCAGTGAGTGAGGAGTGAGTGAGGAGTGAGTGAGGAGTGGGTGCAGTGAGTGAGGAGTGAGTGAGGAGTGGTTGCAGTGAGTGAGGAGTGGGTGCAGTGAGTGAGGAGTGAGTGAGGAGTGGTTGCAGTGAGTGAGGAGTGGGTGCAGTGAGTGAGGAGCGAGTGAGGAGTGGTTGCAGTGAGTGAGGAGTGGGTGCAGTGAGTGAGGAGTGAGTGAGGAGTGGTTGCAGTGAGTGAGGAGTGGGTGCAGTGAGTGAGGAGTGGTTGCAGTGAGTGAGTGAGGAGCAAGTGCAGTGAGTGAGGAGCGAGTGCAGTGAGTGAGACATGGGTGCAGTGAGTGAGGAGTGAATGCAGTGAGTGAGGAGTGGGTGCAGAGAGTGAGGAGTGAGTGCAGAGAGTGAGTGCAGAGAGTGAGTGCAGTGAGTGAGGAGTGAGTGCAGTGAGTGAGGAGTGAGTGCAGTGAGTGAGGAGTGAGTGCAGTGAGTGAGGAGTGGGTGCAGTGAGTGAGGAGTGTGTGCAGTGAGTGAGGAGTGGGTGCAGTGAGTGAGGAGTGAGTGCAGAGAGTGAGGAGTGAGTGCAGTGAGTGAGAAGTGAGTGCAGTGACTGAGACGGTGCAGTGAGTGAGGAGTGAATGCAGTGAGTGAGGAGTGAGTGCAGAGAGTGAGGAGTGAGTGCAGAGAGTGAGGAGTGAGTGCAGAGAGTGAGGAGTGAGTGCAGTGAGTGAGGAGTGAGTGCAGAGAGTGAGGAGTGAGTGCAGAGAGTGAGGAGTGAGTGCAGAGAGTGAGGAGTGAGTGCAGAGAGTGAGGAGTGAGTGCAGTGAGTGAGGAGTGAGTGCAGAGAGTGAGGAGTGAGTGCAGAGAGTGAGGAGTGAGTGCAGAGAGTGAGGAGTGAGTGCAGAGAGTGAGGAGTGAGTGCAGTGAGTGAGGAGTGAGTGCAGTGAGTGAGGAGTGAGTGCAGTGAGTGAGGAGTGAGTGCAGTGAGTGAGGAGTGAGTGCAGAGAGTGAGGAGTGAGTGCAGAGAGTGAGGAGTGAGTGCAGTGAGTGAGGAGAGAATGCAGTGAGTGAGGAGTGAGTGCAGAGAGTGAGGAGTGAGTGCAGTGAGTGAGGAGCTAGTACAGTCAGTGAGGAGTGAGTGCAGAGAGTGAGGAGTGAGTGCAGTGAGTGAGGAGCTAGTACAGTGAGTGAGGAGTGAGTGCAGAGAGTGAGGAGTGAGTGCAGTGAGTGAGGAGTGAGTGCAGTGAGTGAGGAGCTAGTACAGTGAGTGAGGAGTGAGTGCAGAGAGTGAGGAGTGAGTGCAGTGAGTGAGGAGTGAGTGCAGTGAGTGAGGAGTGAGTGAGGAGTGAGTGCAGAGAGTGAGGAGTGAGTGCAGTGAGTGAGGAGTGAGTGCAGTGAGTGAGGAGTGAGTGCAGTGAGTGAGGAGTGAGTGCAGAGAGTGAGGAGTGAGTGCAGAGTGTGAGGAGTGAGTGCAGTGAGTGAGGAGTGAGTGCAGTGAGTGAGGAGTGAGTGCAGTGAGTGAGGAGTGAGTGCAGAGAGTGAGGAGTGAGTGCAGAGAGTGAGGAGTGAGTGCAGTGAGTGAGGAGTGAATGCAGTGAGTGAGGAGTGAGTGCAGAGAGTGAGGAGTGAGTGCAGTGAGTGAGGAGCTAGTACAGTCAGTGAGGAGTGAGTGCAGAGAGTGAGGAGTGAGTGCAGTGAGTGAGGAGCTAGTACAGTGAGTGAGGAGTGAGTGCAGAGAGTGAGGAGTGAGTGCAGAGAGTGAGGAGTGAGTGCAGTGAGTGAGGAGCTAGTACAGTGAGTGAGGAGTGAGTGCAGAGAGTGAGGAGTGAGTGCAGTGAGTGAGGAGTGAGTGCAGTGAGTGAGGAGCTAGTACAGTGAGTGAGGAGTGAGTGCAGAGAGTGAGGAGTGAGTGCAGTGAGTGAGGAGTGGGTGCAGTGAGTGAGTGCAGTGAGTGAGGAGTGAGTGCAGTGACTGAGACGGTGCAGTGAGTGAGGAGTGAATGCAGTGAGTGAGGAGTGAATGCAATGAGTGAGGAGTGAGTGCAGAGAGTGAGGAGTGAGTGAGGAGCTAGTACAGTGAGTAAGGAGCTAGTACAGTGAGTGTGCTTCCACACTTTTTGGGCCTAGTCAAAACTTTTAACTTTAACTTTTTGGCTGTAACTGATAGTGAGAGTTGAACTCGAGCAATGTGAGGTTACTGGAAAATAGGCTAGGGAGCAGTCAGGAGATGTGAATGATTTACTATTGTACTTTGGCAATATTAAAAGAAGAAAAATCTTTAGAAAGTTTATTAAATATTTAAACAACTTTAAAGAAATCCTAATCAGCATTCATGTATTATACAAGCTGTACAGGATCAAGCATTAAATATAGGGGCAGTTCTCACTATTAAAATCTAAATTGTGACTTGTTATCTGTGTTGAGTCTTTTTATCCACAAGAAACTTCCATGCCTTCTGGGGAGAGATTGCTGTTGAATGGGGTTTACATTTGTGACATATAGCTTTACTTGAAAGTGAAATAACTTCAATCTGACTGCATTCATAACTTCTCCTTACTGAGAATGACTTGATTTAAATGTTAATGTCGTTACAGTGAATTAACACTTGCATTCCATAACGTGAATGTTATCTGTGTGTAATAGCAATATTGCATTTTTCTTGGAGCTTAACTTATTGCACATTTCACTAATCAGCACATATTGTGTCTAACCCTTATTAGCCCATTCCATACTTCAGAAATTGTCCAGAGAGATGGCACTTTATATTCATATTTTTCATTTTAATATCCACATCTGGAATAGCCTTTCCTATCGCATATACAACCATGCTCTATAAAATCACCCCTTTGTCAATGGATTCCACATGTTGAAAATTCTGTCTGAGGGCATGTTTAACTCTTCTACACCAAATATACTATGGTGTTCCTACATACACCATTTATGCTCCTGTAGGTTTGTCATAACCCTGTAAATTCTGAAGAATTCACACAAAGTTGGAAAAATAATATTCACACCGTTTTATGCAATTATTGCTTCTATCCAACATTGACATGACAAGTGAAATACTCTTGTTTTCCTCTTGAAGTGCAATCTGTTGTTTAGGTCAACAATTAAAATTGAACATCCCTTGAATTTGTTTTCGGTTGGTACCGGTATGAATTTTGTGGCAAATATAGTTGCAAAATTAGAGCAGCCAGTTATCACAGAATATTTCTGTGGACACACTGTACTACTACCAATTAAATAACTACAAAGCGCATTATGATTAAACATAACTTTTTCCATGCGGCTATAACAAAGCAGTGAGTTCTGTTTGCATTGCAGTTGAACTTAATAGTATTCAAATATGAACAGAGCAACTGGTATGGAAAGCAATTAGAAAATTAAAATTGCTTGTTTACCTGTGTTTAAGCGTAAAAGAACTACCTCCTAAATTACACAATGCTGTGCATTAAGATAAAAACATACACTTTTCCCATTCTGATAAATGATTTTCATGCAAATTACACTGAACTTTTTAATTTAAAAGGTGAGTTAATTAATAACACTAAACAACACTTACATTTATAATTTTCCGAAATGCATTTCGGAGGTTAACTTTCCTCCATTATCAACCGGACAATAACTGGGTTTCCATGGTGGGGACGGCGATGCTTCTTCTGATGTTTCTTCTGGTAACGATTCAAGGAAATATCTTTCTGGAGAATGTCAAAGTTAAATACTCGGTTTCTATTTTTTAAAATGAAGATTTGTTTCCATGTGGACAGCTCTTGTTTTCTGGTTATGTGTTTGAGGAGATTGGTTCTGGCTTTATGTCATGATTTTTTGTCCAAAAGTGAAAGGCAACTGCTGATTTTTCCAATTGTTTGCTCTTGATGTTCCTAACAATTGGAAAAATCAGCAGTTGCCTTTCACTTTTGGACAAAAAATCATGACATAAAGCCAGAATCGAAACTCCTCAAACACATAACCGGAAAACAAGAGCTGTCCACATGGGAACAAATCTTCGTTTTAAAAAAATAGAAACAGAGTATTTAATTTCAACATTCCCCAGAAAGATATTTTCAGCAAATTCTTTGAACCGTTACCAGAAGAAACATCAAAAGCAGCATCGCCATCCGCACCATGGAAACCCAGTTATTGTCCGGTTCTTATGGGAGGAAAGTTAACCTCTGAAACACGTTCTGAAAAATTATAAATGTAAGTGTTGTTTAGTGTTATTAATTGACTCACCTTTTAAATTAAATTGATTATAACAATACTGTTTTCAAACTTCTAAGAAAGGAAGATAACACTGAACTTGCTAAACTTGCTAAATTCACGTTTAAATCATTTTAAATAGGAAATATTTATTTATGCCAATAAACTTAGTGTTGGTGTTTTTAAACACACAAGCCGTGTGTGGGCAGTGTTTGAGAGGTAGAACTGTAACTCAAAAATTCAATGCCACAGCTGGGATTTAAACCACAGGTTTACTTAATGTCCCAGGATTAAGTAACCTTCAGATGGTAATTATTATTTATAAAGTACTTGCAATAGTAAGTCACCATTGGGATAATTGTCTCCGATGTGAGACTGCATTTGTGATTTGCCGGGAAAAATACAAACTGGTTTGAGAATTCAATGTCATTCTGGAAGGTTGTCGCAGTATCTTAATGGTTAGAGCACCCGCCTAGTAAGCAAGGATCTGTGGTTCAAATCCCAGCCGTGGCATTGAATTTTTAAGTTCCAGTTCTCTCATAGGAAATCTTACGTTTGATACATATGATTTAAAGTGACTCAAATCAAACCAATGGCTTTCGTTAAGTAATACCGCAGTGGTGTTTTAATTAAAAAATCACATTCTTAATTCTCAGTGTTTTGTGGTTTAAATAGGCAAAGACATTTTTTGAGATTTTGCTATTAATTAGATCTCAAACATATTTATTTTAATACACAATCTTCAAAACATGCTGTCCTTTTTAAGTTCAATAACTTTCTAAAGATGACCAACACATATAATTGGAAAGATGTTATTTTTCTTTGATGTCCAAATAAGTGCGTGTCAATGCCCTGAAAAACTAATTAGCTACTTTAGAAGCTTTTTCTCAGTACATAACTACTGTAGGAATGGTAATTTGTCAATAAGATTTCCTATTTTGTGTTTTTTGTAGTTGGGCAAACAGCTCAACTGAGGCAATTATTATTTATTTATGCCAACAAACTTACTGTTGGTTTTTTTTTTTTTTTTTTTTTTTAACCTCTCAAGCTCAACTGAGTTTTTTTACATATTAGTAATTAATACAGGCCGTGTAACCCCTCTATATTCAGTGGCTACGTATATTTTGAGGTTAACAGAATTTCTTGGTTATTACTTTCTCTACTGGTAAAAAATTTGATGTCGAGATTTCACCGGAAATATATGTTTTGAGACCCCCTGAATAAAAAAAAAGCATTTTTAGAATAAGGTCCATGTGTGTACGAGTCTGTGGACAGCATAACTCAAAAACGAAAAGTTGGTTAAAAACCAAAGTTGGCATTTAAGTTTAATGTCTTTCAAGGATGTGACACAAAGATTTTGAAGAAAATAGTCCTGCCCTAAACTACCCTTTACATGGAACATTTTTAGAAAATTTTGATTTTCTTGAAAATGGCTCAAACGATTTTGATTCAAATGTCATATGTTTGAGATATTTTTTATGACAAATGAAATGTATATCTTGAATTTTCTGGCTATTGCCCCTGTAGCCGTATTTACTCTGGATGAATTTTGCATAACTGGTAAACCGTTAGAGATAGACCAAATCATACCATACAAAAATGCAGATCTTGCTAATATACACAATTTATGTCTGAATAAATTTTCTTGTAGAGTGAACCATTTTGGAGATATTCCTTGTTATGTAAAAAAGTTTCAGAAAACTTAAAACTTTCGTGAAATGGAACATCAATGTTCATTTTTTTATATGTTAAGTGTGCACAGAGAACGGAATCTGAACGCTTTAAAAGATTTGACTATCGCACAAAGCCTACTGTATTCTAATGTTCCCTTTGCGCCCACAAGCAAATAAGCAATAAGATAATTTGTACGAATGTTTATCTTAACAAGAAGAAGATATAGGAATAAGAGTTTGTAAGAATAGCTAGTACAAGAGTAGAGAAAGTCATGTGAGTGCAACACATCAGATTTTTTTTCTAGACATCTGTTTCAGTATGAGACAGAATACATGGTTAGACCCCGAAAGGAAAGCATTCATGTAAATATTTGTTGTAAATATAGTTTATTTTTCATATTGGTAAGGATTTGTTGAGTACTGAAAATGTATTGCCATTTTCTCAATTGTTATAAAAAAGAGTTGTTTAAAAATGTCATAAATATTAAGTAACATTTCAAATGTTTTCTAGTGCCTTGCATTTGGCAATAAAGCCATTAGCATTCGTGCTTTCCAATACTTTTGAACTGTAGTTTCTTCTGATCTTAATGCTTCACAGGTCTTCAAGTGGTCTTCGTTCATTTCTGCTGGATTGTTACACAGGACACATATTGGTGAGGCTGAGATACCTATTCTGTAGAGATGACTTGCTAAGCAGTCGTGATTTGTCAATAGTCGGAAGGCTGCAACCGCTGTTTTCCTTGGTCTCTGGGGGATTATATCTGGGTTGATATAACCAATCCATTAAGTAATCCATTTAATCCATTTTTTATCTTTGGCATTTGTTTCTATTTCTTGTAGGTATGAATGAGAACATTTTTTAATGATCAAGCGTTTTATTGAGGAATATGAGAAACTGAATTTAGACTTTTGTTTTATTGTTGTGCCTTTCTTTGTAAGTGAGTCTGCAGCTTCGTTCCCCATGACTCCACAGTGTGCTGGAATCCATTGGAGATGAATAGTCTTATTAACTTTTTGGAGTTGTGTTAACATTTTGTAGCATTCTCTAATTTTTGTTGACTTCTTTGTAGTATTTGAACATATTCCCTGAATTGCAGCTTTAGAATCCGAAAGAATTACTGCCTTGTTAAATTTATTTAAGGGAAGATTTAATAATTGTCGGAGAGCAATGTGTATAGCCTCTATTTCTCCATCATAATTTGTTGTGTCTCTGCCAACAGAATGATAAAAGGAAAAATGTGAACATATAACTCCAGCTCCAGTAAGGTTTTCCTTGGAGGATCCATCAGTATATATGTGCAGCCATTCTTCTGTGGGATACCTAGTATTGATTGTTTCCAGAGCTAGAAGTTTTTGTATTTCTTTTGGTGTGTCTGATTTACTTATTTCCTCTATTAATTCCAAATTGAAGGTAGGTTGCCATAATTCCAATGGATTTTCTCTTATAAGTAGATTTTCTCTGGTCTTAGGAATGTTCAATTTGGATTTAATCTGTGTTACCTTTTCTAGGAAACTACTATGACTTTTAAGGATTGAAGGGGGGAGGTTCTCTTCTGTCCATTTAGAGTTTGGCAGTCGTAACATTTTCTCGTGTTGGAGCAATGCTTGTTCTTCTATTTTTGTTGTTATTGATGGGGTCCGTGTTAAGGCAAGCATGGCATCAATAGGTGTGGATTTAACTGCTCCAGTGATTAGGCGAAGAGCCTGATTTTGTATTTGTTCAAGTTTATTGATGTTAGCATTTGCTGCTGTTATTAAAGCTTCAAAACAGTACAAGAGGTTTGGTTTAACATACATTTTGTATGTTGTGTTAAGGACTCTCCTTGAGCAGCCCCATTTAGCACCAGCTAACATTTTCAGGATTTGCAGTTTCTTTTCAACTTTTTCTGAGATGTTTGTTATATGTTTTTTCCAACTTAGCTTTCTGTCGAAAGTGATGCCTAAGTATTTGGCATCATCAACTGCTTTGAGTGGTTTACCATTATAATTTATATTAATATTAACTGGTTTGTATTTTAGTGTAAATAATTCATAATTTGTTTTTTCCACATTGATAGTCATGAGGTTTTTGGAGCTCCATTCATGTACTTTGTTTAGGGCTGTTTCTATTCTGTCTTTAATTAATTCAGGTTTTTTTGGAGAGCCTGAAGCCCAAATGACTACATCATCAGCAAATAAATCAATTTTGGTTTCTAAAGTTTTTATTATTGATGGAAGGTCATTTATATATATATATGTTAAAGAGTGTTGTGCTTAGAACAGCACCTTGTGGTAGTCCTCGGTGTGTTTGTTTATATTTGGAAATGTATGTATTATATTTTGTGGCACAAAATCTTTGTGAAATAAACTGAGTTATCCATTTAAGCATGTTACTTTTCACACCTATTGATTGCAACTTCTCAATTAATTTGTTTCTCTAGACTGAGTCATATGCTGATTTAAAATCAATGAATACTGCTAAGGTATCCTCCTTTCTATTGAAAGCTTCCTTGATGTCTTGGCTTAGGAGTACATTTTCACTTGTACTATGATTCTGTCTGAAGCCGGTCTGTGAACTATTAATTAAGTTGTAATATTCTAGGAACCAGTTAAGTCTAGATGCCACCATTCTTTCCATCACTTTTGCAATAACACTGGTCAAAGATATTGGCCCGAAACTATTAATATTGTTTGAGGGTGTGTTTTTCTTTAAAATCGGGATGATAATGGCTTTTTTCCAGTCGGAAGGCACAGTCATTCTCCAACACGTGTTATACAGTTTAAGTAGGATTTCTTTTCCTTTCCTGCCAAGGTGTTTAATAAACTCTGGGTGGATCTTTTCAGGTCCTGGAGATTTTTTGTTCTGTAATTGTTCTATTGCTAAATCCATTTCTGTTTCGTTAAAATCCTGAATAAAAATATCATTTCGTATACCTTTTGGCTTATTAGTTTCTCTGATAGTTTTTTGGATAGCCTTATCATGTTTTTTATACACTTGGGGTATTCTTTGTGACTGAGCATAAAACTTGTTAAGGGATTCTGCTATTTCCCTATCTGTAGTTAAGCTTTTGTTATTATGTTTTAATGGTTCAGTTGTATTTTTTGATAATTTTGTTTTATTAAGGAATTTGTATATTTTATTTCCATCTTTCCTATAGTCCATATGTTCTACAAAATTTGTGAAACTGGCCCTCTTTGCTGTAATTAATTCTTTCTTAAAAATGGCTGCTTTTCTTCTCCAGTTTTGTACATCTTCTGGACACTTGGTTCTTTCGGCTTTGACTCTTGCTATATTTCTTTCGTGTTTTAACTTAGATAAAGATGGAGACCAAAAGTAGCTATATTTCTTTAACTTTCCTTTGGGGATTTGTGTTTTGGCTGCTGTCAATAATATTTCACAAATTTTTTTTATTCATTTTATCTGTTGACTTGAACTCTGATTCTAACAGTATATTACACTTCCCTTCTATCTCATTTTGGAAACTGAACCAATCTGCTTTTTTAAAATTCCAAGAAGTTTTAATTTTTGGTTTGTTACTTTTATTTATTAGACCTCTTATAGAGTTTATGGTGATTCTGTGGCCTGAACCTGGGTCTTCTATTATTTCTCTTTTTGTATTGTCAATTATGTCAGATGACACCATCAGAAGATCAGGATTTGTACCCGAACCATTATAATGAAGGTAAGTGGGTGGATCATTTGGATTAAATATTAATTCCATTGTTGAGTTTAGTAGGTCTTCTATGACTCTTCCTGCTGAATTTATACCTCTGTAGCCCCACCTAGGGGAGTGTGCATTAAAATCACATATTAAAATACTTTTGGGTTCTATGGGAATAGAATTTAGATCTAGTGTATTGTCTGGAGGATTGTAGATACTGTAAATTCTATAGTGGCAGTTACTTTTCCATACTTCAATTTTAACTATTTCTGATTTATCTTGTTCTTCCATTGTTTTTTGGATTTGGATAGTAGCTTTCATATTTCTTTTAATTCCTGTAAGAATACCACTTGCTATTTGACGAGCCTTTGGAAGTATATGTGTAGTGTACTGATCCATTTCAAAGTATATTTCCTACCCTTCTGATATATTGGCTTCTTGTACTGTGAAGACAACTATATCTTGGTCTTTTAATATTTTCATTAGCTCTTGTTTTTTAGGCTGGGACATGCCTCCTGCATTCCATTGTAGAATTCTTAAAGTATTGGAATTGTTGTGATGAAATTTGCCTAAAGACATCCCCACCCGGAGATCCGATTGGGGGACAGTTTTAACTCTGGAATGTTTATCTTTAGGACTCATATTCATGTATGTGGCTTTCATGTAACTGTTTTCTTAACGGGCACCAGTTTTACAATGTGGCAGTTACATCACCCGACTTAAACCCCCATTTTGCAAGGGGGACCACACCTATCGTTGGTCAACGGGTCCATTGGACCTAGCCGGGAGGACTAAATAGGTGGTATTTAGATCCACCGACCTTCCCCTCATGTGGCTCTGAGGGACGCTGTTGTGCTGTGATAGGCCAGCACATATGTAAATGACATTTCCTCCATTTTAGATGAAACAGTTATACCGCTGTGATTCGGTCCCCAGAGCCTCATCTGTTAAAAGCAGGGTGCACCACATATTACATTTCAAATGTAATATGTATAAATATAAGAATCATATATAGTTAATATTAAAAGTGTAGGGAGGATAGATAAAGATTGCTTCCCTAACATTACAGGAACTATTTAGCGTGTAGGAGGGATTCAAAGTGTGCTTCGCAGGAAATAAATGCATACACGTATGAATACAAACACATTATGTAAAGATGCGCCAACTGTTTTCTTATAGAGTCCTAGTCTCCCGAAAGAGAAGACACGTTTTTGTGATACACATTGATGCGGACGCTAAAAGTGGTCTAAAATAACTAATAACGTGAAAAGACTATCAAGGAAATATATTCAGGTGCAATGAAAGTTAATTTAAATGTTGTTGTTGTTGTTTTCTAGTGCCTTGCATCTGGCAGTGAAGCCATTAGCATTCGTGCTTTCCAATACTTTTGAACTGTAGTTTCTTCTGATCTTAATGCTTCACAGGTCTTCAAGTGGTCTTCGTTCATTTCTGCTGGATCGTTACACAGGACACATATTGGTGAGGATGAGATACCTATTCTGTAGAGATGACTTGCTAAGCAGTCGTGATTTGTCAATAGTCGGAAGGCTTTTATTGAAGAGCACAACGGCTCTGGGCTACGCGTCCCACGCGGGTACTTTCACTATACGTATCACTTTGACTGCATTACAGTAGGAGAAACACCTCTCCCTTCACCTTCTAGCCATTAGGAAAGCTTGAACGACCATTCGCATTGACTTAACAGAACTGCAACTTTCAATAGTGGCCATTGTGATTATATTATATATATTCACTGATTATATATTCACTGGTGCCCGTTAAGAAAACAGTTACATGAAAGCCACACATACATGAATATGAGTCCTTAATTTAAATGTAACGAGTGTAATATTCAACGAGAAAAGTGCAAATAAAAGTGATATAGTAAAGTTATATTCTTTGTTCGTTCATTTCACCCGTACCATGACCTGGGGTAATAAAAGAATCTCACAGCTCTACGCATACAAAACAACGTAATAAAAAGACAGCACCAATTACAAAAATACCATTAGTAACATGTATATAACTTAAATGGTAATTAACACTTTTAAATGTAAACAAAATTCATATTAATACTTTAGAACAATTCCTTAATGAACAATCAAAATTATGCATGGAAGAACATGTTAGAATACTTGCATGAACTATTGCACCACTTAGTTTAATTCTAGCAGAAGTTAGGTGAAATTTAGGGTTTCTGAATAGATATATTAATTTTGGAGCTAGTAAACCATTCTATCTTTGATTTTTAAATTTGTTTCTTTTTAAACAGGAACAACAGTTCCTTTGTGAACTACTGTACAGCTTACATAGTAAACACTAATAGCACTTTTGTTAATATTAAAGCAGTATATTTGCGATTTTGTCAGGAGCCGACAGAAAAGATGTCTATGAAACAGGTAATCTAATGGGTTTAGTAAAACAATTAAATTTTATTCACCTCATTGTTGCTAAAAGGTTAATATTTCACTTCAGTGTATACTACATACATCTGATTTTGATTCTTTACCCTCTAAACCAATTGTATTAATCACAGTGAGTTTGGGGAACAGACGACTGTGCCAGTTAATGACCATTAATATTTTCAAAAATGTCTATGGATAGTTTTCCAACAAATGGATAATTATAAACAGAGCAGCAGCACATACAAATGTGATACTTTCCAGGAAAGAAAAGCATGTCATCAACATGTGTTCCTATTGTTTTTTTCGGATTTATGTTTAGAGCACCCAACTGAATGAACCACCTGGACTGATTTTGGAAGAAACATATGTATAGGTAACTATTTCATTTATTAGTGCTAAGTTATTGCAATTATAGATATGACTAGGCAGTCAGCCCAGGCTCTTTGCCAGACATATCCAATTACATGCAATTTACAATTTCTTACAAGTACAAAATATCCCTAACATACTATACAATTTTGTTTATATTAAACCCTTTATGAAATTCATATAACTAAAAATTAACTCACGTTCCACTCCAGGCCACACAAAATCTTAAGCAACACTATCATCCGGGAGAACAAAAAAGTTCCGAACAGGCTGTGAGGTCTTTTGTCTGTGTTTTTGGCACTTGCTGTTTGCCATTATCATAGAAAGGCATGGATGAAACCATACAACGCTTTTAAAGCTACTTTTAAAGGCTTTACTTAACTTTATATGAAAGGAGAGATGAAGCTGGCTACGGTCATTCTCCATATATTTTGGGACCTTTTCAGGAAACTATCCATCATTCGTCATAGTTCATGTTGAGAAATGCTGGGAATTTCCTGTCAGATATTTTATTTGAATTCTCCCAGGGTATGTGGATTTGTTTTGCACACTATATGTTTTAAATTACCACAGAGATAGAAATCGTAGGGGGTTAGGTCGGGGTACTGAGGGGACCACAATTCTCTACTAATAATTCTGTCCTGAAACACACTTTCAATTATTCTCATGGAAAGATTGGCTGTATGAGCTGTCTTGTTGAAAAAAGGCAAAATCAAGCTCCCTGTCAGTTAATTCTCTAAAAAACAGGGCAAAATTGTATTCGTGTATGTACGGGCATTAAACTGATCACTCGAAAAAAATTGGCCCTAACTCAGAACCTAATATTGTTCATGAAGTACCCTTTCATGGCAAAATATTGGTATACGGTATGCCATTAGTGGAGAAAGGTTTCTCAGCTCCAATATGTGATTTCTATCTCTGGGATAGCTTAGAACAAGACAAATCCACACACTCTGGAAGAATTAAAATATCCACTGGAAATTACCAGCATTCTCAATGTGAACTATGGTAAACAATGGATAGTTTCCTGGAGGTACCAAAAATGTTTGAACGATGGTGGCCAGTTTCAGCACCTCCTTTCACAAAGTTGGTAAGTAAAGCCTCTAAAAGTAGTTTTATAAATGTTGTATGGTTTCATCTGTGCCTTTCTATGATAGTGGCAGATAGCAATGAGTGCCAAGTATGCAGACAGGTAAAACACAGTGCAGCCCACTCGGAACTTTTTTTGCTCTCCCTGTAACAATAACTGATTCATTATCTGTACCACGTTCTACAATATAATTCTCAAACTATTTGTACTATATACTCCAATTTACTTAACTCATTACATAAACTTAAGTTAATACTAAGTACAGATGCATGGTGGGTTGGGCATTAGTTGGAAGAAACAGATGACTGTCATTCATGTCCCAGTTGATGACCATTGATATTTAAAAAAATGTCCAGGTGGTTTTCCACCAAATAGACAATTTTCAAACAGAACAGCAGCACGCCAAACATACTTTTTGGAGCAGAAAAGCATATTGTCACAAAGTGTTGTTTTGTTTCCCATCTGTTTGGTGGGAAATCACTCAGTGTAGTGCAACACTATCTAAAGCAAATAAGCCATTCAACAAAGATACTCACCAAGCCTTGAGCAATCATTCGCTGTATTTCTTCTTGCCGCCTTCTCTCAAATTCCTGATATTCTTCTGGGGAATACACTGTCTGCTGGTCCAGTCCTTCCCATCCCTCATCCTTTTCAAATTCTGGTTTCTGAGTTTGTGCTAGGAACTCTTCATAACTAATTAAACATTTAAATAAATTGAAGTTCATTCCGGATACAAAATCACTAGTTCTTAGATTATTATAAAAATATCAGCTCAGAATATTTTCAGTCAAATGATGCATTTTGGTAAAATCTGTATAACATGAAATACTATGAAAACAGCTTTTTTTTAAAAAAGAAAAGACCAGGTTGTCTACCTTGTCTTACAGTTTCCCAGCCATTAAAAAAAATGATAGATGATCAGGGTGAAGAAGACTTTGCATGCTATTTTCAGAAAATTCCTTGTTTGTGATCCAGAAAAAAGCCATCAGTATGGATAAGAGTCCAGTCACAGAGGGTATGTTGTATTGATGGTTTCAAGGGCAAAAGCTTTGGCTTGACCAGGATTAACATCGCTTTTATTACATTTTTCATTAAGATGAAGTCAGTAGTCAACTGCAATTTTATTAATTGGATTATAACACGGAAAATTTTCTGTTTCAGATGGATATTCATGAGCAGATTTCAACTGTTCTTCACTGCTTTTTAAGACTTGGCGGCTGAACCATCCTTCTTCAACTACCAGTGTCTGGAGGACCACATGTGCAGTTGGCCGACAAGTCTCTCAGACTTAGCTATACTCTATCCAGTCTTAGATTCACACCTTGTATCTCTCCGTCGTAATCTGCCAGTCACGTCCAGTGGCTAATCTGAACTGAGCAACTGCTTCTTTCCTTGGGAAATTTTTTATTTTTTGTCTATTTCTTTTATGTTAGAATAACTTTTGTTGGAAATTTCCTTTGAATATTAAGTTGGCATTTTTGTTCTATACTAATTTTGACATTTTTTAGTTTCACATCTTTACTTCTCAGTCAAGAAATCAAAGACTCCTTCAATTGAAAAGAAGATAATTTATCAGTTTTTATTGATTTCCAAAGTGCATATGATTCTATATGCAGAACAAAACTAAAGAAAGTAAAAAAAATAGCGATACAAGGTCCAATGTTTTCATGGCTATGTCATTTCCTAACACAACGCTTTATTGCAACCAGATATGGAAGAATTATATCTAAATACAAACAAGTACACTGTGGCTTACCACAAGGCACAGTGCTCAGCACAACACATTTTAATATATTTATTAACGATCTGCCACAACAAATACAAGAATCAGGTGTGAAGTGTGCACTATTTGCTGATGACTTAGTAATGTGGACTTCAAAACCAAAAAGCAACAGTACAGAACTAGAAAAAACCATGCAACAATCCTTAACCAACTTACAAAGGTGGACCAAAGAAAATTTATGACTGTTAATACAATAAAATCAAACTACCAAATCTTTTCACTAAGAAAAAAACCACTAAAATAAAACTAAATTTTGAGGGTCATCAATTACCAGAAACAAAGGAAGCAAAGTATTTAGGAGTTACATTTGATACCAAACTTACATGGACCAAACAAATAGAAAATGTAATACAAAGAGCAGAGAGGCGCCTATCACTGTTAAAACGTCTAACAGGAATGAAGTGGGGATGTTCCAGAGCAACTCTTAACACAATGTATATATAAAGCCATTATTTACTTACTGCAGCAAAGTTCTTGTAACAGCAAACACAAAAAAAAAAATTCAAATCTTTCAAAACCAAAGTCTGAGATTAATTACAGGTGCTATCAAAACCACACCAATAGCAGCTATAGAAATACTAACCAACCAATACCCCATTGAATATGAAATAGAAAAAGCGGCTCTTATTCAACACGAAAAGTTGATCAGACTCCCATTCAATACATGGCACAAGAGAAATTTTACACATACACTGAAGACTCAGGACAGCTTTCTTTCCAAAATTCAAGACATCAGGAGGAATGTATACCTTCCTAATTCAAAGGAAAACTTCATATCTAAAGTCAATCCGACACAAACATTAGACATCACATATTATTTACACCTGACAGAAGAAGTTAAGAAAAGTGATACTCCAACTAGTGTTCTAAAATTATTGGCATTAGAGACAATCCATACTAGACTTCCAGAACACGAATGGCTCCATATTTATACTGATGGATTGCTGATGTCGGGCCAAGATGGAGCGGGTGCTGGAGTCACATGTCACCTCTTTTCCTGTTACAAATCTTTAAGTTATGGAACTACTAACTTTGATGGAGAAATTGAAGCAATTCGAATGGCCCTACAAAATCTTTTGTACAGAATTTCATATTTTCAGCAAGCAGTTATTCTCTCAGATTCCAGGGCAGCAATTATAGCAATTACTTCCAAGTTGTCACCAAATAACCAAACAATTATAGAATGTTGGAAAATCCTTACCCATCTAACAGCACCTCAAAAACACCTAGTCTTCCAATGGATACCAGCTCACTGTGGACTGAGTGGTAATGAGAAAGCTGATTTTCTTGCAAAAAAGGGTACCAGCGGTGTACAAAAATCTATAGTTAATCTACCATTTTATGCAGCTAAAAGATTAGTCAACTCTGAATTCAAAAAAATTGTTGCAAAATATTACTATGAAAAATCAAAGAATAAAAGATGGGAACTACCAAACATTCAAACAGTAATTCCTGAGTATCCTCGAAAAACAGCAGTTGCAACCTTCAGGTTGATTACAGACACGATTGTCTGGCAAAACATTTAAACAGAATTGGGATATATTCTTCACCACTCTGTCCTCTGTGTGATCTGCAAGAGAAAATGGACCGAGACCACCTTCAAATATGCCCGGCCACTACTAGTGCCCCATCCATCAGTGAAAAATATTGGAGAGCAAGAGGATTAATGACTTCATTGTCAGAAATCCAGCATTAGCTAACAAGTTTCACATCTAATCCACAAGACTTTATGGGTTTTGAGTGTAACACTGCACCTTTTTTGGCTAGAAAGCCTGCAGTCTCATTACAAATCACTCCCACAAGTGCTGGTATCCACTGTACTATTATCTGTTGAAATTTTGTTTGGAGTAATCTATAAGATCACATCAACATCCTATCCAAAGATGGAAAAAATTCTAGAAATACAAAATATAATTCAAACTATTAAAAGACTTGGAAAACATAGTTTTACAAAGGATTCCAGCCAATGAAAAGGCTGATATATTAGCAAAAAAAAAAAAAAAAAAAAAAGAGAGAGAGAGAGAGAGAGAGAGAGAGAGATGTAAAATTAAACAGAAATAAATAAAAGCCTCTAAAGTAAGAACAAATTAGAAACTAAAAACTTTACTTATCTTAGTAATGTTGCAAGGTATTTTTTCAAACACTGACTCGAGTTTGAAAAAATACCTTGCAACATTACTAAGATAAGTGAAGTTTTTAGTTTCTAATTTGTTCTTATTTTAGAATCTTGTTGCTTCACTGTTAATAGCTTCAATTTCCTTAAATAAAAGCCTTTTCATATGAATCAATTAAAAGGGTTATAAAGAAAAAATTAATGATTAAAACTCTGGACTAACTGAAAAAATTAGTAACCGAAATATGAAAATACTTCTAGAAAATCCCTCTGTGGTAATTCCGGAATTACCACATAAATTTGCTGTTGCCATTATGAGGCTTACTACTGGATATGCTTGGCCAAAAACATCCCAACAGAATGGTACACTTGCCATGATGAGGCTTACTACTGGACATGCTTGGCCAGGAAAACATCCCAATAGAATGGTATACTAACTTCTCCAAATTGTGTATTGTGCTCTCAATATATAGAAATGCATAGAGAACATCTACATTTATCTAAGTACTGGGAAGCAAGAAAAAGAAAGACTTCATTGTTGATTCCAGAGCATTAGATACATACAGGCTTGACTGCCATACATCATGAATATTCACAGATAATCGCCAATATTTAAGGTACTATATTTTGTGGTGTACTTTGATTTTGCACGTATTGCGGGTTATTGTTGACAACATGTGTTTACATTAAGTAGGAATCTAAGAGTAGAGCGATTATAGGATATCAGTATATTGTTCATCAACCTTCCTTCCTTTCATGGAGCAGGTGCATTTTGTCAGTTTTTTTCCTTTTATAAAAAGTGGTGAAATACACAACTACTTTTTATGGTGAAATTGATGCCACATATTAATCACTTCAAAATTTATTTCTATAGTTATATAAATGCAAAAATGTATTATTCTATCTGATTCTAAAGCTTCCCTCCAAGCTATTAGGTCTACTACTTGCCCCAAATGAAGATCAAAGAAATACATGATATGATCAAACAAATACAGAACCTAAATAAAAATATAATAAATATAAAAAATGTAATATATATAATAAATATAATTCCTGCATACTCTGGTGTTTATGGAAATGAAATGGCTGATATTTTAGCAAAGAAAGGATCTAAAATCAATTTAATGGTAAAACAAAATTTCTCCTGTGAATCAACTGAAAGAATTTTATTGTTAAAAGAAAAATAACTTTAAATTATAATCAACAGATAACACTTCGAAATCAACTGTGATACCGAAATTTAGATTTCCAATCGAATGGGCTTGATAAAAACACGTTTTAATTTAATTGCCGGATGTGAGATTTGCGTTAAGTGTTGAGTAATAACATATGTAGATAATAGAGTAGGAAGTGTTTTAAGGTGAGCAAGATATGAGTAAATAATAGTCGTTAAATTTGTAGGATAAACACATTATTGGTTTGAAATTAACGAGTCATGACGTCATACCATATAGTTTGAAATCAGTCAAAATTCAGGTCTGCCAACCTTAAAAGTCGCGCGATATATTTAATAAAATATAAAGTAAACACCGTTTAATCCTAAAAAGGTAATTATATATTCGAAATTCATAAAAGAACATGTTATAATAGAAAGGGACATTTCTAAATTGCGGGAAAAGGAAATAGCATTTTGGATACGAGGCTTTCTTGGATGACGTCATGACATTTAAAATTGGAGAGAACGTTTTCTTAGCGTGGGGACGCCAGAAAGCGTCACTACTCAGCCCAGACCAGTACGGCACGTTGAGGTGTGCAGACGTGAGTGCGATTCCTCTACGTATAGAAAATCGGCATAACTCCCGAAAGTATATAAGAAGTAATAAACAATATACAGAAGTTTTCTTGGGTAATCTATAACACCTACGCGTACCCGAGATAAAGAAAGAGATCTCATCCTGACTAGCCGGAGCGAACCACATCAAGGGCGACACAACGTGACCAACGACATTTACGCATCAAATGGCGATTCAACGAGAACCACCCAACGACATTCCGCCACAACTGTCAAAATGGAATAACAGTTTGGATGATCCATCAATAGTTCCAGATTTACCAAGAACATCCTTTATTGCTGCATTTCGACTGATCACATGATTGCTTGAACAGAATTGGAAGAGTGGCATCTCCAAATTATTGTGGTACAAGAAAGAAGAAATGGATATGGAACATTTAAAAAATTGTCTTTTGGAACTCTTTAACATCAAAATATGGAGAAACTGATGGAGAAATTGAAGCAATTCGAATGGCCCTGCAAAATCTTTTGTATAGAATTTCACATTTTCATCAAGCAGTTATTCTCTCAGATTCCAGGGCAGCAATTATAGCAATTACTTACAAGTTGTCACCAAAAAACCAAATTATTATAGAATGTTGGAAAATCGTTACCCATCTAACAGCACTTCAAAAACACCTAGTCTTCCAATGGATACCAGCTCACTGTGGACTGAGTGGTAATGACAAAGCCGATTTTCTTGCAAAAAAGGGTACCAGCAGTGTACAGAAATCTGTAGTTAATCTACCATTTTATACAGTTAAAAGACTAGCCAACTCTGAATTTAAAAAAATTATTGCAAAATAGTACTATGAAAACTCAAAAAATAAAAGATGGGAACTACCAAACATTCAAGCAGTAATTCCTTAGTATCCTTGAAAAATGGGAGTTACAACCTCCAGGTTGATTACAGGACATGATTGGCAAAACATTTGAACAGAATTGGAATATATTCTTCACCACTCTGTCCTCTAGGTGATCTGCAAGAGGAAATGGACCAAGACCACCTTAAAATATGCCCGACCACTTTTAGAGCCTCATCCATCAGTGAAAAATATTGGAGAGCAAGAGGATTAATGACTTCATTGTCAGAAATTCAGCATTAACTAACATCAAAATATTGGGAAGCTACAAGAATTATTTTGTTACTAACCCCTGAGCATTATATACACACACACAATTTTAGAACATTCAGAAATACTTTTATTTTTTGTCAATAACTCCTACAACTGAGCAATTACTTTAGGATAGGGAAAATTTCTTGAAAATCTACGTCCTTTCCTTGCTCGATTTGATATCTGTTAAAGGCAGTAGATCACCTATTACTTTGTATTTCAACAATCTTAAATTCATTATACTATTCAGCAATAGAACTTCTGATCTTAAAAATATTTTTCAAAAGAGTGAGCTGATAAATTACAAAATGTTAATCTTCCTGAGAAGCTAAACTGTTTGGAAGCTTACCTGATTAGACCATCATGATTGGTGTCAGCTTCTTTGAAGACATGCTCACGCATTCTCTCCATCTCCTCAACACGTTCACGCATATCATCTTCTGGGGCACCAGCTTGGTACATTTTATCTAGCTCTTTGAGGAAAAGTGCTTTCACTTCATCAGCGTCCCACTGACCATTACCATCCAGGTCTAAAAGAGTTTCATATATCACAATAAGCCTTGATAGTTAATTGGAAAATGGTTAATATATTAATTTCTCATTATGTATAAACAGTAAGACTTTAACACAATGGCAGTGTGCAATGTTGTGATGTAAAGTAAACTCCAGCAAAATAGTGGAGAAAATGAAAGAATGGAGTGAAAATACAATCAAAATTAATTTCTATTGCAGCGAAAATAAAGTTAAAACAATGGAAAGCACCAAAGCCAGAAAAACATACAACAGGGAATATGTGGTGAGGCGAAGTGATCAAATCATTCTCCAAGTAATCAAAATTCTGAACAAGGATTTACAAAATTCAAGACAGGAAATCAAAGGACTGCAAATAAGAAACAGGACCTAAACCTAAAACTTGCAGTACTGGAAAAAGGAGAAGTGTGAAACAGAAAAGAATTTGCAGGAAAATGAACACCACCAAAAGGCTCTGTTGGATG
The DNA here is from genome assembly GCA_030765045.1 of Tenodera sinensis. Taxonomy (NCBI): domain Eukaryota; kingdom Metazoa; phylum Arthropoda; class Insecta; order Mantodea; family Mantidae; genus Tenodera; species Tenodera sinensis. The sequence goes on along the minus strand of CM060966.1, from coordinate 141,189,807 downwards.
AGAGGGCAGTGTCACTTAACCAACCAAACAAGCCCCTTCTCTCAAAATGGAAGTATAGTAGAGCTGCAGTTAACCAAGCCCAAAACTAACCGAGTTCTGAGTTAACCAAGGTCCTGTTTTACAAAATGTGCTGTGCAAAGTAAGTAGTGTACAACTAGAAACAGTGCAGCTAGCTCAAAGATTCCACATGAAACAATCACTGAAAAAGATGTAGCCGAGTGAACCAATGTAGATGAACAATTATAAGTGCCTGATGAGATGATAGTGGAGGCAGTGAATGTAAAGACTGAAGAAAGTGAAAGTGACGATGAAGACAATGAAATGTTGTTGTTAGCTAATGCTGATGGCAGCAAAGCGAGCAAGTTCCGTTTAACAGAAAACTCTTAAGACTTCTTGAAGAAATAACTAACTGAAACATGTATGTCCTGTCTTTTTTTTTTTTCATTTTGTATTTTTATTTATATGTACGTAATTTTTTCATTCGATAATACACTAGTTGTCTTTTTTCACATCTTTGGCCACATTTTCATTCATTTCACTAGATTACCATATGTTTCCCTCTCGATTTTTAAATGTGTGTGTTACCTGAATTTTCGATTATCTGAGGTACTGTCGGTTCTCCTTGCCTCAGATAATCGAGGCTCTACTATATATAAATGCCAAATTTAGATCAATCAGAGTAGTAAGCAGAAACAAGAAGAAAAATAGGGAAGCCAAATCTCAGCCACCAGTGAACTAGACCTCAAATTCCTGCACTATCAATGCTACCGAATGAAGAGGAAGATATTCAACAAGTTTCCACACAACAGCCTGCCATTATGTTATTAACCCACACAGATCCACAAGAGAAGTTGCTCCTGAACCAAAAAGGTGCTAGTGCTTGGCAATACAATGATTATCTTCTTTCTTGGAAGTTTGAAAACAGTGTTGTAATAATCAATTTAAACCAAAAAGGTGAGTCGATTAATAACACTACTAAACACTTATAATTTGCCAGAACATGTTTCGGAGGCTGACTTTCCTCTATTATCAACCAGATATCGACTGGTCCTACAGTCCGATTGATAATGGAGGCTCTGAAACACATTCCAGGAAATTATAACTAAGCGTTGTGTAGTGTTATTAATAGACTCACCTTTTTGGTTTCAATACAATGATTGCTCATGTAAGTGTTAAGTGTGTGCACATATAAGTGTATAGGAACATAAAGGCCAGTCAGTTGTCCAGAAAGGTAGCAAATCAGTGCACTTGTAGAAGTTAACCAGAAACTTCTTAAGTAGTTGTGCTACACTTGGGAACAAATGCCTTAAAAAGGGCCAAGTGTAACAAGCAGTTCTAGGGGAAGTGTACACTGCTATTAAAGCTACAAAAGAGTTTCTTAAAGCTGTAAATAGTGTGATAAAAAGTCATGTGAGCCATGACTTCATCAAACAGGTAAACAAAGATGTTGGGTGGGCTTGCGAATATTTGAAAACTCTGTATGTTGATGCTTAGGTATACTGATCCCTCCTGTTTAGGAAAAGATGAGCTGCATCTAAACAAAAGAGCTCACGGAGATTAGGTCAGTTATAAACAATGTACTTAACAAAATAATCAGAAGTGGTAGAGAAACTAAGATCTGAACCAGTAGGTGACTGACACGAATACAAACTCAGAAAATGAGGAAAGCAGTGCTACTATACAGAGACCACTATGTGACAAGGCTGCAGGTTGGTTCTTATATCTAAATACACAAGGATTACTGTTTAAGGTTTGAGTTAAATTTATTTTTAGATGAAATGACACAGACAAATATAGAAGTAATTACTTTAGTGAGCATTGGTTGAACAATAAAGAAATAAATCTGCTAAATAACCTAAGAGGAGACTCTTCAGCTGATCATTTCATTAGGAGCGAATCAACCTAGGGTGGTTTTAGTATATTAGTCTGAAATCATCTAGGACAAACAAAAACTGAAAACAGCTTGAAAGCTTTACGTCATTTAGAAACCAGAATAAAAGAACATTTTAGAAATATTAAATATAAACAAACTGATAAATCAGCTGTGGCAGATCATTTTTGGTCATTTAATCATGAAATTAATCCAGAAGTTAAATTATTAAAACAATTAAGTGGTCCTATAGGTTTAATGGTTTGGGAAAAAAAATTTATTTTAAAAAACAGGAACCATGTTATGAACTTCGAATTACCATCTATAGATTGCATTTATAAATTTTTGTTTTCAAAGATTGGTAAATAAAAATTGAATATCAGTATTTATTTTTTGTTTTCAGAAAAAAAAAAATGAAAGATTGTAGCTTTGGTAACAAATTTGTTTGTATAGCTTTGAGAATAAGTTGGAGACAACTTGAAACCCTGGGTCAGTTTGTGCAAAAAGAACATGCAACATTACTAAGATAAGTGAAGTTTTTAGTTTCTAATTTGTTCTTACTTTAGAATGAACATAAATATTGTCCATAGTCAAGGATTCAAATTCCGGCACACACATCTAACTTGGATCATAAGATGCTTAGAAACATGCATAAACTACATATTGACAAACAAGCTGAACATTTAGTACTGGACGTAGCAATCACAAGGCAATCCTGACAAGAATGTTATTAAAACACAAAATTAAAAATCTGATGTGTTGCACTCATATGACTTTCTCTAGTCTTGTACTAACCATTCTTACAAACTCTAATTCCTTTATCTTCATGCTAGTTGAGATAAACATTTGCAGAAATTATCTTATTGCTTATTTCCTTGAATGTGCAAGGGGAATATGAGAGTACAGTGGGCTTTGAGAAATAGTTAAATCTTTTAAAGCTTTGAGATTCCGTTGTCTTTGCATTATTAACATGAAAAAATGAACAATGTTGTGTTTGAAGAAAGTTTAAGTTGTTCAAAACTGACAAATAACAAGGAATGTCTCCAAAATGGTTCACTCTACTTTAAGGAGTTCTACATTTTCTGTACAGCAAGATTTTGTCTATCTCTTACGGTTTATATCCAGAGTAAACAGGACTATACTCTGTTCATCAAGAGATTAGAGGAGATATAAACAAAGCACCGGTTTGTATCACTCTGCGGCCACGTGCTTTCACAATGACGCAACATGGTTACCTACCGCTACGCGTAGGTATAATATGCATTTTACACTACTAAAGGATATATTTACTTGATCCAAATAACATATAGCACATGGAAATTAACTGCTACTTACGTCATCTCTGTCCACAATAACACTTTTTCATTTCCTGCTCACAATCTCGAAACCAATCTCCAGAAGCAGCTTGTGGAGGGAAGTTCGTTTTAAATCTGGAAGATCGGGTTCAGAGTTAACTGCCAACAACACTTTGTTTAAGGTGGAGGTTCATTGTTAACAAAGAACCGGTGAACTTTTCGACGGATTGCAGATCTCACACTCACAAATTCGTCGCAAACTACATCCACCATTTATCTAGCGCATGGTCGCTTTTTACCGGTATCTTCACCAACTGATGATTTTTCTTTGGGTGTACTGTAAATACTTGCAACTGACACACCGGTAAACTTGGATGTTAATTTCATCATGTCTTCGATAGCAAGCTCGGGATATTTCTCGCAAAACTTGTTAAACACGTTCAATATTGTTGTCTTTTTACCACTTCGCAACGGTTTGCCGCGCTTATGTTTCACAACATTCACTTTTTCCGCCATGTTACTTTCATGCTGAATAATGCGCACACAGAATGAATTAGGCTGGTAACAGATTCACTTAACTGCATATTCTTACACATTAGCTATGCTTAGTACACTTAGTTCATGCTTTAGCAAACATTAAATGACATTTCAGACCTCAGGAACTATTTACACGGCGAAAGCGTCAACAGGGCGCACTGTGGTCAAAACGCACGTGGCTTTGTTTACGTCTCCTCTAATCTCTAGATGAACAGAGTATACATAGGCTATAGCCAGAAAATTCAAAATATACATTTCATTAGTCATAAAAATATCTTAAACATGTTATTTTAATAAAAATTGTCAACAAATTTTAAATGTAAAGGGGAGTTTAGGGTGGAGCAATTTTCTTTAAAATCTTTGTGCCACATCCTTAAATACAAGCTTAAATACCAATTTGGTTTTTAGCCTACTTTTCATTTTTGAGTTATGCTGTCCACAGACTGACAGACACACACAAACACACACAGACCTTTTTCTAAAAATGCCTTTTTTTTGGATTCAGGGGGCCTAAGAAACACATTTCTGGTGAAATCTTGATATCAAATTTTTGGGCAAAATATTGTTGTTAGCTAATGCTGGGTTTCTGACAATGAAGTCATTAATCCTTTTGCTCTCCAATATTTTTCACTGATGGATAGGGTGCTAGATGTGGCTGGGCATATTTGAAGGTGATCTTGGTCCATTTCCTCTTGCAGATCACAGAGAGGACAGAGTGGTGAAGAACATATCCCAATTCTGCTCAAATGTTTTTGGGCAAAATATAATACTTCCTCTACTTACTAGTAGAAAAAGTAAAAATAAACCGAAAAGGTAACAGCTAAGCTAATCTACAGCCCAGAAAATATATAATTTTCAAGGAAAACTTAAAATGGCAACATGGTCTTTCAATCCTCAAGTTTCTGCAGACATGAATTATAAAAATTTTCTTACTGAATTAGTAAAATATTAGAACCTTTGGCTCTATTCTAGCTTCAGATCAGCGCCAGGCAGTCAGATAAACAGATATATGCAGCACTCTCTCCTCCAGTGTAAACACCAGAAGTGCTATCACTAGACAATAGAATCTTTTATACTGGTTTCACCAAGAGAATTGGTCGTGATGTAAATAGAAGCATGTGTACAAATAAAATTAAAGTGTACGTTCATTGGCTGCTGCCGCGTATTACAAGGTGCATCGGCTACAAAGTAGTTTGCTTGACAGTAACAAAAACTAGTGGATCTCCTCTGTATTATGTAACAATGGTATGTTTATCGTGTTATTGTACCAAGTAAAACTGCAACAAAATTAAGTTAAAGTAATTGCACTTAATCAGAAAATGAGTGAAGAACATGTGCAGACTGCCTTCTGCTGCTCAGCTTTGGAAGCGGGAAGGTGAGAGTGTTGGTGAACCATCATGGCCGAACAGGTGCAGTTTGTAAAACATTGTAGAGGAAAGCCTGTAACGAGTGGTGAAAAAGTTATAATTCTCAATGTGTTCCACAAATTATGTGAGAAATATCCCACTTTAGCTACCCAAGATATTGTTAGCATTACAGCACAGTTTACAGGTGTATCTGCATTAAGCATAAATTCTGCGTTCAGTGAAAGGTTAAAAACTGGAAAGTTAACCACACCTATAGCCATTAAGATTCTGAGTTTACCACTGGTCATACCAAATCACGTGAGCACGCATTTGCTGTATGCTTATAATCGGCTATTGATGTAAGCTTACATCTCTGATTCACGGGAGGTTAAGTTAGCATTTGTTTTATTTATAACTTTAGGTTAATTAGCAGCCACTGATAAAAGCAGACGGGAGGAGCAGAACTCTGATCTAGATTGAATACAACCTCTTTCAGATTCAAACTAGATATGTTAAAGCTTTCTTTTCTATAGTGATTTTAAATTTATATTTATTATGCTTTTAGTTCAGTGTTACATGCAATTGTTATTTAATCAATAGTGTGTTTTAAACTATCGCGTGAAGGATTGGTGGGTCGAAGGCAGGCGATGATAGTTGCAGGCTCCATGTGGCTTTCTCTCCTAGCAACACGTGGTTACGAAAGTAGTGCTGTTACTGCTCCAATCAGAGCAAGAAAGCGGAAGGATACATTTTTAGATATTGTTTACATCGCAACCAATTCTTTCGCTGAAACCAGCATAGAAGTTTCGCTTCTCTCCACCTTTAGAACATTCTGGAACTCTAGCCAATGGTCATAAAGACAGCATGTTTGCGTGTAAGAAGGATTAGCATAGAAAATGAGCAAATTAGTGGGTGCATTTCTGATGTGGCCAAAAGCAGTTCTCCAAGTGAATTTGTGACCGCTGTGATGTGCTGCTACTGCAAGAGATTAGTCATGCATTTGGCACCCCCAGAAGTACGGCTATGTTGTGTACATTTCATTATGTTACCACATGGCTAATAAAGTGAAGTGACTAGTTAAAAAGCCAGTAAAAGGTTTCAGCTAGGGTGCATAGATAGTGGTAGAGAAAGTATTACCACAGTGATGGTCACAGTAGTGCAAAAAGGGATTGCAAAATATCTGTTCAGGTAGCCTGAATAATTATCACCATGAAATTAATTACCATGTAGGTGGAAGAAGGTTCTTGGGTTGAAGTCTTGGTTCTCCATGTGGTCTTGCTTCTCCCAAACTTCTTCTAGTTGTTGCTTGCTGCCAGGATGGTGAAGCTACAACATATACACAGAACAAAGATTGTCACTGGATTTACATTACGCTAATAATGAAAGTATAAGATTCATAAAGAACAAGGTTTAAAGCCTAATGCCAACAACATACAATAATTGTTAATTGAGACTGGCCATGTTTTCACTATACCTCACTTGCTTGTGATTAATGTGATTAACCTCACTGTTCAAAAAATGTCCAATCATTAGTGGATTACAATAATTGTGTTTTAGAGCCTTCTTTATGAAAGGGAGCGATGAGATCTTTGTTACAGGGTCGTATTTAGCAGGTAACAGATGAAGATTAAGATGGCAAGGGCTAATGTTTTTTCAATTAAAGTCTGGATTTTGCCAAAATTAACTTTATTTTAATTAAGATAACATACACTCCTAAATCATTTCACTCTTTAAACAGGCTTTTAGAGCCAATGTTTGAAACTATTCAGCATATTGTTGCGGCAAACTTTTTATAAGTGTTTCCCATGTGCGCCCAAATGGCGCCACTTTTATGACAAGCTTTGGTTTTTCTTTTACTGACTCGTATTTGTATCTGTGGATATTTATTGTGCAATATTTTTTCTCCACAGGAACACTGCTGGATTGTTTGGTATTCCGGCTCATAATTTTGGATTACCAACACGTTTTCCGATTATCATGATGTGCACATGCCACTATTTGTACAAATGTCCGTCTTCACCATTTGACACTAAAATCGTGACTGCACTGAAAAAGATCCATTTATTCCTCATGGTTACAGAACCTAGCAACCTTTTCTTTTTAACTTTCTTCACAATTTACACTTATATTCAATGTTGGTCATGATTCACCTTACTGAATATTTTTGGATGCAACAATAAAGTTTATAAAAATATAATATTCACATAACAGAAAATTTACATATTTTTGGTGGACACAAACACAACAAATATCAGCATGAATCATCCATTCTTATTATTCCAATTTAAACATCCTGGGCTTACAATTTCTTCTACACAGCTAAGAAAACTATGAAAATTGAATCTCATGGATGAAAATATCTATATAGTTAATGATTTTGTCCACCAAGAAGTTACTTAATCATGGTTGAATAGGACTAGTGATGCAGATTGCACTATCAAATGGTAAGTTAACACTAAAGCTCAAGATGATTAGTTTATAAATGGCATCTACACGACTCATGCTAAGTTTTTAGTTGCTTATAAGTCATTTGTCTAACAATGAATTGACAGAGTAACTCTTAAGGATATGCATGCCACTTCTACCACCATTTGGTATCCCAGGAAGCTGTAAGAATACACTGTCAGTTTAAGTGTACTTCATGGACTTATCACACTGCAACTTTCATGCTTGATTTACTATGATTAAAAATAATCTTAATGAGAAAAAGTCTGTGGCAGCTTTTTAAAAAGATGCAGCTGTAGCGATGAATCTTATCTTCAGGGCATTCACGGGTCAAGCAGATAAATAAGGGAGATAATTATACTTCCAATAAACATTCAAATTTTCTGCTAATTCAATTTTATTACAATGAACTTTTAACAGTATAACAAATTATCTTCACTCTTTTACAAATAACAATACAAGCAAAAAGAAGAAATGAGAAAATACTTTGTATAGAAAATGCAAAGTTGCCAAATTGATAATTTTGGGACATGCAAATGTTGTATGTTAAAAAGAAGATAATTTTATTAAAGTGTCTTAACGAATGATGTTACATTCACAAAAAAAAAAAAAAAAAAGTGATTATCATTAAAAGCAATAACATCACACCAGAATTTGTCCGCTTGCACCCGTAACACCCTGTAGATAAAACTCATAGCTCAACAACGTAGACATAATGTTCTGTCCTCACAACAGTAAAAAAAAACCACTCAGTTTTTCATTAATCATGTCCAATACTTCAACATGACAGTAAGTTGCTATGACATGGGCATACAATGTCCACTGAGTATTAGATTCTCATATGCTTGAAAAATTTCATGGAGGATGCTCTAAAAATACAAATACACAAAATGAAACAAGTGTACAACTATGCACCCAAAAGGAAAAGGCGTTCTTATAGAAAGAAAATGGTGGCAATTTTCTTCTTTAGTATGGGGCACAACAGTAGCACAGTTAATACTGAGTGAAGTGTACAAAAATGTCTTCCCAAAATAATTGTCACACAAAGGTTACAGCACCTTATGTTGCAATAATGTTAACATTTTGGAGAAGGAAAAATGCAACATCTGCATTATTTACATAACTTATCCCCATGTGACTTCTTTTTATCCTTGAAGACCAAGGAGAAGAAAAGAGCATCAGATTTTGTCCAATAGAGATCTTCACAGAATACAATAGTGTACAGAGTGACATTCCCAAAGGAACTTATATAAATTAAAAAGCTGTAATAAGTTTTTTGTAAATGAGTCTGAATTTTGGCATTTCATCTTAGATCTTCAAAATAATCTTTCTCTTACAACTGTGATTTTGGAGAAGGGTAGGGACATATTCACATTACTACACCATTGGCAAATAGCAAAAGGTATTGTGAAATCACAAGCTGAAATTTACGTCCTTTTACTAATTCATTAATCTCCTTAAACGAATATAACTTTGGTTTTACTTACTGGTTCATGCTCCTTGTGTTTCTTTTCCTTCTCCTCCATTTCCTTTATCATTTGCTTTTTGTGCTCTTCATCCATGGCTTTAAGTTTTTCACGTTTCTCAAATTCTTTTTGCATTTCATATTCCTTAAATTCCTGACGACGTTTGCGATCAGCTTCTGCCAAGTCTGCTGTTGTCTGTAAATACAGGTGCAGAAATAAAGCTTAAAGAGGCTACATGATTCCTGTGCAGACACTAAAACAAATTTTTTCTAACAACATTATGGAAATCACAAGTCTCTTGAAATTCTTTATTGTGTTTATGTACATGCATAAACAAAAATTAAGCAAAAGTCTTACAGTGTCAATAAAATTTAGTGAAAAATCACAGGAAAATCAATTTCTATTGTTAGTTTCATGTTTATACACTGGTGCCTTTTAGTTTCAGCCTATATATAATATAGTGCTGAAATTTGTACCAAACTAAAATCCCTTCAGCTTTAGAAGGAAACTTGACGTAAACAAAAAGCATATGAAATACTGGTCTGCAAATTGTATTACTACTCCCTCAGAGGCACATGTGTCATATTAAGACATGCTTCTTACCTCAACAACCTGACTGGCATAAATGCACATCAGCTGTGTTTTCGGACTGATTATTCAATTACTTGAACCCAATTTTCTTCAGTAGGATACTAAAACTTTTTCTCTTGAAGTCAGGTAAGTTGTAACAATTTTAACAACTGCTAGCACTCCCAATACATGCATATCCTTAAGAGTTACTCTGTCAATTCATTGTTAGATGAATTAATAATTACCATCTGAAGGTTATTTAATCCTGGGATATAAAGTACTTACAATAGTAAGTCACCATTGGGGTAATTTGTCTCTGATGTGAGACTGCCTTTGTGGTTTACCAGGAGAAATACGAACTGGTTTGAGAATTTAATGCTATTCTGGCAGTTTGTCACAATAGCTCAGTGGTTAGAGCGTCCACCCGGTAAGCGGAAGGTCTGTGGTTCAAATCCCAGTTGTGGCATTGAATTTTTAAGTTCCAGTTCTACTTCTCTTGATTTTATAAATTCACAATGCAGAAAGCAAACTGCATGTACTGATGTTGAAACAATAAGGTGCATTCCATATTCTTTATTTGAGGTGGTCAATCTTGTCATTCAATGTTGAAATGTTGACTCACCAATGTTATGTGTTTATCTCAAATCTTTTAAAAAGTGGACTGAATTCCTTTCAACATTACCCGACTGAATTCTAAAATATGTATAACACAAAGAAGCTACATTTAAATGCTTGTTAGACTAAGTGCTCAGTGCAGCTAACATACTTAATGTGTACACATATTCTTAGGAAATACCATGTGGCACATATTCAACTGCTCCACTTCAAAATAGTTCTCTCCTACAGCTACAAAGATTAAGTAAAATGATTCTCTAACATTACCTTGAGTATAAGTTTACGTAGATCTTCTATCTCAAATGTATGGGGATTCGAATGATCAAGATGCTCTGGCGAAATCTTGAGATGCTCTGTATCTATGCCATTTCGTAACTCAAACTCTTTTGTTGCAAGGTGACGGAGCCTTTCTAATTCCTGTCGTTTCAGTTCATCTAACTTATTTCTGACATGATGGTTTACATTTTCCAGTTCCTGTGCAATTTTTCCAGACTGGAAGAAAATCAGAAAAAGTTAATATATATTTAATTCCATAATATCATCATCCTGAGCCGTTTTCCAGGTAGAATATCATATGCTAAAGAGCACTTCTGTATTTCAGTCTTAAAACAGCTGATTTTCTGGTCAAGAAAGATACTTGGTAAAATTAAATTAAGAATCTGGTCCACTGTCTTTTGATTCCATCAGAAGAATAATTACAACATACAGTTCAAACACTGTTCTTTCTGTCAACTTGAAGATATGGAAAGAAACCACCTACTCCACTACCCAGCTTTTGGTCAACACCACAACCTCTCATTTAAGCACAAGAGAGAAATGACTTCATTGTCAACTGTCCAATATTTGACAGCAATGAAGCAACCTACCATATTCTAATCTCTTGTAGTGTGTCCCTTAAAAGCAGGTTTAAACATTTACTGTCAGTAAAACCCTTTTAGGTCAGATCCCATTAACTGCAATCGCTCTCGTTGATATATTGCTCTTAGTCATTTATTTTTTTGTTAAAATAGGTATGGAATTAGCAATGCTTAAATAGCTATCTCAAAATAGCATTTAAATGGAATTTAGTATAGAAATACAAAGCAAGCATTGCTGGGAGTGGTATTACTCAAAGCAATGTGCATTGTTAGATTCTTTCTTAATACGGGAGTTATTGCCAACACTGCTTTACAGTTGGTGTACATGACATAAGGCAAGTATATCTGACACCTGCATTTACTTTTCTCGGTAGCAGTTGAAAGCCAACGGCAGTTCATATAATGCTAACATAGCACTTTCTTGTTGATTTTATTGGCACAGGAGTGAAGCACAGCTCTCTCTGGTTGTGGATGTTTTCTACATCTACTGCTCTGCTTATGACAAAGGGAAGCTGGAGCACAATTTTATGTTTCTTGTATGTATTCAAAATTTTGTTTCGAATATTACACAATGCTTGTTCTTTTCACTTATTATCATGGCTTGAGAAGAACAGCTTCTAAAGTGATTTGAGTAAGAGTTGGATGATATCCGTAGAGATGGTCTACTCTGAATCTGATGCTCAATCTGAACACAAGGAACTTACAGAACAATCTGACAGTGATTCTGATAGTGCAGCTCTTTAAACTCCAAAACTAGGGAATCGCAAAATGTCTGAGGGTAAAGATGAAACAAAGCCCCTCCAGCAAAAATTGCTCATCAGAATACTACAATGCAATTTTGCATCAGAATATTGTAATGTAGTTTTGTAACAGTTCAGGTTTGGAAGTCAAATATGTGATATAGTATCAATGTTTCTGCAGGTTTCTTAATGCTGAGTTGGTGTTGGTAGCATTACCTAACAAATAACCTGATAAAGGATCAGTACTTGTATATCATATTGTAAAGAATTGTATATTATATTGACAGCGCTGCCACCGGGCCATGCTCTAAGCAGTGAAATAAAGTATCTATCTATCTATCTATCTATATAGTATTACATTTAAAAATACAGATGTTTCTCAGGTATGTAGGAACAGATGAATCAACAGCAACTAATTATTCAAATAATAATGTGTATTAAGTTTCACATGAGATGAACTTATTTCAATGTAAAATACTCTGTGATAAAATTAACAAAGATTTCTATTAATAAATAAAGGGAAATTACTTCAGAGCGTCTTTCGCTGAGAAACAGACCAGTGACCAGCAGCATTTTGTATTTGGAAAGAAACCTAAGAACAACTGTCTTCTCTCTCTCTTCTTATGTGTGAAGAAAAGGCAAAGAAGAATGTGTTACTGATGTCTATCATGCACAACAATAACATAAATCCTGACAGTGGTCAGGCAAACAAACCTGAATCGATAACCTACAAGCCAACAAAGCAAGGCATGTATGTTGTAGGTCATCTGAAATCACAATATTTGGTTTCGAGAATAAGAAATTGTTGGCCTTTAACAATATTTATCAGCCTTCCAAATATTGCAGGAGTAACTAATGTAAATAAGTTGATTCCTTGAAGAAAATTTCTTACAGAGCTTAGCATGATGCTTGTGAAATAAATGTGCATGCCAAGGTTGTCACTTCATGTAAAGCAAATACGAAATGTTGCTGATATCCATGAATTACCAACAACTACAATACAGGTAAAGACAAGATGCATCTTCTGGCACAGAAGGAAGAACCAATGCACTCAACATTGTCGTAAGAGCTGCTCCAGTCCAATTTCCAAAGGGAACACAGTGGAAGCAGTTCATGTTTGCAGCAAATGTGACAACACTACCCAGGAAAGTGACTAATTTGTACCAATGAACTCAAAACTGAAATTTGCGCTCATATTGTTGAATTACATTCTACCAATTGATATATAAGGATTAATAATGTGTATTATTGGTTTTTAAAAAACGTTTAGATTTTTTACCATTTCTTGTTATGGGTGTGCATAATTTAGAAATATGATAGAAATATGCTCACACAAGTTTAAAATAGTTACACAAATGAACACGCAAACTTGTATATTAATTGGGGCATATTATTATGAAACCAAGCTTGTTAGAAAAAATCTAACATGGGAATGATGGTGTTACAAGAGATGTGAGCAATCCTGGGTTAAACATCACTCGGCTTAATGTTAACAGCTGCACTGCGAAGCATTGGAAATACTGCTAACCACAAAATCTGCAATGATATAGGATACTGCTTTATTATATCATACATTCTGCATATAAGAGAGAAAATATCTTAAGTAATGATTCATTGTATACCTAAATTTATTAAGATATCTTGTAGAAATTATACTTTTCATAAACTGCATCAATGCAAGGGATTTTGTTTTTATTGACTGCACATTGATTTTAGAAATTCTAATACAATTCTACTTCACAGTATTAACTTTCAAATTAATTTTCACCCCAAAATGTTGAAACTATATTTAAATGGCCACGTATTTAAAGAGAGTTGATATATTTGTTAAAATGGTTGAGCAGGGTTTGAAGTTTGTTTTATAATTATTTATGTTCAAATTGTTGCAAAAGGTTATACTTGTTTATTTATATAATATTGTCAAAGTCAGCATGAAATGTTATAAAATTACAGTAAATAATCTAAAATAAGAATAAATTAGAAACTAAAAGCTTCACTTATCTTAGTAATATTGCAAGATTTTCCACAGCATAATATAATGGATGCCTTCCATTCTTAGACTTAAAAATTAAAAAAACATAATAGATTGAATTTTGGTATATATAGAAAATCTACTCACACTGATAACTACATAAAAAATAAAAGTTTTAATCCTTTTGCACTCAAATTTGCTGTTTTCAATAGTTTAATTTAAGTATACCCTTTACTAAACTCGGCACCAAATAAGAAGGGGATTGACAGTTGCTACACACATGGTGGAAGGGTCTAAATGAACAGGAGGGGATGAATGTGTCATGGCAATCGTCATGGCAACGAAAAGAGCAATCAATTAGAGCCAAGATGCTTCCATAGCAACGCTAAATGAGTGTTGTCGATATTTAACATGTGATTAACATATGCCTGACCTGCAATCTAGCAGTAACAACCTGTACATCTTATCTTGTTTACCCTGCAATATATACAATGTCTCCCTCCAGTTCCAGCTTGCAATGTTTGTACAGAGATTGCCTGTGTGCTGACAAGTTCGTTTGCATCATTCTATTTATTGTGGTTATTTGCCTTGTATTTACGTGTGTCAGAATCTGTGTATCTGTGCGTATGTTGTGAACATTTACAACTGTCTCACTCTTTTAATGAATAATTATGTCCAAAAATATTGGCAAAGACAGCGTAGCCAAACAAAAAAGCTCTACGTACTCTGGAAGAGAATAAAATTGTGTTTGATAATGTACATATCTCAAAGGATTATGCAGTCAATGGTATGGATGAACATGGTCGCAGAATTGTTTGGTGTCGTCCTTTCCTAGTGTGCTCTGATTTAACTAATTTGGGCCAAGTAAAGAGTTATGTTGTGTGAAACAAAGGTTTCACTGTGTCGTCTGTAATAAAGCTACATCAATAAAAAGCTGAAAACTGTGAACAAGGGCGTAATAGCTGCAACATGGGAAAATGGAGTCTTAGAAGCAAGGATAGAACAGTTTGTCATTTCCACTGGTAATTCAAACAAAAACAATAATGTAAGCGACATCAGTGGCACTTCCCCATTACAATATTTCACAGGTATGTTTCTTTTGTTAACATTAATCTTCACAATGATATAATACTTCCATGTTCCATCCTTTGCATGTAGATGAACTATTTTACTATTGTTTTCGAATACGAATATAAATTATACCTGCTCTACATTCCAAACGCAATCCAACAGTCTTCTTACACATAAAGCTAACGCACTCTCCATGTGGTGCGATAAGCGGCAACATCGCCTCCATTTCACTGCCAACTGTCAATACCTTTCTTGTTTGAAACTGATAATAAGTAAGAATTTGACATAGAATATAAACACATTATTAAAACTCATTAACACTGTGGTAATTAATGGTTTTAATACAGATTTTATACATAAAAACATAGAAAAACTTAAGTATCAAAAGGCTGTTAGAGATTTCTACCCTCAAAACAATAAATAATTGTATTTTTAAAAAGTTTACATACCATCTGTGGGACAATAAAAGATTTACAAATGTTTTTAAAGAATATGGAATAAATTTGGTCCCTCAAAATAAATTTAATTTACAAAATTTACTAAATGTTTCTAAAAAGAATAAAATTCCTAATTATAAAAAATCTGGCATTTATCAATTTAGTTGTTTGGATTGTGATAGGGTTTATATTGGTAAAACCAAATGTCATTTAGAAACCAAAATAAAAGAACATTTTAGAAATATTAAATATAAACAAATTGATAAATCAGCTGTGGCAGATAATTTTTGGTCATTTAATCATGAAATTAATCCAGAGGTTAAATTATTAAAACAAATGGACCTATAAATTTAATGGTTTGGGAAAAGATATTTATTTTAAAAAACAAGAACTGTGTTCTGAATTTTGAAATACTATCTATAGATTGTATTTATAGGTTTTTGTTTTCAGAGATTGGTGATAGATTTTTTAAAATGAGCACCATTATCTATGGTAACTTGTTTGTATAGCTTTGAAAATAAGTTGGAAAGCTGTGAAAAATCTTGCAATGTTACTAAGATAAGTGAAGCTATTAGTTTCCAATTAGTTTTTATTTTAGATTCTGTTGCTTCACTGTTAATAGCTTCAATATTTCCTTAATTACAGTAAATAAATTTGCAAGTTTTCTTTTTGTTTGGAAATCACAAACTAATAGGCCCTGCAGACCACTAAATACTTTTACAAATGGGGAAGACATTTTAAAACTGTTAGATTCTTTTTCTTTTCGAAAAACTTGAGTGGAAAAGCTGTGTATCAGTATGTATTGACATTGCAAAGGCCCTGAGTGGTCACATCACTGGGCTGGTAAGCCACCTGAGTGGAACTTCACTCATTCTGAACTTCACCACAAGGTTTTGGCAGCTAAGCACCTTCCTGACTAACAGAAGAATCTTTCAGGCTGACTTACTGTGGTCTGCTGGAGTAAGAAGGTCCAGACGTTTCGTCCACAACTGCAGTGGATATCTTCAGTGGCGCTGTCAAAGTCTTCTTGGTGAAGGTTCAGTTGTGTCTAAAGCATTAACTGTACGTGTTGCAATATTTAAACAGGAGGGGGTACTCTCTGATTGGGTCAGGGCTAGCTGAGATGGGAGGGTTCTAGTTGCCTCTCGATCGCTACTGCGTACTCATTGGTTAAGATTGTTACTCTGCCTGTGTTGTCGTTTGATGTCTTGGATGATGGTATGCCAAGTTCTATTGAGAGCTTCTTTCTTCCTGTTGAAGTTGTTGGAGTGCTTATAAATTTTGATAGCCTCACATTGTAGTTGAGCATGGTAGTGTGAGACAGTTGAGAGTATTCTGGTGTCCTGAAATTTGATGTTTGCCCTCCGCTTCTCTGGCATGTTTGGCAACTGCTATAGACAGTATGTTCTTTAAGCCTGGCGTGATGCTACGTAGTGTTATGCCAATGTACATTGCACCGCATGAGCAAGGAATCTAGTACACACCAGCTGAAGAAAGGGATTCTCTTGGATCTTTGGTTGGTCTGTGACATAAGCTCAAGACTGTCTTCAAGCCTACTAGACAGCTCAGCAGCTTACTACGCTCAACCAAAGATCCAAGAGAAGCCCTCTCTTCAATGGGCGTATACCAGATTTCTTGCTTGTGAGGTGCAGTGTACATTGGCACAACACTATGTAGCATTAACACCAGACTTAACATAAAAGATGCTGCCGTCCAGGGCAATTTGAGAAGTTAGCGGTGGCCGAACATGCCATATAAGTGGAGGGCAAACACATCAAATTTTAGGGCACCAGAATACTCTCAACTGTCTCACACTACCATGCTAGACTACATGAGGCTATCAAAATTTATAAGCATCCCGAGAACTTCCACAGGAAGGAAGAAGCTCTCAAACCGAATAGAACTTGGCATCCTGTCATCCAAGACATCAAACGACAACACAGGCAGTGTAATAATCTTTAATGCAGTACGCAGTAGCGATCGAGAGGCAACTAGACCCCTCCCACTAGCCATACCATCTCAGCTAGCCCTGACCCAATCAGAGAGTGCCCCCTTGTGCTTAAATATCATAACATGGACAGTCAATGCTTCAGACGCAACTGAACCTTTACCAAGAAGGCTTCAACAGCGCCACTGATGATGTCCACCAGTTGTGGAGGAAGCATCTGGACTTTCTTACTCCAGCAGACCACAGCAAATCAGCCCAGAAAATTCTTCTAGCATTACTAACTCTGGCCGTGAAAGCCTACGCTTACTCATAAAAGGAGTTTATTACTTACCAACGGGTACATAACATTTTTATTTTTTAAGAGGGGAACAGTGTTGGAAAAAGATTGAGAACTGCTGGTGTAAATAATTAAAATGTAGACTTCTGGAGAGATCAAGTAGCTCTTTAAAGCCATCAACACAAAAAGAAATGTGACATAAGCGATTCGCTTCAATTTAGATTCATTATTTTTTCGTAGATGTTAAAAGAACTCCAGATTAGGTTGAAACTGTTTGAAGGAGAATTAATATTGCTCATGGAAAGTAATTGTGATATATACCACTACACGCCATAGAATAACCGAACCATTATCATCCTTGGAAAAATATTCAATGCTATAAAAATATAATACAACAGAAAAAAAATACTTACCCTAATATCACTTTCTTCAGCCTTCTCCAGCTTTGCCTTGAACTCTGGATCACTTTCTAAGGCTGAAACTACTTCTTTCAAGTAGCGATTGTACTCCAAGTTTAACATCTGAAAAGAATGAAAAGTTGCATGTTGCCAGTAAATGCTTTCAACCAACACAAACTTTAAACATTGACGAGCAGTGAAAAGCAATTATCTTTATTTGCTCCTACCCATATTTCCATTAAGTATGCAGTAGATTATCCCCATTTAAGATGTACTGAACAGATCTGCACAGATGGTCAAACTGCATGATACAGGGCTTTTGAATTGGTTCTTCACCGCCGCATGGCCTTTTGCCTGTGCGAGTTTGAAGGTGCCATGGCCGGGTTTGCCGCTACTAGCAAGCCGCACATAAAACATGTATAAAAATCTTACCTTATAGAAAATGCTGGAAATGTCGTGAACGATGGTTTAATCGATCCACAGCTTCTGTTCTTTTCAGACGAGGCATGATTTCATCTAAATGGTCCCGTGAATACTCATAACAGTCGGTATTGGGCATCTCAAAATTCACATCGCATTCAAGAAATCCCTCATTATGATCGGAGATTTGGAGTTTGGTGTGCTGTTAGCGCGACACATAATTGGTCCAATATTTTACGACCAGACTGTAAATAAAGAGAGGTACCAAAATTACATTTTGACCCCATTTTTTCAGTCACGATCTGTACTTGCAGTAGCAGAATCTTGTTGAAACCACCCATATGATTTCTCTTCTTGTCAGTTCACGAAAAAATGGGGTCAAAATGTCATTTCGGTACCTCTCTTTATATACAGTCTGGTCGTAAAATATTGGATCAATTATGCGTCTAGTGCTAACAGCACACCAAACTCCAAATCTCCGATCATAATGAGGGATTTCTTGAATGTGATGTGAATTTTGAGATGCCCAATACCGACTGTTACGAGTGTTCACGCGACCATTTAGATGAAACCACGCCTCATCTGAAAAGAACAGAAGCTGTGGATCGATTAAACCATCGTTCACAACATTTCCAGCATTTTCTATAAGGTAAGATTTTTATACATGTTTTACGTGTGGCTTGTTAGTAGCGGCAAACCCGGCCACAGCAGCTTCAAACTCGCACAGGTAAAAGGCCGTGTGGCGGTGAAGAACCAATTCGAAAGCCCTGTATTATGTTCCAATGGACCTGGGGTCAACTGAGCTGACGGTTGTATTGCATTTGACAAGGGGAAACATTTTATATGGGCAGTCTTCTTGAATGAGGTTAAAATTTGGTCCTGTGGGTTAGAAACTAGACATGCTACACCCACAGCAACAAGTGGACTTCATGTCCCTATAAATTTTCTATAAGAAAGCACTGTAACATTCTTGGGAAAATCATGAGAATAGTTTTATATTTTCAAGGTAACAGAAGCTTGTGTGCTATCTATGGTAACAAACTAAGACACCGCATGCACTATGAAAACCCAAAACTCCACCAACAGTGATGTTCTATCTGGGAGACCTGGGCTTGGGGTATTGCTCCAGCCTTCACTGGAGCAAACTACTACAAAGTACAGTGAAGGCTTTCCAGAGACCTTCCACAGTTTGTCACACACTTCTAAGGGCCCTTTTCAGTAATTCAAATGCACAAAAATCCATCAGTGATACGTAAGGTGACTTAAATCAGATGTCGCTGAAAGGTGTAGAATGTGTTCACATTTCTCTATTTGCTAGTTGATGCCGATGTATGGTTTGGTGCCTTATCCTGTTGCACCCAGACTTTATTTACATCAGCACCATTGAGAGCAGGAATTTCTGTGCAGAAAATTGGTGTCAACATCAGTCTGACAATATGATAAGCTGGTTTTCACATTTTTATGTAACAGCAGATGTCTAATTTGCCATTATTGCTGTGCCTTGTTATTACCATGAAATCTTAGGAAAAGATACCTTTGTTTCCATATACAAACTATCAAAATTGTTTTCCCCCCTATGCTGGTAATACACAGCCTGGGGTTTTTGCAATCACTTAGACTCACACCTGACCTAAAGTGGCAACAAACTTGCACTTTTCACCAGCTAGATATCATTCATACAGCCTTTTGCTTTTAGCGGCACGCTCTGCAATGTGTTTGGGCAACAGCTTATGTATCCACTTCTTCTGGCACTTTTCTAGATTCAAATCCCTGTTGATTATGGTGTTCACAGTAGTAAAAGAGATTTCTAATTTAAATGCAATGGCCCTCTGAGTTGCAGGATTTGGTTCTGAGACGACCTTAACCTTTTGAATTATCTCTGGGAAACAACTGGAGGCTGATCGTGGATTTGCCTATTTCTTGCACTTTGGAATCAGACCTAACCAGCCATACCTTTTTTTTACTAAGCACACATACGATTCCTTTTGTCTATAAAGAAAACTCATACATCTTGCACTGCTTAATCTCAGAATAGGAGTATTTTGCACCAAAAAGAGCAGTTATGTACCCTTCCCAGAATGATTCTATTTTTGGCACAATTTGACACAGCAGGAACAAGAGTATGCAACTGAACCAACACAGTGATACACTTATACTGTTGCTCTTCATTTAGGTTCCGCATGTATCATCACAGAGCTAGTTACTTACCTAAACTTGTTACCATAGGTTGTGAACAATCCTCCATACAAAGATACACACTATCCACTTAGCAAAGCATGAGCAATGGTAAATAGCAGTTTATTAAAGTAGCACAAGAAAACCTGATATCTCTAGGAAGCATAATTTCATGTTTAACATAATTACAGTTCCACTGTCCTGGGAGTTCATATATTTTTGAGATCTAAATTTCCATTGCAGCTTAGAGTGAATTTAATTGATGAAAACAACAGTCTAATCATATATGTGCTGTTTAAGAATTAGATGAAAGCATCGTTTTAGTCCTAAAGGTTTGCTGCCATGTAAACACTGATATAAGTATAGATCTTATTTTAGTAAACATAACATCCTACCACTAGCATGTATCTTTATATCTGAAGTTTCAAATCATATTAAGAGAAATCAAGGAGAACTAGATGCAAATATGGATATTCATTCTCATAACATTAGAGGGTAAAATTACCTTCATGTTCAGTTATGTAGAACAAAGGCATTGTCATATAATAAACTACCAGCAAATATCAAAGAAATAACTAATATAAAAAAATTTAACTAAGAAGTCAAATCCTTTCTACTACAACATACCTTTTATTCAGTAAGTGAATATTTGACATTGTAATTTGTAAACATATTATTCTGTAAATCTTTATTTAATAAGTGAATATTTGACATTTTATTTGTAATATTGTAAAATTAGTTCTGTTAATCTTATACAAATTATTTTTTTTGATGAAGCCCATATGTAACATAATCTAAATGGTGAATAAGCATCATCATTATTGTTCTTCTTCTTGTTCTTGTTGTTCTTGTTATTGTTATTCTTGTTGTTATTCTTATTCTTGTTGTTATTGTTATTCTTGTTGTTATTGTTATTCTTGTTATTGTTATTCTTGTTGTTATTGTTATTCTTGTTGTTATTCTTATTCTTGTTGTTATTCTTATTCTTGTTGTTATTCTTATTCTTCTTGTTATTCTTATTGTTGTTATTGTTATTCTTGTTGTTATCATTATTATTGTTGTTGCTGTCATTGTTATTGCTCTTGCTGTTGTTATTATTATTATTGTACTTTTCAAGGTTAAAAAATTAAAAGTAATAAAACAAGCATATATAAAAAACTTAAAAACATAAGATTAAGATGTGCTATAAATAGCAGATAAATGCAATATTTAAAATTACCCTACGTTTAACAACTCTTGAAGGTTGCATTACCATGACACACATAGCCTGCAGGTCTGGAGAATGATGGCCATTGCAGAATGAACTACTGCAACTGCTTCCGTTCTCAGGGCATCTTACAAATACTCAATCTTTCAAATACCCCAAAGAAAAAAAAAGATTTTGTTCCACTGAATTAATTTGCCTTAGTGAATCAAGATAAGACAAACTTCCACATCCAATGGAAAAATCCAACAGTACAGCCCGTCCAGTCCATCGTGGTACTCCTCCATTCTTGAAGCAAGATGCGCAATAACACAGAGCTACCCACTTGCATAAGAGGAGAGGTGGGGATTAGTTTACCGCTTACTCTCACCATGATAACTACACAATAATTGTTTACAATATAATGGTTGTTTATGTGACTGGCAGAGTTCTGATATCACTCGCTTGTTTCTCACCACTCCAGTCACTTTTCCAATTTTCTCCTCTTGCACATGTGGAGTGTCTTAATGATCTGGACAAACTTAACTTCATCACATAAGTCATTGCACTATCTTTAAAGTACATTTTGGATAACATTTCAGCACTTTCAAAGGCAGTAAGATACCCACATTACCTTTTTAACCACCATTTATCTTATACGAAAATTATGCTACAATGGCAACAAAACATTACATTTTCCTGTCACAGAATATGCACATAGTTGACCGCCAACCCAAACTAAGGAAATAAAATCTACCCGAACGGCTATGTTTTGTATTGCTGCTTTTTCTTGCATTGATTTGGGGCCCTAAGCTCAAAACATAGCTGAGAGATTGAGTTCCCTAAGCCGCAAAGCACAGATGAGGAAGGTTTCTGTATGAAATGAAGCAGATGTGACCAAAGGCTACCATCGCAAAAAATTACAGTTCTTAACTGTAGGATTTGTGACGCTAATCCCAATAATCCTTGATTCATAATATGCCATGGTTTTTGGAATCACGGCTTTTCTAGGTTTCATTTCAACCAAACCTGTAATTCATGGGCTTTGCATCCTCTCTGCTTTACCACTTATTTTACTCACTCTCACTCATTTTGCAGATTGCTAACATTTTTTCATTCATAGGTTGGCAATATCCTGACTGGCAATGACTGAAACTAAGTGCCACTTACAATAACAACACAGAACTAATCATGCTGGACTCAGAAGTTTAGTCTCAACATGTTTTGAAACTCGAGTAAATTGGTTTCAGCAACAAGAGACATAATACGGCAGAAAAATAATTTGGATAATGTACTGTATTTACAAAAACACTTCAAATGGATTTTCCCACATTATTTAACACTATATTGCATTTTTTTATTGCACAAGTATTAAGAACACACCTTTACGAACAATAATTAAAACATGTTGTTTGTATAAATATTATTGTTGTTGGCTAATGCTGGATTCCTGACAATGAAGTCATTAGTCCTCTTGCTCTCCAATTTTTCACTGATGGATGGAGCGCTAGAAGTGGCCAGACATATTTGAAGGTGGTCTTGGTCCATTTCCTCTTGCAGATTACATAGAGGACAGAGTGGTGAAGAATACATCCCAATTCTGTTCAAATATTTTGCCAGACAATCATGTCCTGTAATCAACCTGAAGGTTGCAACTGCCGTTTTTTCAAGGATACTCAAATTACTGTTTGAATGTTCGGTAGTTCCCATCTTTTATTTATTGATTTTTTATAGTAATATTTTGCAATAATTTTTTTTTTTAAATTTATAGTTGACTAATCTTTTAGTTGCACAAAATGGTAGATTAACTATAGATTTCTGTACAGTGCTGGTAGCATTTTTTGCAAGAAAATCGGTTTTGTCATTACCACTCAGTCCACAGTGAGCTGGTATTCATTGGAAGACTAGGTGTTTTTGAAGTGCTGTTAAATGGGTAAGGATTTCCCAACATTCTATAATAATTTGGTTTTTTGGTGAAAACTTGAAAGTAATTTCCATAATTACTGCCCTGGAATCTGAGAGAATAAGTGCCAGATGAAAATGTGAGATTCTATGCAAAAGATTTTGTAGGACCAGTAAATTTGTGTAAATGTAAACTGCACTTAATTAGCCAAGATGCACAAAATTAAACAATAGAACGAAATTACATCAACATGCTTCACCCAAGGCATCATGGGAGTGTTCCTCTCCTGCCAAGATATTGCCAACATTGGCAGTCGAAACAACTAATGTCATTTACTGCATATGTTGTTGACATAGTTCCTGCATTTAACATGTTAGCAATACCACTTTACCTGCCCTCCCGTACCTCGCTTATGCCCCTATTACGTGCCTTTTCTATACAGCATCTGCTTTCTAACAAGGTTTGGAGAAAGGTTATTTGCATGTTTTTAAGAATTTCAGGAGGCAATATCACAATCTTAAAACAATAATAATGCACTGACATCTAGAAAGGTACCCAACATTCCCTAATGCAAGTATTTGCGACGAAAATTGGAGTTTAGTAAATACAATATATTACCCAACAATTAACACTTCGCATGTTATAATTATACAATAAATTATTAAATAATACATTTTTTATTAATTATTCTTTCCTGTTTATGGCCATGGAGCTTAGTATGACCAAAACGTTGAAATACTATCCACCAATTTAAATAAATGCATATTACAGACTCATAAAACAAAACCTCTCATTTTATACTTTTAAGATATGCTATGAACTTTATACTTAATCCTTAACATTCACTACTTTTTCATGCGGAATTAAAATTTATTTGAGTCTAATACCACTCTCAATATGATCCATGTTTCCATGTTGAATTCAATCTGGAATGAGATCAATTTGGATATGCAAGGCTCAAGCATAAATAATTCAAGCTTTTATGTTGGTCAACCTGCAAAAAATGTTTTCTGTGTATTTTAAGTACAGCTGAATTCACCGTTCTTGGCCCCTGACCTTGAGTGGAAGTCCTGTAGGCAAACCTATAGTTTCTGTCTCTCTCGTCGTCTCATATAATTCTGGGAATGAAACCATGCACAACAGGTGGGGTGGGGAGGGGGAAGGTAGTGATGTCTGCATTTCAACAGTCCTTGCTAATTCATAGCTGCTTTTTTGTGCAGCATGCAGTAAGTAAAGACATATTAAGATATTTGCGATAAGAAGTGAATATAGTGAATTTATGAGACATTGATCACAGCATAAATCAATTATGCTGCCACTGCTTTCTAAATTAGGACCCAAAACGTTACACAGTCAGAGTAGCGAAATTGTTTCAAATGTATGGGCATACATGAAGAAAAAAACTAAAAGCAAAGAACTGCTTACATCAGAAGAGTTTTTAAAAAGAATTAAAAAAGTTCAAAAACGCGTATTAGATGCCTCAGGAGCATCAGAAAGAACAGTGAAAAGAATTGTTCAAGAACGCGAACAACATGAAAATCAGAACACGTCTTTTGGAACTCCAGGCAAAAAAAAAAAAATTCCGAAATGAGTAACAGGTCTAGATGACTTCGATAAATGTGTTGTTAGAAGAACGATTCATCATTCTTATGTTCAGGAAAAATGTGCTTTTTTCTTTTTTTTAATTAACGTCCTCCAACGTAATGTCATATCGGACGGTGAATGAATGAAATGGGTGAAATGATGCTCAAATGAGCCCGAGGTCCATGGAGCTTTAAGTTACCCAACATTCGTCTTCTCAGGATAAGGGAAAACCTTGGAAAAAACCTTACTCGGATAACTTACCCTAAGTGAGATTCGAACTTGCAACCTCTTGAACGTGAGGCATCACGCTACCGAGGCGGGCAATAAAAAAAGTGCTCCTACAATAGCCAAATTACTTAGAATTTTAAGAGAAGGCATTAACTTCCAGGGCAGCAAGTCATTCTTAAACAGAATAGTGAGAGAACTGGGTTTTAAACAGAAACAGACCAAATTTACAATATCTGCAGTGATGCATGTATTAATACGAGCACATTTGCACAACTAATTAAGCTAGGCACATTGTATAGACTTTTTTCTGCATGGATTGTACATACTACTTTACGAAGTTGAACGTTATGTGAGTAGCATATGATCCTGACGAACCAATTCGCATGCTGTCTGCTGTCTCCTAGCTTGGTAAGTAAACTCGCTTTCAGCCTTTACATTTACTTCCTTCAGGGGCCAAGAATGGTGAATCCAGCTGTAGGTTTTGATGTTAGTGAATGTATTTTTAGAAAAATGTATTGTGAGATTATACATACAACAAAAGTGGCTTTGTTGTTCTGCTTTACTACACCACTTTTACTAAAAAAACAAAATGACCAGCATGCACGGTATTACAACTACAATAGAAGTTACCATCGTAAGTGTGGAGCCATTGTATAGGGCTGTCTATGCATGACAACAAAGTACTGGTGTTTGCATAGGTCTTGCTGGTTGGCTACTCGAAGTGATGGAGGGGGATATTGCCAAAGATAAAAAGCCAGATAGAAAGTCCTGCATGCAAGGGCAGTAGCACCAATATTGGGTAAATGTAACTCTGACTGAACATGTGTTGGTCTTTAAAAATTTCAAATCAATTTAAATTCAGTAGGTGTTTCCATGCAACAAAATTTTGGCCTGAATCCACATTCCCATACAGTATTAATTTAGAATAAGAACTCAAATTGATCTGAATTCACCATGGAAATGTAATGATTGATCTTGCACTTGTGTGGAAGTTTTAACATTCACAAATGGCAAGACATTCTCCTGCATACATAGATAGAAGCATCTGTAAATGGCAGCACAAATTTCATCTTAACTTACCTGGCCATTTGGATTATCTGGATCTTCATTATCTATGTTATTATCCTCTTCCTCCTTCTTTTTCTGTGTTACTGGTGGACTAACAGCATCTTGCAGGATTGCAAGAGCTATCAAAACACCAAGTATTAGCTTCATCCTGGAAATTTACACCATGCTATAAGATAGTGTAGTAGCAGTAAACCACTAGTAAACATTCTTATCTTTGTTCAATTGTTTTCTGATTACATTTTGTTATGAAAGTATTATCTGATGAAGTGAAAAAGCCACAAAAGCTTCAAACTTATTATTCACTTATATTAATATATAATTATTACCTAAGCATAGTATTTAAAGTGGGCCAGAACAGCATTTTGAAAGAACTCTACAATGGAACATCAGTCTCTAAACAATAAATTTATGTGCAAAAACAAAGAAACCTGAAAATAAGGTTTGAGTAAACAGTTTAAATAAACGTATTTTGCAAATTTTATGTCAATTATGTCTAAGGAGCGCAGTTTAAAGACAGCTGTAACACCACAGTGCTTCGTCAAGCTCTTTTAGACCAATGTGGTAAGTAGAAGAGAAAGTAAAAAAAGCTTTGGGTTTTTAAATAAAGCTGAGTTAAATCTCTTTAGGACTTAATTTGGAAGAGAGCTGTAAACCAAAACCTTGCTTCCATTTCAAAATATGCATGGAGTAACCAAATGCAGGCTCTCTTCTGCCAAGGGTCACGCAATGGGACTAAATCTGTACCCTTGAAAGGTGCTGTGGTTAGACTATTGAATTTTTTGCACGAGGTTGAACCCATTTTAAACACATAGTTTAATCTGACATGATTTAACCTAAACTGGCAAGTCTCTGCATTTGAGTATTGAGAAGGAAAATGCGTATATCACACAAGACCCTATCATCTCGTTCATATTAACACATTAACCTCTAGGCATAGTAAACTAACACAGCCTAAATTTCGGTACCACAGGACCCTCGTTATAAACCAGTCACAAACTGCAATCTACGTCTACCAGCTAAAAGGTTTCGGAAACAAAACTCAGGTTTCAAGGTAAATATCAAACTTTTGCCAATTAATTTTACGTGTTAGAATTGGGGTTAAAATGGCTAACACTGCGCATATTACAGTATATTTACAGTGTCTAAATTTAGTTGTTTTAAACCTATATCCCAAATGTTACAACTTAAAGTGAAATATGTTAAATTCTTCGGCCACGAAATTATGCTGACGGTTTTGAGAAATTTCCATAAGAGCTTATATATTTGTAAAACCACGACAAAGAAAGAAAAATAGCATAATTGGTCGATGTTTTTTGAAGTTGTAAACTGTATTCTAAGGCATGACGTGGATTTTCGCTAGCAAGAAACTCTTTTACATAAACATCTGGAAGTTTTCATTCACATACCTGTACCCAACAGCACCTCAAACCAGGCGCTACACGAGAAATCGAGTTATTTTAAATTTGCTGCTGTGCCTCTGAAAACGACTTGCTTTTACTTTCTGTTCGTGCAAACAAAGCCCATTTGCAGTAATTCTCTTCCTTGAACTGTCTGCCAACAAACAGTTCCACACCACACTGATTGACTTGGACTGAACCACAGAGCACCAACTTAACGTGAACTGTAGTGTATTCATTACAGGTTGTGCAAAACTACTGGAAAAATATAACATTGCTTGTCGGAGCAAGGCATACTTTTCTTTAGAGGAATTTAAACATAAGTTCGAGGTATTAATTAAATATAATCTATTACCTTACCTAGATTATAAGAAATACAAGACCTGGTTGTGTTGCAATATCAAAGAATGTGCACAGGAGTGTTGGTTGCATTGTGACAGATGGTGCATTGCGTCATAACACAGATTAGAACTGTAGTAGGAAGTCCCTGATAATATAGGTTTGTGTCATAAATTTTCTGTACCGATTTCCTGGTTTAATTTGCGAAAGATCGGTAAGGATAAGGTGAGGCTTTTAGATAAATTTTAAAAAAATTGCCTGAAATCTTAGAGGTTATGCTATAAAATGTTTTGTTTATCCTGCTCTAAATTTAGGACATGGGCTTGGTCATTTGGGTATTTATCTGCAAATGAGAGCAGTTTAAGTGGAAAATAAGGTCTGTATCCGGAGGCTATAGAACTGTAACTGTTCGGGGTTTTTATCTTTTGATATGACGTTTAATGGGCTTTAACATATGTAATAACTCTTTAGAAAAGGACCATTCATGTACGCCCACATCGCGATGACACGTTGTCCTTCACAAATATTTACATATCTTACTGTTCAAGCTTAGTTTATTTTTATTCTTTTCTAGGTGAGATAGTTAATGATGAATAAACCAACAGCACCCCCTGCCTATGGGCCACCTCCAGCTGCACCACCAAGTTATTCACAGGCAGTTGGAGGAGTACCACCTTCCAGTCCATTCACTCCTGTAACGTCAAGTAAGTTCATTTTGCTTATTTAATTTGAACTGCTTTATCTGTTGGTTTAAACCAGCTAAACATAATTTGTGCTTGCGAATTTTCAATATAAACGTCTAATATTGCATATTTGTGTATTAAACATATAACCTTATTGCATGCTATAGAGAAACCTTTATACATGATTTTATTTTTGTTTAGTGCCTGGAGGACCAACAATAGTTACAACGGTGGTACCTGTGGGCCCACAACCCACTCATATGATATGTCCATATTGCCAAGCTGAAATAGATACCGCTACAAAGACAGAGCCTGGACTAATTGCATACATTTCTGGAGTGGTGATTGCTTTACTTGGGTAAGCTGAATAAATAAATTACCAGTAATAATAATATCAAAATAAATGAAGATTAAGCTTCTGTATACCATGATAAATAGAAGAAAAAATCTGATGTGTTGCACTCACATGGTTTTCTCTACTCTTGTGCTAACCATTCTCACAAACTCTACATCTTTTTCGTATTAGTTGAGATAAACAATTGCAGAAATTATCTTATTGCTTAAATTTTTAGGAATCATACTGGATCAAAAGTTGACTTGTTTGGAACACATTGATTTTATTTGCAGGGAAAATAAGCAAATTGCTATATCTGTTCAGGCATTTTTCAAGTTTCTTAGAAGTAAGAGAATTGAAACTGATATATTATGGAGTCATATACACACATATGATATATGGGCTCGAGCTCTGGGGATGCAGTGCTAAATCACACATGGAAAGACTTTAAATTACAGAAGGAAGCAATTAGAACTATATTTCACTTACACCCTAGGGAATCATGCAGACAGTATTTTAGAGAAGAACAAATTCTTACAATATTTTCACTATATGTCTATAAAACAATAATATATGCACTACAAAACGACAACTTAAGAAACAATAATGTCCTTCACTATAACATGCAGCACAACTGTGACTTTTATTGACAAGGCTTTAGATTAAATATTAGTTATAAAGATCCTTGTATAATGGGGCTATATCTTTATAATAAGTTACCAAATTCAATAAAGCAAATTAACATGACTAATACTTTTAAGTATCAGCTCAAGAACTATTTAATAAATAAGTCATTGTATAATCTGGATGAATTATAAATTTGTAATTGAAGATATATATTTTAATTATTTAATTGAATTTGTCAAAACTGTATTGCAGTCTACTGACAATAAAGTTCAAAGTCCTTGTAGATGCAAGGGGAATATGAGAATACAGTAGGCTTTGAGCGTTAGTCAAATCTTTTAAAGCTTTGAGATTCTGTTCTCTTTGCAGGTTAACATATAAAAAAATGAATAACGATGCTGCATTTCACAGAAGTTTAAGTTTTCAAAACTGACACAAATAACAAGGAATATCTCCGAAATGGTTCACTCTACAAAAAGTTTTATTTGAATATAAATTGTGTTTTAGCAAGATCTAAATTTTTTGTACAGTAAGATTTTGTTTATCTCTTACGACTTAGGAGTTATTCAAAAGTCATCCAGAGTAAACAGGACTACATAGGCTAAAGCCAGAAAATTTAAAATATACATTTCATTTGTCATAAAAATATGTCAAACATATGGCATTTTAATCAAAATCGTTAGCCATTTTTAAGAAAATCGAAATTTTCCATGTGAAGGGTAGTTTATGGTGGAGGAATTTTCTTTGAAATCTTCGTGTCGCATCCTTCAAAGACATTAAACGTAAATATCAACTTTGGTTGTTAACGGATTTTTCACTTTTAAGTTATGCTGTCCACAGACTGAACAGACACATGTAGACCTTTTCTTAAAAATGTTTTTTATTGGATTCAGGGGGCCTCGAAACATATATTTCCAGTGAAATCTCGACATTGAATTTTTGGATGGAATAAAATACTTACAATACTTTACTATATGTAGTAGAGAAAGTAAAAATAAAAGTAAGAAATGGAGGCATGCTTGAAAAAGCTAAATTAGATATTTAGGGGAGCATGAAGCCAATTCCCTTTCACTTTCTTTAAGACAGTTTCTTTTGTAGCAAAACCATTGCACAATATCAACAAAGGATTCTTTATTATTTATTTATGCCAACAAACTTACTGTTGGTGTTTTTAAACACACAAGCCGTGTGTGGGCAAAGTTTGAGAGGTAGAACGGGAACTTAAAAATTCAATGCCACAACTGGGATTTGAACCACAGACCTTCCGCTTACCGGGCGGCTGCTCTAACCACTGAGCTATTGTGACAAACTGCCAGATTGGCATTAAATTCTCAAACCAGTTCGTATTTCTCCTGGTAAACCACAAAGGCAGTCTCACATCAGAGACAAATTACCCCAATGGTGACTTATTTAATCCTGGGATATAAAGTACTTACAATAGTAAGTCACCATTGGGGTAATTTGTCCCTGATGTGAGACTGCCTTTGTGGTTTACCAGGAGAAATATGAACTGGTTTGAGAATTTAATGCCAATCTGGCAGTTTGTCACAATAGCTCAGTGGTTAGAGCAGCCGCCCGGTAAGCGGAAGGTCTGTGGTTCAAATCCCAGTTGTAGCATTGAATTTTTAAGTTCCAGTTCTACCTCTCAAAGGATTCTTTGTTGTTTCTACCGTGTTTGCATAGAAGAAACTGCCAACCCAAGTGTAATCCACAAGCACCAGGTACTTGAGACCCATTTATAATAGACGCCAACCAAGAAAGGGATTGACAGTTCACAGTGAGGGAGAGGCGACATTGCTGCTTACGGCGACCATGTGGAGTGCACAGTATGATATGCGTATGAAGAAGATTGTGCCTGGAATGTTGAGTGCACATTATATTCTTATGCGAAGACAACAGTAAAATACTGAATCTACATTCAAAGGATAGAACATGCAAGTATATACTGCTCTAAAGATTTACATTAACAAAAGAAATGTACCTGTGAGATGTGGATGCGTACTCTCTATTGGGAAAATGGTGCTGATATCCCTATTGCATTTCTTCTTACCATTCCTACGCTTATGAGGTAATATGAAGTACATTAGAGTTTGGAATAAGAGACCCCCTGTTCAATTTCACCTCTTCGAAATATTTTCTTACAGAACATATTATTTCCCTTGCTTGTTTTCCAATTGGGATACATTTACCAAAAAGAGTTTTATTCGGTTCATGAGTAGACTCAATTTTTCGTTTGGCAGTATTATCTTGTCACTACTTTTTGACATTGTTAATACTCATTAAAAGCGTTAGCACAATTGCAAAAGGTCATGACACATGCACCAAACAGACTAAGACACCTGTAAACATAAGGCAAATAACCACATAAATAGAATGATGCAAACGAACTTGTCAGCACACAAGCAATCTCTTACGGATGCAAGCTTTGCAAGTTTGGGCTACAAGAAGCCATTATTTGAGGTTATTTTGAGTCACTTATTTACACTTACCTTCACTACTAAACTGCTTTTTTAAAGCGGAAACGTTTTCAGGACCATTCGATCCCATCATCAGCCGTTGGGTAATTGACGAATACTTCACTGTCAATAGTGCTTCTATTTTTAGTATTCTTTAAAGCCATTATTTGTTTATAGCAGTGATAGCAGAACAAAACACAGCAGTTTGTTACTACTGGTTTCCTGTATCAGCCACATGCTAATCTTGTGTTACATTCAGCAACAGGGTCCTTGCATATCCGTTGCTAAGGAAACTTCTTAGCTCTAATTGGTCCTTTTTTTTTTGTTGCTATAACAACCGCTAAGATGCATCCATCATTTATACCCATCTGCCACGTGGTTAACCTCTGTCAATCCCCTTCTTAATTGGCGCCAAGTATGTATATATACACATTAACCAAAATGCCACAGCCTAACCTCAGGCTAAATTTTGATCCCATAGAATCCTATCATTCCATTCATATACACACACACTAACCAAGGTACTGTAGCCACATCTTGGCCTGAATTTGAAAAACACATAATCCTAAAATAAGAAACTAAAACCTTCACTTATCTTATTAATATTGCAAGTTGTTCCAATGCTGACTAGTTTCAAATTGTATCCAAATTATTTTAAAAGCTATCCAAGCAAGATAAGTGAAGCTTTTAGTTTCTAAACTAAAACTAAACCCCTAGTGCAATAGCCCATGAAAGGCCAAGGCTTGCCACTCAGCTGCTGCATCCCCCACCTCTGCCCACTACAGGCGTCATTGGTGGGGTGCAGTACTGGAGGGTGGGACGTGGTCAGCGTCCCAAGCACTCCTGGCCAGTTGTACAGCTTTCTTGACCTGGAGCCGCTACTTCTCCATCAGGTAGCTCCTCAATTGGTCCCCCCAGGACCTAACGAGGCTGAGTGCACCCCGTGCCAGATCTCCCAGAGGAGATAAAATCCCCATGTTAGTACCGGGGATCAAACCCAGGTCCTCCACGCCAGAGGCAAGTGCGCTACCAACTGCGCTACAGACTTGTAGTTTCTAATTTGTTCTTATTTTAGATTCTGTTGCTTCATTGTCAATAGCTTCAATTTTCCGTAATTAACATAATCCTGTTATTTTACCGTGTGATTCTCACTGAAATGTTGGCACCTCTTAACTATTAAAGTGCATCAATAGGAGACACAAATCAAGATGTTCGTCGCCAGGAAAGCTTCAAATCATAGGAGACACAAAGCTTCTTTTTTAGTTTGAATTATAAAGAGTAGTACTGGCAGGCATATAAGTACTCTAAATAGTGTATTATGTTTATTAGATATGTGTTTCATGTACTGCTTTCTTATATTATTTTTTTTAAATTTATTGCCAAGCTGTATAGATATGAATATGACCGGTGTTCAGCCTTGGCTCATTGCTAGTTATATTCATATTCTACAATAATTCCTTAATTCTAACTTATTCCAGCACTTATCTCTTATTATTCAACTCTATTTACTGCCCAAATCCATTTATTTTTCACATTATGTAAAAATCTTCCTACCCTCTTACTGTCTTTATAAAGCATTTCGACTATAGATCTATTTCTACTCATATTCAACCATTTCTTATTAATATACTCTTTTCTCCAACCTTCAGTCCCAATACATTTAAATATTATATGTTCTATGTCTTGAAGGGGTCTCTTCCGGCTGGTATCTCCTGTCACCAGTATGAAGGGAATCTCCTGCTCGTCGTCACTTTGAAGGGTCGGTATGATGAATTCTCTCCTCGAATAAAAGATCCGGCTAACTCTTTCGATGAACTGCGATGACTCTTTCTCTCCTATCTCGGTCGTGGTACGGGTATGAAGTATGTTCACAATTTACAGCTGATAATTTTCCTTGAGACGCGACCCCCGTGAAAATTATATGTTACGTCGATGCATTAACTTTTAGTCTTTCTAATGAGATAGTCTTCTTTGCTCTGGAGGCCACAATTGAAATAGTATTAGTGTATTTATTATCACAATTTTATTCGTTAATATATATAACATTTACAATGAAGACAAAAGATAATCGCACTAGGCCAACTGCAAACGATATAATGCAAACAATCAAACAATGGGAAACAAAACACTCCAACACAACACCTACCATAACTAATAATACTGCATCAAATGCCCCTCATCACAGTATATGCAACTAATTCTATTTTGGGAAAATTGTTTTCAGCCATACAATGTTGCATGTACTGTGATGATCTCCCCACAACAATGTAATTGTACAACAATATAACAACTGTGTTGAAAAACATGTCATCGTTGAATACAAAAATATTTTCTCTTGACAATGTTTCGATTTTTGGCAACTTTCAGGGGTTCTATGCCCCTCCCCACTAAAATTTGTTTTATGATTTTTCTTATAATTGATTGTCACGTCACTTTGCCATATCTATTTCGGCATCTCGGTAGGGCTTAAGCATAGTCTTGTGGTACTTGCCTACCTTTTTGCCGTTACTACCCTCAAGTCCATACGTATGATCTCCAAATTTCTCCGATATCCTGAATGGTCCTTTATTGAATTTGGAATGGGCCGGCTTTTATGGGAGTAAGGGGTAGCGTTTTCCACTTTAAAGATGTGGGTGTACTTGTTGCACAGACCGGGTTTCGAACTGAATACTTCTCGGTTCTTGATTAAGCACGCTCTCAGTTGATTCTTTTGTTCTTCATTTATATTGTGCGCATTATTCACTTTTTCGTTCAGCGTAGCCATAAAAGATTCTTCTTCTTTCTTTTTATCATCTCTGACGACATCCAATCTGTATACTCCGCAATCATCTCGTAGATGGTGATTCTCTCCTCGAACTCCGCGAACATTATTATTAAACAAATCAATTTTGACGTATTTTTGTATATCATCGCAGTCGTCTTCTTCATTTGCACTTACTTTTTCGTCGTCGTACAATATAACATTCTCTACAAAAAATCTTCCATTATTGACATCGTCGAAATCCTCGTTCACTTCAATATTTTCACCTTCTAACAGTCTCACTATTCGCGTGTTTTCACCATCTTTAACGCGTAGTTCATGCTCTTCGAAATCGATGATTGCTTGCCAGTGATAAAGTAAGTCGTTTCCAATAATAATTTCTCTTGCCAAACGCTGAATAACTAATGCGACAAAATCAAATTTCCAACCATTTACATGTGCTTTAACTAACATTTGATATTTCACCCGATCTCTCTTTTTACCGATCGCTGTACTACAATACACATTGTTTACGTGCAAGTACTCTATCTTGTTTGAGGATAATAATTCCTGGAATAATTCCTCTGAAATTACCGATGAGCTTGCCCCAGTATCTATTAACACAGTGAAGCTACGGTCCCATATATTTAACTCAATTTGAGGTGGATTGACTAACTCTTTATTGGACTTTACTGGGTTAATTTTGTTGTCGGTGATTAAATTTACGTGAATTTTGCCCTGTGCCTGCACCATCAAATCATTTTCCAAGGCATAAAATGATTTCGGAATTAATTTCCCTGATTCTCATTCGTTTGATTGTTACTTGTTGATATTGTGCCAGTATTTGTTTCTTGATTCTGTGTTCTAGGAAAGTCGCGATCATTCCTGCGTTCGACGCTTTCCTCCTCGAACCTAGGCACTTGGGTTACATTTTCCTGATAATTTGTACTATGATTTCTCGGATCGTAGCTTCCATTCCACCTACGATTGTAATTTCTGTAAAACCGGATGTGATTAATTTGACTGGTTCTTCCACGCCCTCTGGTATCGCCACCATAATCATGATTACGTCTCTCGTATCGCGGATTTTGTCTGTCTCGCGGTATAGGACCTCTGTAATTCGATCTTACATCAGGACGTCTATTTGTTCTGTAGTTTTCACCATTATTTTGGTGTGTTTCATCTCTCACACCATTTCCCTGGTTCTCATTCGTTGTTGGAAAATTATTTCTAAGACGTTCTAATTGCGTTCCTCGATTCCTACCTTGGCCACCTACAGCGCGCTGTCCATTTTCATATCGCTGACTGGAGTTAGTCTCTTGGTAATTATTCTGTGCCTCGAACTCTGCCAATAATTCAATTACGTCCGAAAAATCAACCGGTTTCGCCACGATCAGATTATTTCTTATGTGCAGTGGATAATGGCGAATAAGTGCTTCAATAACCTCCTGTTCACTCAACTGAGGTTGGAGTAGTTTCGATTTGTTCGCCAATTTCAAAAAATACTCCATCATTGAAATACCACGTTTACTGTCATAATGTCCGGTAGCCAGTTCGACTTTAATCTGGTTTTGACGTCCCGGTCCCCAAAATCTATTTATAAAAAGGTTTCGAAACATACTATATGTTTCGTGAGACGCCAAAGTTAGTCTTAACCATTCCAATGCGTTTTTCTTAAGACAGCGTTTAACCACCATCATTCGTATCTCGTTCGGAATTCGTTTGATCCTAAAATAATCCTCCAGTTCTTTTATGAAAATTTTTGGATTGTCACCGGCTTCTTCGTCAAATGACGGAGGGGTTAGGTCATGGAACAAGTGACTAGCGTGACAATTATGGTTTTGACTAGGGGAGTGCATTGGCATAGCTAAATCATTCTCCTGAAAGTCCGCCATATTACTGTTATTGTCAAGTGCATCAGTATTGGTCATATTTTTGCATTCACTCACAAATTGATCATGATTGTCATTAACTCTATCAGCCTGTAGAGCAATCACAACTTGGGAAAGCCTTCCTGTAAATTCTTTTTCCTTTGTAACCGTTTCATTTATTCTATTTACATTTACATTGGCTTCCTCCTTTACTTTATTCAATTCTTCTCGCTGTGACTGCATCTCAGCGCTTATACCCTTTACAACATTTTCTAAACTATCAATTTTTACATCAATGTCATTTTGTTTTGACCTAATTCCATCTTGATACATTTTACAACTCTGTTCTACCACGACTATCTCTGTTCTCAATTCATCTCCTACCTTTGCAATTTTTGCATTCTGTTCTGCTAGTTTTTCATCAAATTCTTTACTTAATTCAGCTTTCATTTCTACCACTGTCTTCTCCTGTCCTAACTTAACTTCATTTATCAATTCTCCTAGCCTAGCTATTTCTACTGTGTTTGATTCCTGTCCTAATTTTATCACGCTTACTAACTCACCTAATTTAGCTATATCATTGTTACTTGATTCAATTCTTTCTGTACATTCCTTCTTACATACTTCAATTTCTTGTGACAATTTATTTATATTTCTGGCATTATCCTCCTTCAAATCTGCTACATTTCTAACACTATCCTCTCTTAGTTTTGCTACATCTGCTTTTAGTTCTGTTACATTTCTAACACTATCCTCTCTTAGTTTTGCTACATCTGCTTTTAGTTCTGTTACATTTCTAACAAAATCTGCTTTTATATCTGCTGTATTTTTGTTCATCGCTTCCAATATTTCTTTCAATCCTATTTCAGATTCCTTACATACTACATTCTTTCTACCTTCTACTGATAACTTATCACTCACTTCCCTCTCTACACTATCATTATCTTTCTCAACTTTTTCCATCTTCTGTACAATTTTCTTATTGCGTAGTATCATAAATTAGTACTAGTCTTACTTGAATTCTGGAGCACAAGAAAAAGGATACTCCGTCAAAATGTCTTCTTTTCACTCTTTGTCCAGGTACATATTTTTACTCTATACGCCTGTATTCGAGCTGTCGCGCGTCTGGGCGCCAGTATGAAGGAGTCTCTTCCGGCTGGTATCTCCCGTCACCAGTATGAAGGGAATCTTCTGCTCGTCGTCACTTTGAAGGGTCGGTATGATGAATTCTCTCCTCGAATAAAAGATCCGGCTAACTCTTTTGATGAACTGCGATGACTCTTTCTCTCCTATCTCGGTCGTGGTACGGGTATGAAGTATGTTCACAATTTACAGCTGATAATTTTCCTTGAGACGCGACCCCCGTGAAAATTATATGTTACGTCGATGCATTAACTTTTAGTCTTTCTAATGAGATAGTCTTCTTTGCTCTGGAGGCCACAATTGAAATAATATTAGTGTATTTATTATCACAATTTTATTCGTTAATATATATAACATTTACAATGAAGACAAAAGATAATCGCACTAGGCCAACTGCAAACGATATAATGCAAACAATCAAACAATGGGAAACAAAACACTCCAACACAACACCTACCATAACTAATAATACTGCATCAGTCTTCATTTCCACCACATAAAGGACATTGGTTTTGTGGAATGCCCTTCCTTAGACCCTTTAATCTCCATACTCCTGCTTTCATCCATGCAATGCCTTCTCGCTCCGCTTTATCTGTCACGTCTATATAGTACTTTTCCCTATCCCATGAATTTTTCATTTGTACATAAAAAATTAAGGATCTCTTTTCAACTATCTCACTAAATATGTTTTGTATTTCTATATCGTCAAATCTTTTTCTTGCCAGTTTCCAAAAATTGTGTGTATTATTTTCTCTTTTCCTCCATACTTCCCCATAACCACTACTTTCCAAGTTATTTCTAAGACATTCTGCCCAACCCATATTCTTTAAGCTTTTTTCTTTATATAGTAGGCGCTGTTTCAACAGGTTCCTTTCTTCCAAATTCAATATTCTAAACCAGTATTTCAGTGCCCTCTCCATAATCTTTCCCTTACTTGTTACCCTACCCAGTTCTATTTGTGCTACCTGCCTAACAGTTGCATTTGGTAATCCAAGAATTTCTTTGCTGAAAGTTCTATGCACTTCATCTATGACTTCCCAACCTCCTCCTAATTCCCATACTTCTATCCCATATAACATCTTTGCTTCAACTACCATATTGTATACATTTTCTAGCCATTTAACATTTATATTAGGTACTTTGTGTTTGCAGTTTCTGGTTGCTGATAAAGCCCCTTTTCCTTTTCCCAATTACCACTACTATCTAACTTCACTCCTAGATAAATGCATTCTCTAACTACCCTATACTCTTTTTTATTTTCATTCATCGATTTTTCATTTCTTATATTAAGTACATAATTAGTTTGAGCAATAATCTAATAATCCTTATTTGACAATTTCAGTTTCACATTTTCTCATTTATGTATTATTTTAGCCATCAGTCTTCGAAAAGGTATAATTAAGATTTGACTGTATATTAGTAACAAAGAATTGTACAGTGTGTTCATAGATTGGCCAGACACTCCCACAGTGGCATTTGGCTGGGCAAGGACTGGTGCACCCTCTGCCTGAGTTACACATAAATGACCAACAAGACATGGGTATGGAACACTAATTGCTGTACTAACTTACATCAGGCTTACCTGCATCACAATAGATATAGAAATGGATCTTCGATCCAAATACATTCCCGATACCTATATCTGAAAACAGTTTCTGGTTTACTTGCAAAAGTTCATGTTGACTGATTCCCTGTATTTTGCTTGTGACGATATCCTTCAATTCTTGTAATGTGTGCAGATTTGATGTCTACAACTTAACGTTCCCCATAAATAAAAACCGCATGGAGATACGTCAGGTGAATGTGGTGGCCACAATCCTCAACTAATTATTCTGTCACCATACACACTTTCCAATTCATGCATAGAAGTTGCAGAAGTGTGTGCTATAGTTAAATCCTGTTGAGACCAGCCACGCAATCTTTCACTTCTTGTTGTGGAAAAAAAATACTTAAAATACATAAATGTGTAAATAAATGTTGTGTTGTAAAATATGGGATTGCTAATTCTATGTGCACCAAACCCCCAAATTTTGCAGCATGGTGAAGGAACTTCATGAATGATATGGGGATTTTCGGTAAACCAGAAATTGTTTTTGGAGATATAGGAAATGTATTCACATTTAAGGTCATGAATTTCGACATCTGTTTGATGCAGGTAAGTCTGATGTAAATTAGTACAGTAGTTAGTGTTCCGTACTCATGATGTGCCGGTTTTTTATGCGTAACTCTGCTGGAACATGTGTTGGTCGTCGCTTCGTCTGGTGTTGCCACAGAACAGTCTGGCCAATCTACAGATGCACCATAGTTCTATGTATTACAGAGAATTGCTGTGTTTAGGCTTAATGGCAGTGCTGATTGTATTTGCCAATTGGATAATGTTGTTGCTAATGCTCTTCTAACTGGATTTTCTCCATTTTTCTATGGGCTTGCTAATAATATTTACATATTATTTATGCCAAAAAACTTACTGTTGGTGTTGTTAAACACACAAGCTGTGTGAGGGCAATGTTTGAGGGGTAGAACTGGAACTTAAAAATTCAATGCCACAGCTGGGATTTGAACCAGTCTCTGATGTGTTTACCGGGAGAAATACGAACTGGTGTGAGAATTCAATGTCATTCTGGCAGGTTGTCACAGTAGATTAATGGTTGGAGCACCTGCCTGGTAAGCGGAGGGTCTGTGGTTCAAATCTCAGCTGTGGCATTGAATTTTTAAGTTCCAGTTCTACCTCTCAAATATTTACATAGTTTAACTGGAACACTTGCA
Organism: Tenodera sinensis; assembly: GCA_030765045.1. Classification (NCBI taxonomy): domain Eukaryota; kingdom Metazoa; phylum Arthropoda; class Insecta; order Mantodea; family Mantidae; genus Tenodera; species Tenodera sinensis. Next base: position 141,149,049 of record CM060966.1, on the reverse strand, counting down.
TTAATTTTTGAGATTGCAAAGCACTGGAGTAGGTGGTTTCTATTCATTACTGTCTGTGGGTTGCATCGTATGCATCTTGGAGAATTGAAGATCTTGAAAAGGGAGAATTGAAGATCTTGAAAAGGTGGGCAGCCAGACAGTCATGTCTAGTCATCAAGCGAAAAAGGGCTACTGCTGAGCTTCTTGGACATTTTGCTATGGCATTCATATTTTCCAAGAGTGTTTTCCATGATTTATTTGTATCCAAGCTGAGCAGAACATTACTTCCACTTACTGGTGTTTTGCTCCTCACTGTAGCTTTTCTATCTGACCTTATGACCTTAACTTGGTCATCTCTTGTTCTCCTCTGACTCCGATGCTATTAGGGTACCCGAGGGCATTTCTCTAATTTCTCTATAATCTTTTAACCCCTAACATGCTGACCTGCCATGGCATGTAATGTGTCCTCTGATTGGTAATCAGAGGATATGGTCGGTGAATTTATTTTGATAATTCTCCTGGTTAGGTCAGTGAGACCCGTAAACCAACGACAGGTGTGGTCCTCCAGAGATTCTGGGGGTTGTGAGAGAGTGATGTGACTGCCAAAATGTAAAAATATGGTGCTCTCTAAAAAGCGGTTACTTTTACTGCTAATTCTCTCCAAGTCTAGTGAAAAATATTGGAAAGCAAGAGGATTAATGACATTGTCAGAAATCCAGCATTAGCAAATTTATATACCGTATTTTATCGCATAATTCCCCCCCCCTTTTCTCTTGAAAAATTTGCTTGAAAACACTGGGGAGGAAATTATGTGAGTGGTGCTTCTAGGAATTCAGAAAGGAAGGGAAACCATGCAGTATTATGTAAAAGTTATATAGATATACAGTAATTTGTGAATGAACTGGATACCACGGTTTCATTGGGCCTACAATGTATTGTTTCATTGTTTCTTTTTTCTGACTATTCTGCAGTCTCACTTTCGTCACTATCATCACTATTTTCATTTATATCTGGCTCAGATAACACATCTTCATGTTCACTATTCCACAATATGTCGTCAGAAGCATTAATGGCACAAGAAATACCAGTTTTTTTTTAAAACTCTTCTTAACAAAAAGATGACTTCTAACAAACTGACTTACAAACACGTCTGCAACTTCACATTTCAATTTTACGATACGTTGTGACAATAGCAATACAAGTATTTTTGTGGCAAGCATGGCATCCATTGTTGTACTTGACAGACACCGCTGCGTTGATTGTTGTACATTATCAAGTCATTTGAAGGCCGCTCCAATAACCGACCAGGAGAAGAAATTTGCGATGTTTAATAGATAAATAATTTTTAGTGATGAAAAATCATAGGGGAGGGAAATATGCGCAGGGGGGCCTTATGCGATAAAATACGGTATAATTTTGATGTACTGTAAGAAATTTTAGTTGAATTCATTGTTTTATATTTGTTACTTTCTTGGGCAGGAAGTCAGCTTCTTCATTTCTAATAATGCCACAACTGACCAGGATCCATTGGAAACAAATTTCTTACTTTTTTTTTTGGCTTTGTCAAATGTTAAGTGTGTGTAGAATCTGTAATATTTTGTTGTTTGATGGGAATGGGGAGGCTATTGCCTGAATGGCTGATCTTGATTCGCTTAATTAGATAATGTAGAAATACACATGCACCATCCTCTGAAAACATCAAGAGAGCTTCTTAATTGGAAAAAACATCTAAGCCATTGTGGAAATCAAGTCAGGGCCAACATTATATAAGTGCTCTGGCAGATGCACTGTAAGACCATTGCTTAGTACATTTGCAAAATAATAAACATACTAATCAAAAGAGATGTAATGAACATGATTTTATGCTTCCAATACTGGAATTGATTTGGATTAACTACAATGTAATGGTACTTATAGCAAAGTTAGACATTATATTTGCTCATTGATAGTATCCAATAATAATATATTCACAAAGTTGTATGCATAACATACCATGGCCATCTTCAATGTGATTTAGAAATTCCAATGGCATTTAACAAGTCTAATGTTATGTTCTAGCAATCCAGCCTAAAGTAGTAAATTAAAACAATCTATCATTACATGCAGCTCCTTTAGGGACTTTAAAAAAAATGTAGTTATTTAATTTTATTGTAAAGGTTGATACCACATCATACCATATGCCCTGATACTTTTTAATTTTCTATGATGGTGAAGACTGATAATAAAATGCTTTACATCCATGTAATGTTTGAAAATATTTATATATCAATCCAACTCAATTTTCATTATAATTTGAAAATATGTTTACTTAGATTATGTTTGGTTTTACAGCTGCTGGTTGGGATGTTGTCTCATCCCTTGCTGTATTGATGAGTGTATGGATGTGCATCACAACTGCCCCAACTGCAAAGCATACCTTGGCCGTTACCGACGATAAATATTTTACTTGCTATCCATTATATATCTGCAGCTATACAGTGAATGTTAAAAAAAATACACTGCATATTTGCAGATAAACTGTTTCATTTCTTTGATGTATTAAGAAAATAAGACATTGTCCGAATTTGCTTGCCTTTATATAGCAATTGCAACTAGCTCTGAACAGTAGTTCTTTCCATAGCAATGTATGATCCTTTGACAAGTTATTTGTATTATTTATAAAAGGACCTGCATTTTTTCCCCTGGTCAGATTGCAGTATCTAACATCACTGGTGTTCTACTCACATCACATCCCTCAGTCTGGTCCTCTCTTCTAATACAGGGCATTAAATAAAGCCAGAAAGTAACTTTGAAGGAATGGGAAGGAGGTATTGAAATAACTGGTAGCTATAACAAAGTGTTCATCAAAAGGAGTTTTGCACCCTTTATACATTTTCTCTCATGGCACCAGTGATCTAAACTTGCAATATGCAGTTACCTAACTGAAATTTTGTTTATTAGTTGTGGCATTAGACATAGGCATTGAATTATTAAAATGATAGAAAATGAATCAATGTTAAACACTGATTGCTCCACCTACTGAATTATTGGCAGGGCATGTTTTGAGGACCTAATGTCTCCATTTTTGACTGGTGACTGATTGGTGATTCCCCAATCTTCTTCCTCCCTCAGTAACTGTAGCATCATGTGATGTGAGGATGGTGAATTTGGGAATTAAGTGATCATCTGCTGGAATTTCAAAGTTCATAATTTGTATGAGAGGTAGAACTGGAACTTAAAAATTCAATGCCACAGTTGGGATTTGAACCACAGACCCTCCGCTTACTAGGCAGGTGCTCTAACCATTAAGCTACTGTGACAACCTGCCAGAATGACATTGAATTCTCAAACCAGTTTGTAATTTACCTGGAGAAATATGAACTGGTTTGAAAATTTATTGTCATTCTGGCAGGTTGTCACAGTAGCTTAATTGTCAGAACCTAATAAGTGGAGGGTCTGTGGTTAAAATCTCAGCTGTGGCATTGCATTTTTAAGTTCCAGTTCTACCCCTCAAACATTGCCCACACATGGCCTGTGTGTTTAAAAACACCAACAGTAAGTTTGTTGGCATAAATAAATAATAATTTCATAATTTGTGTTCGAAGCTTTTGAACTTTCCTATAAATCCCATTCTACATGTTTATGTATTGATTTTAGCAGTTTGATTTTTTTGTTCTATTTGTTCTTAGCCAATCACTTCTGGGAAAAAAAAAAAAACTGTGTTATAGAACAAAAAGTCAAACTGCTATCTCTATGCAAACTACCATATAGATTGGGAAAGAGCATATATCAAAATTTTGGAACATGAATTATATAAACTTTAAAATTCCAACAGGTGTTAGTTTAATCTCTGAATTCACCAACCCCACACCAGATGTTGTTACAGGAAAGAAATTGGATCATGGAATTAACAGTTTACCATTAACATGTTCTGAATAGTGTGGTAAGTGGAGCAATATGAGTGGTTAGCATTGATTCATTTCCCATTGTTTATTTGTCTCTCTTTGTGAAACTTCCAATGATTTTAAATTTAAATCTTAAAGCTTCCTAAAATAAAATATATGAGTATTTCTGAAATAACATTTATGTACAGTTTTGCAACTTTATTTAGCAATGATTAATTAGACAGAATAATAGAAAATGAAATGTTATGTGGACAAACTGATTGATTTTGCTTTCATAATTATATGTAAATAAAGAAGTGTGCACTGCAAAATGTGCAGTGTAATTAATGAAAATATTTTAGTAGCACGTTTACAAGGAAATATATTTTACGATATGTATATGTATTGCAATCATGGTTGCTTATCTTCCTAAAGCTCTGTATATTGTAGATGTAATTTATACTTACTCTCTTCAATTTTTCAAACTTGTGTATCATTTATTTCTTTTTAGACTGTGCCTTAGCTACTTAAGTGTGCCTTTGTTTTCAATCTGTAGAAATGTAGTGTACTATAAATAAGGTAGTAGAAAGTGAAATTAGATAGTCACAGCTCTTAAGGGTATCCTGTCTATGTGGTAGCTCAGATATATATATACTCTGAAGCAAATCACAATGGTCACAAGGAATTTTGTATTATGGAGTGTAAACTGGGCAGATTTTGAAATCATTCATGTCTGCTCCCGAAAATCTCAGGGCTATAACATTAATGATTACAAAAAGCTTTACAAACTACATTCCCTTTAATGAATCTGTTGAATTACTTAGGTCAAGGTGCTGCAACTTTCATGATGTGCAAGAGATATTGTATTGCAATTGAACAAAAGCTGGTTTTTCAAGATATGGCAACTAGGATAAATTTTTCTTGTAATATTTCCTAGAGCAAGTTGCAATTTGAAGGTATTTGTGTGCTTTACTTTTGTATAGATAGCTATGTGTAAAATGGTACATACAATTGTCTTGACTCTAAACTTCCATAAACATTTCATATATTTGTTCTGTAAAATTAATTGCCAAGAAATTTCACTGTATATGTACAGGTCAAGACTGTTTCTAAGGTCTACACATTTTGGGCATATCAGATTAAATGTCCCATACCCTTGATTATTATAATTGGTAGTTACATCAAATCTATACTTTAGATACCAATTGTGTAAAGTGTAAATAATGCTGTTATCTTAAACTCCCCATAATCTAAGATTTTTGTTTCCCAATTTAAATTTATAGAGTGTTGTTCCACTTAAGGTGGAACAATTGTGAATGTTTCCATTTACAGTGGTTACTTTTAGCATACACATGCATTTGTGTAAAAGTATCAAGGAAAAATGGCGTAACATTGTTAAAAAAATTATTTTGTTGTTTAATGATGCTGTCAATTGCCGGTGTTCATCCCGCAGGTGTTCTTTTACATGACAGTAAATCTCCTGATATGAAGCTGTTGTTTTTAAGCATGCTTAAAAACCATTGGTCTGGGCCGGATTTAACCCTGACCTTGGGATCTGTAGGCCAACGTCGGCATAAAATTGTGGATCCAATTTCAAGGGTACATTAATGTTTTAATCTTAATGGTCCAGGTATTGAGAAACTTAGTTTGCCTCTAGGTGAAAACTCATTTTGTAGAGCTAAGCAATATGACAACATGATTTGTTAGTGTTCAAACCCTTTGTGTGCCATTTTAAAACCAACTTCAGGAAGTACAAAAATATACTTATACTAAAATCTGTAATTTTTATTCTACTTGTCATCCACTCTGCATGCAATTGTGCCAATAGCTAATATGATACTGAACTTTATTAAGAGTGCATGTGTGTGCTTATGAATAACTGCAATAGACAAATCAGACTTAACTGGAGCAACCCTTCAAAGTTGTGTCATTAAGACTGAAAAACTGTAGTATGGCATTTCTTTATACCAACTGAATACAATTTCTTTGTATGCAAAGAGTAAAATGGAGTAGTGGATTTCTTTGAAGAAATATATTTTTAAACCGAGAAGCTTTAGATGGCCTAATTATATTTTACTGTCATTTTTGTTACAAATATACCAGTTTGCACAGTAGAAGTTATTTAAGAGTCTGGAAGATTGTATGTATACATATCCAGTATCTATCATATTCTCCATATGTGTTGCAAGCTACTGGGCAGATTTATATAATTGCATAAGGCTACGAGTAAAACTTCATTGTTATTAATAAATCCCATTCCTGGAAAGAAATGTAAGAAGCAAGACAATAACAATGAGAAGAGCTTACTGGATAAATATTTTTAGAAGAAATAATGGATTTATTACAACAGTAAAATATTACTGAACCTTTTAGACATAAAATGTTCCTACCGAGATCTACAAAGGGTACTCGGCATAACAAGAAATCGCATCAAGGTGTTTATCTTCAGAAGAGAATTATCAGATATGGAGGATCTGTGGTAGTATAAAGCAGTTTAATTTTTAAAAGCTGATGAACAGCCATTTATTTCCATGGTGCACCACCATATATTGTGTTCATGTTGGGCACGTTTGTATGAATATGCAGATGTCTTTTACTGAGATGGAGGGCTAAATACATAATGTAATTGATCATCACAGCAAAGACATATCAGTTGTTTAGTAATTTAATCATGTTAAACAACCAAAGTTAAAATTCTGTACATGGAACCTGTGAATTTACTTGTAATGCTAATAAAGATTTGTGCTTAAGAACTGCATTTGTTTTCATTCATCTTCTGTTATATGCAACAGCATGTATAATACGGTGACTGGCATGGTATCAGATAGCAGTACGGGTAGTTACAGTTGTAAAGCAATTATGTATAGTTAGAAAAACTTTAAACTTACATCACCAACAAATATTGATAAGAGTTCCAAGGGGACTACTCACAAGCATGTAGTGGTTTGGCATGAAGCAGGCAACATGTATTTTTCAAGTCTGACTTGAAACTTGGTGCCAACACATGACTTTTGACATTGTTCAGCATCCGTGCCTGCCAGAGGAGGACAATGGGCCACACAGAAAACACAAGCAGCCAGTCCAATCACGAATCCTCATGTCATTGGCCAGGGCAGCAGAAGCTCCATTCACCTAGTAGGAGTATAAGGTTGTCTCATAAGTTGTTCGTTTTGCTCACAAGTTCCATCTATAGCGCCTGAAAACCCTGAACCCTCTGTACACTCAAGTTATCATAGTTGCCTAACCGTCTTATGACTTAGAGGTCAACAACCACATTCCCTATTGGATACATGTGTTTGTGATCAATGTTGGATGGAACAGCATGAACTTGTGTTTACAAACTACGGAATGCAAAAAGGAACATTTCCAACATCTTATGGGGTTTCACTATTGTAAGGGCAAAACCGCCTCACAATGCCAGCAGAAAATTTGTGCTGTCCACAGGGAAGATACTGTAACAAATCAAGCTTGTCAAAAGTGGTTCAAGCTGGGAATTTAAAAAAAAGCAAGTTTGGCAACTACTCTGCCATAGCTGTGCTGTGGGTGAGGTGTGTTCCCGAGCATTCTTAGTGATTGAAATGCAACAAGAAACAAACTTATGAGACAACCTTAGGAAGGTGCCCAATGGTTCATTTAGTTCCTGAAGAAGACCATGAGGGTTGAAATGGCAGAAAGCTTAATGTTTATAAATTTGGCATGGCTGATCACCTGTGAAGTCATGATCAATAACACTGACCTAGAAATGATCATGTCACCTTTGATAAAATTCTTAAGAGTCAACCAGTGCAAATCAGTGCTCTGTCAACTTCCATGTTGGCAGGATCTATGGGTACCAAGGGGAATGAATCAGTTATGAATCCTGGTAGATTGTGTGGAAATGTCAAATGGATTAAAATCATTGAAACTAAAAGATTTGAATCCAGTGATTGCTGATAAATTTACTTCATACCATCTCAACGCTCTTACCAGGTTATGGGCCACTGCCTCTCCATGTTTGGTTGCTTACGTTCACCTCTGGGTGGGACTATGTCCCACCTTCCACTACTGCACCCCATTCATTGTACCTGTGGGTGGAGGCCTTGGTCCAGTGTGGACTGATGTGCCACAGAGTTTAGTTTAAGGCAATGTATCAATCCAAAAAATTGTAATTTTACTGTTTAGATCTCCACTCTGTCTGGTCCAGAGGTCCCTCTGCTCCCCGACAGGCGTCTGACCCTAGGCTGACTTGTAAGTCTTAGGGGGTGTAAGTCCTACATAAGGGGAAGGTAATCAGGGAAAGAAAAAGCATTTTTTATTATACTTATACTTTGTACTTTTGTTTTCTCAGTATTGGCCATTTTAAAAGCTCCAGGAGGGCATTTGAATGTCCCAGTGCGAGTGGGCGTTCGTTGCTAAATTTTGTCGCTACAGCTTTCAAATGCAATTAGGATATGTTAAAATAACAAGTAAAAAGTAGCCTACCTACCAAATATTTTATTTGTAAAACTTTGCTTTAAATGTTATGACTTTTTATTGATTTTACATGAAACTCATTGACATATTGTGAAGACAGGTTAAATAGTATGTTTAGTACCATGAATTCTTGGGACTGACATGACAAATATTTTTTTTCTGTAAACACTGTCACCCTATCTGTTACTGATCCCTATAGTAAGGCAGTATAGTGTGGAAATGTTTTCTAGTGCCTTGCATCTGGCAATGAAGTCTTTAGCATTCGTGCTTTCCAGTACTTTTGAACTGTAGCTTCTTCTGATCTTAATGCTGGGTGGGGACAACTTTAGGCAAATTTCATCACAACAATTCCAATAGTGTGGAAATGACCGTAATAAGACTTCTTTGTGGTTTCTCAATGGGCGACTTTTGCTAAGCAGTGGGTGTGACATAGGTACCATAGAAGTTTTTTTGGCAATTATTAAAAATCTTCCTGCTATTTTATATATTCACTGATGTATATCTAAAAGATTTTTCATGAAGACATACAGTTTGTTTGGTTTATGTTGAAACATGGGAATTAGAGAACGCACTACTGTCCGCGTTGTTGTGGGTACTCCATAACTGCCTAATCCCATTTCGCATCGCTTCCATTGACTATATTGCAGCTATCAGAGAGCAGCACTTTAAGAACTGCTGTTAGATAGAAGCAGTGTAGAGATTCTGACCATGAAGGGTTCCTTGGAGGGTCCTGGTAAGCTGGTAAGATGTTCGGCTTCATGGATATCGGATGCTGGGTCACATCAGCTGTCTTCACACGCATCTTCTGATTCAGAGTAACTGTCTTCTAAATTTATGTTGAATCTGTCCAATATATTGTCCATTAATCCGTCTTTTTTCCAATTCATTTCTTCTATGCGCTTCACATGCATAACCTATAAATTGTACTACGAATAGCCGCCTTTGTAAATGAATCGACTCCTGTGCTTGTTGGTTGTCTGTTTGGTTTGTTTCCTTCCCCATTTTCGTCTGCTTTCTTCTTTTCTTGCAAAATTCTGTATATTGAAGTGTGGGATACACCAGTAGCTGCGGCGGTTCCTTCCATGACCTGTGTCACGGATGTTGTTGGTTTACCCAACGCCTCTAGTTCATCAGCAAAACACTTGTGTACCAAACATACAACTTCCCGTGCATCAGGTTGAAGAGGTTTCTTCTTTCTTCCAACACCAGCTTGGAACAATACGATTGTGAACACAATGAGCAGGACTAAACACATCACCAGCATCTCTATATTTCACTAACAATATTAAGGGCTATATGTACATAAGCAGCCCGTACACTCAGTAAACACGTATTACCGACGGATGCAGATTAGGCAGTCGCGGATAGCCGCAGCGATGTATTGTCATCCCTCCCCTATCACAGGGAGGGGTAGTGCTAAGTAGGTCATGTTCCAACTTAGACCAGACGGACTGTAGGACTTATTATGACTTTAGGAGTGTACATTTTTATTTATTCTCATTAATGAGTTGAAACCTTTAAAACTTTTAGAACTTTTTAAAGTATTCTCCACTATGACAAATACATTTCTGCATCTGTTCAAACAACTTTGAAAATGCATTTGACAACTTCTTTTGCAAGGTTGTTCACAGCCATGAAAACTCCAATGGCATCTTCATGTGAAGAGGAATGGCAACCACCAACACACAAACTTCAGTGTGTTGGAAACTAACATATGAATCATTACAGGGATGTCTCCTGTCCTCCTATATCAGATCCTCAAATCTTTAAAAATAGTTCTTCTCTATGGTGTGGCAGAGAATAAATGGTCATTTTTTGCATGAAAAAGTAAGGAAGCTAATATATGCAGGTTGTTGTAGAATCTATAGACATTTCTGGAGGACCAAAAAGGATTTATGTACAGTCAAATTCCTGTAGGAATATTACCTACCACTGGGGATTAAACATACAGAGAAACTACTTTAATCACCTTTCCTCTTGCAGATCACATATAGGACAGAGTGGTGAAGAATATATCCCAATTCTGTTTAAATGTTTTGCCAGACAGTCATGTCCTGTAATCAACCTGAAGGTTGCAACTGCTGTTTTTTGAGGATACTCAGGAATTACTGTTTGAATGTTTGGTAGTTCCCATCTTTTATTTTTTGATTTTTCATAGTAATATTTTGCAATAACTTTTTTGAATTCAGAGTTGACTAATCTTTTAGCTGCATAAAATGGTAGATTAACTATAGATTTCTGCTCATTGCTGGTAACCTTTTTAGCAAGAAAATCAGCTTTCTCATTACCACTCAGTCCACAGTGAGCTGGTATCCATTGGAAGACATGGGATGAGGCTGGAACAGGTCACTTGGCCTAAACCATGAACGGAAGAATGAGAAGAAGAACCCTGTGATAAAAATATTGGTTATAACTGACTATAATTCTTAGCATAGCCAATCAACCTGATCTCTGACCTCATGCCCATATGTGTGCATAGCAGAGGACAATCATTCAACCTACATAAGAAGAGCCAAGTCTCACTTCTCTAAGTGAAATGCCAGTTTCTGGACCTAGAGATTGCTAGCTATTATAAATCCTTACATGTCTCACAATGGTGAGTGTAATTGACCCTATACATGGATGGACTAAGATATTCTGACCCCATGGACAAGCTTGAACCTAAGTGCATTGCATAGAATGTAACCACAGCTAGTAAATCTTTACATATGCAATCTAAACATTTGGGAGTATTCGTGACTGAGACTACAGGACTAGGTGCCTAAATTTCATTATGATCATATAATATTATAATATTGTCTTTTTGCTGGCAGAGGATTACTGCAATTTTGATCCTATTCAGCTAACAGGAAAAAACAAAAGCACATTCACTTATATATAGTCAAGAGATATAAAAATCATATTACTGGGAAATAATGCAATAATGTACCAAGTATATACCTTTCCAAATGGTACCATGTTTAACATAGACCAACAGCTTCATAGTGATTTATTGCAAGGACTAAGCATAAGAGGAAGAAAATAAGGAAACTAGTCAAATATTTAAGGTGCTAATGTACTTTAGAGCCATATACACTAGAACAGGACTGGGCAACTGGTACCCACTGAGCACAACCTGCTAATGGCTGTGCACTGATAGGCGTATGTTTAGCAGGAAAAAAAAATGATTGCTCAAAGCATTCTGTGAGTTGCCCAAGCCTGCACTAGAATATGCATTTGAGTATTATATGATCAAGCATCACTGAAATTTTTAGATTCTTTATTTTAAATAGTGTATATATTTTTATATATTACAAAATTCACAATATAAATAATAAGATCTAGGCAAGTTTTATAACATGAGTCAGTTTGCACCTTCTGATGTATTGATATAAGTAATTATACAGTTCACTCTCACTACACCTTTATATTCCAGCTAATTTGTCACTCAGCATATGAATCTATTGGCTGGAATATTCATGCCACCACCACAACTTCCTGGTGGGTTACCTCCACCTTCATCATCTTTATCACGGCTTTTGCTATCATAAAATCGGGAGAAGTACTTACGTCTCTGTGCATGCCTTTCTTCTTCTCCTTTCAACCATTCTTGATCATTTTTTTCTACAAGTTCTGCAAGATGTGGTTTCAGTGTTGGCAAAGCACTTCCAGGCATAGGCTTGACAGGTTCATCTCGATGAGAATAGAATAAAATATATGGAGTGTCAGGTGGAGCCATTGGAGGTGTCCTATCACCACATGTATTTATGCATGAATCATTAAACAAACTCCACGAAAAGGAATCATCACGAGCAACTGTGTAGTAATGACCTGAATCCACAGATGATCCCCTGTGGACAACAACAGCATACAGTCTGTAGGATTGCTTATTTATTTCAATTGTTTCCGAGCATTGGACCCGATGCAGAAGTTTAGTTCTTTGCCCTGTTTTGGAATCAAACTGGAAGCGCTTCAGCGTGAGGATCAGATGGGGGGGTAGTCGTAGCAACTGGATTGAGCGAAGAGCATCATGCAAGCCCACACAGTGATTACAATGGTACTGGTTCTCCCCAGTTAAGTGCTCTGGTGAAATGTAATAATCAAGCAGATCCTGTTTAAAAACCAAGAATAACACATGTAATACAGGTCTGAACATAGTAACACTGAATTATAAATTTGTAAAAGAAAAACACAATTCACATTCTATATAAATGAATACAGGAATTCGGTTACTATTGAGTCGACTTTTGACACATCACTTTGAGTTCAACTGTTTGAGTCACTTTTTTACACTCAACTTCACTTTAAAATGTTGAAAATACTGAAAAAATTTTGAGGTTATACAACTTCAGCCTCAGTAGGTGGGTGACAAGCTCTCTCCCTGTTGGGCCCTCTCTCTGCTGCGACATCCTGTTGTCACCTGTTGTTAGGAGTGCAAAGTTTTAACACTTCAGTCAATGCCAGGATTTCAAAATTTATTGCATTATCATATGTTGGATAATGTTCATGGCTTGAGCTTTTAAGCCTCTTAAGAATGCAATCCTAAATACTTTAAAATCAAGAAACTATCAGATCAGATGCTATGAATGTGTGAAAAGCTATATAGGTAAAATGAAAAAAAAACTTGGAAATCAGACTAAAAGAACACCAGAGGAACAAAACTAAAACAAACAAAAGTCTGTTGTGTTACACCATTTTTGGATAGAAAATCACAGTGTTGGCTAAAATATAAGACTGTTAAAACCACTTTATCAACAGAATTGAACATTTAGGCAAAAATACACATAATAAAAAAGTGATAACATAAAACATTTTGAAATACCAGCATTAAACAAAGTGTTAAAACTCTGTGCCTATTACATTAGATGGCAATGGGGCCATCACAGCAGAGAGAGGGAGTAAGAGGGAGGGAGCTTCAGTCCACAACAGCTGAGAACGAGGTTCAATGACCTTGAAAATGTTTTTTAGTATTTTCAACATTTTTCCCCACAAGTAATGCCTACTCCAGCTCCCTAATCATCACTTATAAATGAGCCACACACATATATATATGAATGGATTGATACATGAAACACACATGCACACACCCCCACCCACATGTGTATCAATTTTTCTTCAGGATATTTAATTTACAGTGTTTCTTATGCTATTATTTTTTCAATATTTGGACTGGTTTGTTTCTTGAAGATTTCACAGAGGTCTAAATTATATTATATTTCAAAGCTTTCTATTGGATTAATGGCATGTAATAGATTTTCTTTTGTATAAGGTATGTGTAGTTTTTCTTTTAGCTTTTTTACTTCTTGCACAAATACTTTTTGAATTTGCACTACAAATTTTGATGGAGAAACTGATGCAATCTATACTGCTCTAAAATATGTAAATGTACATAAAAAATGTAAAAACATTGTTACTTTATCAGATTTTAGAGCAGCAACCCAAGCATTAGCATTAACTCAGGATCCAAAAACAGAAAAAGCAAGAGAAATTTACTGCTTGGTTAAACAGATACAAAATTTAAGTAAGAACATAGTCTACCAGTGGATTCCTGCACACTATGGATTGAGTAACCATGAGAATACAGACATCCTAGCAAAAAAGGGAACCAAAATGCAAAATAAGGTACAACCAAAAGTACCGCTGGAATCAGTTAAATGTATGATTAAGAAGAAAATTAATAATTATTTTACAACTAAATTAACTGCAAGTATATTAAATTCTAAAGGAGAAAAATTCTTAAAAAGCTTGAAATTAACTCCTGAACTACTTTGAAAAACGTTGTCACCATGTTCAGACCTATCACTGGACATGACTGTCTCAGTAAACACCTGCATAAAATTGGATTGCTATCATCTCCAAATTTTCAAGGAAGAAGAAATAAACATGAAACATCTATCAATCTGTGAACAACTTAAATTGTATCCAGACTTGACCTCAAAATATTGGGAGGCAAGGAGAATGGCTTTGTTGCTAAACCCCGAGAATGAGAGAGACAGATAGAGAGAGAGCGCATGTACACATGTGAGATACACATTTTAAAGGGAAGGGGAGTGTAAAAAAGTGACTCAAAAATCAAAATGAAACATGAAGAACACTTCACTGTTAATAGTGCTTTAGTTTGTAATACATGACTTACTTTAAAAAAGGAAAACATGTTTCAGAAGCTTTAAAATTTTGAAATTCTGCCAAGCAACATACTTAGGCAAAGATTTGTCCAACCATCATCAGTAGGGACACAATTTTATGGCTAATAAAAACTGTGAATGTCGGTATAAAAAGAAGGTTCAAAGCAGGATAAAAGTGGTAAAATAAAACATCAATTATTACTGTTATAATTTACATTTCAAATGTTATTGCAGCATGTAGGTTGAAATAACAAGTAAGCATGGTTTCTAAGTTCCCTGCTGTAATATTAGTTCTTTTATCTAACAAAATATTGCACACTGAAAGAGCTCCTTCAAAATCACCAATAGAAATTGAAATATAGGTACAAAAGCTGTGGTTCTCAGTGTCCCATTCTATATTGGAAAAGAAAGACTGTTTAATTTTGTTCATAGGACTCTCTAAGCTTGAGGTTCTTTTACATGCTGTAAATCTATTACACGGGACCACTGCCTTTACTTCCCTTCTGAAGGAAGCCATGCTAAGGGTTTTTTATGCCCATAAAAATGCATTGCAATCTGCCAGATTTGAACCTAGGGAACCAAAGGCTACCATGTTACCCCTAAATGGCAGAGGACGATGTTTGTTGCCATGCAAACCTCCAGACATTCTGGGGTGTTGTGAGAGAGCGATGTGACAGCCAAAACATAAAAATATGGTGCTCTCTAAAAAGCGGTTACTATTACTGCTATTGCTCTCTTTATATTGGAGAGCAAGAGAATTAATGACTTCATTGTCAGAAATCCAGCATTAGCTAACAACAAAACTCTTTCAAGTGCACATGTGCACCTAGCTGTCAGAATGGACTTATTTTAGTGTAACTGTACAATCAAGGGCCTTGACTCTACAGCTTTTTCTATGATGTTTAACGATGCTGTCAATTGCCAGGTTCATATCAGTTTCGCCAGTGTGCCGGAATTTCATCTTGCAGGAGTTCTTTTACTTACCAGTAAATCTACTGACATGGAGCTGACATTTTAAGCACACTGGTTTGGGCCGGATTTGAACCCATGACATTGGGATCAGTAGGCCAGTGTCTAACCAACTGAGCCACCCAGACCAACTTGGCTCTACAGTGCATCAATACATGAAAAAACTCAGGATTAAACCCCTGCCATTTTTTGCATTAAACTCGCACTCCCTGCTGTCTAATGCAGTCTTCCATAAAATACACATGAACTTATCGTTTGAGTCTAAGCTATGTGTGCTTGAGAAGTGCAGGAAAACCAGTAGAGGGGTGGAGGGGGGTTGTCTCCGGCACTTTACTCCAGTGGTGGTGCTGTAGCATGGAAAGTATATTATTCTATTCTATTCATTCATTGAACACTCACATACGCCGCTGGTTATCTGTTAATCTACCTTCCCTAACACTCTCATATATCTTTCCTGCTTAATTCCTGAAATAAACCTTTTAATGTCAGTCTTGCAGAAACATCACAATTAAATGTTAATTTCATGTGAAATCGTTAATAAATGTTCATTTTGCAAATAAATATTGCAATAAATTGTAAGCAAACATATTTTGCAAGTTGCATTAAAATTTGCATTTAATCATGGGAGTAAATCTGGGTAATTATCAGACAATTTTAATAGAATTGATTCTGAAACCTTTTTATTGCATATTGATATATTTTGTGTCGTCGTGATCCACCAAAAAATTGTGTCCCTGATCATCAGAGACAACGTCAACCACCATGAATGATGCAAGCAGTTCACAAGAAACTGAGGATAGGAGCAAAAGCTCCTGAAACATGTTTTTCTTTTTTAAAATGAGTGATGTGGTGATTGAGATAGAATCAGGGCTAAAAAATTCAATGCCACAGCCGGGACTTGAACCACGGACCTTCCACTCCAAGTGCAGCTACTCTAACCACTGAGCTACTGTGGCAACTTGTCAGTAAGGCATTTAATTCCCCAATTGATTCATATTTTCCTGGTAGACCACAAAGGGAATCTCACATCTGAGATAAGTACCCCAAGGGCAACTTACAATTGTAAATACTTTATGTCCCAGGTTTTAATAACCTTTAGATGGTAATTTTTTTTAAAGTGGCACTGAAGTTTTCAGTCCCGATTCTATTTCTGAAACATTGCCCCCCTCCCCCTTCCCCGCCCCCTACATGGCTTGTGTATATCGAACACCAGCAGCAAGTTGGTTGGCATATAAAAATAATAAGAGATGCAATGTCAAAAATGACTCAACAGCAACTAAATGTTAATGCACATCACTACCATAAAGTCCTAAAACACAATAATTGTTAATTGTAATTTAAATCAACAGGAACTTTGATTTAAAACTACTCAGTGTAAACATAAATTCCACTTATATGTACCACAATAAACATTTTACCTTTGCCTATATCATTTTTATGGTCCCTTCAACTTCCCTACATGCATAATGTGTTTGTAGGACTTCTGTATAATTTAAGTTATACAATTTATATAATTTTGAGCACCCAAGAATACTTATAGGTGGTGCAAACATGGGAAACCAAAGACATGTTTACAAACAGTTATAGCACATATAGTTGTGGTTTAGCTTGTCTCGAAGGTCATAAAAGTGGAAGGGCACTTCCACCACACAAGTTAGGGGCAGCAGTAGAAAACATGCTTTGCAGGCAGAAACGTTCAAAGTCCATTCATACTTGCCTCTTCAATCCAGCACTGATTGGATAGAAGCAGTTAAACCTCTCCCACCCTTCCCATAAGAACAGAGACAGAGGCATGAATATCTGCATTTCTTTTCAACATATCTCTTTCTCTTTCATTAGGTATAAGACAAGTTTAACCAAATAAGGTACATAACTAATCCTTATATTTGTTTACATAGCAGCACATCATATTTGTATGTCTAATGCCATGCATTACAGATTGGCTTGATACATATAACACTTTTGCTAATGTATGTGATCAAACTTACAAAGCTGCAGAAATGGTTTTAAACTTTAAAATAATTTGAACTTATACAAGTGAAACAAATAACCATTACTAGTTGTTGCGTCAACATTACACGCTTGTATTTCTTTACCTGCAAATAATGGCAGAGTGGATCATTTGTCCACATTCTCAACTGCTAGTTAACTAACCAGTCTACTGTCTTGTCTTCTTCTATGGGTGTTTGTCATGTTTTCTGATACTGGGTTGGTAAACTTTGAGATTATACTATCACGTGTTGGAATTTTAAAATTAATAATGCACTGTATTGAGTCTTTTAATCCATGCTTTTTCCCTTAAGCTCAATTCTAAGTGGTTGTATAGTGACTGTAATGCTTGGCATCTTGTTGTACTGAATGATTCTCCTTCCATATTATAATGGCCACTACTGATTTATCTATCTGTACGTGAAGTGCTTTTTAATTTAATACACACAAGTATGTCTTGAATCTTACTTTAGGGAAAACACAATTAAGTTATTTTCATTTATGTATAAAATATGGAGTTTTATTATTACTCTAACTTCACTTTCTACAGCAGAACTTACTGGAACATGTTTTGGGACCAAGGCTGAGGATGGAGAGACAATGTCTGTAACATGTTCCAGTAATTCCACTTAAGCTACACGAAGTGATATAAACAGTGAAACTTTTCAAATTATTCTGGTATTATAGTTATGTTTTTTATAGTTTTTCTGACATCAGTAATGCAGGAGTTCAATGGATTGCTTTGGACTTTTTCATATTCACCCTGTTGAATTTGTTTACTAAACAGAATTTGGCATTTACAGAAAACCCTCTCAAACAGACAGCTACATCAAGGAAAACAACCTTAATCCAAAGTCACATCAACATGCTATATTTCACAGCTTAACACACAGGCTAATAAACACACCACTGGCAGGTGAAGAATTTAAAAAAGAACACCAACACATCAAGATAGTAGCAACAAAAAACGGATTCAAAACAGATTTAGTGGACATAGTCATAAGAAAATACAACAGACAAAAACAGATAAAGGACATCACAACACTGAACAACAAATCTAACCCACATATAGCAAATTCACATTCCACCCAAAGATGCACAACAAATTCCAGAAACTGCTCCAGGAGCATAACATTATGCTAGCCCCTTACAACAAATTCAACCTAGGAAGTGGTACAATACCAGCCACTTTAAAATCTGGTGTGTACCAAATAAAATGCGAAGATTGCCCAAAAATATACATTGGCCAAACCAAAAGGAACTTGGGAACAAAACTGAAGGAACACATCAGGAACATAAACAAATTGACAAATCAGCTGTAGTCGATCATTTCTGATCAACTCAGCATACCATAAAATAGGATATCAAATTATTAAAACATAAAACTACAGCTAAACTGATAATTTGGGAAAAAATACACATAAAGAAAAATATTCACTTAGCTATGAATTTTGAAATACCACATCTGAAGTTTATATCCAGCAATCCAGATAGCAGCACAATCACAACAGATTCTTCCTCTTCAAACATCAGTTGTAAACTGTTGATAATGAAGACGATGGTCTTCGAAACTCGTCTGGATCTAAAGTAAGTTAAGTGAAACTAAAGGTGCCTATAGGTTGACTTAAATACTTCTACAAATCATGTTCCATAATTTCTGGTGTAGTGAAGTTAAGGGTAACAAAATTCCAAATTTTACAAATATAAGTCTTGCTTCTTTCCTGATGGGATTTTGTCAGTACATTCTGATTTCAACATGTTGTTTATGTTGTGCTTGCTATTATCAATTTTAATTGTTTAAAGGTCTTTTGAAGTTTCTGAAATGCCCTTTGATTGAAAAGAATGTTTGGTCCATAGAGATTCTGATATGTGTTAATTCAGTAAGTTCCTTGTCTAGTTTAGGTGAATTTAACCATTCTCACAAATAAATTAACATTTTCTTCTTTAGAATGATGTGAAAAAGCAATCTGATATATGATACCAATTTTCTTTAGAGGAGAAATTTGGATGTTGAAGTTTTCATTTAATTCCACTGAGTTGTGAATGTTGAAACTTTTGAATAAAAAGTTTCAAATGAAACTTATTTAAAAGCCCCTTTGCAAAATTATATGAAGTGTGAATCATGTTCAATATTATTGATTACTGACTGTATGCTGTTTCCTAGCTATGTATCTTATGGTAGCCCCATGGCTATTGTGGGGATGGGAATTACAGAAATGAATTCTCTTGAGTACACTGATGATCAATACATCTGGTACATACAGGAACAGACTCAAATGCAAACAAAAAAGCAGATGGTTATTATTATTTATGCCAACAAACTTACTGTTGGTGTTTTTAAACACACAAGCCGTGTGTGTTATTTAATCCTGGGACATAAAGTACTCACAATAGTAAGTCACCATTGGGGTAATTTGTCTCTGATGTGAGACTGCCTTTGTGGTTTACCAGGAGAAATACGAACTGGTTTGAGAATTTAATGCCATTCTGGCAGTTTGTCACAATAGCTCAATGGTTAGAGCAGCCGCCTGGTGAGCAGAAGCTCTGTTCGTATTTTCCCCAGTAAACCACATAGGCAGTCTCACATCAGAGACAATTACCCCAGTGGTGACTTACTGGGAAAAATATGAACTGGTTTGAGAATTCAATGTCATTCTGGCAGGTTGTCACAGTAGCTTAATAGTTAGAGCACCCACCTGGTAAGCGGAAGGTCTGTGGTTCAAATCCTAGCTGTGGTATTGAATTTTTTTAAGTTCCAGTTCTACCTCGCAAACATTGCCCACACACGGTTTGTGTGTTTAAAAACACCAACAGTAAGTTTGTTGGCATAAATAAATAATAATTACCATCTGAAGGTTATTTAACCTCTTGAGCGATAGCCATTTAAAAGCTCCGCAGGCCGAAAACGGATACCCAATATCCAGCGCAGGGCATTTAAATTGTTAAATGCGCTAAAAGTGCTTCGTAAATACACAGCTGTATTTTGCGTAAATTTTAAGTTATTTTAATGAAACTAATATAAGTTAGTTATAACATAATATAAGTTAGTAATAAAATCTAACATAAGTTCTCGGAAAGAAACAATAGTCGACCCATTGTATGTGTGACCTATGCATCAGCAAATCACAGCATAATGTGAAATAGAGCACTACTGTATGCGTGGTTTATGAGTCATCAGAATAAAGCAGGTTTGCAATTTTTCCTTGCGCGTGTTTCGTAATTTGGATATAGCAGGCTCCGTTTGTTTCTTTCTTGAAATACATATGCATACTTTCCTGCTTGTAGCTGAAGTGAGAAGTTTTTGAGTGTTACATCTCAGAGTTAAAACATGGCATCAACAAGCAGTGTCGCACAAAGGTTAGCAAGTGGTGTAAGTGTAAGGGCTTCTGAAATTACACAGGATAATGTGGAGGACTTCTTGCTGTGTGACAGCGATTTGGATATTGATGGCGAATTTTCCGAATTTGAGGGGGGTGTGGAGGATATAGGTACGAGTAGCAGTGAGGAAGAACGTGACCAACTTCCTTCAGGTGTTCGTGAAGAGTCAACATTGTGGAGTGCTGAAAACAATTGCAATACAGATAGACACATCTTCACGAGCACAGGCTCTGGTGTTCAACCCCAGGCTCAGCTGACTTCTGACAGCCAACCAATTGAATTTTCACAAAATTGTTTACTACTGACTTAGTGTCTCTCATTGTTTCGGAAACAAATATATATATGCCAGTAAGGTGAAGGAAGACCTGCTCTCTAAAGGTAAATTAGGGCTTAAGAGCAGAATTCAAAGGTGGACAGAAGTAACACTCAATGAGATTTACAGGCTACTTGGTCTAATTATACTTATAGGTGTTATTCGTAAACCTACATTATACATGTATTGGTCCACAGATGACATGCAGGTCAAATAACAGGCTTACTTCAATTTTGCGACTTCCAAAGTGCATATGATTCTCTATGCAAAACAAAACTACTAAAGAAAGTAAAAAAAATAGGGATACAAGGTCCAATGTTTTCATGGCTGTCATTTCCTAACACAACGCTTTATTGCAACCAGATATGGAAGAAACATATCTAAATACAAACAAGTACACCGTGGTTTACCACAAGGCGCAGTGCTAAGCACAACACTTTTTAATATATTTATTAACGATCTGCCACAACAAATACAACAATCAGGTATGAAGTGTGCACTATTTGCTGATGACTTAGTAATGTGGACTTCAAAACCAAAAAGCAAAAGTACAGAACTGGAAAAAACCATGCAACAATCCTTAACCAACTTACAGAGGTGGACCAAAGAAAATTTAATGACTGTTAATACAACAAAATCAAACTACCAAATCTTTTCACTAAGAAAAAAACCACTAAAAATAAAACTAAATTTTGAGGGTCAACAATTACCAGAAACAAAGGAAGCAAAGTATTTAGGAGTTACATTTGATACCAAACTTACATGGACCAAACAAATAGAAAATGTAATACAAAGAGCAGAGAGGCGCCTTTCACTGTTAAAACGTCTAACAGGAATGAAGTGGGGATGTTCCAGAGCAACACTTAACACAACATATAATATATATAAAACCATTGTTTACTTACTGCAGCAAAGTTCTTGTAACAGCAAACACATAAAAAATTCAAATCTTTCAAAACCAAAGTCTGAGATTAATTACAGGTGCTATCAAAACCACACCAATAGCAGCTATGGAAATACTAACCAACCAATATCCCATTGAATATGAAATAGAAAAAGCGGCTCTTATTCAACACGAAAAGTTGATCAGACTCCCATTCAATACATGGCACAAGAGAAATTTTACACATACACTAAAGACTCAGGAGAGCTTTCTTTCCAAAATTCAAGACATCAAGAAGGATGTACACCTTCCTAATTCAAAGGAAAACTTCATATCTAAAGTCAATCCAACACATACATTAGACATCACATATTATTTACACCTGACAGAAGAAGTTAAAAAAAGTGATACTCCAACTAGTGTTCTAAAATTATTGGCATTAGAGACAATCCATACTAGATTTCCAGAACATGAGTGGCTCCATATTTATACTGATGGATCATTTATATCAAACAAAGATGGAGCAGGTGCTGGAGTCACGTGTCACCTCTTTTCCTATTACAAATCTTTAAGTTATGGAACTACTAACTTTGATGGAGAAATTGAAGCAATTCGAATGGCCCTACAAAATCTTTTGTACAGAATTTCACATTTTCAGCAAGCAGTTATTCTCTCAGATTCCAGGGCAGCAATTATAGCAATTACTTCCAAGTTGTCACCAAAAAACCAAACTATTATAGAATGTTGGAAGATGCTTAGCCATCTAACAGCACTTAAAAAACACCTAGTCTTCCAATGGATACCGGCTCACTGTGGACTGAGTGGTAATGAGAAAGCTGATTTTCTTGCAAAAAAGGGTACCAGCGGTGTACAAAAATCTATAGTTAATTTACCATTTTATGCAGCTAAAAGATTAGTCAACTCTGAATTCAAAAAAATTATTGCAAAATATTACTATGAAAAATCAAAGAATAAAAGATGGGAACTAGCAAACATTCAAACAGTGATTCCTGAGTATCCTCGAAAAACAGCAGTTGCAACCTTCAGGTTGATTACAGGACATGATTGTCTGGCAAAACATTTAAACAGAATTGGGATATATTCTTCACCACTCTGTCCTCTATGTGATCTGCAAGAGGAAATGGACCAAGACCACCTTCAAATATGCCCGGCCACTTCTAGTGCCCCATCCATCAGTGAAAAATATTGGAGAGCAAGAGGATTAATGACTTCATTGTCAGAAATCCAGCATTAGCTAACAACAATTTCAATTTTGCGGTTCCTTCATTTCACCTGCACAGAGAATGTAAATGACAAATTGCACAAAATTAGGCTTGTTTTCGATTATATTATTTCGAAATTCAAAGAAAATTATGTGCCTGGTGAAAAGGTCACTGTTGATGAAAGCCTAATGCTTTGGAAGGACCGCTTAGGTTGGAAGCAATACATCAAAATAAAAAGGGCTAGATTTGGCATAAAGAGTTTTGATGTTTGTGAAAGTAAAATGGGATATCTTTACAATAGCTGCATTTACACTGGTCAAGGGACTGACAATACTGGAGACAAAGATTTGGGCTTATCTGACTCCATAGTAATGCACCTAATGGAACCTGTGCTTGATCAGGGTAGGACTGTCTACTTAGATAACTGGTACAGCTCTCCTAAATTATACATGGCCTTACACAAAAGAAAGACTAATGCAATTGGAACAGTATGTTCAAATCGTATTGGTTTGCCAAAAGATGTGAATACGAAGGCTCTAAGGAGAGGGGAAATGGAGGTGCGTCAGCTCCCACCTTTGACCTACCTTGCCTGGCAGGACAAGAGGGTAGTTATGGCATTATCCAATTGCAGTTCTAAGATTTCGATGATTGACACTGGAAAAACAGATGCCCATACCAAAATATGCATTTTCAAGCCTGACGTTATCCAGGAATACAATATGCACATGGGCAGTGTCGATCTAGTAGATCAGGTATTGCAAGCATATCCCTCTTTACGAAAAACAGTTAAATGGTATAAAAAGGTATTTTTGCACCAGCTGGATATAATCATATACAATTGTTTGGCAATTTGGAGAGCTCTAAACCCACACAAGACAATGACCTACCTGGACTTTCGACTATCAATAGCTTGCAGCCTAATTGAACAATATCAAGTTGAGAGGCCTCTTCATACTGGGGGTAGAAAATCCAAAACCCCTGCACCCCTCAGACTTCAAGGAAAACATTATCCTAAAAGGATACCGCCAACAGCAAAGAAGTCCCGCCCATCTCGAAAGTGTTTCGTGTGCCGCAAGAAGGGAATTTGCAAGGAAACTGGGATGATGTGTTGCGAATGTGGAGATGTGCCCTTGTGTGTTTATCCCTGTTTTGAGGCATATCACTGCAGAAGGAACATATAAAGGTAAGCCAGCAAAGCATATAGAATTTAATTAAATGTTTCATAACGGGGGAAAATTAAAATAAGTTGAGTTAGATAGAGGATAAATAAGGGTTAAATACACAAACGCACAGGACATGTGTACACGCCCATATCGCTCATCCGTCGTTTTAAATGGATGTGATTTCACGTCCATATCCCTGAAGAGGTTAATCCCAGGACAAAGTACTTGCAATAGTAATTCACCATTGGGGTAATTGTTTCTGATGTGAGACTGCCTTTGTGGTTTACTGGGAAAAATATGAACTGGTTTGAGAATTCAATGTCATTCTGGTAGGTTGTCACAGTAGCTTAATGGTTAGAGCACCCACCTGGTAAGCGGAAGGTCTGTGGTTCAAATCCCAGCTGTGGCATTGAATTTTTAAGTTCCAGTTCTACCTCTCAAAGGGTTCTTTCTGTATATTTCATTAAGTTAACCAGTTATTCTTCATAATTCTTGGATCTATATGGAAGCTGATTGTCAGATTCTATTTTCATAATAAATTTCTAGTAATTTCTATCTTGCAGGTTCAAGAATTTTAGTGTGTTTCATTAATATTACTCTTAATTATTGTGAAGACATCAACATATCTACTCTAATGATCCAGCTGTTGACGGGCCCTTAAACCCTAATCACTCAACATATCTAGTCCAGTTCTTAAGCATCCACTGGAATGTATTAACTACTTCTGTAACAATTGCTATTTCTGGAACGTTGTCTTTGAGTGCAGATGAGAGCGAATTACTTATGCTGTATTTATTCTGTGATGCAAATGGTTAGAAAATTATTTTAATTTGTTCTATACTCATATTATGTATATTGAGGTTAACAATGTGAAATATAGTATTTATTATTTGTTTATTATTTTATTTATTTTATTGGTATATTTGTGTGTTTAATATGTCCGGAACTGAATTTAGAAACTCAGAGTAACAAAAATATATAACTTACATGACCTATATTAAGTCACCATCATCCAGTACCAAGAGAGATTTAACTGAGTGGATCTTGTTGCTTGTCCCCATGTAAACTGCAACAATGTATAAGAAAATTTTCCAAATATATTGTAGTTTCAGCTTCTCATAATGTCATGTTTTAGATAGACAAATTGTTAAAAGGGTTCCGGACATAATGTTAAAATTGTAATTAAAATTGGCGCATTTTTATATTATTCAAAGCTTATTGTGAATAAATCACAATTTTACGTACTAATTTGAAAAACCTTGCCCCTTTTTGCAAACCACAAAACCCTGAAATTTTCTATTTTAAAAACCACCACAATGCCAAGGATATGTTATACTCGTATGTAATCCCTGAAGATTTTTAGAGCTGACTGTTCAGCCTTGGATGGGACATGAAGTTTCTTGCACTGCTTTCGTGGAACTTGGTAGTGAGGATGGCAGTGTTCCATAGGCACTTCTGTCTCCTTGATTGGGCTATTATACTGCCAACAAGATTGGAGGTCAAAGCCACTAAAGGCTGCTGTGTGACAGGTGTGGCAGTATTCTTGCGTACATTTTTCTTTCTTGAGTGCACCATTTATCAGTTTATGCATTAAAATTGGCATATTGATGTGGTTTCAGATTGAAGCAGTTTTCCTTGATGTAGTTATCTGATGGCTTCCTATATTTGCCAAAAGTTACTTTATTTTGTTATGCTATGAATTTTAAATCTAGGAAAGAGAGAATCCATCTTTCTCCATTTCAATGAATTGTACAAATCTGTTTTGCAAATTTAAGCATTTCAAGGTGTTATCTATGAATTTGGTGATACTATTGCCAAGACGTTATCAACATATCTGAACCATGTTTTGAATAACACGAGAAGGATTTAGTGATCTATATTTTGAAGTATCCTCTGAATAAATCAGCCAGAAATTGTTGTGACATGGGATTTCCCATGATCTAACCTGAAATGAGTTTCTAAAAACCTCTGGTTGAATTGTAACACTGGTAGGGTAGTGATAGTTAACTTGTTTCTTCTTTTGAGGTACCTAAATCTGCTAACGATACCAATGGTACACTTGGCATAAATAAAACTAGTGTATCTTCTATTTTAACTGTAATCTCTTTCAGCTTGTCCACCAGCTCTCGAGTGTTTCTTATAATCAAACTTTCAAATCTATGGAAGTAATTGCCAACAATTTTGTTAATTTTGTTTGTTGTAGCACCTCAGTTATTTTCAATAACTTTACTTCTCATGCAATTTCCAGGTTTATGAACCTCAGGGAGTGCATAGAAACAAGATAAACACTTTGTTTGGTTTCTATAGGAATTGATCTTGGTCTTTTAGAATATTAGTTTCCATTAGTGAATATGAATTTATGCTGGAAGTTCCAGCAGTTATTAAGTGACATGAAAGCATGCACTGACTCACTAAAAGATTACAGTTCACTACATCTAACTTCTGCCATTCATCTTGATTAATTAGAGAATGCATGTTTGCTTTATTATACATTTTACACTAACCTGAACACTAAGCTCATCATTGCACTTCTGTGGAGGGAAAGCAAGTTGGATGTCCAGGAAGTGATCCACATTGGTTGACATTATGTGGCAATTCAAGCACCCATAGCTTGTCTGCATGCGACCTTCAAAGCATTTCTGCACCAAACTTTTATAAACAGGAGGGGCAGCAGCCAAGTCCATATTTGTAGCAGCAGCCCCTTCATCACCACACACAGACTGTATTCCACTGTCTGTTGAATTGGAATGCGAATCTGTGAGATCCTGCCCATCATCTGCTGAAACAAAGGTAATTCTTACCTGATATTTTCTCACTACTGCCATACAATTCAAGTAGATTTTTGCCGTTCCCCGTGATGTTAAGGTAACATGCCAGCCTCTAATTCCTGAGGACAAGTTCAAACATGGCAGAGAGCAGAGTTTTTTCAGGTGTAGATATTTTAGCAAGGTTTTCTTCGGAAGGGAAGTAAAGCCAGTGGTACTGTGTGGTAGATTTAAGACACATGAAAGAACCTGAAGACTGATAAACATACCTCTGAGCAAACTTAAGTGGTGTTTGATGCACCATCATGGGATGCTGAGCAGTTAGAGAGTGTCCATAAAAGAAAATAAATTAAAAAAAAAAAAGTTTTCATCTGTTTACTTAACATGTTACATCACAGCATTAACATTAATGGACTATTGTAACTGTCATTGTCATTCGCAAACTTGTCAACTTTTAAATACATCATACTAGTCTAGGAGTATATATATATATATATATATATTGGTAATTTGTCTCTGATGTGAGACTGCCTTTGTGGTTTACCAGGAGAAATACGAACTGGTTTGAGAATTTAATGCCATTGTGGCAGTTTGTCACAATAGCTCATCGGTTAGAGCAGCCGCCCGGTAAGCGGAAGGTCTGTGGTTCAAATCCCAGTTGTGGCATTGAATTTTTAAGTTCCAGTTCTACCTCTCAAACTTTGCCCACACATGGCTTGTGTGTTTAAAAACACCAATATTAAGTTTGTTGGCATAAATAAATAATTATTCACTTTCGAAACTAAAAATAATCTTCCATTCCTAGATTTAAGATGATAAAATATTACAATAAATTTAATTTTGACATCTATAGAAAGTCAACACATACTGACAATTACATAAAAAATAAAAAGTTTTAATCCTTCTTCTCATAAATTTATAGTTTTTAATAGTTTAGTTTATAGTTTAATAAATATACCCTTTAAAAAGAAAGAATTTAACAGAGAATACAAACTAGAGGCCTGCATGGGCCGACATTCTTAGGTTCAGCCCGACCCGGCCCGAACTCAACCAAGCCAGAGTTCGACCCGAGTCCGAGAAGAGGTTATAGCGCCCGAGCCCAGCCCGATTATTTAATATGATTATGACATTATTTGAAACCTTTCAGCAGAATAATCACTTAAAATTCGTAATAATGGAATGTATTTCTTAATTTTCAAGCCCGGGCCCGGCCCAAGCCCGACAAACATTTGCCAAATTAGGCCCGAACCCGGCCCGTGGGCCGGGCTGGGCCTATGCCCAAGAGCTTGACCTGAGCCAGTACAGACCTCTAATACAAACACGTTATACACAGTGCATTAATTCATGATTGTAATACAGATGTTATGCACAAAAATATAGATAAACTTAAATATAAAAGTCTAAAAGAAGTTTCTACCCTCAAAAAAATAAAAGATGATTGTAAATTTAAAATTTTTTTTTACTATCCTTGGGCTATTATAAAATATACAAAAAACATTTAAAGAACATGGCACAACTTTGGTTCCTCAAAATAAATATAATACACAAAAATTACTAAACTTGTCTAAGAAGGATAAAATTGCAAATTATAAAAAGCATCTATCAGCTGTTTGAATTGTGACAGGGTTTACATTTGTAAAATTAAATGTCATTTGGAAACCAGAATAAAAGAACATTTTAGAAATATTAAGTATAAACAGATGGATAAATAAGCTGTAGCATTTCATTTTTAGTCATTTAATCATGAAATAAATCGAGGTTAAATTATTAAAACAATCAAATGAGCCACAGATTTAATGGTTAGGGGAAAGATGTTCATTTTGAAAAATAAGGATCGCATTATGAATTTTGAAACACAGCCAACTCATTCTGTTAACAAATTTATTTTGTTTTCTGTGGTTGATAATGCAATAAAAATTACATCAAATACGGTCTGTAACGATAGCAAACAAGATGAACAGTAAAGAAGTCTGATGATATTAAAGA
Organism: Tenodera sinensis; assembly: GCA_030765045.1. Lineage (NCBI taxonomy): Eukaryota > Metazoa > Arthropoda > Insecta > Mantodea > Mantidae > Tenodera > Tenodera sinensis. The sequence goes on along the minus strand of CM060966.1, from coordinate 141,119,982 downwards.
ATAACAAAACTGGTCACTGTATATTCCAACTTAAAATAAGCTAAGTGAAGCCTTCTCCCCTCTCCCCCTCTCTCTATTTTACAACCTTAATTACTACAGCCAGGATTGGCACCTGTTTGTTTTCAACCTACAGTAAAACTTCTTTTATACATTTCACACTTACACGTTTTTTTCAGCAGTCCCAGCAAAATCCTATAGCATATTACACAAATTATTTTGTTTATATGACCTTCATTTATATGATTTTTATGCCTACACTTCATAGCTTATGTTCCCAAGAGCAAAATACACCATTTTACGTTTATGATATTTTCTTCTTTAAAATTTCAAGAAATATTTCGAATCTGAAACTTATACTGTACTACCTGGCAAAGTATTCAGCATTAGCCAACTACAACAACATTCTTTAACAAACTAGGGTGGTAGAATGAGCCCATTTGCTATATCTAGTCTCAGTCTATTCTGAACCTCAGAATCTCAGATTATTAAATGCACTTTAAAAAAACTTCACAAGAAATGCTGCTATGAGCCAACAAAACCACTTTCAGTGCAGATTAGTATCTTTAAAGTAATTATTTCCAACAAGGTTGTGCATGTAATTAATAGGACTCCTGATTTAGATATGTTCTTTATTTCGCACAGAATGTCAGTTTTTCCAAGTTTTCTCCATTGATCATCAATTTTTGGACAGTACTATGTTCACTAGGATTAACAATTCTAGAAACTCTGGCATTGAGAGAGAAAAAAGGGAAGGTTTTGTGAGATATGTGCTGGATGTTTTAGAGAGACAGACACACACCATGAGGGCAACAATTCAGATAGAAGTTAGGTTTGGTTGTGTCATTCAATAATGCAATATCAGCATTAAGTAGAAGGATGTATTGACAGATGTTTAATTTTGCTGTTATGGTTAACATGACAGGGATATTATTGTATTTAATTTAATTTAAAAGATGAGTTAATTAATAACACTGAACAACACTTACAACATATTTTTCCGGGACGCGTTTCGAAGGTAACTTTCCTCCATTATCAACCGGACAATAACTGGGTTTCCATGGTGCTTGATGGTGCAGATGGTGATGCTTCTTCTGGTGGTGGTTCGATGAACTTACTGAAAATGTCTCTCTGAGGAATGTCTAAATTAAATACTCGGTTTCTATTTTTTAAAATAAAGATTTGTTCCCATGTGGACAGTTCTTGTTTTCCAGTTATGTGTTTAAGAAGTTTCGGTTCTAAACCCAGTTATTGTCCTGTTGATAATGGAGGAAAGTTACCTTCGAAATGCGTCTCGGAAAAATATGTTGTAAGTGTTGTTCAGTGTTATTAATTAATTCACCTTTTAAATTAAATTAATTATAACAACACTGTTTTCAAACTTCTATGAAAGGAACATATTATTGTATGTTTAGTTGGTATTGTACATTGTATAAATGTTCAAATTATCACATATTCCTATAATTATGGTATGAGTTGGCAATCATGATGTGACATCCACACACGAGGAAAAGTTTAGGGATGTGAAAAAATGAAAGTTGATCCAGTCGAATGGGATGTAAGATAGCCCCATTCCTTTTGAGTAAACTGGTATCAGGTAATGTCTCTCCCACTCCAGGAATTCCAGCAACGCAAGGATGAACAACCCATGGCACACCGGTAGCCAATCCCTGCAATGGAGCTTGGAAGAGAGCATTTTCGCTTAACAATTTTCAACAGTTTTAAGTGTTAAACCAGTGCCAAGTCTTGAACATTTGCTACAGGCTTTTGGCGACATTGCTCCTTCCCATGCCACAGATTTCCAGTGGTTTCAGGAATATAAAAGGAGCAACAGCTTTGAAAGATGAGGAGAGAAGCACACGTTCAGCATCGGCAGTGATTGAGGAAAACATCACACCATTGAGAAAAATGCTTCAAGAAAATAATCGCATAACATTTAAAAAAATTGAGCATTACAGATTGGTTCACCCGCAATTTTGAAATTTCCCAATAAATTACTTCATGTGAGGGTCACATCCTAATGGATGTCTCACAATTTGAAACCATGCTGAATAGTCTGAGAAAATGTTGACAAGATCCGAAGGAGGGTATTCCAGACAGGTTTCTGACATCATCACAGATGATGAAACCCAGATTTGTTAGTGTGATCTGGAGACCAAGTGGCAATCAGTGGTCTGGAACTTTTCTGATAACCATCCATCAATAAAAATGAAGTGTTGCCAAAGTGTCCACAAAAAAATGGTTGCCTCATTTTTTGTAAAGGGTGATGTTGAGGCAACCATTTCTGGAGGAGCAAAGCACAATTACCCTAATTGGTACACTACAGTTTGCCAAGCTTTAAGAACAGCGGCCACACACAGGACTGTGAGGGATCTTTCTCCATCACAACAACATGCCCACACACCGGCCAACATTACTGTTCAGTTCCTGGAGTCTACAGAGGTCAGACTTATGATTCATCCACCATATGGTCCCGACCTAGCCTCATGTGACTTTTTTCTGTTTGTGATGATAAGAAATTGCATAACTAGAAAGAACGAAAATGCTCTCTTCCAAGTTCCTGGTTACCAGCGAGCTGTGGATTGTTCATCCTTATGTTGCTAGAATACCTGAAGTAGAAGTGTCACTATCTGATACCAGTTTACTCACAAAGGATGGGGTTATCCCATCCTGCATCTCATTTGAGTGGATCAACATTCATTTTCTCAGAACTCAAAAATTTTAGTCACCTTGTACATCTATTAAATGAAACACCCATACCTAATTGATCAAAATGCCAGATGATCCCAAATATAAGATGACCAATGAGTTTTTCTAAATCTTCAACACGATCTCATATTTTAAAATATGAAGAACAGAAAGGACACCCCTTAAGCACTGCTGTGAACCTTGTGCTAGCCATAACTCTGCTACACTGTTTGTCTGTGAAGTCATTCTTTCCAAACAATTATTTCTCCTTGCTTCCAATAGTCTCTTTTACTTAAATTAAAACCTTCACCAACTCTTTTGAAACTATTAATGTTGTTAAACAGTACTTAAGGGGTAAGCATGTTCCTTCTGCATCTCTGCTTACTCCTTATACAGAGTGCTGACTTGTCCTAGTATATATAAGTGAACCCTGAGAAAGGGACAGAAGAAAAGGTCTATGGACTTGCTTGCCAATCTTCTAAGAATGTCTTTCACTGGTAATGTTAAGTACAACATAAGGTGGTCTATGTTTATTATTTAGCTAGAGCTGGGAGAGTTACCACAATTCTAGCTTACTAAAGGGCCATTGCATACATCATACAAACTTTTGGCCACAGAAATAAGGAAAAAATCATCATATTGTGTCATATGACTTGATTCATTACCAAATCTGATCAACATGCAGATGCATATCCAGTAGAACCCAGTTATTGTAGCCCATTTTTCCATTTGTTCCTTCTTACATGGAAACATGACACAATAACTTGAATATTTATTATATATTCTTTCATTTACAGTAGGTCTTTTCAAAATAATTAATGGATAAAAGAAATTTAAAGCATAGTTTTAAGTGTTCTGTTGTCCTTGGTGAATTCCTGTTTAAAAGACCTATTATGAATTTTCATCCAAATTATACACTAATGCAGTTTCCATGCACTCTGACCACAACAACAGCCCTACTGCTATCTGAAGTCCAAAGGCAAGAAATAAGCTGTTGAACTGACGCTGTTATAGCTTAGAAAAATACTTCACTGGTATTGAAAGAGCATTTTTCTAAAACATACCCTGAGTAAAATCTGCCAAGGAGCGTGCCTTTCTGTGGAGAATATTCTTGCTGGAAAGATCCTCTTCAGTTGTCCACCTTGTCATGGCAACATTGCCAGATTCATCATCAGGGGCTGCGTCTGTTTCGGCACCTTCATCTCCTGCTGCACCAGCACTGGAGCTAGCTGAGTTATCCAGATGACGGGGTATTGCTTGTTTCTCTTGCTCATGCAGTACATCAAGCAAGTATCTGAAAAATAGCACAGATAAATATGATCTGAAAGCAGTTGACTCCTCTTTAACCAAATGGCATCCATAGCCTTCAAGACAAATGCAAATAGTATGACCATCTGTAGATCAGACTGACCCTAATCTAACATTGTTTACTTAGAAGCTTTTTAACAGTAAAGCCGAGGTTAGTTTGTTGAGCATTAGGAATAAAATTTGGAACACACTTATTTCTTTTACTCTATTTTTATATAGGACATCTTTCAGAATCTTTCACTTCCATCATTGGCTGTAGTGGCTCTACTGGTGTCATCTTTATTCTGATCCCCAGTAGAAGGCACTATGAATGTGGTATAAATATCTGGAGGCAGAATTTTAAAGTTCATGACTTGCAGTTTGTGTTTGTGAATGAAAAATCTTCTGCCATTTGAGAAGTTCTTCTTTTAACAATTCAGTTTGTATAAAACTGATGAAAATGAAGTGTTTAAAACAGTGGACCATATAACGATACAATACCCAAGAAAGATATTGTAACTTCACATATCACCCAAAATTTTTCAACAGATTCCACAACATTTTTAAGGATTATAATATAAAACTGGCTCAGTAAAACAAGTATAGTGTGAGAAATTTGCTCAATCACCCTCTAAGAAATACCATTTCAAGTATTAAATTATGAGGAATCTACCGTGTTAACTGTGAAGACTGAAGATTATATATCGGCAAAACAAAAAGAAAATTGGTAACCACAATGAAGGAACACATTAGAAATATCAAATATACAAACAATTAAATAAATCAGCCATAGCTCACCACTTTTGGTCTTGCAATCATAATATCAACCTAAATATCCCACTTATAAAACCAGCAAAAAATTTTTGGAAGTTAACAGTATGAGAAAATATTTATATCATTAAGGATTGAGATCGGCTTATGAATTTCGACATACCAATAATACTATAATACTATCTGTTTTCTCCAAAATATTACAAAATTTGTTATTTAAACGACTCATAAACTTTCTGGAAAATCATGAACTACTATTGAATTTCAGCATGGCTTCAGGAAAAATCGGTCAACTGACACTGCAATTTTCTCTTCTATAAAAAGCCGTATATCAAAAGCAACATGCCTTAGCTATTTTCCTAGACTTCACACAGGCCTTTGATGCTGTAAATCACCAGAAATTGTTAATTAAACTAGAAGGATCCCGTGTGGAGTTGCCGCTCCCATCGGGTGCCTCCCCAGGTGGCAGATAGGGGAAAGCTCGTCAGATATGACGGGTACCGGGGAAATAAAATACCCAGGGCAAACCAAAGGCGAAGACCATAACGGCAGTTCTCGGCAGAAAAGATAGAAGGAGTCAAAACGACGAGAATGGCAGAAGTGGCACCCTGTCTCTCAAGTGGTAATAGAGAGAGAATCTGCTGCCTTGTAGATTTTATGACGTGGGAACGTCAAAGGCTAGGACATGCTCACACTCCGAATTCAAAGTGTGAGGAGTAGGTGGAACTCCATAGCTGGGTAAAGGCAATCCACCTAAGGGAAAGAATACCCGAGACAAGCCTACTATGCAATGGGCTGGTAACCCTTTCATAGGACATTTAAATTACTCAGATTCTTCACAGTAAAAGGAAAACGGCTGGTTATAATGGTAAACGACCTGGACATGGAAAAGGACAATGATTTGGCATTGCGGATAAATTGAGAGTAGCAACATGGAATGTTAGAGGTTTATATTCTAAAGAAGAAGAACTAGAGAAGATAATTAAAGAGAAGAGAATTGATATATTGGTAGCAACGGAAACTAAAAAGAAGATGAAAGCAACCAAAGACCTGGATAGTAATATAATGATCTACAGTGGAGTACAGCAGAATGTAAGAGCAAGAGCAGGTGTAACTATTTTCATAGATAATAAGTGGAGATCGAAAGTAGAAAGTTATACTTTAGTGAATGAAAGAATTATAATAGTAAGAATGAAAATATGCAGAGGTCACCTTACAGTGATAGGAATATATGCTCCAGAAGAAGGGAAAAAGGAGGAAACAGAAGAATTTTATGATCAATTCCAAACACAAATAGATAAAATAAATAAAAATGATCATTTAATAGTATGTGGAGATTATAATGCTAGAGTAGGGAAAGTACCTATACCAGAAATAGTAGGAGATTGTGGAGAACCACATATGAATAATAATGGGCAAGTACTTCGACAATTTGCTAGTATGAATCATCTGAAAATTACGAACACATTCTTCAGAAAACGGGATATTAATAAATATACATGTACAGCTCGAGCTCAAAGATCCATTATTGACTATTTTCTGATAAATGATAAATTGAGACCCCAGTTGAAAGATGTGCATGCATACAGAGGATGTGATATTGGATCGGATCAGTACATATTGATATCAGAATTCAAATTTTGGTCAAAATGGAGAAAACTAAGAACCAGACAAAATATAACCCAGGAAGAAGTATATAAAGTATATTTATTACAAGAGGAAAGTATTAAAGATCTGTATCAAAAAAGGCTAGAAAAGTATCTATTAGAGACAACAACTGAGGAATATTTAGAAGATGAATGGCAAAATGTACTAAACTGTATATACAAAGCAGCAGATGAGGTATTAGGGAAGAAAAAGAAAATTAGAAGCAAGAAAGGTTTAAGAATTTGGAATGAGGAAATAGAACAAATTATAAAGGAGAAGCAAAAGACATATTTACAGTGGATACAGAAGAAGGATGAAGAAACAAGAAACGCATACAAAGAAAAACGCAATTTAGCAAAACAAATGGTAAGAAAAGCTCATGAACAATCATGGGAAAAATTTATTAGCCAAATAGAGCATGACATACATGGGAGACAGAATTTCGCTTATAAAGTTATAAAACAACTTAATAAGGACGAAAGAGATGCAGCAAGAATGGAACTGATAAGAAAAGACACTTGGATAAAGCATTACAAAGAATTATGGTATAAGGACGCACCACAAAATAATAAAGATGACGAGGAAGAAGAAATATAAGGAATGGTTGATTTAATAGATCTGGAAGAGCTAAAAGACGAATTGAAATTGATGAAAAATAGAAAAGCACCTGGAGAAGATAAAATAAATGTACAGCTTTTAAAGAACGGAGGAATGTTATTACATTTAAGATTATTACATATTATGAACAAATGTTGGATAAAAGGAAAAATTCCAGAAAGATGGAAAGTGGCAGAAGTGATATCACTGTTTAAAAAAGGTGACAGAAGACAATGCAAGAATTACAGAGGTATTAGCCTTCTGAATTCAATCTATAAATTGTATGCTAGAATAATAAACAAAAGAGTGAAAATAATAGCTGAATCCCTGATAGGTGAAGAACAAAGTGGTTTCAGGAAAGGAAGATCGACAACAGATAATATTTTCATATTGCAGCAGATACTGGAGAAAAGAAGAGAATATAATCTGCAGACACATATAGCATTTATAGATTTCCAGAAGGCTTTTGATAATGTAGACCGAGAAAAGCTGTGGATCATAATGAAAGAACAAGGCTACCCAAGACATTTGGTAAAGGCGGTGAAAAGTTTATACGAGGATACTAAAATAAATTTAAGATTCAAGACAAGAAAATCAGAAGAAATTTTAACTAATAAAGGAGTCAGACAAGGGTGCCCAATGTCACCGACACTTTTTAACATCTATGTTAATAAAATAATCCAAAATTGGATACAGAAAATTGACCCAGGCATAAAAGTAGCCCAAGGAAAAATTTTAAATATTTTATTATATGCAGATGACGTAGTAATTATACAAGAAACAGAAGATGATCGACAACGTTCAATACACCACCTTAACCAAATATGCAAAAGTTTTAATATTGAAATATCAATAGAAAAGTCAAAAATAATGCCAAACTGGGGTAAAATACCAATAAGGTCGAAAATAATCGTTAATGATAAAGTATTAGAACAAGTATCCTCCTTCAATTACTTAGGGTGTGAAATCAGTAATGAGAAAGATAAAGATACGAGCAAAAAATTAATGAGATTTCAAACAATCTGTGGAACAGTTCACAAATCCCTAAAGAATAAAACAAGATCTGAAACAAGAATAACATTTTATAATACCATGGCGGTCCCAACGTTACTTTATGGATGTGAAAACTGGGTACCTACACAAAGAACCATCAGCAGAATACAAAGTTGCGAAATGAGATTCTTGAGAAGAACAAAAGGATGTACAAGAGAAGATAGAATTAGAAATGAAAACATAAGAAATTAATTACAAGTGGAAGCTATCACCTCAAGAATGGATAGGTACAGAAGAAGATGATTTGAACATGTTGGAAGAATGGATGATACAAGACTACCAAAAGTAGTTTTCCAATATAGTCCTAAAGGAAAGAGGGATGTAGGGAGGCCGAGGAAAAGATGGAAGGAGACACTGTGAAGACGGAACAGGTGAGAGCCTAATCCATGAAGTGAAGAAGGAGACTAGAAGGATGATGGTGTTGTATGCAGATCGTCACTTGACTTTGGCAGTCATATTTGTATAAGACAAGTAATTTAAGTTTTAAAGTCAACAGAGTAATTGATAATAAAAGTAACAATTGCAATTAATAAACAGTAACAAATGAATGACAATAACAATATAAGTAAATTAAATAAATATAAAGAGAAATCAGACTTTGACAGTTTTATTTTAAAAAGATAGTGTGGCATCAGGCAAGCCAGATGGCTGGGGATTCCTGATGTGATAGCAGAAGAGAATGGATGTGTAAAGGATCATCCATCCTAATCTTGTGATATATCAGTGATATCAAGCATAATTTGGTATAATAACCATACGTGTTATTAATTTATCTACAGCAAACAATAAAGTGAAGGGTATGATAATAGATTGTGAATATTTCACAATATTTGAAGTCGGCACATCTTGTATGGAGTAGCAAACAAGTCCAGACATTAAAGCTTGATAGAAATTCAATAATTATTTGGTCATTCTCTAATACACCTGTGCATACCCTGAGAAAAAGATCTTTGCACCAATATTTAGCTAGTCAGGACACCACAATTGTTACTAGTTTATTCTGGTATCAATAAAGAGATTACCTTGTGAGAGGACATCAAAGCCAAGGTAATCTGCAGTTTGCTGTAGATAAATGATCATTTCCACATGGAACTTCCAGACGATGTCGGCTGCCAAGCAGGTAACATATAAGTTTGTTACAGGGACTAGGCATCAAAAGATTAGCTAATGAATGGCTAAAATCATACCTGAGTAATCAAATGCAAATAGTGGAATTAAAATACAAAGGCAAATCTGAGGTCACCTATTATCGTTCCAGTCCACTGAAAGACAAATATGGGGTTCCACAAGGTTCAATATTAGGTCCTATTTTATTTCTTCTTTTTGTAAATAACTTCCAATTAAATGAGCTATCTACAAAAACTATATTATATGCTGATGACACCAATGTTCTGATCAAAGCAACCCAAAAAGAAGCATTTATAACCGTCATTCAGCATACCATTGAGAAAATCACTAATTTTACATGTAGTCACCTCATAAATACAGAATAAACTGTACCAATGGACATATACACTAACAGAAACAAAACTCACCCCGCCCCTCAAGTAGAACTCCTTAATCACACACTTAAAAAAGTTAAATCCATCAAATTCCTTGGCATCTGGGCACAAAGTAATATGAAATAAGACACGCACATTAATGTAATAAACAAAAAAACTTAGTTTGCTGTGCTACATGATTAGAGTATTAACGACTTGTACAAGAAAGGAACAGAGCAGCATACTTTGTGCATGTTCACTCATTACTGAGATATGCCATAGTCTTCTAGGGTGAATCTCCACTGAATAAGGCAACCTTTGTCGTACAGAAAGAAATTATTAGCATCATGGAAGGCATTAGCCCAAAATCATCCCTCAAACCTCTGTTTAGAAAATTAGGTATCCTTCCACGTTCCTACATTTATGTTCAAGAAACAATTATATTTGTGCTTAAGAACATTAACACCATTGATACACCATTTACAATGAATAAGAGTACATAAACATAACACCCAAAAAATACACATCTGTATGTACTCACTCTCTCAGAAAACTATTCTACATTTGGGCATTAAATTAAGTATGTATGTATGTATGTCTTTATTCACCGTAAGAATTTTTTTACAAATTCATGGCTTCGTCGATTTTTAAATAGGGAATACAAATAATATTGGTTTAAACAATATCATGAATACAAATAATAATAACAGAGACAGCATTACAGTCATAAGAGTATAAGTTATATATATATAGCCTACAGATTAAACACAAATAAAATTATTCAGAGAGTGAATCAAATAATATATATACAGAGACAGTGTTACAGTAATATAGTGTTACAATAATACAGATAAAATTATTCAGAGAATGAGTCAAAGAACTCCTGCACACCGTAGTAGGTTTGCTCAATTAGAAAATTTCTAACTTCTTTCCTAAACTTAGTTTGACTGCTACTGTGGATTCTATTTGCGATTTTATTATACATGTGTATGCCTCTATGCAGTATGGAATTTACCTTTTTTTTTGTTCTGGCAGTCTGTATGTGTATTTTATTACTATTTCTGGTACTATGTGTATGAACAGTGTTGTTTATGCTAAATAAGTGAATATTGTCCCTTATAAAACAAACAGTTTCTAAAATATACAGACTTGGCAGCGTAAGAAGTAATAAGCTGCCAAGCTACATCAAAACAATAAAACCAGTAAATTATTTCAAATCATGTCTCAAGTCACATCTAATTAACCACTGCTTTTATTCCACTGAGGATTATCTCAAATATAAGTGTTAGCCATAAAGCTTTGACTGGAAAGGTATGTTTATTTATATTTTGATGTATCTGCATATGTAATCTCATAGTTTGTAATGTTAATCTTGACGTGTCACCAATTTATGAGCATTAGCTCAATAATATAAGTGCTATGTGACAAATAAAAAAATAACAGTTTAGAGAATGTCAATAAATTGCTTAAAATAACATCTGACTTAAACAGATAACATTCTTCATCTTACTATCCCGAATAGTAAAATGGATAGTGAAATATAAATATTTTTGAGTCTACATACTTTGGAATAATTGAAATGGTTTATATGTATTTTAATAGAAAATAAAACATTGGTCTTGTGAACCAAAAATAAGTTCAACTTTTAAAACTTCAAAGCAGGCAGAGGAAAATATCCAGGAGGGGTTACACTCACAAACATAAAATTAACCAGTTAAGAGGTTCAGAACAATTGAAACCAAATGTACACATTCAAGATTTTAAATCAATAAGTAAATGATTATTACTCACATTAAAAATTCTGAGCTATCTTGCTGATGCCCTGGTTGAAAACCTGGAGGTCGGGCAATAGTAAGCAATGATGTTGGAGCAATGGACCTACGTTTAGAATGTAGCAACAAAGCAAACAATGCCTGCAGTTCTGTCAGCAATGGCTGGGACAGTGCCTCACTTTCAAGCAATAAGCTGCAAAACCTGGCAAATAAAAATGCTTCTTATATTATCTCATCTCCTGAATTTCATCTTAAATGATAACTGATATCCTGTATAAAAGTTACAATCTGAGAAGTTGGACAACGCAGCTGACCATTTCATACACACACGTGCTGGGTGTACAGTGTATTTTACCAATCACTCATAAGGACAACAGCAATGAAAACACAGTGACGGTAAATACCATGAAAATGAGAAATTTAAATACCAAAAGACTAAAAGAAGTTTCGACTCTCAAGAATATAAAAGATGAATGTATTTTTAAAAGATTTATTTACCATTCTTTGGCTAATAAAAAATTTACAAAAATTTTAAAGAAAATGGAGTAATTTTGGTTCCTCAAAATAAATATAATATAAAAAAGTTGCTAAATTTTTCTAAAAAGGATAAAATTTCCAACCATAAGAAATCTGGCATTTGTCAATTTACCTGTTTGGATTCTGACAGGACTTACATTGGGAAAACTGAACATCATTTGGAAAGCAGAATAAAAAACCATTTCAGAAATATTTAATATACACAGATTGATACAACAGCTGCAGCACATCATTTTTGGTCATTTAATCATGAAATAAATCCAGACATTAAATTATTAAAATAATTAAATCGACACATAGATTTAATGGTTTGGGAAAATATATTTATTTTGAAGAATAAGGACTCCATAGTGAATTCTGAAATACTGCTGACTGATTCTATCAACCTCAGCATAGGGATGTGGCGACCCCATCACCCAGTGGGAAACCACTGCAGCCAGTCACTCTGAGCATTGCAGGAAAACTATGACCCTTGGATAAGGGAGGAAATGTCCTTGTTTTGCCTCAGACCAATGGAGCTCCGAGTACTGGCAGAATAACCAGAACAACTGAGGGGCAGCAGGAAATGGCTAGCCTCCACCTTAACACAAAGGATAGCCTTGCCTTGGAGCCACGAGGCAGCCCCCCCCCCCACCCCCCCCAACCAGGCTGGCTGGTCTTAGGGTTAATAACCCACACTGGTGAAATTTAACTTATTCAGAGAAACTATAAAGATTCTGCCGGGCAGACCATGAGAGGACGATCTAACAAGAAAAGGTTACGACTAAGCACTTGGAACATTACCACACTGACAGGGAAAGAAAGGGAGATCATTGAGGAAACTGAAAAATACAACATTAAGATTTTAGGCATAAGTGAAACTAAGAAGAAAGGGTCAGGAAAGATAATTTTAGGTGAGAATTATGTGCTTAGATATTCAGGGTTTGACAAAAAAAAACAAGAGTCAAAGAGTGAGTAGGAATTACTGTATCTGAGGAAATAAATAGTAGAGTAATTAAATGGACACCAACTAGAATTATAAGCCTTGACAAAGAACTAGAGGAAAATATAACATTGATACAAACATACGCCCCTACAGAAGACTCAGAGGAAGATGAAAAGGATATATTCTATGCAACCCTTTAGAATACAATAAACACAGCTTTAGAAGAATGAAAACATGTAATTACAATGGCCAATTGGAATGCCTGTATAGGAACAACAGAAGGGGACATGGAGTATGTGTAAACATGGAGCAGAGAGCACATTTAAATAGAAATGGGAAAAGGATGTTTGAATATTGTATAAACTTTTAATTGGCAATAGATTCTTCCCACATCAAATGATACACCAGATAACTTTCGAGTCTAGTACAAAAGGTGTAAGAAGTACTATTGACTATTTCACATATACAAAACAGACCTTATGCTGTAACAGATGGAAGAGTTTTCTAAAGTGCAGAACTCACTACTGAGCATTGATTGCTAATCATGGAGACAAGGTTCAAAACTCCAAGGAAAAGAAGAGAAATAAAATTTACTAAAATAAAATCAGAGAACTTGCAAAAATAGAAAAGAAGGAAGAATATACAAAGAAAGTGATGGAAATGCTCAGTAAGGCAGACAGAGGAAAGGAAGGAGAAATTTGGGACATAGAAGACAGATGGAGAATACTAAAAGAAACCATTAATAAAACAGCATAAGAAGTACATGGACTGGTTAATAGTAGCAATAAAAGGAAAAATACCAAATGGTGGAATGATGCTGTGACAGATTATAGAAAAGAAAAAAGAAGGCATGGAAGAAATTTATAAGGACTAAGAGAGAGGTAGATTAGAATATCTACAAAAAAGAAACGAAGCCAAAATAGAAGTAAAGGGAGCAAAAACTGAAATGTGGGATGATGATAAAAATAAAAGTGGAAACAAAAGAAATATTCAAAGTCTGGAAAGAAGACTATGAAAATATACTTTTGGAAAAAGACACACCTCTAGTTGAAACACGCAATTCAAAAATTCAATTCAAAGTTCATACCTCTGATAGATTGTATTTCTTTGTTTGTTTTGTTTTTAGAGGTTGGTGACACACAGAAATATTAAATAGTTGAGCATCTGTAGCTACGATTACTGTTTTAAATAGACCACTGAGAATGTGATGGATATCAACACAATACAGTTGTTTGGAATTTTCCAAGAACTTATAGCATTACCAAGATAAGTGAAGCTTTTAGTCTCTAAGTTTTTTTTATTATATTTGTTGATTTTAAATAGCTTCAATTTTTTCATTGATTACTCCAGTCCTTTAAAAAGTTTTGTAAATTATTTATTAGTAAGTTTATGAAAATTACAATAACCTTTTATATTCTTGAGGATAGAAATTTCTTTGTTTTGATACTTAAATTTCTCTATCTTGTTTTTTATAAAATCTGCATTAAAACCATTAGTCATTGAGTGTTGATAATGTATTTATATTCTCCATGAAGTTCTTCTTTTTAAGGGGTATATTTATTAACCTATATATTAAACTATTAAAACAGTAGATTTAAGTGAAAAAGGATTTAAACTTTTACTTTTTATATAATTGGTATGAGTAGATTTTTATTGATGTCAAAATTCAATTTGTTGTTATATTTTATGATCTAGGAACCTAGGTATGGAAGACAGTCATTTTCAATTTTCAATGAGAATTTTATGGCTTTATCTTGTAAATTTAGAAGTTTTAAAGCATCACTTAAATGTTTATGGAACAATGGCAAAAATTACATCCACATCTAAAATAAGAACTAATTAGAAACTAATACCTACACTTATCTTAGTAATACTGCAAGATCTTCCAGAGCTGACATGTTTCAAGTTGTATCCAACTTATTTTCAATTGGTTTGTATAGCTTTGAAAACAAATTGAATACAACTTGAAACATGTAGCTCTGGAAGCTCTTGCAATATTACTAAGACAAGTGAAGCTTTTAGTTTCTAATTTGTTCCTATTTTAGATTCTGTTGCTTCACTGTTAATAGCTTCAATTTTTCCTTAATGACATCCACATATTTATACCAGGTTTTAAAAATTACAGCGAGTATTTAAATGATTTGTATTTCAAAAAGCTCATGAAAAGATCAGCAAGAAATGGCAAAATTGGACTATTCATTGCTATGCCAGAAATTTATTGAAATACATTTCCATTAACATTGAAAAAAATTTAATTGAAACAAAGATTGGTAAGCTTAACAAAATCATTTATTAATTCTTCATTTAATTCTATAGATCTCAATCATTTTTTTTATAAACATCAGAAGTTGCTATCTAAGAATGCTAGTAAATAAAGCAGTTACATAAAAAAAACAAGTTTATAATTAACAGTTAATACTGTATTGTTGGTCTTTTCTACCAATTCAAAAGAATTTTTAAAACTCTCAAATTTATCAAATGCACTGAATTAAAGTATGATTTGAAGCTTTCCTGGCGATGAACATATTCAAGATGTTCTTGGGCTTCAAGCCAGGTGTAGTGATGAAGAGCCATCGATGTTTCGAAAGTGTGCATCTCTCCCATCATCAGGATGATGAATGACTAGTAAGAGTGAAAGGACCAGTATATGTACTGTCCGCTATTATGTACTGAGCAGAAAACACCCAGTCTAATGTAGAGGTGGTTCAACGCTCCATTGGAATCTGTGTTTTCTGAGCCAGTTGATCTCCAACTTTAAGGCTGGTTTCCAGGAGGGACTAAACTGTAATCCAGAACCCCGGTCAGTGTGCTCTTCTCGGAGAAGGTCAGAGCCTCCTTAATCCCAGAAATCGCTACATTTTGCCACAATAGTCGTTTCTTTGAAGTTAGCTCTGTGGTCTTTTTCAAAGCAGTGCTCCACCAGCCCTGACTGTCAGGCTGCATTAAGCGTGTGGACCGTTCGTGCTCCTTGACTGGTGGAAATGGTTCTGCCGGTTTGCCCTAAGTACGGCGTCCCGCATTCACAGGGGATATGGTACACCCCTGGTACATTAAGGTCCAGATTGTCCTTTACCGGTCTCACTAGGTATTTGATCTTCAAAGTCGGTTTGTGGATGGTTCTGATATTGTGTTTGGCGAGAATTCTACTGATTCTGCCAGATAGATTGCCAGTAAATGGGATGCAAGCAGTGACGGTCAGCTTGTCTGATCTTATCTAAGATTGTGGTTTTCCTCTCTTGGCCTTGGAGACTGAGGATTCAATATTGTCTATGGAAGAGCCATTTTGGCGGAAAGTGTGCCTCAGGTGCTGTAGTTCTTGCTTTAGGTGGCTGGGATTGGAGACAGGCATACCTCTGTGGGCCAGAGCATTGAGAACTCCGGCCCGTTGATTTATGATGGAAACTACAAGCATTCAAATAGAGGTCAGTGAGTGTTGGTTTGCGTACACTGCATGCCCCAGAGTACCGTTGTTTCTGGAGACCAGAATGTCCAAAAATGGCAGAGTTCCGTCCTTCTCCACTTCCATGGTGAACTGAATTTGGGGTCGGAGGCTGTTGAGGTGTGTGTGAGAAAAGCACATTGAACCGGAATGCCGGATTGCAGTTTAGTGCCTCCTGGAAACCAGCCTTAAAGTTGGAGATCATCCGGCTCAGATAGATTGCCAGTAAATGGGATGCAAGCAGTGACGGTCAGCTTGTCTGATCTTATCTAAGATTGTGGTTTTCCTCTCTTGGCCTTGGAGATTGAGGATTCAATATTGTCTATGGAAGAGCCATTTTGGCGGAAAGTGTGCCTCAGGTGCTGTAGTTCTTGCTTTAGGTGGCTGGGATTGGAGACAGGCATACCTCTGTGGGCCAGAGCATTGAGAACTCCGACCCGTTGATTTATGATGGAAACTGCAAGCATTCAAATAGAGGTCAGTGAGTGTTGGTTTGCGTACACTGCATGCCCCAGAGTACCGTTGTTTCTGGAGACCAGAATGTCCAAAAATGGCAGAGTTCCGTCCTTCTCCACTTCCATGGTGAACTGAATTTGGGGTCGGAGGCTGTTGAGGTGTGTGTGAGAAAAGCACATTGAACCGGAATGCCGGATTGCAGTTTAGTCCCTCCTGGAAACCAGCCTTAAAGTTGGAGATCAACCGGCTCAGAAAACACAGATTCCAATGGAGTGTTGAACCACCTCCACATTAGACTGGGTGTTTTCTACTCAGTATGTACTAGTGCACAGTACATATACTGGTCCTTTCACTCTTACTAGTCATTCATCATCCTGATGATGGGAGAGATGCACACTCCCGAAACATCGATAGCTCTTCGTCACTACACCTGGCTTGAAGCCCTGGAACATCTTGAATATGCACTGAATTATTATTTATTTGTGCCAACAAACTTACTGTTGGTGTTTTTTAAACACACAATCCCTGTGGCATTGAATTTTTAAGTTCCAGTTCTACCTCTCATGCACTGAATTGTTTATACAACCATTCATCCAGATTATAAGTAGGTGAATCTATACAATTTATAATAGACCCTGTTTTACTTCCCATTTATGAATTTTGGGAAGTGCATACATTCTAAGTAAAACTTGATTACTGACTTTTATAATGTTTTTTTTTTTTTTTTTATAGTTTTCGCTTCATTAAGAATTTCATTTAATTTCATTAAAATGATCTTAATGAGGCATAATTAATTCTTATGTAATCCTTGCCTTGAGGTTAAAGTTCTACTCTTAATATAATCAGAATCATCCAAAATTACAATCCTATTTCTTTAATCAGCTTTAGTATAAATTACATCTTTTTCATTCAATGATTTAATGATCTGATTATATGATTTCTTATAGGGTGATTTTTATTCAAATTCTGCAAGATTTTACTGTTTAATTTTAATCCAACATTTATAAATTTTGTTTAAATCTTGACTCGCTCGCAACATAATCGGTTTTTTTGAAAAATCTACTGGTGTTTTTATACCTTTATTTAGAAAATTTAGTTTTTTGTCATTAAAATTACAATCTGAAAGATTACTTACATTATCTGTTGGATTACTCTGTTCATTTGACTCCAATTTATGTTGTTTTGAGCACAATTTATTTCATTTGTTTTTTAACTTTGTTTTATTTTTTATATTGAAATTGAGATTATCAAATAATTTTGATTCCAAATGAAGTCGAATTATGTTACCTAAAACATGTATTAATTAAAAATATAATTAATATAATTTTAGCTTTATATTATTTAATTTTTTAAAGTTAAATTTCTTTCCACTTCAATCACTTTTCTCTCTACTGCTTTTTGATGAGCACTATTATTATTGAACTTAACAGTTATAAAGCGTTTAAACTATTTAATAGATGTAATTGTTTGCTTTAGTAACCAAGTACCTATACATGTGTTTTTGCTCTAAGTGAGCATTTTGTTTAGTTTTATCCATTGCAATATGTACTTATGATTATATTACTAGAGTCAGAAGAAACTATTGTTGCACGCTCTATGGAAAGCTTCAGGAATGCAAGCATAGACCTCAATAGTTCAACAATAATAGTCCCCTGTAACATTTGATCTGGGAACTCTGTAAGTATTGAAACCTGTTTTCTTCAACTTCCTGCAACTACAGGCTCACTGGACAGCAGTAGCGTCATGCCCGACCATCAAAAGAACAATAAAAATGGAACACCAGTATTTCAGGTAACAAACAGATATCAAAACTTGCACACAAAATTATAACAAGAACAATCTTTACTTTTACAGTGTTTTCAGTTTTTTGCTAAAGAAAAAAATTATATACTTTTTCATTTCTCAACAGTTGCCTAAATTGCACACATCCCTCCCAATGCTGCTCCCATCACTTTCTCCACTTCTAGTTGTGCAGTGTTCAGCCCTTTCACTAGTTTCACTTTCCTTTTCTTCCTTCTCTATAACAATATGCTATTTATTACAATATTGTTTGCAATGAATGTAAGTTTCTTTTGCTATTCTAAATTCTCATTTGTGATGTTAATTAGATGTATACATGTTATTCTCTTACACATTATACAAGCTTTTTGCATCTGAAACTGTCTGATATGCTGCTCCTGATGTGCCCTGATTTCACGAATGGGTTAGTCTTGTAGTATGGCAAGTGAGAGAGTTTGGTGAAGTGAGTCTTCAGTTTTCACAGGTAAGTCTTGTGGAGTTTTGTGGTGTTTGAGAGTAAATATGTGTTCTTCTTCTTACTAAGACAGTACAACTTTACAAAAGTTTTGGCTTTCTCAACAATTAATTAGTTTCCAGGCTTTTCTATTTTGTACACAAACAGGCCAATTTTTTATTTTCATATACTTAATGTCATCCAGTGCATCATCTATCCATCTATTTTTGGAACAGCCCCTTAATCTTGGTTTCATTGGGGTCCATTTATATATTCGTTTAACCATTCTATCATCCAGGGTCCAATTTATGTGTCCAAACCATCCTAATCTTAAAGCTTTTGTGTGGTTAATGATATTTTCTTTTTTTATTATTTCACTTAATTCATTATTATAACGTATTCTTCACATATTATCATTTTGTTTCACTGCTTCAAATATAGTACGTGATATCCTTCTTTCAAATACCATTAGCTTTTATTTATTTATGCCAACAAACTTACTGTTGGTGTTTTTAAACACACAAGCCGTGTGTGGGCAATGTTTGAGAAGTAGAGCTGGAACTTAAAAATTCAATGCCACAGCTGGGATTTGAACCACAGACCCTTCACTTACTAGGTGCGTGCTCTAACCATTAAGGTAGTGTGACAACCTGTCAGAATGACATTGAATTCTCTAACCAATTCATATTTTTCCCAGTAAACCACAAAGGCAGTCTGACATCAGAGACAATTACCCCAATGGTGACTTACTATTGCAAGTACTTTATGTCCTGGGAATAAATAACCTTCAGATGGGAGTCTTAGTCTTTCCTTTTTTTAGTGCACTTTAAATGTTTAGTTTTATCTATATTTATCATCTACGAGTGTCAAACTGAAAGTCATGGCAACAATTTTTAAAAAATTTAATCTTTATTGTCTAGACAAACCAAGTACATCATTTGAATTTACAGACTTTTCTTTCACTTTTCAACATAGTCTCCATTTCTTTGCACAGATGAGAAATCTGTGCTCTGCAAATTTGAAAATACTCATACAATAGAACTCCATTCCAGTAGCCCAAAGACTGATACACTGTTTTCTGACTATCCTCCTCCATCTTGTAGCATGACCCCACGTATGTTCCTTAACAGAACTGAAAAGAAGGTAGTTGGAGGGTGCCAAGTTGGGTCTGTAGGGAGGATGTGGAAGAGCTTTCTACCCATGTCCTGATCTTCCCCATAGTGGCACAACCAGCATGAGAATGCGCGCTATCCTGTTGCACAATGATTTTCTTTCTAGAGCACATATTGCGCAATGCATGATGGACATTTAAAAATGTATGGATATAGCAGGCAGCATTTATGGTTTGTCCATATTCAAGAAATAATATAATATAATAATATAATTTAGTCAATTTGTAAAAAACACTAAGAATTAAAATGTAAAAAAAAGAAAAGAGAAAAATAAATGCTTATACAATGTGGTAACACTTTTCATGCTAAAGAGTGACTGAGGTATGTATAAGATGATAGTTAGACCACTGTTGCAATGGTGTGACTCCAGTTTAAAATACAGGTGTTTCAAAATGAATATAGCGGTTTTAAGGCTTTGTAGTATACCTTGCCTGGAGTAATTGTTGCAACAAATGCTTGAACCCTTATTAAACTCTGGTGGTAGTTTTAAGAACTTGTACAATGGATCATCTTGTAATATATCAAAATTGGAAACTCTTTCTTTGTTTTTCCAGATGAAGATCTGTTCCCATGTTGACAATTCTTGGTTTCCTGATATGTTTTAATAATTTTAGATCCGGATTAATGTCAAGTTTTTCTTTCCAAAACTGGGTGGCAACTGTTCATTTTTCTAGATGTTTATGTTTTATACATCCTCACTGTAACTTTTCTGTCTGACCTTACCTTGGTCATCTCTTGTTCTCTTCCAACCCCGATGCTATTAGGGTTCCCGAGGGCTACGGAGTCTTTATTTTTCCAACCTCTCCATTTCTCTAATTTCTCTATAAAATCTTAACCCCAACATGCTGACCTGTCATGGCATGTAATACGTCCTCTGATTGGTAATCAGAGGATATGGTCGGTGAATTTATTTTGATAATTCTCCCGATCAGGTCGGTGAGACCCGTAAACCAACGACAGGTGTGGTCCTCCAGACATTCTGGGGGTTGTGAGAGAGCGATGTGACCGCCAAAACATAAAAATATGGTGCTCTCTAAAAAACGGTTACTATTACTGCTATTGCTCTCTTCAGTATCATTGTGAAAAATATTGGAGAGCAAGAGGATTAATGACTTCATTGTCAGAAATCTAGCATTAGCTAACAACATATTTATCATCAGGCCATATTGCTCAGATAGTTCTACCAGTTTTCTGAAGGTTTCAATCAGGACAGCTTTACTTCTGGTTAATGAAACATCAGCATATGCCAAATATTGTTTCCTCTGAGAGTGAATATGTCAGTGGACGTAATTATGAGTTAGTCAGCAAGTGAGTTAGAACGTGAGATGAAAAGCACCGTACTTCAAATAAGTTTGTGATGACCATGGTGAAATGCAGTGAAGAGCTGCAATGAAATGGTGGTGCAAATGCTTATTAAATCAAACAAATCATATTTTTTTCTTTCCCAGCCAAAACCTATTAATATTATCCCAAAAATAAAAAATTCTCATTCATTTTATGCTAAATCTATTAGATTCTACATTATTTTATATGAGAACTGTGACTGATATATTCAATATTTTCAATAATTCATAGCAAACAGTAAAGGAATGGTTTAAAAACTTAAGGAAATCAAACATGCACCTTTTTGCTTAGTGGAATTTCTTATACTGTGCCAATCACAAAGGAAAGGAGGTGCAAGCTATCAGTGACACAACAGGAAGAAAGGCACTTCTAACATGTTCACACTAACACACGGTTTGCAGCCTATCTGGGAAGGTGGATATGCAGCAGACGGCAAAGCTGCAAAAGGATATAACATGAACAAGAGTGTACTCAAAGTCAAAGGGTGCACTCTTTCCATACCCTCTGATCAAAACATATTTCAGCTGCAAGGTCCAAACACTGCATTGCTTGGGGCATTAACAACATGTAATTAACATTGTGTAAGAAAAGCATTGTGAAATGTAACATGATGTTACCAAACAACTACTAAATTATTTTAACATCTGTTGGTGAAATCAGGCGCAAGGAAACCTAACAATGAAATGTTACGTAGTACTGTACAGAGTATTAACAGCAATGTTATCCTTAAACAGGCTCAATGAGATCAGAACACAGATAAATTACCAAGCACATACAATAATCTACGTTAACTTACTTGTGAGTCATGAACAGAGCCTGAAGAACACTGTTCATGTAACATGTATTACCAAGATTATCAAGTCCCACACGACCTCCTGGAGAGCGTTCTGGGACTTTAAAGTCTTCTGTAAATTCGAACATAGTTTCAAACTTCCATTTCTTTGCTTGCTCAGGTGCAAATTCTCCTGGTGGCATGAACCTTGAACACAACTACTCTACAAAATTACAGGTCAGCCAATGTACAACCTACATCTTTGACATGAAGAACAATTGGTCAAAATTTATAAATAAGACGATTAAACCTTTGTTTCACTTATGAGGTTATTTTCCTTTTGGATAATTGTTTTGACAGTAACTGCTGCCATCATCTGCTGTATGCCTACTGACATCAAGGCTGGAATCCTCTTTTGAACTGCTCAAGTGCTGCCGTCTCTTTTAATTGTGAACTTGATGATATCCACTGGTGGGATCTCGAAATTCATCATTTTGTGTATTTTTAGTAACAAGTACTTAATTAGTTGTTAATTATTTTGTGTGAGAATATTGTGAGAATTACCCGCTATATGACAAAAGTTTTGGGTTTTTAAGGGTGAATTTGTTTTTGACTGGTGCACTGTATTATAGGAAGACCCACATTCTTATTTTTTTGAGAGTATTCATTTGGCATTGTCACTTTTTTCCTTATGTTACCCCAAAAATGCAATAAATAATAACTTTTTTTATATTTTAACATGATTGTCAGTACATGAGAATTTATAAGGAAAGGCAATTGTAAGGTTGTTTATTTTCGTGTTATTGACCTAGCCTGCGGGTTTCACTGAACTAAATGATAAACTTTGACAGATGTGACATATTGTATACTAGAAATTGCTTCCAGGCTTAAAGGCCATTATCTGCTGGTCCACGTCTAGACCTCTAAACTCCAGCAGACCATGGCTTTTAAGCCCGGAAGTAACTTCTAGTTATAATTCTGACCCTGGCCATGAAAGCTTCCAACTACTCATATTGTATACTAGTTGTGCTATTGCCAAAGGAGAGCAGGCATCGAAGCAAGACAACACACATATGAAGACAGTCCTTTCAAAAGAGGTTATCCAGAAAAGGTGCTATTGTACATTTGTGTAACTTTTCTATCTGACCTTGCCTTGGTCATCTCTTGTTCTCTTCCGACCCCGATGCTATTAGGGTTCCTGAGGGCTAGGGAGTCTTTATTTTTCCAACCTCTCCATTTCTCTATAAAACCTTAACCCCTAACATGCTGACCTGTCATGGCATATAATACGTCCTCTGATTGGTAATCAGAGGATATGGTCGGTGAATTTATTTTGATAATTCTCCCGATCAGGTCGGTGAGACCCGTAAACTAACGACAGGTGTGGTCCTCCAGACATTCTGGGGGTTGTGAGAGAGCGATATAACCGCCAAAACATAAAAATATGGTGCTCTCTAAAAAGCGGTTACATTTATTGCTAAGTCTCTTCAATATTTATTGAAAAATACTGGAGAGCAAGAGGATTAATGACTTCATTGTCAGAAATCCAGCATTAGCTAACAACAACAGTAACATATATTTTTTCCCATATATTAAGTTGTGTATTGGTTTTTGTCTGTTTTAAAAGTTTTATTTCTGGTTTTATGTCAAAAAAAAACCACAAATCACACTAACATGCAATTTTCCACAGCCTGACACACAGATCGACTAATGTACTACTCTTGCAACAAAAAAAAAAAAAATACAACAGGGAATACCACATGTGCAAAAAGTTGTTATACAGAACAGATTCAACAGAAACATAATTGACAAACTTGTGAAAAAACACTAACAGCTAAGGAGACTGAAAGATACAACCCTTCACCAAAAGGATTAAATGCCACAAAGATACCCCAAATTCACGTTCCATTCCAAGACCTTTTAACAAATTATTCCAAGAACATAGCACTCCATATAACAAGAATAACCTCAGGAATTTATTGACCCAACCCCTAATGCAGCAGTTGGCAAATATCAGACTTTGACATGAGCACGCAAAAGCTGACAGAGCAGTCTGTGAGGAAAAAGCACAAGCAGTGCACAGACAGCAGTGGTAAGCATGTGTAGTGCCAGGGCAGCTCATATTGTTTTATTTGTTATTAAAAGTAACCTAATTCTAGATGATTCAGAGTCCAATATGAAATGTTGGTTTATGATGAGTTAGAATTTATATTACTTTTGTTCATAGTAAAGACATTATCTGGGGGTTGATTCAGTGATGCAACTCCCAAGAGTCCTGGACAATAGCTACATTATGTTTAACGAGCTTGTGCAGCCTTATTATTAGGGCTAGGATTCTGACGCCTTATAAAATACTAAAAAATGCTCCTTAAAATGTAATTATGACCTAAAAATCCCAAAAAATGTTTGAGAGGTAAAATCGGAACTGAAAAATTCAATGTTTTAACCATTTAGGCTTGTTTAGGTCTCATACAATTTTAATATTAGTTTCAGAGAAATTCAAAATTACACAAAATAAAATAATGCAACTAAGCAAAGAACAAATTTAGTTAATGCAGTTACACAAATTAAAAAGGATATGCTAAAAGCAATTGGTTTATTTTGCAGGAAAATACTAAGTGTTCATTATTTATTTATTTATTCTGCTAGTAGAGCAGCCGCCTGGTAAGCGGAAGGTCTGTGGTTCAAATCCCAGTTGTGGCATTGAATTTTTAAGTTCCAGTTCTACCTCTCAAACTAAGTGTTCATTTCATCAGTCCTGAGTTGCAATGCACAACAAGCATCATTTGTAGATTTTCAAAGGAAAATTACTGCCGATTATCTGCTAACAAAGCCTTGTACATTGAGAAGCTCCTTTCCACTTGCACTAATACTAGAAGAGCATATTTAAAGTAATCTATGCCACTTGCTTCCAGGTCTCCTGTTAGATCTCCAAGAGAAATGTTTCCACCCAACAGTACATCTGCAAATTATTTACTAAGAAATGACATGTAAAGAAAGAAAATGGTCCTTTGCTCTTGAAAACAAAAAAGAAAAATGCAAAATGTACCTAAGATATATTTAAATGCATAAATAATGCAATAAAATCGCCTGAAGTATATAAAAATGCACAATGATGCAATAAAAATCCTAAAAAATGCCCTACACCCCTACACCACAAAATTAGCGAAAAATGCAAAAGAAAAACAAAATGCTCTAACAAATATAGTTTATAGTTCCGTAAAATTTATCTTTCCAGTTGCTTACGAAGTGACCTATTTCCACCCCTGATGTGAAGGTTTCATAACTTCCCCAACAATTTGTGCAAGCCTCAAAACCACATGCTAATCTCCACGGTTCTCCCTTGTTGCCAATAGTTTGACCGCTGCTCTTTGTATTAGTTGAAGAAAAACCTTAGTGCTGAATGGTTGTTTGAATTCTGTGTAAAGTTTACAGTTTCTAGTGATTCAAGCTTTCAATTTAGTGTAGATAAATATTGCCTCATAACTTCATGTGGAGACAATGGCAATGCGTTTCATCTTTTCCACCAAATGAACGTGTGGATCTAAGAGAATTCAATCCAGAACCACATGAAATATGTTGTTCTTCATCCTCTGCAACAAACAAACGCTTGAATGCCAATGAGTCCCAACTGCAACACAGTGAAATGTCTTGTTGTTCTGTATGAAGTGTAAGAAATCCACCACATGATGACGACCACAACGACGACGACGACGACGACGACGATGATGATGATGATGATGATGATGATGATGATGATGATGATGATGATGATAATAATAATAATAATAATAATAATAATGTGTAATTGTATATACTGGAAGTTGCTCATTATTCTTCGTTAAGCATTGTTCTTAGACAAACATTATCAAGATTAAATATTAAATGAAAGAGTTGTCACGGCTGAAACCTTTGTTAAAAATCTGATGTGTTGCACTCACACTACTTTTACCAACCGTTGTTAGAAACACTTATTCCTATATATTCTGTTACTTGAGATAAATATTTGCAAATTATCATATTGCTTATTTCTGCGTAGGTACCAGGGAATATGAGAATATAGTAGACTTTGAGTGATAGTCAAATATTTTGAAGGTTTCAAATTCCATTCTCTTTGCACGACTAGCATATATATTATGAGTAACGATCTTTCATTTGACGAAAGCTTGTTTTCAAAACTCACACAATTAATAAGGAATATCTCCGAAATGGTTCTCTCTACAAAAAATTTGTTTGGACATACATTGTGTGTTTAGCAAGATTTATATTTTTGTATAGTAAGATTTGATCTATCTGTTACGGTTTACCAGTTATACAAAGGTCATCAAGAGTAAACAGGACTACATAGGCTATAACCAGAAAATTCAGAATATACATTTCATTTGTTATAAAAATTACTTAAACATGAGGCATGTTAACCAAAATCGTTAGAGCCATTTTGATAAAATCAAAATTTTCTAAAAAGTTCATGCAAAGGGTAGTTTAGAGTGGAGCAATTTTATTCAAAATCTTCGTGTCACATCCTTAAAAGACATTAAACTTAAATACCAACTTGGTTTTTAACCAACTTTTCGTTTTTCAGTTATGCTGCCCACAGCCTGACAAACACGCACATGCACGCACACATACACAGGCAGGGGCATGCACGCACGCACCTTTTTCTGAAAATGCTTTATTCTTGTATTCAGGGGGCCTCAAAACATATCTTTGGTGAAATCTCAATATCAAATTTTTGAGTGGAATACAATACTTCCTCTACTTACGTAGTAAAAGTAAAAACATGTGTACAACTTTTAAGTTTCAGTTTTATATTTTTGATCCATTATAACCCACTGTCCCAGATAAAGCATTAATCATCATCATCATCATCATCATTAACATCATCATCGCTGTTGGTAATGGTGGCGTTACAAAGAAACGGAGAAAGAGAACTTCTACCTACCTAATCTAGGAAAGGCAAAAAGTGACGTCGCTGTACCATTTTTTGTTGTGGGATACTCACTTCCCCACCCCTAAAGTGTCAACAGGTCTGTATAGAGTGGTAACAAGTGTCATAAATTTGTCAGGCTACCCGAAAGCTATAATCAAAGAAGCCGAACTGGAAACGCAAAGAACGGGCTAACTATAGCTTCTTTTACTCTGAAACAGATTTATATACAACTCATTAATGAATTAGACTTACCAAAATAAAGATGCAAAGCTAACAAAATTCTAGCCCTGCTTATTATATCATGTATAATACTGGCGTGTTTTTCTTGTTTACAATAGCTGAACAGAGGGTTCCATTAGCATAAATAAATAATAAA
Source organism: Tenodera sinensis (assembly GCA_030765045.1). Classification (NCBI taxonomy): domain Eukaryota; kingdom Metazoa; phylum Arthropoda; class Insecta; order Mantodea; family Mantidae; genus Tenodera; species Tenodera sinensis. The sequence goes on along the minus strand of CM060966.1, from coordinate 141,092,505 downwards.
TAAATTAATTTTAAGTTTCTCAACAAAGGGTACCAAATCCTGGCTGTGCTACTGTTTTCAAAATTCATGCAATTACAAAGTGCAAATGCCACTGCTGTTCAGCAGAGGAGTAATTCCCTCCCCTCCCCTCATATCATCTCCTCTTGCAAGCAGCTGTGCTGAGAAAAGAGAAATCCTTCTTTGCAGAACGATGTCACAGAGCGACTAAGATACTGAACCCTGCCTAATGGACATCAAATAGGAATAGGAATCTACCACATAAATTGTGAAAACTGCAATCATATATTGTTCAAACAAAAAGAAACCTACAAACCAGGCTTAAGGAACACATAAGACATATAAAACTCAAACAAACAGATAAATCAGCAGTGGTTCAACTCTTCTGATTGGTCAAACATGACATAAAACAACGCATAAAACTTTTAAAACCGATGTATGGGAAAACATCTATGCTAAAAAAAAAAATCCAGTCCAGTTATTTTCTTCTCATTTTATTTTCTGCTGAGTACACAACAGCACAGTTCTCTTTTACTGACATTAACAGTCTTCCGTCCTTTGATGTTACAGCTCAAGCTGTTTTCTTCTCATAACCTTGACTCACTCCTTTCTGTCTTTCTCAACCTTCTGTGTCTCTCAAACAGCTGACTTAGACAATAAAAGTAACCGACACTCATTAACTGCTTTGCTGTCTTCCTTTCAACACACACAGATGTAACATGGACCTTTCTCAAACTTATACAAATAAGTACCTGCTACAGGTGTGTATAATTCTACAAATAAGTCGGCTGAAAGACACTTCTTGAATAATCTGGAAAAACACCTTTGACAAAACACCTCTGACGTACCACGCTCATTGTTGTCATGTGTTTGCTCGTGCGAGTAGGATGGGAAAGCAGCTTGGTCCCAACCATCCTTTATTTTGTGTTGTGGCTGGTATTATAATATTTATAAGTAAAACTGCACACAAAGTGACAATTATGAAATAAGTTGACAATATCACCAAGTTTACAATTAAAAAATATGGTGCTCTCTAAAAAGCGGTTACTATTACTGCTATTGCTCTCTTCAATATTGGAGAGCAAGAGGATTAATGACTTCATTGTCAGAAATCCAGCATTAGCTAACAACAACAATTCAAAAAGAGGACAGCACCATGAGCAGTACAAGGGAGGATTCCAGTCTTGATGCCCATAGGCATACAGCACATGCTGGCAGTAGTTGCCATCTTGATAATTGTCCAGAAGGAATACAACTCAGTAGGAGAAACTAAAGTGCAAGAATCTACTTATAAATTTTAATCAATTTGTCGAAGATTCCCTGCTTTAAAAACTTCTATAAATCATATACAAAAATCAAGAACAATAATATAGAACTATAAATGAATAATTCTAAAGTAAGAACAAATTAGAAACTAAAAACTTCACTTATCTTAGTAATATTGCAAGTTCTTGTTGCTTCACTGTTAATAGCTTCAATTTCCTTAGTAAATGAATAAATTAATCTGCTCTCAAACTGCATGATTAATAGAATTGGTGATTATGTAAACGGCTTGAAAACTGTACCGGCAAAATTTGGGAATAGGTGACAAACTCAGTTGAATGTGTATCAGATGGAAAGTGAACATATGTTATGCTTAACACGAGAGACAGATCTTTCTTGCTGAGTATATTGAAATGATTTATGAACAATTTTGTTCTTTCACTGATTTGTAGAAAAACAAGCTGAAATGTGAAGGTATTTGCTTCTATACATACAGTATAGTCCCGCCAATCCAAACTCTACTAATCCAAAAATCTGGCTAATGCGAATAGGGCTAGAAGAAGATATCTACCAAATTTGTTTTGAATTTTAAAACAGGAAAAATAAAGATTCAGATTAAACTAGCTTTTCAAAGTAAAAACGTAAATTATTAACCCATATCAGCATGAAATAAATGCTACAGGAGCAAATAGTGAACCTGTCAGCTATCTTATACACAACCAAAAACCGGAAAACCTAGACCTACTAACAATGTGCATAACAAAGTTTGAATGTAATTTTTTTTATGTTAACAAGAAAACAAAACAGAAAAGCAAATCAACACTTAAGAAGTGAAGCCAGTGATCATTTGACACAACGTACTGAAACGACCTGAAGAGGCAATGTTTCGCCAACTTCCATTCTGACTTTCACCAGACTACTCACGCCAGATAGACACCAACAATGCTTATAAAAACATTACAATTGTTTTCAAGCCTCAGTATGTAGTTGTAAAATAAATTACAGCATATTGTACTAATTTCCTACTTTCAATCATTTTAATAATTAACACATAAACACTTAAGGTCAATATGTTGTCATATTTGATGAAAATTTACCTAATCTGAATTTTTGCTAATCCGAAGAGGGTTCAGTCCCAATTAGTTCAGATTAATGGGACTTTACTGTAATTTTCTTTGTAGGGGATAAAAAAATCACACTCGCCCACTGCATAGCTGTTGCAGCCTTACAGGAATAATATTAACTTTGCTAAAGGCATTTAATTCCAAAAGAGTTCTTTCGTGAATTTTCAGCAAAATGTTTATAATAACCGTTAAAACCAAACATGCTTAAATAAGTTGGTAAAACCACAAAAGAAAAACATTTTAACTTAAACACTTACTTATGAATTTAATGTAAAAACTAAAGAGAAGCACTATTTTATAAATATCAGATAAAAAAGTAGTTCAGGTTATTATTTATTTATGCCAACAAACTTACTGTTGCTGTTTTTAAACACTTAAATCATGTGTGGGCAATGTTTAGAGGCGGAATCAGAACTTAAAAATTCAATGCCACAGCTGGGATTTGAATTTTTCAGTTCTGATTCTACCTCCTCAAGGTAGTTCAGGTTCTTATCCAAGCACTCACAACAAAGTAAAATTGGTACTTTCATTTAACAATTTAAGAAATGCAATAAAATATAGTAAATAATTTTATTTAATCATTCAATAACAGCAAATAAAAACATGCATACTATGCTGGTGCCGATGTTTATGCTAAAGATATGAATGATTAATACAGTTTGTCCAGATTGTCATGATACTCCACATGTGCAACAGAGGAGAAAATTGGAGAAGTGACTAGTGTGGTGGGGAACAAGTGAGTGATGTCAGAACTCAGGTAGTCACATACGAGTATATAAGCAGTCTATGTTTAAGTATTATAAACAATTATGCATTTATCATGGTGAGAGCAAGTGGTAAACTAATCCCCATCTCTCCTATTATGATACTAGGCAGGTCTGTGCTATTGCATTTATGCTTCAGGAGTGGGAGAATGTCACGTCAAACTAGGAGTGGGGGAATGTCACGACAAACTAGACAGTTTAGGGGAGAGATATCTTGGCTGTGAGGCATGTTTTTCTGCAGTCAGCTTGCAATTTAAATGTGTAAATTATTTGTACAGAACAAAAATGCTAAATTGTGGTAAAATGGAATGCTTATGGGAGAAGAGGGGAGAGAAGTGGATTAGTTGCCATTCTATACTTCAATACGACCTGCCAATTATTATATGAACTATTATATGACGAACGGTTAGGAAACGTATTTTCTGACTAACCCTTAACTTGTGAGGTACTCTTGTTGGGACAGTTGTGAGGTCTAATTAGACCACTTTTTTATCTCTCAAATTTACAAATGTTTCAGATTTGATCCCCTGATTATACAAGACAATATTTAGGGACCAATAGTAACTAGTAACACACTAATATGTTGACAAAATTCTATATGTGTACGCTTTATACAATTTGTATTAATTCAACAAAAAAGTTAAGGAGAAAATTACAGACACTGGTTCCAACTGTTGTACTAATTACATTAATAAAAACGTTAAATAATATTTTGCACATTTTGAAATGAAAGAGTGCAATTGAACAATGAAAAACAAGATATATGATATTCAATTCTGTTTTTTGCATTTTTACAAAGAGAGAGTATTTGTTAATGATCATGCCCAAATGTAATGCTTTGAAAAGAAAAGAAAAACATACGTTTATTATTCTCACAGCTATTATGTGTGTTTTTTGCATCCTGCTTCTTGTAAAAGATTCACATGACCACTTGAACCGGCTTCTTCTGTAATAAATTGTATCATAAACATTGCTTACTGCAACATCTTCGCTATCATCCTCAGAAATTTCAAAATTGGAATAATTTGAATCAGAATCTGAAGTGTCAACACATATTCGATGCAGAAGTTTCCTTACATTTGCCAACATCATTTGTGCCATTTAGCCAGGATAGTATTAGAGAATCAGTCTGAATTGCTTGGAATGAATGCTCTACATATGGGTTAACTCTGCTCGACCTAATATAACTTATGAGATGCATCACACAGGTGGCATGCGCTAATAATAATGCTGTAGTTTTCACTCACAAACATCTGGAGATAAACAGAAACCTCGACAATGCTCAAGGGCATTAGTATGTAAAGTATACAGAGCTGGGCAGCACCAAATGCAAAACAAGGTGCCAAAATAAAAGTTTAGAAATATTGACTGGTATGTGAGACCGTACCTCACAAGTTAAGGGTTAAATACACACTCTATGACTAAAATGGTATTAACATTTTTCATTTGTCCTTGTAAACAGATGCATTCCCTAAGAAAATCACAACTATATCCCTTCCATCTAACTGATATACAAACATAGCATGCATTTGTGAATAAAATAAACGAGAAGCAAAGGGAGTAAGTACTTGTTACCTCCCCCCCCCCATTCTTACTGAATTGGTAATTGCAACACTCACGGTTTTTGTACTTTGTGCGAGTGAACTGAAATTCAAATACCCCTGTTTGTATTACAGTACACCAACTTAGGTTTGTACCAGCTCTATGATTCAACAAAATTATTTGTGACTGCTTAGAAAAAGGCCTAAATTTGAAAATATCAATTATCTGTTTTTCTTTAATTCTACTTCAATTCAATTTATTCATCCTTAGATCAAATATATGATATTGGATATATTGGGTTTCTAAAACAAAATATTACATTTACTGCGTCCTTTGATTATGAATATGGAATTGTCAAAATATGTATATACATAAGTATTACATAGTAAAAGTAGTATCAATCATATAATAAAAAAACTATTTTTATAAATACTGTATTTATATTAAACAAGAACATAAAATATGTTGTTTTCTAGTGCCTTGCATCTGGCAATGAAGCCATTAGCATTCGTGCTTTCCAATACTTTTGAACTGTAGTTTCTTCTGATCTTAATGCTTCACAGAACATAAAATATACAATTCATCCTTTCAAATGCAAAAGTTTATCAATTGTATAAAAACATTTATTAAGAAGAGTTTCTGAAATTAAATTTCACACATTTTAAAAAAAAGTTGTTTTAAGTAAAATGCTGATAATTTTATAAGTCATGAGTAGGCGTAGGCTTTCACGGCCGGTGTTTGAAATTCTACAAGAGTCTTCCGGGCTGATTTGCCGTGGTCTGCTGGAGTAACTTGGTCCAGCAGACCACGGCAAATCAGCCCGGAAGACTCTTGTAGAATTTTATAAGTGCTTAAAGTTAATGCTATAAAACTGTCCATTTTTAGCAAAATGGTTTCAAAGTTAGGCAATTTTGAAAATAAAATATCTTAATGAATTTAGATGTTTTTGTTGAATTTTTCAGTGAATTGTGTTAACATATATTTTTACAGGAACTCTTTAGTGCAATAGTACATCAGGGCTCTTTGACATTCTGAGCTCATAAAAAGTTCATGGGAAGAGAAAACATGTATATAAGGTAAATAAAAAAGAATAGGAAGGCACTGCATGGTTGAATAGTTTTTGGAGATTAAAAGGACTTAGAAACGGATACTCCAGGGATAATGTTGCTTATGTGGTGATAGGGAAGAGCCTGATCATAATACATTTTCAGTTAGTCACTCCAGTTGGCTAACAAATCACGAGGAAACAAACATTGCAACAACCATTGAGTTACAGAAGCCAAATAGTGACACACTTGTTAAAGAGCAGTTCCTTAAACTTAACATACAATTGTTGTGTCTTCTTAACAGTGAAGTTACAGAAAAGTCCTGATTGTTACGGAATCACTCTGAAGGAAATAAAATCAATGTAACAGGTTACTTGATGGCTTTCAACACTTTCTTATTCATTAGAAATATTTGATACATGAGAGAATAGTTTTAGTCTAATAAATTGAAAAGTATGTCAATATTTATAATTTTGCCCCAACTTACTTGTAATAATATTGTGACATGGCTTCTCCATGTCATTAAGACTCTTTGATTTTCAAGGAGGTTGCCATAGAGACAGTTTGAGTTGTTGAAGATGAAGAGACAGAAACTAGTATGGTGTGAGAGTTTGGAAAGATTAAGAGACAGAAACGAGTAGTATGGCTGTACTTGAAGCTTGAGAAAATAAAAAGATTTGCTAAATTTGTTACATTTAAATTTGTTACATTTGGTGTCAGGAAGTGGGATGGAGGGAGATTCGGAAACCAGGATGATGGCAATGATGAAAGAATTATTTGCCAAAATGGAAACGAGAAACGACAACCTCGCTGCCGAGCTGAAAAAGATAAAGACGGAGCTATCGGCGAAAATTGACGGGCAACTGGCTGGCGTGACGGAAGGCGTGGAAGAACTCGGCGAAAAGGTGGAAGACCTCTGCCAGCACGTGGACGTCGTGGAGGACGACGGGGAACGTCTTGGCGCCCTGGTAGTAAGAGTTGACGAGAGCGTCAAAGTACTGGATGCCAGGGGCAGACGGAATAGCGCGGAGCCGGGGAGGGAGCACCTAGTGGCCGAGGCGACAGTTGCGCCCGTTTCGGATGATATGAGGGAAAACGTGGAACAACTCGGCGAACGGATTGGCGTGACGGAAGACGTGGAACAACTCGGCGAACGGATTGGCGTGACGGAAGACGTAGAACAACTCGGCGAACGGATTGGCGTGACGGAAGACGTGGAACAACTCGGCGAAAAGGTGGAAGACCTCTGCCAGCACGTGGACGTCGTGGAGGACGACGGGGAACGTCTTGGCGCCCTGGTAGTAAGAGTTGACGAGAGCGTCAAAGTACTGGATGCCAGGGGCAGACGGAATAGCGCGGAGCCGGGGAGGGAGCACCTAGTGGCCGAGGCGACAGTTGCGCCCGTTTCGGACGATCAGCAGGGAAGCGCACAAGCAAACGAGCAACACGCGAGAACCGACTTGGCGTGTGACATGGGGGGACCGTCGGGGCCATCCAATCACCTGACGCATAGTGCCGTGAACGGAAGAATGGTGGACATCATCGTGGACGGCAGGATACAGGAGAGACCGTGCCGAGCACGAGTGAACACGAGTGCAGCGGTGGACGCGACTCGCGCGGATGTGGTGGGGTTTGTTGCCGGACCCATCGGAAGCAAGGTGGCTGCGAAGGTGCGCCAGAGAGGTCGGCGGACATGGTACCCAGTGAGCCGTTTCAAAGTGCGCAGGATGGCCCGTCAACACACCAGGAAGAAGGGCAACTGGACGAGGGACCGTCAAGACCGGCGGTACTGTTGCAGAATTTCGAAGCAGGATGGCATACATCGTCCTACCTGGACCAAGGGACACTATCCAACAGCGATACCTAGGATCGTGCCCCCTGGAGAGCGAGGTCCTACTGGCCCTCAAGGTTTACAAGGATTCCCTGGCCCTCAGGGTCTGGTAGGCTTGCCTGGAATGAAGGGTGAACGTGGATTCCCAGGAATGAAAGGTGAACAGGGCAATCCAGGACCTCCAGGACAAGCTGGTGCACCAGGACCTGAAGGACCTAAGGGTGACTCAGGCTCTCAAGGACAACATGGAGCTCCAGGACAACCTGGTCCACAGGGCCCTCCAGGAGACAGAGGACTTCCAGGATTACCCGGCCCAACAGGACCTGCTGGCCTCAGAGGTCAGAGAGGTGCACAAGGTGAGACAGGTCCACCAGGGAAGCCAGGCAGTGAAGGACCTCCAGGACCACAAGGTATTGCAGGACCTCTAGGACCACCGGGACCAATTGGAGAACAGGGACCAGAGGGAGCACCAGGTAAAGCAGGAACACCTGGTATTGCAGGAAGACCGGGAGATAAGGGACCTGTAGGACCTTCAGGACCTCCGGGAACTCCAGGGGCACCAGGTCTTCCAGGGCCACCTGGTCCAAATGGACCTCCAGGACCAGCAGGAGAACGGGGTCTTCGAGGAGAAACTGGACCACAGGGTGTAGAAGGGCCACAGGGAGCTAGAGGAAAGCCAGGACCTCCAGGGCCAGAGGGAGGTAAGGGTGATAGAGGAGAAGAAGGTCCAAAGGGTGCAAAAGGACACCGTGGTCTCATTGGTCTACAAGGGTTACCTGGACCTCAGGGACCTCCAGGAGACAAAGGCATGACTGGACCTCCAGGATTGTCGGGAAAAGATGGTGAACCTGGAACTAAAGGTATGCCTGGAAGAGATGGAAACCCAGGACCTCAAGGTATACCAGGACCACCAGGCCCTCGTGGACCACCAGGAGAAGAGGTTCGATGGGTTAATCCACCGGGGCGCAAGGGAGATGCCGCAGTGATAGTGCTGGTCGGGACGACCAGCTCTGAGGAGGGAGCAGTGTGACATGGCTTCTCCATGTCATTAAGACTCTTTGATTTTCAAGGAGGTTGCCATAGAGACAGTTTGAGTTGTTGAAGATGAAGAGACAGAAACTAGTATGGTGTGAGAGTTTGGAAAGATTAAGAGACAGAAACGAGTAGTATGGCTGTACTTGAAGCTTGAGAAAATAAAAAGATTTGCTAAATTTGTTACATTTAAATTTGTTACAATATTAATCACAGGACTAGTTTCAGAGAGGGTCCTCTCCATCATTCAGCTGTTGGTTGACTGATTCAACATTAGGTAACTGCCTACCTGTTCTCTCTGCTGTTCTTCCTATTGGCTAGTCGTAAGACATCATCTATAATTGGTATGTCGAAATTCATTAGGCAACCTCTATCCTTAATGATATATTTTCCCACACTGTTAACTCCCAATAATTTTTGCTGGCTTTAGAAGTTTGATATTTAGGTGGACATTATAATTGCATGACCAAAAGTGATGAGCTATGGCTGAATTATCTGCTTCTTTGTATTTGATGTTTCTGATGTGTTTCTTCATTCTGGTTTCCAAATTTCCTTTTTTTTTTTTTTTTTGCCCATATACATCTTATGGCAATCTTCACAGCTGACAAGGTAGAATCCTGATAATTTAATACTTAGAGTGCTATTTTTTAGAGGGTGATTGAGCAAATTTCTCACACTATACTTGTTCTGCAGAGCCAATTTTATATTATAATCCTTAAAAATTTTGTTGAATCTGTTGAACCATTCTGGGTGATACGTGAATTTACAATATCTTTCTTGGGTTTCGCTAATTTTTAGTTTGCTAACATCCTTTATAGTCTTTAATCTTCTATGTTGTTTTAATAATCTAGTAATGAAATTGGGTTTAAATCCATTCAAATTTGCACAAGTTTAATATGCTCCACTTCATTGTTCTCTATTTGTAAGTGGGAAGTTGGTCAATCTGCAAATTAAGCTATGGAAGATTGTATGCTGATGTGCTTTTGAGTTGAAATGATTGTTTTCGATTTAGTTGTCTATAAGTGTTTGTTTCATATATTTTCACATGCCAAATTCCAGTCTGTTCATGTTTCTTATAATTTTGAAGTCAAGGAATGGCAGCCATCCATCTTGTTGTATTTCAATAGTAAATTTTATGGAATGGCTCAGTAGGTTTAATAATTTCAACGTGTCTTGAGCTAATTTTTTTGGGAACAATGGCAAAAATGTTGTCTACATATCTCAACCAAATTTTAAGCATGTATGAATATGCCTTCATGATATGTACCTCTTAAATGTTCATATATAAGTCTGGCAATATCGGCTGCCCATGGCCAAACCTGATGTTTGTTGATAAAACTTGTTATTGAACATGAAAGAATTTTGTGTTATACATAATTCTATGAGTTGAGCATACTCTTCAATCTCTGATGGTGAAGCACTCTGTTGGGCAAGTCAGTGATTTATTAATTTAGGTACCTTTTAATGAATTTCGACATACCAATCATAGATGATGTCTTACGACTAGCCAATATGAAAAACAGCAGACCAGGCAACGAGAGAAGTGGGAGGCAGTTACCTGATGTTGAGTCAGTCAACCAATGGCTGAATGATGGAGAGGACTCTTTCTGAAACTAGTCCTGAGATTAATGTTATTACAAGTTGGAACAAAACTATATAAACATAGAGCCCAAATGACCTAGTTGTCGAAGGGCCCTTAAACTCCATCCATCCATCCTATAAACATAAGACATATTTTTCAATTTATTATTATGTTCCACTGTTTTAAAGGCTTCATTTTCATGTTTTATATTTAGTCTAATAATTCAAAACGTAAGAGATCAAAATAGTTTTACAATAAAAACTGTAATCAATTTGTTTTTCTGGATAAGCCACTACAGTTAAGGGGAGTTTCTCTACGGAACATTCATTTAATCTGCACTACACATCTTGATTCAATGCTCATCTAAATGATGTGTAGTAATAAATGTAAATTAGTGACTCATTCACAGTAATGAACTAATTGAATTATCACTATTTGTCCATTTGTTTATTTAGTTGTGGTGCTAAGTACATTCATGGTTGTTGTGTGCCCTTAATTATTATCACTAATACAAAGGTAATGTAATGATAAAAATTAATACAGAATATTGAGATATTATTTCCAGAATAAGTAAGTACCTTTAATGTTTCAGCTATAGGAACGCTGAAGCTCTCACACCCTGGAAATGTATTTATCATGTAGCAGCACATATTAACAATTTTCTGCACTGTTTCCCTGCTTGCTTCAGTGTCCTCTCGCAGCAGATGGGTTACTACCATTGGAATTGAGGCAGAAAACTGTAAAAATTACCACAATTTAGTTGTGCCTGGAAAGTTACAGTAAACAAGTGTTTTACCCTGTGAATTGTATTGCAGGATGCAAATCATAACACATTTTAGCTAGAAATGATAAAAGGTGCTATTCAAGGCACTCAGGAATGGTAGCTTCCATTGAACAATGGATATTTTTTCAGCAAAAAATGTTGTGTATTTACATTGACTTTTGCGCACTTTTAACATATATAGTACTGGTTTATTGCAGAAGTATTAAGAAAGTATTAATAAAAATAATTGACACCCAAATAAAGCTGTTTATACATACATGTGTCTGTAAAATGTCTTTGAGGTGAGGTGAAGTGTATATTTTAGCAACTGAAGCTAACAGTACAAATGCAGTTTACATGAGGCATCATGTCCTCTCCTACTCATAACTTCCCACTCCTTTCAAGCTGTTGCCAACATCAGCACTCGAAATACAACCAAATGGTGCTGCGAGTGTGGGAAACATCTTACCTTTTATTGCGGTGGTGATGGTGGATACAGGTCAGTTGCTGCTTTTAGGAAGTGCATTTGCAGCTTCCTCAGATAACACATATTGAAAAATGTACTCCTCTAAGTAGCCTTCAAAATAGTCCCTCTTTTGGCCAAAACACAAATTCCAGCAAATGGTTAACTTTGAGGTGACCTAAGCCTTCATGATTCAGTGTTGTAGGCTCTTCAGCAGTCGCTGACTATTGTTTTTTTCAATATTCAGTCCTTTATTACTGGCAGAAGAGTTTCCAGTTTCCTTTGCTCAATAGGTAGTACAAGGAAATGGCTTTTATCCCCAAGCTCCACACCATCAAACACCCATTGTCATTCCACATGCCCAAACTTGGATCTGTCAATTTTCACAATTTTATTTCTGCCCTCACTTCACTGTTAGTTGTGCACCATCCAGTTCATGCATATTTCGCGGTTCCCTATTTCCTGCATTAGTCACTAAATTACATAGTTTCCTGCTTTTCACATGTTGACAAAACTGCTTTCCCACTTATTCTATCTTGTTTTGTCCCTACTACATGTGTTCCGCATAATGCATCTGCTATCTGCTATCTAACCAGGTTCAAAAAAAGGTTATTTGCATGTTTTTAAAGTTTAACAAGGCAATATCATGATCTTAAAACAATATTAACATACTCACATTATTTATGCAGGTACCCAACATTCGCTAATGTATTTGTGACGAAAACTACATTTTGGCAAATACGCAGTATTAACCATGGTGCAGTTTTTATATATTGTGTACATTAAAATTTTGGGCGTCTTATCTCACCACACCCTGTGAGGTGATGGATAAGTTCCTAAAGAAGTGCCAAAAATGTATGGACGATGGTGGCCAGTTTCAGCATCTGCTTTAATTATATTGGTAAGTAAAGTCTTTAAAAGTAGTTTTAAAAATGTTCTATGGTTTTAACCGCACTATTTTACGGCAGCAGGTTTATAGTCTTTTGGGTCACTGTTACAAGATTATTATATAAAAATAATTGAAGTGTTGAAACAAGATGACAATTATCATTTCCACAAATTGAGAATAGATGAAATAACAAAAGAAAAATATTAAATTAACAAAATCACGCTAATGGTTTGGTTTAAAGATTCCTATAAATTTATATATATATATATATCTGTTTCAACTGAAAGCTGACAGTTTTCTGAATACCTTCAGGTAACCAACTTACCTTATGGAACACAGCTGGGTTATGTCTCATGCATATCATGATACGCCAAAATACTGATTCCACACTTGGCCGGACTGCAGGAAGCTGGAGTTTAACAAATAGCTTATCTGAAACCTCCAGAGCAACTTCTGTCAGAACATCAAATTTTTGCTCAGACTCCAGCCCATCAACAAAGGCTTCAACCCAGCAAGGGAGTCTCTTAGCCCAAGTCCAAATAAGCCAATCACACAGATGTTGCAGACAGTGAGAGTGACCTGTGTCTGATCTTAGAAGAGCCTTCACTGCCTGGGGAATCAATGAAGGCTCCACTAATTGTATCACAGATGAGAGGATAGGATTAGGCTTCCGGTCTGTTCTTATCAATTCTTTGTGTATGACCTTCAACGATGAAAACACAATCTCTCTATTATTTTCACCTTCCCAAAGCTTCAACAGAAGTGGCTTCACCTTATCCACCTGCAATGTTAACAAAACATAAGAAACCCAGTTCATTCTGTACCTGGACAATTGTTATTGCCCTTAATTGCCTACCATTCTGTGTATGAGTTATAACACAAAGAAAATTTCAGGAAAGTTGTTTTCTGCTTAAAATCAGATATAAAACTAAAATGGCACAGAAAGGCGTAGGAGACTGAAAAATGCAATGTCATTGGTGGGATTTGAACCAGGATCTTCCAGTATCAATCCGGCAGCTCTAACCACTTAGCTACCATAGCCGACATGCTGACATAAGATAAAATTCTCCAATTCACTCGCATTTTTCCCGGTAAACTACACAAGAAGATCTCAAATTCATATGAAATAACATACCCTAATGGTGACTTACTATGCTGTAAGTGCTTAAGTTCCAGGCTTCACAGTTTAACCAGTATAAGGTCAATAAGCACTTACAGCACTAACAACCACTAGGTATGTTATCTCATATGAGTTTGAGATCTCCTTGTGGTTTACTGGGAAAAATGCAAGAGAATGGAGAACTTAGTGTTGTGTCAGCACATTGGGCATGGTAGCTCAGTGGTTTGAAAAGTCAGATGGAGACCAGAAGATCCATGGTTCATATCCCAACTATGGCATTGAATTTTTCAGACTCACTCTATCCCTTTCCAACCTGTCCTACATAGGCTAGTGTGAAAGAACAATTTCCATTAAAATAGTATAATTTTTCATTTATTCTCTGTACAAAAGAATCATCTCCTAAGAGGACAAAATCTATATCTCTTCTTCTGTACAATGACCACCAAAGAAAATCTCACTGCACCTTTGGTCTATGTCACATTATTTATTGTTGTACAAAGCCATGGTCATTTCATTGGTTGCTTTAGGCAACACACTCTTACACCATGGCCTAAAACAACCAGTGAGATGGCCTTGGTTTCATACAACGATAAATAATGGGTATTAGACCAGAGGTACAATGAGATTATCTTTGGCGGTCATTGTACGTGGATAGAACCAAGATACATATCACTTACTTCATCATTTAGTGCCCTGAGTTTTGAAGCAGTGACTTTTGATAATGGAATTTCTGCTATACATCCCACTATGGCTTCACATAATCTCTCTCGCCTCCATCCCTTTGGAATGCATTGTGGGTACTCCATAAGCAATTCTGATACACCAGCCAACATTATTATGTTGCCATTCATATTTTTCTCAACATATTCTGTGATATTTTCAGCTAGAGCCCTTTCCATATCTAAAGCAGAGAAGAGAAAAGAAAGGTGCCATTACTCTACTTTTATACAGGTCTTTGTCATTCATCTGAAGCTGAGGAAAGAAAGCAACAAAATTTCCATGTACATATAAAAATCTGTACCACATTGTTTTAGTGTCTGGTACTCCTTCCATAGAAAGGAAGTTTTAGGAAGTCTGTTGTGCAAGGATGGGATATCTGCAACACTGCAAGAGCGAAGTCATGTAAAGAACTGCCTACTCTTAACTCCATTGCTTGCTATTCCTCTCAGTGAGAGGATTGTTGTTGTCGTTATAATCTGCACGCATTTAAAATGGAGTCGATGCAAATCAGAGTCTTTCATAGGTAACTGGACATTCGAAAAATTAACCAATTTTAATTATTTTTGGATATGTTGTACATAGTTATTAATAAAAACATTTCCCAGTGCTGTACAGTCGATTCAGTTCCTAATGTGCCCACCAAAGCCCACTAAGGGTATTTTTTGTGCAATGAGAATTGCTGCTTTATGATGGCCTTGTTATTTTGTTGTTTGTTTTTTGTTTTGTTTAAAGGTGTGGACTGAAGAAACAAAATGCAGCATATTCGATTAACTTTACTACAGCAAGGAAAAATTGCTGCCTGGTTTGAGATCATGAAACCTGTGACTTAAATTTTAGCATTTATTCCAACAAAGTTTGGTGTATACTCTGTTCATCTAGAGATTAGAGGAGACGTAAACAAAGACGCGTGCGTTTTGACCTCAGCGCGCCCTCTTGACGCTTTCGCCATGTAAATAGTCCCTTAAAGAAATACTATTACTAAAGTCTGAAGTGTTACTTAATGTTTGCTAAAGCATAAAATAAGTGCACTAAGCATAGTTAAAGTGTAAGAATACGCAGTTAGGTGAATCTGTAACCAGCCTATTTCATTCTGCACGCGCATTATTCAGTATGAAAGTAACATGGCGGAACAAGTTCCTGTTGTGAAACATAAGCACGGCAAACCGTTGCGAAGTGGTGAAAAGACAACCATATTGAATGTTTTTAACAAATTTTGAGACATATATCCCGAACTTGCTATCGAAGACATGATGAAATTAACATCCGAGTTTACCGGTGTGTCATTTGCAAGTATTTACAACACACGCAAAGAAAAGTCGTCAGTTGTTGAAGATCCCAGCAAAAAGCGACCACGTGAAAGACTGTTATTTTCATGTGCTACATATTATTCGGATCAAGTAAATATATCCTTTTAGTAGTGTAAAATGCATATTGTACCTATGCGTAGCGGTAGGTAACTGTGTTGCGTCATTGTGAAAGCACGTGGCCGCGGAGTGATAAAAACCGGTGCTTTGTTTACATCTCCTCTAATCTCTTGATGAACAGAGTATAGATGCATTACAGGAAGATCATCCTTTCAATTGGTGAAAGGTTTCAGGAAACAGGATCTCTAAAAGAGAAGAGAAGATCAGGTTGGCACCTTTCTGCAACATATAAAGAAAACATAGCAATGTCCACAGTGCTTTAATTAGCAGCCCCCCCACCAAAAAAAATCAATCTCAAAAGCTGCACAGGAATTGAGCATTTCTTCTATTTTTATATGGTGTATCTTATGGAACATGCTAAATTTCTGGGCATATCGGATACAAATTCTTTAAGTTCAATTTTTTGGACTCTGCAATCTCCCGACCTAACCCCCTTAAACTTTTTCATAAGGGGGTTCATTTAGGACAGACTGTGTGCAACTACATCAGGCATTATCCCTGAAATGATGAAGAGAATTGTAATTACAGTATAGATGGTCACGCTTTGTATGCTGTTAGAGGTGCATAAGGTGGAACATCACCTATACTTATGCATTGTTCAGCGTCGTTGGCACATTGAAAATTATGGACATTGCAACTGTTACCTATGTGGTTTGCGTTACAGTATGTTACTTTAAACTTAAATTTATGCAAATGCACTCTGTACAGCACCAGAAAATGTTGTTATTAATTAATATGAACATATATTCAAAATTAATTAAAACCGGTTCATTTTTTGAATGTCCAGTTACTTATGAAAGACCTTGTAATAATAAATCACAAGCAGATATTAAATTACCAAATCAGATATACAACCAAAACCAATTTCTTAGGACTAGTAATAGATAATAATTTAAAATTGAAAAACCAAGCAGATAAAATTGAAAAAAGATAAATAGGGGCATATACATTCTAAAACAAACAACAAAAGTTCTAGACAGCATACCATACAAGTGTAATTGCATTTATACACTCACACTAATAGCTTTATGGGGAGCTGCAGGGAAAAAAATATATCTCAAAAATATTTGGGCTACAAAAGCTACAATTCACTTTGAATTATTCAAAACATTCAGAAAACAGTAACCTGCAGACATACACTTAAAACACTAAATATATTAACCTTCCCATGCCTGTAAATTTCATGAATGTATAAAATATGTAATAAGACTACAAGAATTCAAAGAATGGGAATTTACATGACCACAATACAAGAATAAAACAAAAGTATTTTAAAAGTACAGTACAAAGTTCACTAAACACTAAATGTGTGAAAAGAGTTTGGTAATAGGAGGAAGGTACTGCTTAGGCCATATATTAACCAGGGATTCCACATGATGAGTGCAACAAATATGTCCAACACAATTATTGCCACAAAAGAACCATTTTGCCAAAATAAAAAAAAAAAAAAAAAAGAAAAGAAAAGAATAATTTGTGGCAAACATCTGGAGCCATCTAGCTTCTTGATGAATGGATATAAATGGTTTATTATTTCACTATCACGCAAACATTGTGCGAACAATGCTGTAATGCATTTCTATCTTAAAACGGATGAATTTGGTCATAATTTAATATTAAAATGTTAAGCAAAGTTTAATTTCTAAGAGAGAATTAGCAACATCACATTAAAATAAAATTGTGACTAAATTCATTAAGGTAGAAATGCTTTACAGCATTGTTTGCATGACAGTGAAATAATAAACCATTTATATCCATTTGTCAAGAAGCTAGAAGGCTCCAAACATTTCAAACATTTAACACAAATTAATTCTTGTTTGTAAAACAACTCTTTATTGACAATAATTGTATTGGACATATTTGTTACATTCATCATGTAGAGCCCCTGGTTAACGTATGGCCGAAGCAATACCTTCCGCCAAGTATGTCATGGCAGTTTACTAGAAGCTCTGAAAGTTCCTATGGGGTTTTTCAATAAACATTTTGAGAAGAAACTGTAAAGTTACCTACATGGTAGGTGACAACTATTGTGTGTAGATGCTGTGTGTAATTTCCCTTAGTATTATGAGACAACTACTTGGCAACAAATCATGAATTATTACTGTTCATTTTTCGACACTGCAACAGTTACTTGCTTAATAAGGAAGACATGTTGCAGGGGCTATCACTTCCATTATCAGTTCCTGTTTTAAACTTTTGTAGTGCCAAAAAATTGACTAGCAATAAAACTTAGGTGTCACAAGGCCCAACATGCACAAAAATTGTAATTTAGGTCATATGAAGCTTAATGCAGAATGTTAAAAAAAAAAGGAAGACACCCTGCAATGAATAAAAAATTTGGATATTGATGGCTTAGATCACTTAAATATACTGGCATTTTAAAAATATTACTATTGATGCATCACTTAAATGGTACCTTAACTAAGTTCAATAGGTTGAAAAAAAGGTCGCTTTATTATTATCTAAAAATGAATTTTAAATTATTTCCTTTACATTGCACATGCACTCTTATTACAGTAAATGGTTTCATAGCAAGATCAACTCCGTCACTGTTGCGTGAAAGGTAACACACATTTACACATACATAAAATTCAGGATATATCTCATCCTACAGTATGCTACTTACAATAATTGATAATACTAGCTTTTGTTCTGAGAAGAAAGGACTTTATGGTTTACCTTACATAGGTACAATTAAAAAAAAAAAAAAAAAAGTTAAGAACATATCTATCTATACAACCTACTGTATGAAATGTTAACATATATTATTTACGTATGCAGGCTTCCACAGCCATTGTCTATGTGAAGATCTCTGGCTTCTGGTATGGGCCGCATTCTAGTGTACTTCTATTTCTGCCAAGGTTTCCCTGGACCTGTGTACAGCTTCCTTGGGCGACTGATGCCTCTGTCTCCCTGCACTGATATTTATGTTCACAGGATACCCCTCCTCATTTCCCATTGGCTGATGATCCCTCAACGCGTCTCGTTCTAGTAGCTAGATTTTATTCGCCAACCATGCCTCATTCTGTCAACAAGGCTTTCCATGTCATATTAAGAGGCTTTCCTTTGTCTCAGTTTAACTTGCTCTTTTCTTTAAAAATTTCTATGCTCTCCCGTACCACTCTATGTGTGAAGCGCTCGCATATTGCCAGGATTTTGATGTCATCAAAATCTATATAGTGTCCTGCTTTTCCCACATGGTCTGCCAGTGCAGACTTTTCCACTTAGGAGTACTTTATGCACCTGATGAGCTTGTTCCTTCGAGCCTGGAAGGATCTGCCAGTTTGTCCCACATACTGCAATCGTAGCTGATCTTGTACACACTGCAATGTAGTAACCTTGGGATTCTGCCTTTGACCTTTGAGAAACCTGGGTTCATAATTTTCTGCCAGAGGTGTATATGGTCTTTATGTTGTGTTTCTTTAATAGCTTCGTCAGTCTCTCGGGAGGTCTTTTGCACACAAGGTAAGGTCGCCTGTCTAGTACTGTTGTCAGTGGATGTTACCCCCTTGTTCTTCCTTCTTGCAGCTCTTATTTTTCGGGAAGAGTACCCATTCATTCGCAGCATATTGTTCAGATGTTTAATCTCATAGCTTAATTGGTCTGGATAACAATTCAATTATTTACACAATATAAAATTACTATAATATTTTTATTACAGTATGTTATATCATGGATTTACAATATAACATTGTCAATCGAGGCTAAGATTCAACGGCACAGCAGGTTGTTAGGTGTAGAAATATCTCATAGAATCCTTGCTGGCTGATCTAAACACAACTAGTTATAACGTGCTAACATTTTGAATCCTTACCTGTTGAGGAGCTAATTCTCAGAACCCAAGCAATAAATGGAGGGAGCTGCTCTATGTTCCGCACTGAAGGATCCAATTGCAGAAGATATGAAATAATTTCTGGAACTATAAGTTTTAGTAGGACACTTCTATGCAGTCTTTCAAGTTGCTCCATCACCAGCCATCCCAATGCAACTACCGCAGCTTCATCATGCTGGAGTACCCATCTGCATTGCACCAAGAAAAACAAAAAAGTATTGGTGGTTGTACACAGGAAAAAGAATGTTTTCAACATGCATAGAGAGAGACTATTTTCTCTGCATACAGCACTTCTTAGGAGAATTGCTGGTCTGAGTGGCTCAGTTGGTTAGACACTGGCATAGGGATTCAAAACCGGCCCGGACTGATGGTTTTTAAATATGCATAAAGTGACAGTCCCATGTCAATAGATTTATTGGAATGTAAAAGAACTCCTATGGGACAGAATTTCGGCACACACATGGTGCTCATGTGATCCTGGCAACTGACAGCATCATTAACAAAGAAAATAATTGTTTTAAAACTTATGAGTCAGAAGATCCTACATCCTCCTATCATTAAATTTAACAAACCCACTAAGGCTGTAACATTGAAATTTATACAGCTTATTTTAACATAAAGGATGAAAGGTGGCAAATGATCATCTTTAAACAGGCTCTGTAATAAATAGAACAAAAAAGCTTCAAGTAGTTTTGCTATTTTTAAAGTAGTTTAGAAAATAGCACCATTGCTTAGTAACTAACACTATTTTAAATACATATTTTACTCAACTTACATTTCTTTCAAAAATTTCTTAGAGTATATTGCGAAATAAAATGTGTTGTTTAAATGCATTTTGAAGTTAAAAAAAATGCATTTTTATCCTTATTACATAAGGACTGTTGTACGCTTTTTAAACTTAATTACACATCTCTTAACACAACACTGTAAGAATAAAAAAAAAAACTTCACCTGTTTGTTTATTGCTTGCTTTTGAAGCTGGACTATGAGTTACAAAATGGCTCACAGTTTTGATGCCTAGCATTTTAAAAGGCTTCATTTACGACAAAACACACTGTAATGCAGCAGCCACTGCAATAAATTATTGAGAAAGACTTCCAAATTGACAAGCAACACATCATAAGGCCTTGTTCACACTTGTCAACAAGTTCTAGAGCCAGGAAGCATAATTCTTTGTGTTGAAGGAGTAGGCAAACAAATATTGTGCAAGACAAAGAAATCCATCACTTGGTGAAAGAAGTTCCTGGAAGCGTGGTATAGCTCACATTATTGGTATATCCCATTGGAATATTTTGATATTATTAAGCTAATTG
Organism: Tenodera sinensis; assembly: GCA_030765045.1. Taxonomy (NCBI): domain Eukaryota; kingdom Metazoa; phylum Arthropoda; class Insecta; order Mantodea; family Mantidae; genus Tenodera; species Tenodera sinensis. Next base: position 141,071,803 of record CM060966.1, on the reverse strand, counting down.
CTCTGCCCTTGTCACATTCAGTGCCTCCAGTATCTCTCTGAAGAAAATTATGCACCACATTTTCCAAATAATTTCTACAACAAGAAAGAAATTCCCCCTTTTAATTCTTGTAAAGGATATAGCATATGAACGAACGAATGAATGAATGAATTATGGAAAAATTGAAGCTATTAACAGTGAAGCAACAAGATTCTAAAGTAAGAACAAATTAGAAACTAAAAACTTCACTTATCTTATTATTTTGGTGCTGACCCTGGGGTTTCAAGCTATATCCGGCTCATTCTCAAAGCCATATATGAAATATTGAAAAAAAGTCACACATAATATGGCGATTAGAAAATGGGGAAACAAACACCAGCATTGTGAAGGAATTGGGTGTTGGAAGGGGAGAGAGAATAAACATTCCCTTTTTTAACACAATTCTTTAACAATCAAACGGGAGAGGTCATCTGAGCACAAAGTTATTTAAGAAATTTTACTTATACCTAAATGATTTAGGTGGCAAAGATCAAATAATATGGTGATCAGTCAAGCAAATGCCAATGAACTTGCATGTCTGTTGGGAAATCCAATCTTCACTTATTGTTCTTCATTTTGTATACATTTCCAAGCTTGCCATGATATTGTCGCCAGGAAAATTTGTAGTGAAGCCACCAGTATACTTGATGGCATGCTATTTACGTATAAAATGCTGTCTTTTCATTTTAGTACTGTTGATTAAATTTTGTAATACAATAACTGGAACGAAGATACATCATTCATGACTATTATACTACACCTAAAGCACTTGCAGTAAAGGGTGTCCAGTACACATTTTCAAGACATAAGAGTAATACACTTTGGTTATTGCTTACAACCCAGATATGCAATTTTTTTTTAATTTTTGTTCTTAAATGCAGGACTTAAGTAGGAACAATATGAAGGTCTCATTGTTCAACAACCATTTTCAGCCTCCCTTTTGACAATGTTGCTTTCTCCACCAGCAGTTTGCTATCTGATCATCAGTACCCCACCACTCGTGTTTCCACCAATAATGTGATAAACTTGTCATTAATTTGTTTTCAAAGAATGAGATAGGGAAAGGACAGTTTGCACATGGAAGAAGTACAGTTAAACTTCTTTATTTTACATGATTGGGTCAAGAAAAGGACACTTTACATGTGAAATGAGCACATTTTAATTAATTTATTTATTTCAAAAGAATGAGGCAAGGGTAGGGTAGTTTGCACATGAAAGGAGTGTATCTGAATTATTTTATTTTAAAAGAACAGAAGAATAGGATAGTTTGTATGTGAAAGGAACACATTTTAATGTATTCATTTTAAATTACAGATGGTGAGCATGGTTTACTGGGAATGGAAATATTGGTGGGGGAGTCACGTGGTCAGATTAGAGGTCTGCATGGGCTTGGGCCAAGCCCTCGGGCCTAATTTGAAAAACGTTTGTCGGGCTTGAAAATTAAGAGATATAAAATAGTGTATTACATATTTTTCCAAGAGAGGATTAATGACTTCATTGTCAGAAATCCAGCATTAGCTAACAACATATTTTTCCAAGAATAGCACAATTAACACAGTATTCCTTTACTAGGAATTCTATGTGATTATTCTGCTGAAAGGTTTCAAATAATGATAATGATGATCATGATGATGATGACGATAATAATGGTGGTGGTGGTGGTGGTGGTGGTGGTGGTGGTGGTGGTGGTGGTGGTGGTGGTGGTGGTGGTGGTGGTGGTGGTGGTGGTGGTGGTGGTGGTGGTGGTGGCAGTGGCGGTGGTGGTGGTGGCAGCGGTGGCGGTGGTGGTAGTAGTAGTAATAGTACTATTGCAAAGTTATGGAACTACGAAATTCGATGGAGAAATTTAAGCAATTAGAATGGCCCTACAAAATCTTTTGTACAGATTATTATTTATTTATGCCAACAAACTTACTGTTGGTGTTTTTAAATACACAATGTTTGAGAGGCAGAACTGGAACTTAAAAATTCAATGCCACAGCTGGGATTTGAACCATAGACCTTCCACTTACTAGACGGGTGCTCTAACCATTGAGCTACTGTGACAACCTGCCAGAATGACATTGAATTCTGGCAGGTTGTCACAGTAGCTCAATGGTTAGAGCACCCGCCTAGTAAGTGGAAGGTCTGTAGTTCAAATCCCAGCTGTGGCATTGAATTTTTAAGTTCCAGTTCTGCCTCTCTTTTGTATAGAATTTCATATTTTCATCAAGTAGTTATTCTCTTAGATTCCAGGGCAGCAATTATAGCAATTACTTCCAAGTTATAACCAAAAAAACCAAAGAATTATAGAATGTTGAAAAATCCTTACCCATCTAACAGCACTTCAAAAAACACAGTCTTCCAATGGATACCAGCTCACTGTGGACTGAGTGGTAATGACAAAGCTGATTTTCTTGCAAAAAAAGGTACCAGCAGTTTACAGAAATCTATAGTTAATCTACCATTTTATGCAGCTAAAAGATTTGTCAACTCTGAATTTAAAAAAAAATTATTGCAAAATATTACTATGAAAAATCAAAGAATAAAGGATGGGAATTACCAAACATTCAAACAGTAATTCCTGAGTATCCTTGAAAAATGGCAGTTGCAACCATCAAGTTGATTACGGGACATGATTTGTCTGGCAAAACATTTCAACAGAATTGGAATATATTCTTCACCACTCTGTCCTCTATGTGATATGCAAGAGAAAACGGACCAAGACCACCTAAAATATGACCAGCCACTTCTAGCGCCCCATCCATCAGTGAAAAATATTGGAGAGCAAGATGATTAATGACTTCATTGTCAGAAATCCAGCATTAGCTAACAAGATTTTTTGTATAGTAAGATTTGATCTCTTACTATGGAGACCAGTTATGCAAAAGTCAACCAAAGTAAATTGGACTACATGGGTTATAGCCAAAAAATTCAAAATACACGTTACATTTGTTATAAAATTATCTCTAACATATGGCATTTTAATCAAAATCGTTAGGACCATTTTCAAGAAAATCATAATTTTCAAAAAATTTTCCATGTAAAGGGTACTTTAGGGTGGAAGAATTTTCTTGAAAATCTTTGTGTCGAATCCTTGAAAGACATTAAACTTAAACACTGACTTTGGTTTTTAACCGACTATTGCTTTTTGAGTTATGCTGTCCACAGACAGACAGACACACATGGACCTTTTTCTAAAAATGCTCTTTTTTTAATTCAGGAGGCCTCACAACATACAGGGTGTTCCAATTGAATCGCCCTATTGTCATATTTTCATATCCTTCATGTGACTGGTGGGGCACATGTGGAAGTGATATGACTTTTTTGATTTTTGTGTACAAACTTGATGAGTCATACGTATTAATAAAGTTTAGTTCATTTCGATATCTCAAATAGTTTGGCAGAAATACTGAAGTGAAAATAGAGTGATTCAATTGGGACACCCTGTATAGTTCTGCTCAAATATCGACATTAATTTTTGGGTGGAACACAATACTTCTACTTTACTATACATATTAGAGAAAGTAAAAAAAAGCAATACAGTGTGTCTACATGCATACAATTTTACAAACAACAAGGATATATACGAAGAAAACAAAATTTTGAAGTTGCCTTGCTATAATGAGAAAATTGCTAATTTGGCTATTAGAAATGTTTAGTTCCTCCGGGCTTGTAGGCCGTGGTCTAGAAGGCATGGTAGATACTAACGTTTCGCCAAGTACTGTGCTTGGCATCATCAGAGTAACACGATCCGCTGTCTGCACTCGTCAGAGTTTGAATGTGGAAGCAGAGAAACAGTGGAACTAAAGACCGTTAACGTCCGTTACATTTATTTATATGGTGGGGATGGGCGGGGCATTGTTGCGCTGGTTACAGTAGTGATTGACTGGTTGTAGGCGGGTTTTTTTTATTATAACTGTTGTGTGTTTCTGAAAGTTTATTTAAGACTGGTATCCATGCTTTACTTACACGAAGTATTTCTTCCTTGCGATTAAAGTTGTCTTTGTGTTTGTAGACTTCTATGGCTTCCCTTTGTAGTTTGGCATAGTAGTTAACAGTAGAAGACAGGACTTGGGTTCCTTTAAGGTTGACATCATGGTCGAATAATAAGGCGTGCTCTGCCACAGATGATTTATCCCTTTGTCCCAATCAAACGGATTGTGGCAGAGCACATCTTATAATTTGTCTGTGGCAGGGTACGGCTTATTATTCGGCCATGATGTCAACCTTAAAGGAACCCCAAGTCCTGTCTTCTACAGTTAACTACTATGCCAGACTACAAAGGGAAGCCATAGAAATCCACAAACACAAAGACAACTTTAATCGCAAGGAAGAAATACGGCTCTTCTTTAGATTAGGTGACTTACCACTTGCCGGCCAGATTCTAAGTCCGAAGTTACTTACTGCGAATGCGCCAACAGTGGTTATCAGAATCGCCACTAGGTTTCGCTGCATGCACTAGCTGTCACTAGCAGACGATTTTCACATCTGCTAACATTGCTTTTACAGCTACACTACTTTTGGTTGCCAACACATTAAACACAAATGCACTCGCACATTGTTGCCGCCACAGACATACCGTCAGCACGACTCCATACTATTGTGGAAATTATTGTGTACATTCGGCTCTTCTTTAGAATAGCTGACTTAGCACTTGCCAGCCAGATATTGTGTACATTAGTTTGCTCATACAGATATATCGCTAGTGCGACTCCATACTATTGTTGTGGAAATTATTGTGTACATTATCGCTATTGCCTTGTTACTGGGTCCACGAAACGCTGGCTCGTTCTTTTTTTATTAATTTTATTTTTATTTTATATTATATTATTATTTAATATTATTACATTTATTATTATTATTATATAATATTATTACATTTATTATTATATAATATTATTACATTTATTATTATTATTATTATTATTATTGTTATTATATTTATATTATTTTTATTATTTATTGTTCTTTTTTATTTATTTTATTTTATATTATTATATTATTTTATTATATTATTATTTAATGATATTATATTTATATTACATTATATATTATATTCTATTTATTATATTTAATATTATTATATTTATATTATTTTTATTATTTATCGTTCTTTTTTTATTTTTTATTTTCGAGTGGAGAAAAAATCCATTTACAGAGCCCCATGCGCTGGGATGGCAGAGGGGGGACTGTAGGCTTTGTCCTAAGACACTACCCACTAAAAAAACTCCACTGGAAGCATAGGATATAGGCAGAAAGGAAAAGGTGAAAGAGGGTGCCAGGACGCAATACTATGCTAATCAAGCGATTCATTGCACTCTCACAACTTGCTTCTAACAAGGTCACTAGCATACTGCCGGGTCCTGCTAAAACATTCAAACTTACTATTGGCAACAAATTCCTGGGGAAATCTGTTGGCAGTGCTGAATTAACACTGCAATAACAGCAACTTCGGCAACTTTCATTAGAATTCGTACACACTGCCAAGTTGGACTTAGCCGAAATTCTACCAAGTACTGTGTAAATAAAGCATGGATACCAGTCTTAGATAAACTTTCAGAAACACACAACAGTTATAATAAAAACCCCACCTACAACTAGCCAATCACTACCGTAACCATCGCAACAATGCCCCGCCCACCCCCACCCATATTAATAAATGTAACGGACGTTAACGGTCTTTAGTTCCACTGTTTCTCTGCTTCCACATTCAAACTCTGACGAGTGTAGACAGCGGATCGTGTTACCCTGATGATGCCAAGTGCAGTACTTGGCGAAACATTGGTATCTACCATACCTTCTAGACCACGGCCTACAAGCCCGGAAGAACTAAACATTTCTAATAGTCAAGACACCGGCCGTGAAAGCCTAAGTACATATATCGCTAATTTGGCTTGTTTTACTTTTCTTTCATTAAATGCATACACCTCATTTTGTTACTGCTGACTGTACATAGCGTGGTACAAGCAATTCTTAAGTCTGAAGCAATTTTAGTTTTGGTTTCGTATGAATTAAGTTCCATCTCTGGTATGAATTTTACTTTTTGATCTAGTGTATAACATTTCCTGTTTCTGTTCTCCATGGCTCATTAAAAGCAATTGAGAACTAAAAGACAAAACCACTGTTAATCAGTTAACACCAAATAGTGAAAATTTTTATCTTTACTTCTCGCTTGTTGCTACGATGTCACACCGAAAGCCGCTTGCTCTGCCAGCAAACATCTTTGTTTTATGACTCCATGGCCAACAGTCGCCCGCCCAGCTTACGCCTTTATCAAAAGAAATAAGGAGAATGTGCCTTGAGTTTCTTTTAAAATAGTGTGTGCTCTTTAGAATTATGTAAAACTCAATTGTATTTCACTGAAATTTAATATGTATAATGACTGAGCTATAAATATATTACATATAAATAAGGTTCTATTAACACGCTTCTAAATTACATTTTGCTGGGACGTACATAAATTTACAGGTATACGAATTACTTATACCTGTGTTATGCATAAAGCAGGTTCAACTGTATTCCAAATTTCACACTCTCAGTAGCACAAGTTCACTCATACAAATGCATACGAATGTTGATATTGGTTAAGATTTTGCATTTGCTAAAACAATTTACAAACACATTAGGAAATGCTATAGGTGCATAAACATCCTGAGCTCCTAATTACTGTTTTAAGAACATGATATTATCTCACTGTAGTCAAAGGACCATCCATGTAACATTTTAGCGAAGCTACTTACATGGTAGTACCATTTCCACATGGAAGGAAGAGTAGGAGCAAAAAGGAGGTATGCAAAAGTGGTGTTGCCAACGTATAAAAATGCAGGGAACTATAGAATTTAGCAACATATGCAAGAAATGATGGGCATATGTCCACTATTGTGGATGTGGTCACTTGCCACTCAACAAACTGGCAAGAGTACACACCTTTGTCAACGACAGTAAATGGAGCATTCATAATGTGATGTTTTTCTGCCTGTACTAGTTATTGTTGCTACATCCATGTCAGTACACTATTATAGCAATTACAATGTGGCACTAACACAATTGTGAATTACTCAATGTTCAACTGCAAGGTATGTAATAAGTGGCTGGTACACAACTGAAGGTAAATTGGTGGCAGAAATATAATTGTGGAAATTGACAAATACAAATTTGGGTGCAGAATGTATAACAGGAGGTGTCTGGAGGAATTACAATGGGTGGTGTGCAGCATGAGGATAAAAGCCACTTGTTGCACAAAGGAATATGGAAACTCTCTTGCGGCTAATAAATGATTCAATATTGCCGGGAACAGCAATAAATCAGCAAACGCAGGGAAGCATACAATACTACTTGGCAAAGCAACGAGGAGTATTGACCTTGGTAGCCAAGCACTGCAATCGCTTATTCTTGTTTATTAGAACAGCAAAGCAATATTAACTTGGCGTATAGTTAGTGATAAAACACAAATAGATGATCTCTCGTGCCTGCCGCTGTATGAGATATTGCTGTCCTGAAGATATGATTGCATCTGAACAGAGTGTACACACTGTCTTGCTTTGTTTATGCGGTAAGCTCACATAAACACCTGGGCAGTTTCAGATTCTTCCCGATACACCTAATGGCTTTGCCAAGTAATACTTTGTGGTTCTCAATAGCAACTTCACATTAGGTACTTGATACCATTGTCTGCTACAGAGGGCGAGGGTGTGACCTGTGTGGTGGGAGAGTTGCCAACCAAAGAAACATGAACGCACTGAAAATACCAACACAGCATCACAAAAGTGGCAATGTAACAAAAGTGACGATACTGGAAAGCATAACAAACTATTTCTTCTTCTTCAAAATTATAACTACCACATACGCTTTTCTGTTATTCACACTGTCACTTAATGATTACAAAGTAATAATAGCAATAAGAACCACTACATATGCTTCTGCATATTTCACAGTCCCACAAGTAGCAACATCATCCATGCATAGCAGCATTTGGAGAAAATGTAAGGAGATATGTCGTACAATACATGGGCTGAGGCTGCTATTCTACAGGATAACCTGCTTTGCATCATGACGGCTTTGTTCACCTCAAAGTTAACCATTAGCTGAAATTTGTGTCATCTGATAGGAGCAACTTTGCCACTTGGAAAGCCTGAAGAAAATGGGTACAGTGGAAATTCCACACTCGCAGCACCATTTGCTTGCATCTGGAGTGGTGATACTGACAACAGCTGCACAGGAGAGAGAGGGGTTGAGCAGGTGAGGACCACTCCAATGATGTCTTGGTGGACTGAGTTTTCTCTTTACTATCTTTTGTGAGCTTTACGCACTTTGCATCACTTATGTGGATATTACAAATGTAAATATATACCATGTGTCAATTATTGTTCGTAAAATATACTGATACAAGTTCTACAATAAATGAGTACAACATAATAATACATGTGCGCGAAAAGCGATGTGAAGTGCTTTAGCAAATGCACAACGTTAAACCTTAAATAAGTTGCAATAATGACTAAGCCAAAATGATATTCGTACTAACCTCATTGCTAGTCTGAAGGTCTCACCACAAGTTTCGGAATCTAATTCCAATTCCATTGATAGTAAGCCCTTTATGAGTTCCCTTTTGTCTTTAATATCTAGCTGCAAATCCATTATCTGCATCAGAGCTTCAGCAAGCAACATTTTCGCCTAGAACAATAATTTTGAAAGAGTAGCATTACTGTCATAGTACCTACTAAAAGACGTAAGCACCATTTAATAACATTTCAAATCTTCTAGACATACCTTCATTGTTTTTTCATTAATAATAATTAAGATTAACTCATTGTGTAAGATTCACAATTAAAAACGTAAAACGTTAAGCAAAACAGTAATTTCTTACATACCTGACAAACAAAAATACCAAAACTGCTGTAGCACGGAAACGCAAGTTGCAGCGCAAGTGCAAACCACAGAACAACAAACTATACAATGGAAAACTTCTCGCAATCCTCACAATTGTTTGACAGTATTATTTCAGTGGCAGTGACTTCACACAACAGAACGTCAGTTCACAATACGTGAAACGAGCACTTCAGCTTTGCGTTGATAACATGTGACTAATTCTTTCTATTATGATTCATAAGGCACTGTGCAGAATGACAGCAAGTTACTAGCACTGCCAATTGTAATTGGCCATTTGATACGAAGAACACCAACCTGACATTCGAAACATTTTAATATTTTTTCTTGTTAACGAGAAATGTTTTAATATTTTTACTTTTTAACGACATGTCAATTGCCAGCATCATATCAGTGCCGCAGGAGTTCCTTTACATGCCAGTAAATCTGACAAGGGGCTGTCGCTCGCTTCTAAATACACTTAAAAACCATCGATCTTAGCCGGGTTTCAACCTGCGATCTTCGGAGACAGCGCCTTACCTACCACAGAACACCTATAATAACCTACCCCAGACCGACAACAATGCATTGCCCTCACGCGACTTTCTCTACTCTTGTACAAACTATACCTCCAAACGCTTACTCCTCCACTTTGTGTTAATCAAGATAATTCACTTACTGTTTATTTTCCTCTAGGTGCAACTGGTGCAAGGACGATAGAGGAATACAGAAAGTAGGCTTTAAGCGATAGTCAAATCCTTTAAAGCGGGTCCTAATGTGATGGCTTTGAAATTCCATTCTGTTTGCATGGACAACACATAGCAAGAAAGAAAGAAAGAAAGAAAGAAAGAAACAAAGAAGGACGGAAGGGAGGGAGGAAGGGAGGAAGCGAGGAAGGGAGGGAGGGTGGATGGAAGGAAGGAAGGAAGGAAGGGAGGAAGGGAGAAGGAGGAAGGGAGGGAGGGAGGAAGGGAGGGAGGGAGGAAGGGAGGGAGGAGGGAGGAAGGGAGGAAGGAAGGGAGGAAGGAAGGAAGGGAGGAGGGAGGGAGGGAGGGAGGGAGGAGGGAGGGAGGGAGGAGGGAGG